>JALMGF010000038.1:4230000-4830000 GCA_023333645.1 Sceloporus occidentalis | reverse complement strand
ATGACTTGGAATCGTGGGTATCGGAAGGGAGCTGTAGTCGTGTGCTACATTGATGGACGGAGGCGGTTTGTGTGAAGAAGGGTCTTTATTGATACGAAACGACACGGAGTTGAATGTCCAGTCAATGTGAGGGTTTTGAGTCCGTAACCAGGGGAGTCCCAAGATGACCGGAAACACAGGAGAGGGTATAACATCGAACGATATGTACTCCGTGTGATCAGGATCGACGTGCATGTGCAAGGGTGATGTCTCTGTGGTGATGGGACCGGACTGTAGAGGACGTCCGTCCACTAACTGGAGCAGTAGAGGTGTTGTCTTCTTCTGGACAGGTATGCCGTGTTGACGGATCACGTCTGTGTCGAGTATGTTACTGCTGGCACCCGAGTCAATCATAGCTGCGAGAGCGACGGTATTCCCCTTCCACTGTAATGTAATGGAGAGGAACAAATGATGTGGTAAATGTGGAGAAACACCATGGGTGGCCGGAATAGATAATGAGGGTAGCTTACCCCGGGATGGTCGTCTCTTATTTTGGCACTCGTTGGCGTAGTGGCCTTGGGTACCACAATATAGACAGAGATCAAGAGACTGACGTCGGTCCTTCTCGGCACCCGACAATGGACCTCGGATGAGTCCCAACTGCATAGGTTCCTCTGGGGTCTCTTTGGGTGTGGTTTTCGGTGGTGGTCTGGCGGTGGACCAGGTGTGAGAAGGAGAGGCTAAGCGTTCGGCCTTTCTTTCCCTTAACCTCCGGTCGATTTGTATACACAATGTGGCAAAGTCTTCCAAAGAGGACGGGATAGCGGAGCGAGCAAGTTCATCTCGTATCGGATCCGACAGGCCCAGCCGGAACTGGTCATGTAAAGCCGACTCATTCCATGTTGTCTCGAGGGAGACACGTCGGAATTCGGCTATGTAGTTCTCTACTGGACGTTTCCCTTGACGAAGGGCTCTTAAGGCACTGGTGGCGGACGTGGTCTGGAACGGATCGGCGTATGGTGCATCCATGGCCTGCCGGAAGGTGTTCCATGTGCCCAGCACCGGACTATTGTTACGGATCAGATGATGGGCCCAGAGCTGGGGTTCTTCAGACAGGAGGGCTATGACCGTGTGAATCTTGATGTAGTCATTAGCATAAGTTCTAGGTTTGAGACCGAACAATATTTGGC
The DNA here is from genome assembly GCA_023333645.1 of Sceloporus occidentalis. Classification (NCBI taxonomy): domain Eukaryota; kingdom Metazoa; phylum Chordata; class Lepidosauria; order Squamata; family Phrynosomatidae; genus Sceloporus; species Sceloporus occidentalis. The sequence continues at coordinate 4,828,831 of JALMGF010000038.1, read as the reverse complement.
ATGAGGTTATAAAGGTCTGGTATTTTGTACGGTCTCGGGTGTACTTGTCTGGCAAGGGCACTTGTGGTTCCAGCGCTGTTGCTCCTTGCAGTACTGGTGGTTCAGGCACCTCGACTGGTGCTGGAGGCGGGTTGCCGGGTACCTGGAGAGCACCTTGAATTTGTACAATCTGTTGTTGCTGTTGATTTTGTCCACTTTGGATCTCATGAAGGGATTGTGTAATTGTCGCCATCTGTTGGGCGAGAGCAGCGACAGCATCGGCTAATCCTGCGGTTTCCATGTAGGCTCAGTTGTTATGTTACGTTTGCAAAGGTGTGGAAACCAGGATGCAGGAAACAAATGGACCAGTCTCTTATTGGTCAGATAGTCCAGGTCAGGAGCGGAGAAGTTAACGAGGTCAGGAATCAAGCCGAGGTCGGTACCAGGTATCAGGCAGAGAATGGTCAAAACAAGCCGGGTCAGGAGACGAGAGGTTAACGTGGTCAGAAATCAAGCCAAGGTCGGTAACAGGCAGCAGGCAGAGAATGGTCAAACAATCCGGGTCAGGAGCTGAGAGGTTATCGTGGTCAGGAATCAAGCCAAGGTCGGTAACAGGAATCAACATAATCAGGTAAGCACCAGGTAGGTACGGCAGCTAGTTGTAATAACAACTGAGCACTGGCATCAGTGCTCTGCTTTTGAACCTGCCGCCCTTCCAGATCCCGCCCCCAACTATGATGACGTCCAATGGACGTGTTTCTCCTCCATAGGGGTAAGAGATCGGCAGGGGGGCGTGTCCTGTGACACCGTGGGTGTCCATCACTGTGCGGCGGTTCATTCTTGTGAACCGCCGCGGAAGAGGACCCTGTGTGGCTGGATTGTCCCGGGAGGGGTAAGTACAGAGTACCCGCCACTCGGGGGTACTTGGGAGATGCACTCCGCACCGGAGCGCGACGCCACGAGCTCCCGGGCGACGTGTCCCGGACGGGGCTGTGACGCCGCGGGTACTCGGGCGACGCACTCCGCACGGGAGCGCGACGCGGTGAGTCCCCCCGGACCGTACTCCGGCCGGGATCGTGACACCACCTCACCCATGCAGCGGAACACCCCGAGCCAGAATGGTTGAAGTTGAGCACAACCCCACCATATATGCAAGTATGTACCGGGTTCTATACCGCATCTCCAACAGGTGGTATCAACGCCTGGAAAAAGCCGTCCGAGTGACACCGGTGTCCTGTACCATAATGTCAACAGCTTATATGCTGTTTCTTGTACCTTGGAGGGCACCGAACATTTATGCGCCAACTCACACACCTTGTCCCATTGTTGGTCAGTCAGAGGCTCGCCTAGGACCTCCTCCCAGTAACCCTGAAACATCGGCAGCGACGTGAGATCGGCAGCGAGCAACAGGCGCTAGAGGATAGATATTCCCCCCCTGGGTAGCGTTTGGCATCTGGTCAGAGCCTTAAAGGAGCGTCAAGTCTCTAGAAAGGTGGTGTTTTCCCGGAAGGGAAAGCCCATAACGAGTAACCTGACCATTTCGGAAGCGTCGCAGTGAGCAGTGAGCTCAACGTCGGGGAGTGCGCGTTCGATCGGCAGCGGCGGAGTACGATCCCATAACGCCGACAAAGGTAAGTTCGGGGGCCTCCCAAGTGACGCCAGGAATCCCCGCTCTTGTCCCGGAACAAAGTCCGGGTTGTCTGCTATAGGAGTTAGTGGGGAAGGATAAGTGGTTAGAGACCCGCTCACACACCTCTGCCTCCAGACCATCACAGTAGCTCGGACAAAAGGATTCTCGGTCCTCGACACTCGAAGAGCCCCAGGGCGAAGACCCAGACTAGAAGACAGAGGGATCGACGCGGTGGCCTGTTCTAACGCTATCCATAATTTGGCGGGTGGATTAAATCGTCATTCCACCATCCGTAACAGGTGAGTCGCGCAATAGTAACCGCGGAAGTCAGGCAGAGCTAACCCGCCCTTCTCTTTGGGCCTGATAAGAACAGAGTGGCGAATCCTCGGACGTTTCCCCAGCCAGACATAGTTGGCAACCAACGATCGAAGTTCAGAGAAGAACTCCTTAGGAATGGTGACAGGAAGTGTCTGAAAGAGATAAAGAAGCCGAGGGAGCACATTTATCTTCACCACGCTAACCCTTCCGTGCCAGGTGATATGGGGAAAGGACCATCGACGCAGATCACAACGAATCCAATCCAAGAGTCTAGGGAAGTTCTCGCGAAAAACAGTGCGCAGATCGGAGGGAATCCAGGTCCCCAAGTACCAAATGCTGTTACGACACCACCTGTAGTTAAAGGACCCCTTGACTGTGCCTGCCTCATCCGGAGTCAAGGAGACATCCAGGATTTCGGACTTGTCTGTATTTATTTTAACCCCTTGGCTGCTAAGCCATTTCCCACCCATGCACATAGATAGGCAAACGGGCATAGATATATGGGTACCCAGTGTATGAGTGTGTGCGTGTGTCTAGCAGTAAGGACCCGACTCCCGGGATCCTCAGAACAGGCATGAGCACATCCCCAGTACTAGCGTATGTAAATATATTATACATGGAGGAGAAAAAAAAGAAAAAGAAAAAAAAAGGGGGATCCACAATCAACACATGCGCGTGAGACTCGATTGGATATATATAGAAAGAAATGATTGCACAAAGTAAATAAATAAGGAAAGATAAGGAAACAAGACAAAATACCACTCCCAGCCAAATGAGTGAGCCGAACAAAAGGCAGGGTCACGTGGAGCCGGCGAGGAATGATGCTCCTGGTGCGGAGAGTCCCAGTGTCACTGAATTTCCCTCGTGGTCCCGGAGTGAAGGTGATAGGTGGACTGTCCGGTGCGCCCATCTCAAGTGGCACGGTCGAAGTGAGGAGTAACAGTTCTTGTGAGAGCTGTGTAACGTAGCGCCAGGAGGGAGTCCATAGGTAGACGGACCCGCTTGTCTGAACCAAGATGCCGTCAGCGGGCGAGCGAGCGGGCAGGCGGAAAAAAAATAAAAAAATATTGTGCAGAAGTCGTGGCGTGCGTAAGTCAACCGTAGAATGTGGTCACTGCCCGTGTCGCCTGCATTAGCTATGCGCGGTAGCCATGGGAGTCCGAGCTGAAAAGCCAGGTGACCCTACTCCTCCCGAGTGGATGCGGTATAGCGGCCCTCAACCACCTCACCCATATGTCTAGGTCTCGGGTGGCGGGGTGCCGGAGGCACACGGGGATTCAGTGCGGTGGCCTGCAACCAGTTTTTCACGTGTGGAATCGGGAGACCCAGTGATCTAGCCACTAAGGCCACGTCTTCAGGTTGCCTCACAATATACGTTGCACCCTCATAGGGAACAACCAGTTTAAATGGGAACCCCCACCTGTAGCGAATGCCCCGTTCACGAAGTAGGGATGTTAGTGGTTTCAACGCCCTTCTGTTGCGCAAAGTCATGGCGGAGAGATCTTGGAAGAGCGTAAGCACTTGGCCTTCAAACTCAAATGACCGGGAATTTCGCGCCTTCGCCATAATCTCCTCTTTTAACTGAAAGTCCTGTAAGCAACATATGACATCGCGTGGGGGGTCCGAGGGTCCGCCCCGTGGTCGCAGGGCCCGGTGTGCTCTGTCTAACCGGATGGGGGTGTCATGAGCCCGGCCCAAAAAAAAATTGAAGAAGCGGCCCAGGAAGGCCCGAAGATCATCAGGGCCGTCTGGTTCCCTTAAGCGTCTAACACGCACATTGTAACGCCTACCTCGGTTTTCCAGATCCTCCACCGAGCGGAGTAAGTCCGTTGTCACAGAGGTTAGGCGTGCTGTAGTCTGCCGCAATTCCGCCAGTTGAGTCGAGGCAGCTTCGAACGAGGATTCAAGGTGAGTGGTGCGTCGGTCAATCCCCATGATATCAGCGCGCAGCGCAGCTACCTCTTCGTGGAGCACATGCTTCATTTCTGAGATGAGGGTGCTAAAGTCAGCCTTCGTAGGGAGCGAGTGCAACATCTCCTGTAAAGCTGCGGCCGATGGAGTAGGCTCATTCGCTGTCGGTACGGGTGGTTGTTCATCTGATGAGGAAGTACTGGCCGGTGAGGGCACCATGTTGGGCGAAGGTGGCTGAGTGTCCAGGACCGCAGGGGTCTGGAAATAATGTCTCAGAGAGTGTCCAGATGATCTGGGTTGAAAGTCTGGGGCTTCGTGTTGCTGTGAGAGACATTTCACACGACCCAATGGCGAAACCTAATGTCGGATGGTTGCGGATTTACTGGGGTTCGCTGTGGAGCTAAGGTCCTAAGCAGCCATCACCAAGCAAGGCAAGCCACGCCCCCCCCAATTCCTTCTTAAAGACCTTAGACTTATCAGAACTTAAAGTATCTTCGATTCACATCCTGTTTTCCAAAAGGACTGTTTAATATATAATATTTATGATGGATTATTAAAGGGTTAATATGTGATTACCTCAGGGGTCACCACATTTATTATGTTCCCCAGAAGAGGGAGAGCTCTGGATGCTCTACCCTTTTATGATATGTATCCAGAAATAAATTCTCTTATCTCAGTAATACTCTGTATTTATTTCTTACATCGTTCGATCCGTCTGAAACGCACCTGAAATGATTATATAAAGGTTTTACGTTTTTCCTTGACATTTCCCAAATTCTTATCATGTTACTTTTCTTATTGTCTTCTCATTGTGTGTTTCCCCCAAACAGATGAAAACTGCCCAGCAAATTTTTGGGATTCCAAGAACAGAGGTGTAACTGGAACTCAAAACGGGCAGATCATATGGAGAATTGAATCGGGTCCCTATTTTATGGAACGTAAGTACATTCTTTGAAAAAAAGATGTTTTTACTTGAGCTACAGCCTCTTAATATTATAGTGCGGTAAGAAAACATTCTATTTTTTTTTTTAGATAATTATTCTGGTCAGTTATTAAGCATGAAGATATCCCTACTCAAACATAGCAGAATTGCTCGAAAGGTATCACAAACCATAAGTGTTCTATTTAACTTCAGGTTCTTGAGCCTTTAAGTGATCCATGTCTCTTAGCTTCACATACTACACGTGCAGAGCTATACTTAAAGAACGGGACCATGAGACCACCAGGATGTACAGTCTTTAGCTAAAACTGGTGAAAGGTTGCATGTTGACCTCACTTATATTGCTGTATATTTATACTTCTAAAAGCTTCTTCTTCCGGAAGCATAATAAGAAATAAGCCTCTTTTATACAATACATTCTTTTTTCTATGTTGACAGATGACTGGTAACTCATAAGGAAGTATAGCGTATTCACTTCATATGAATCAAAGAAGAATATTGACATGATGCAGAATATGGCTTGGATGAGCCACACTGAATTTATGTAATGAAAGACAGTGTTTTGTTTCAGTTAGGAAATATCTGTGTCCCAGTTTGGCACCATGACTTCCTAAAAATGGGTCATTGTGTGTGCTTGGCATAAGTGGGTCCACAGGAAGTTTCACCTTAGAAAATGTTTTGTGGCTCCATTTTGTAGTAAGACATAAAAAACAGCATTGACGGAGCATGCAGAAACAAAATGATTGGCAAAGTGTTTGCGGTATTGCAAGGGTTCATTTATAATTGATGAGGCTTTTATTATAGCGAGAGAATAAAAGCTGTCAATGAATGCAGACAAATAGAACTTTGTATTTTAGAGTAATAGCTGTAGCTGTGTCCAAACAGCGTATTAAAAGATCTCAAATGCATAGTTATAATGGATACATGGTATAACGTATTATTATTTTACTCCAAGTCTGGACATTTTAATGTTGTTTGATACTTACAAGAACGTTATGGCATATAACCACCATTTGAAGGATTAAACGTCTTTTTAGGCCTTTTTATTCAGTGATAGGGGGAAAGACAGCGGTTGTAAGGTGTCCATTTCCAACCTTACTTGGGAGGTTTAAATGTGCTTCTCTGAAATCCATTGGCATCTGACACTTCAGGCTACAAGAAAAGAAAAAAAAATGATCCTAAAAGCAGTCTATGCTCAACTAGCATCATCAGAGGATAGAGTAATGCTGCTATGGATGTGGCAGAAGTGGTGCACAGATGTAATAGTGCTCTAAGAAACCGGCCTTGCTTTGAAGTTGTGTAACTGATAGAGGGAAAGAGGCAGACAGGAGTGAGCTGGAGTGGAGGAGAACAGTAGCAGGAATAGCTTAACTAGGATGGCGCAAATAATAAAAATGTTGATAAATAAAACATATGTGTTGCCAAGAGTGTCTTATGAACATGGAGTCCTTTGATAGGATTGTAAGTGCTTTGTTGGCCCATATTGTGGTTCCTTTACATCTGACATCTTTACATGTTTTGGTTCAGGTCATTAAAAGACTTCTCCCTAATTTTTATACAAAACCTTCTTTATTCCAAAGAGATTTTTGTTAACCATTTGATCCACGGAATTTCTATTAGATTTGAAGCAATGGAAGAATGGTGGAACAATGGTTCATCAGTTAATGCATCTATATTTTTTTTGAGTAAACAGTAAGTTGTTTTGGTAAAGTGTGGATTTATGGCAAACGGGGTCTGGGATGTCAAATGACTAATTAACTGCAGCGACTATTTACATTTATCGCTTCCATGGGCCGTTTACGTCTTTAATGTTTCCATGGGATTCTAATTTGTTCATTAGGTTTATTGTAGAGAAACCTCTGGTATTAAAGGCAATATGACAACACCTTGGAGCATTTTCCTTTTTTATTTGTTTCCTTTTACTGGTACAATTTTGTTCATTTGGTTGATATTAAGATAAGTTACATTATTATTATTATCATCTTTTATTTATATAGGCTATGTATGAATATCTTTATTAATGTTCTTTATAATATGCGTTGCAATTGTATGTAAATGCTGTGGCTTTTTGTATGCTTTTTGTCTAATAAACAGAGAATTTGTGAATCTATGGCTGTTTCCAAGAATGTATCTGGATATGCATATTTTAGTTGAGAAATCACAGATAATAATAATATGTTTTGATCTTTGCAGCTGAAATAAAAATTTGTTTTAAGTATTATCATGGAATAAGTGGGTCTCTGAGAGCTACAACACCTTGTATCACTGTGAAAAATCCTGCTGTAATGGTATGTATGTCCGTGATTAATCTCTCTGTAAACAATGTATATTTCTACAGATAGAAACACCATCCATTAATGTAGAATGAACTTACGTTTTGGGCTTTTTGCCTTTCTATGTGATGCGTCTATGGAGATGCATACAAAACCCAGAAGCACAGCCACAAATAACAAAGGTTTGGGTGCCGTGGCTCACCAACCCCTGTAATTTGTTCTACTTCTATAATTCAGTGCCGTGTTGGACATGCCCCCAATATAATATTGGGACAGACAGTATTATTTGACACATTTGATATTATTATTTATAATATGGTTTTCCAAATATCATAACCAACAGAATGCATTTTTTACACACCTCTGCACTTTGTGAATTTGTGGCTACTGCTTCTGTTCTGCAATCAAAGAGTGCAGATCATATGAAGGGTTGAGCCTACTTTCTACTTTCTCTATCCTGCTTATATTTAGTCCAGTTTCCAATGTCCACAATATCCAGTAGTATTAAAGGGAAACTCCAGCTATGATATGCACTTTAATAGGTGCGTGGTCCCTTTAAATTTCCATGTGGTCTGTTTTGCAATTGCATGGGGAGATTCTGCAAAATCACCCCAAATATATTTGCCTCTTTCTCCACCTCCCCCCCAGCTAAATACCCTAGAGGAGATAAATTTGGCTGAATGCACCTCCCTGCACATGATGTACTCGCCTCCAGTCAGCTCCAGAGGCAGCTTGATTTCAATGGGATCTCTTTCCTGACACTGATTGGCTGCTTTACCTGTCACAGGACATACTCCCATTTATTTCTTTGGAAGTACTTTACTGCCACTGATTGACAGCTTAAGCAACAAAAAATGCAACACTGCCAAGAAATGAATGATCATGGAGGAATAAATATTTATGCAGCATGGCTAAAAGAATGCATGTAAAAGTATTCACATAGTACTTTAATATGCATTCATCTACAGTAGGGGTGTAAGGGACATTAGACAGTCCCTTTAATTGTTTTTGTTTCTTCCAAACCTAAAATTCAGCCAGTGTCATTGCTTTAATGGACACCATACAAAAACAAAGTCATAAATAATAATGAATAATAATAATACACAGGAGTGGAAAATATCTCAGATACAGAGTGGCTGGAAACCTTTGCAGGATGGAGCACTTTCAGTGTTGCATCCACCGTAGCCACTCCATACACTCTACTCTAATAACAATGTCTTCAAATGTTAAGAAATATTAACAATACATTAAAGTACCTTATCTTGCTTTCTAAAATGTTGTGATGTATGTTTTGTACATAGATGGGAGCAGACAGTATGGAAGATATGGAAGGGGCTTCTGCAGCTCACCAATGCCGAAAATTAGCTAGCTTTACTTTATCAGGTATTCCAAATTGTGGCTTGTGTTTTTTGAAAAGTAAATTAGCATTTGCAAACCGAGAATGTGAAATATCATGACTTGCGCAGAAAAATGCTAATAAGTTCATAAATGATACATTTGGTTGCAGTAGAAGGCATTTTATGCTAATCTTAGTTATACAATTCTTTGAAATTCACATCTTTCTCCTAATCAGTCCTCGGCTTGTGATCAAATTTACACATCAAAGACATTCTGGGTTTTCACTCTTTGCTTTATTTATTAAATTCTTTACAGAACCAGGAAATTTGAACATACCACAGGATAATATTTTAATCATCTCAACTGCCAGTTATTCAGAGTCTGATTTAAAATATTACCCATGCCAGACAGAGTATAACTCAATAAAAAAAAAGTAAATTCTTTCCAGAGATCTTTTAATTCACGTTAAGCTCTCACGTAGATGCACTGAGCAGGTTAGATACTAAGCCATGGGGAGCAGAAAAGAAGACCTGTGTAACAAGGTCATGGAACGTTAGGTAGACCAAGAAAGATTTCAGCCACAACTGAAAGGGATACAAAGAAAAAAGAAAGAAAAAAAACCCACAGGTACAATCAGGAGAAAAAACAGGCTGCTCTGGAAAAAGGTGTTGTGGTTTTATCAAGGAGCACAAAAATAAGCTGCATAGTCGAGTTGCCAGAAAATTCATGACACGTTGAATGCAGCATGTTATCAGAAAATACTGGCAATTTGCATTCTTCCGCACGATAGCTGCGCATGGGATGCCCTTGGACTTTCCAGCACGACAATGACCCTAAGCACAAGGCCAAGTTGACCATCCAGTGGGTACAGCAGAAAAAGGTGAAAGTTCTGGAGTGGTCATCAGAATCTCTGGACTTTTGAACAGGGGTCATTTAATTTTTTTCTTTGTTGCCATGTTTTGTTTTATGATTGTGCCGTTCTGTTATAACCTAGAGTTGAATATGAATCCCATAAGAAATAAAAGAAATGTTTTGCTCTGCTCTTAATACAATCTGACTGTTTTTTTTTTTGTTTGTTTAAAATGGTAAATATATTACAAATTCTCCAAGGGTATGCAAACTTTTGATCACAACTATAAGTAGCCTTTGCTGATCCTCTCCTTTGGTGCCAAATGTGCAGAGTTTGCTTTTAATGCACTTTAGAAATAGAAAGCAATAATCGCTTTGCTTCATAAAGACAAAGGGTTTGAAATGACCCTAATTAAAAACAAATAACATTAAGCTCCATTTAACATGTCACCTTTTGAGAAGAGTGCTAATATTTGTGGTTGTCTTATTAGTATAACTACATTTATTAATAGGGTTGTAATAATGTCAGCAAACATGCACGTCATAGGAACAATGTTAAAAGCTTGTAAACACAAAGATCTACAACTTTTCATCGCAGGTAAGCGTTTGATGGGCCATTTTGGTCCCCTTTGCAAGACAGTTCCTCTTTGAGAAATAAACCCTCCGTCCCTATTTCCTTCCCAAGTGTTGCTTACCTCTGCAGGCTCAGAATGGGTGATTTGGCCATTTAAAAGGTTGTATAGTCTCTGAGCCGCCCAAACTGCAACTCTTGGAGCCTTGGAGTTGTTTGATGAATAATGAATTCACAATTAAGTATGCACCCTTAGCATTTGTAAGTTCACACTGATATATGCGTAAGTTCATCTTATTAACTTGACTAAGCTATTTCATACACTTCAATTCAGAATTAGCAATTAGAAGGGGGCATTGATGGTAATTTTGCAAGTTTTACACTTGCTTCTGCAACATCTTTATAAATCACCCCACTGCTCTTTCATGGATGCACACAGCACACACTAAAACATACAGATTAAACATCACAGCCACACAGAGCGCTACATGGAACACTCTAACCCCTCAAGTTCCAATATGTATGTTTAAACATTGAACATAGAAGAGTAAAATTAATTCAAACAGATAATTTGTATAGCCTTAATTTAACAATATATATTTTTGTCTTTCAGATCTAAGAGCAGTTGGATTAAAAAAAGGGATGTTTTTTAACCCAGACCCCTATCTCAAGATGTCCATTCGACCTGGGAAAAAGAGCACGTTTCCCACATTTGCTCACCATGGTCAAGAAAAGAGATCTACTATAATCACAAACACTACAAATCCCGTATGGCACAGAGAGGTAACTTAACCTATAGCTCATTGATTTTAGTGAAGCCAGTGTTTTACGATAATTTAAGGGGCAATAATGTCTTGCAATAAGTAAACCTGATAAGGGGTATTATCATATTTACAAAGAATCTGTGCTTCTTTGCTGACAATCGTTCTGAAACATGCTGAAGAAAAAACAAAACTGTTTGTCAATGTACTCTGCATGCCTGAAAGCTGTTAGCATTTGTTTGTACACTTTGCACATGCTTAGAAACACTCCTGTTATACTCAGTGGCAGTAGCAGGAGCCAAGCCAGTGTATGCTGTCTGAACATTCATCTTTTGCTACCATAATGTAAAATTGATTGCTGCTAGTGCCACTGATTACAATCAGAACCCATTGAATTCAGTGGGAGTGCTACTGAGCATGTACATAAAGAATGCTCCTTGCTTATTCTTCTAAATATTTGAGTAGAAATAGTGACCATATCTTTCTGAAAAACAAAATCAAATGAACAATAACATAACTATTTGCAGATCAGAACAACATAATGTAAAGGAAACACTACATAAGTAATTGGAAATCTAAACAAAATAATCATTATATTTCAAACCTTTTAATTTTCTAAAAATACTTTTTTTTTCAGAATAATTGTATGACCAATTGGCTCGCTTTTAGCTCTATAACCAATAAAGCTAAGAAACCTAACTTGCTTTTCACTGCTTTAATAGCAGCTTGTAAAGTGTGAATGAATATATATTGTAATTGTATATGCCATTATCAGATTCCGTTGAAAATAATCTATGCACTAAGCTAGTAATGCAAATAGTTTGGCTGCAAAAAAGAAATCCATGATATGAAATCAATGATGTGAGTGAGTGGAGGTCAGAAGGCTAGGAAAATAATTTCTTCATGCAGCTGGGTCAGCTTCCCGGTAACCCAGTAAAGAGTCTATTTGTTCTTCCTGTTTTTATTGTGTTTCACCCTTTTTCTGAGTAAGCAGACCCCACCAAGGTCAACTATGTAGTGCTCTATTAATAGGGTTTGGGGTTAATAAAATCTGCAAATCACAAGGGGTTTTTAGCTTTGAAAGACGAGGGAAAAGGCAGAAATGTGCATATGGATAAATCAAGCTTCCTGTGCATGCTAAACATGGGCGTGATCCACGTATTTTACTATTCATACAAGAAAAGTCCATTCCTGGAAAATGTGGTCATGCCACAATTTGTGGAAAATGTATTCCAACATACATGTGAACATCCCAAGTACCCTTTGTAAATCGGACAGTCCCTTTTTGGAACCACAATTCCACTGTGCCCTGCCTGATATCCATCACATCTGAGCAGTGTATCACCAAGCTTCATAAACCCGAGAGTCACAATAGTTAAATAGAAACACAATAGAAAACGTGTTAATGAATTAAGTAATGTAAATAAAGTATGCAATTTGTCTGTCTTGGATCTTCCTATTTTCCCCGATGTTAACATCTCATTGGTAACAGCAATTCTCTAGTATGCCTTTTTTAAAAATTTAAAGCCCTGTGTCCTATTCACTTCTGGAACTGAAACCCTACAAACCCTCCCTCCTTAACCATTATAAATTGGATCAGGCCTGGCCCAAGACATTGTGCTGCCTGGGTCCACAGATTACATACTGCCTCCTTCACCAAAACCATGTCCATCAAAAACTACACCCATATCCGTTATGTTATATTACCATTAAAAAATATCACTCTCTCATGCTCACACTCTCATTCACGTTCACTCTCGTTCATGTTCTCCCTCAATGTCTTTCTACCTTCTCCCTGGACCCATGTAAGGGCTGGCTGTGGTTGGGATACAGATATTTGTCATCGTCTGTACTTGGTATACCTACATATTGAAAAACAAACAAAAAACACTTTTATGATGTTGAAGGCAGGCTTTGCACCACTTATTGGCACAAAACCACCATTTGTCTCTTGCAGCTTCATTATAATTCTGCTACACTTACCACTAGAAAATGGTTTAATATGTTCAGCAGCGTTATACAATATAGTATGCTAGAATAAAAATCATATAATTGTGATTTTGTAAAAATATTTCTATATCTATAGATTATTTTATTTAATCTTTGTTCTTATAGCAATGCATGTACTGGAATATATTAAATTAGTTTTGGCTTATCAACGCACCAGTGTGCCAACTCACTATTTAAGCGTTGTAGGAATTCAGGGTTTGAAAATATTTGAATAAAGGTGTAGCAGTGTGATTCATTTATTTTTGCAGAATTATCTTGAATAACAGCTATACTTAAGTAGATGAGACAACTTCCCGTTAAGTTTTGTAAATAACGTACTGCAGATGAGAAATATTGGCAATGGTACATTAGATAGCTAACAAAGAGCCAACGCATGTTACCCTTAACATTTCCTTAATTCCATCAGCTAAGGACATCAATTATAAAGAGAAAACACAGATAGGGCCATGTAGAAATGTTGCAAAAAAGTGTTAGTTGGTGTTTGTACCCGTGTATAAAGGTGGGGCATAGTAGGTTAAATATTGCATTTATAATTATATTTGTATTTTTTACAGAAATATAATTTTGTTGCACTTTTAACGGATGTTTTGGAAATTGAAGTAAAAGATAAGTTTGTCAAGAGTCGTCCTATCATCAAGAGGTTTCTTGGGAAGTTAACCATCCCAGTACAGCGACTGATGGAAAGGCATGCTATCGGGTAACTGCTTCTGTTTGCTTTCCTATTACGTCCTAGAATGGTTTAGGTAAACGCATATGTAAATTTGCTAGCCTGGTTAAGTCCATTAAAAATGAACCAGTGACAATTATGAAAGGTCAATAATACCGTATTTGCTCGATTATAGGCTGCAACCTTAAAGTTTGGTGCTATTTTAAAGAAAAAAATATTTTTAAAATAAAAATACACATAAGTGGAATGGTAAAACAGTATTTTATCTAATGAACAGGAATACATGTAGTTTAACATTTTTGGTATCTATTAGTCAGCATAGGTTATATACAAACAGAAATTTGGAAAACTTATAGCCATTTTAAGGTCCCCCTTTAATTTATAATGCACCTTACTTATAGATATGCCCCTCTGCCCCCAGATATGCTTTAGGCCCACAGATATGCCACTCTCCTCCCGATAAATTTCACTCTGCTTCACCAATATGCCACTCTGCTCCCCTGATATGCCACTTTGCTGGGGATGATATACCAATGCATCCCCAGACTCCCTGGTGTCTGGTGGGGGCAGCCGGTGGACTTCTGCGCAACGGGCGTAGACAAACTCTGCTGCTGCCTGCAGCGCTCATCTCTGGCAGCCGGTAAACGTCTGCGTGATGCGCTCAGACAACCTCCGCTGATGCTGGCTGGTACTTCCGCGGGGGCTTCAATGGTGGAGCACCGGAAGGTCCTGTAACAGTGATGGTCCTTCATAGAAGCCCCGTCGGAAGTGCCGGCAGCAGCGGGGGTTGTCTACATCGTGCAGACGTCCACTGGCTGCCAGAGAGGAGGATCCAGCAGCGCTGGGGGGGATCTGGATCCTAACCCTGCTGCTTGCCCGTAGCTGCAGGGCTACATGAAAAAGACAAGAAAAAACACCTGCCTGGCGCCCGGAACTGCATGTGTCCGGCTATACGAATTGGGCATCCCCGCGCTTAACCCCGATTATAGGCTGCGCCCCTACTTTAAAGACTTAAAGTGGGGGGGAAGTGCGGCCTATAGTCGGGCAAATACGGTAATAAAGTTTTTTCTGCTGTGGGTACTCAAAATGGCTTAATCTGGACCGTCCAGGTGAAGTCACTCCATTGTCAGTCATCTTGTACTACATCTAGGTAGTTTTAAAATAAACATAAATAATAATAATCCCGCACTGATTTCCATCCATCGCTTGTGATTTTTATTTAATGTTCTTTTTTAAGTTATTCAAATATGTATTTTTCCATGTCCCCACCAATGGCATTAAAAGACCATTTATTTAGGTGATTTCGCACAATCACTCAATAAAGATTGCATTGAAATCCTATTAGTGCAGTATTTATTGTTAATATTGTTTTAGTGATGGCTGTCCCCAAGGTCCCACAACTTCTCCAAACAGCACCCTCCATCTCTGCCTACAAACCTGCATTCCAGCTTATCTTGTCTTGAACTACACACATCAATTAGAGAACAATATAAACTAACAGGCAATTTTTTTGCATAAATGCTTAAGTAAAAACAACCCTGTATATATAGGTATCAGAGTTAGGATTGCGGGTAATCTGTGTAAGATCAATGGTCATTCCTTGAAAAATGTGATAACTTAAAATGTAGTCCTCTTTGGTGCACTACTGGCTTGTCTGACATGATTTACACATTTGTGTTGTCAGAAATAAGGTATATTATGGACAGTTAATTGGTTTCCAGGTGTAAAAACACCATTGTCTAACGGTAAATTTGATCTATCACCATACCAAAAATTAAGAAAACATGTTTCTTTGATTTAAAAAAATAAATGGTTTACTGCAATAAAGCTGCTTGTCTTCAGTAATGGAAATGTTATATAACAATATAACAAAGGATATATATGATATAATTATAATATAATGTGACGGACCCTGTAGAGACGGATGGTCTCTGGCGTCAATAGTTCCAGAAATCTCCTATGGTCCCCTCGGTATACTCCAGACTTCCAGTAACCAAGTAGTTACACTCCACGATGAAGTGTCCCTTGTCCCCAAATCACAGACCACAATCCCCACCAAATATGTATTACCTGGGGTGTGGCTGTAGCGACCAATAGGGAAGGTGCCTACCTAGCAGACCCCCCTGCAACCTTGCCACAGATGCACCTGTGACATATAACAAAGTCTAGGGCAGGGGTGTCCAAGTTTTTTCTGGCCTTTTAGCTTTATAATGCATATTACTACATGGTTAATTTGGCGATAATGAAAAAAGCAGTGGAAAAGCTTTGTTTTATCAACTTTTACATGTCATTCTATCAATACTGAATGACTTAAACAGTAAAACAAAGTCAGTCCACAAACCATTTAAAACAAGTTTAGCCACATAAAACCGCACAAGGCTGTGGGTACAAGCTAGATTTAAGCTGGTTGACGCACACAGGAGGCAGGGCTGGATTAAGACACCCAAACACACACACCAGGACAGGCTCTGCCACACCGACCCCCAAACACGCACACACAAGGACAGGCTCTGCCACACCAACACCCAAACACACACACACCAGGACAGGCTCTACCACACCGACACCCAAACACACACCAGGCTCAGGCTCTGCCAAGGGAATTCCTCCCCCCCTTGAATATGGGTCTACTTTCCTATAACCCCTATTTTTTTGGTAATACTTACCCTCTGGTCTAGGGGAAGAAACAACTTTACATATTTTCAGATTTCATAGACTACTTCTTGTTCTACATCATAATGTTGCGAATAGTACTTTTGATTCCAGGCTTCAAAAGACAATAATTACTATATGTATAAATTCAAGTGCTGTACGTACATTGGAAAAGTTTCTTTACCTTTTCTCCTTGTGTGAATGATAAACATGCGCACCCCATATCAAATCAAGGGATGAGAATGTTTGTTACCGAGGTCAGTTCATTTTAGCGTCTTCAGCTATATCTACATATGTATTCATATGTATTCAGAAGCCTTGTGTGCGTAACACTATGCACGAGACCTCTATTAAAGGGTATCATGTTTACTGTTTACCACTACAGACTGGTCCCACGCCTATGACTAAAGTGTTTGCCTAAACGGCAATATATTGTGTGCAGTAATCTACATTGACTGTGTGTGTGATCTGGATTTATGCACAACCACTTCTGCTGGATACATTTACTAAAGGGGTGAGGAGCTTTTAACTGAGATATGGTCTTAGTGCCAAGTAACTCATGCAGCTTGCGGGGGTGAATGGACCAGGGGCACCAACAGTCACCCCAGAAAATGCCCCCAAGGTCTACAAGTCAGTCTGGTACTTGACGCTGATGCAATGGAAGCCTCTACAAGGTTTGAGGGGCATGCACTTACATTGGCATTCTAAATGTATAAAAAAGGCATGGCGTCTTGTCTAGAGCCCTGTTTAGCTGAGGACAGCCCTGGCTTTTAAGAAAATACTTTTTCTTACAAAGACATTTATGTTCATTGTTTATTTTTTTATCACAATATCTTATGTGCCCTAAACTAGATTGTCACATAACTATAACTTTAGCATTTCCGCACAAATTGTGCTAGCCTCCCACAGGGAAAATTGTGCTACGACCCCCAGCACTCAAAGGGTTATAGTTCATTCTGAGATGCCTGATATTGTCTGTCATGCTACATGCACACATTACACTATCGTCTGAACCCAGCGGGCTAGAACATCCAGAACCACCTGTTATTTGTTTCCATTATTTCTTTCAGCAAGGTCCTCAAGTATCATTCATTTCTGATAACATCAAACATACGGTAAATAAGTTCATATTTACCGTAAATCTGTAATGTTGATTGAAAAATATCCCACGGTATAAATTTCAGCAAGTGGTAACATGTCTGCCTATCCTCACCTCAAAGGTAGGTAGGCATTCATAATGACAGTTATACAATTGTGAATACTTAAGGTGTTGTCACCTGCATTCATCTGCCAAGTACCTTTCATACTATGGTATGATATAATTAAATGGGAAGATAAATTAACCCTATGAGCACACATTCCTATTCAATTGGTTAATATTGTCGTTTTTTTGGGCTCCTCTTTACTGGTGTACCTTACCATTATTTTTAATATGGTAGTTTTTAAAAAATACGCTTATAATGAAGTATTGGAGTGCATTGACTTTTAGAACTGCAACCTAGAACCTGAAACTTAAACAGTTAGGTTTACACATAAATCAATTTATTAAAACTACCTAGAGCTTGTACTTGTCACTCTCTGGACAGTTACCAGTGTAATTCTTTTGGAGATACTCAAAGAAGATGAGGTTAGTGAAAAAAAACAAAAAACATCACAGATATTTTCCTGCCCCTTAGTCTTCTCCATTATTCTTCACAACATTGCAAGGGCTGTGAGATCAGCTTTCATTAAGGGCTAACTTAAAAAGGAGAGAAACTAAGAAATAACTTAAGTTCAATTATCATGCAAACTTTGAGAACAGGAAATTAAGATGGGTGCTGTGGTGATATACACTGATGGTGTGTTACTAATACATCGATCATGCTTATTTTAATATGTAAACACCATTGTGTTCACTGCTTGAGGTGCATGTGCATGCTGCTAATTCATACAATGCACATGCACTGGTATTCAGGGCATTGCTTACGTTTACTTAAAATGCTTTGTCTATGACTTTGGGTTTACAAGAGCTGGAAGCTATATATCGGAATAACTTACATTTGGTTTTCAGTGCTGGATTAAGTTGTGGTATTATGTCAGATGTAATAAACACACATTTTAACTGTTTTCCAATTTTCATCTATCCACATGTATTATTCCAAAAAGTTGTGGTCTTATCGGTACATGCATTCTATGGCTTATTGTCATAGGCGTAGGAACCCCTAAAAATCTGGGGGGGGGGCATTTTCCCCCATCAGATACCTCTTTCCTCACTATCCCCTACCACACTTTTTTTGTAAACACATACAATAATATATCACTTGAAACACTGGTAAAAATAATGTATGTTTAATACATTAAATATAGGGAAAAAACAGCTAATCTTTAACAATTTTTTTTTAAATATTGAATAATTTCTCACTATCTACCTCTCACTCCTTCTTACTATTATATCATAATATAATATATTATATTATCATATTCCTTGATTTTCTGCTCAGATATTATTACTTACTGTGTCGAAAAGAGCTCTCTCTTCTGTAAAACCAGTGAAAAGTAGGAGATATAAATGTTGATGTTTAAACTAACATTCAGTGTTCTTCCAGTGACCAAATTCTGAGTTATAATCTTGGCAGAAGACTCCCAACTGATCATGTCAGTGGATATTTACAGTTTAAAGTGGAGATTACATCATCAGCCCATGATGGTAAGAGACTTTCAGCCATACGATGGCAGTGAACCGTCAGAGTATTCAGTGCTTGATGTATCGGTGAGGAAGATGAAGAACATTCTATTATATCATACTATAATGGACTTTTTTAAATATGTATGTGCTTATTTGGGGAAATAGCTAAAATATGTGCAGTTTAGTGAGGTAGATTTTGGGTAATTGGCATGTTTTGGAGTGTACATATTTTACTTCCAACCTATATAAAGAGATGGAAAACCTACCAAACTGGCCTATTTGACACATATGACACCTAAAAAGTAAATGACTACATTTGTGTCCCATGAATATTATTTTTGGCATGATAATTCTTCCCCAAGAACTTATCTCTGCCTCTCATATTGACCTTTGCAAGGGTGGGTGAGGAGAAGCGAAAGAAGGTTAGGCCAGGAAATGTATTCGATAATTCTGGCCCTGCCACATATCCGTGACCTTAGGTAAATGTGAACTAAGATTCTCCAAAACAATTATACTGATTGACAAACACACAAGCTATAGGTAGCTTTAACTAATTGATTTATTGTTATAGAAAAAATATAGAAATATTGTAGTGTTGCATTGTTTAGAATGTTTGGTGTAAGTAGCATAGAGGGTATAAATAGTAAAACTCTACTATGGATATTACATATTCATGAGGAAGAAACACATACATAAGGAGACAAAACGACCTCTCTCAAATGTCGCAAGTCCTGAAAATAGTGTATAAAGTGATATTGTAAATTTTAAGTAAGAATCTAATTTCTTTTTTACATGTTTGATATTTCACAGATGCTTCCCCAGAGGCAGTCGGTACACTTCTTGCTGCAAATAACATAAATGGAGAGCTTGGGACACCTTCTGACGATGAAGACATGCCCACTGGGCAGGATACCACTTCCTTGTGTGGCAATGGTCCATTGTGTGCAGGAGCTTTGATAAGTGAGACACCAACACATGCTGCCAGATCTAGTAGTACCTCTGAGACTGACTATGAAGAAGCGTCTTCAACAGCTTCAAGGACATCTCCTATTCGCAATCGCCAAGACTCTCTTAATGACTACCTTGATGCACTAGATAACAGCAATCGTGCCAAAATGGATGCTTCGGCCTGCAGTGATCGTTCGCTTGGAGCATCGCCAAAACTAAGAAGCAGTTTCCCCACTGATACAAGGCTGAATGCAATGCTTCATATTGATTCTGATGAGGAAGACCATGAGGCTGGATCATTTCTGCAGGATGTTTTATGTCGGTGTCCTCTGGTAGAAGAGCCTGGACTGCTAAATGGTGCCAACAGAGCAGGTAATGGCACTTGTGCCAGTAGCATATCACAGCCAATACAAGAAAGCAGTTTAGAAAATGAAGAACTGACTGTGCAGACACCTTCACAGAATAGTGATAATGCAAGCAAAACCATTCCCTCCTTTCCCTCCAATCGGCCTGTTTTGGGAGCAAGAGGAGATGAAGATGAGATTTTTCTGGAAACAGGTGTTGATGAACAGGATAATCCTGGTACACGTGCGTGTATGGAAGCTCAAGAAAGTTCTGCTGCATCTTCTGAGCTTTTTATTTTAGAAAATGGGAAAAGCAGGGTTACACATTTAAGTGAACAAACTCCATCTGAGATATCACAGATTTTACCTGAAATGGACATGCGTGGTGAACTTCCACAGTCGCAGAGTTCCTGTGAAGCCAGTAGTAGATCTAATGGAGGAGGCAGTGTGGCTGGGGCAGAAGTATTTTATAATTTTCATGTAAGTTCAGGAGATTCTACAGAAAATGCATGTTCTTCATCTTTTGAAAGTTCAGTATTTTCTGAAAGTCCACCCTTTTCATCTAAAGTTGAGGACTGTGGAGCCCATGCATCAGAATCCGGGATTGCTGGTGATTCAGAGATACAGGTTTTACTATGCAACCCATGTTCCCTTCCTTCTGTGAATGTGGTCACCAAGAATAAACATGGGGGCCGTGGAGGTTCAGATATCTCATATGAAGGAGAAGGTACAGAGGAAATCTGGCAGAGGAGAAACCTTCAAGCAACATCAGTAGCCAGGCCGCAAACTCAAGATGAAGACCTTGGAGCTGCACAGTCATCATCCAGCGATATGATGCAGACTTCCTTGCAAAGTGAGGGTGCCACAAGTAAGCGGTGCTTTTACTTATATCCAGTGTGACAGTTAAACCCTTAAAAGTACTTTTTTTCTTTGCTTATCCATTCATCCGGGATGCCACAAGGGCAGGAACCAACACACTTCTGTTGTCACTTAAAACAGTTCATATGAACAGCTACCTGCTGCTCGCAAAGGCAATGGGGTTATTTCTATGCTGATTTTTAGAGAAACCTAACAATACAAAACGTCACTTAACTGTTTGTTTTGGTGTAGCTAAAAGAGGAACATTTTAGATAATATTACTTATTATTTTAGAAATTAAGCTTATTCATATAAAATTTGTAAAATGTAAAATCTGTTTGGTACTCTTAGGTTCTCAAGGAAATGGCCAACAGCCCCTACGCTCACTTCCTTCGGTCCGACAGGATGTGGGCCGGTACCAGAGAGTGGATGAAGCTTTGCCACCCAGTAAGTAATCTTTTTGTTCAGCTTCATTGATGTGTTAAAATTATATAACATAACATTGTTGTCCTATAATATGTTGCTGATGCTGATGAGCTGAGGTGGCGATCTCGCAGATTGAGTTTGCATTATAAACCATTGTAAACTTCTCCAGTAGGAAGAGTTTGTACTGCTTCATACATAATCTTGTGGCGTTTCTTGAGTGTCATCTCACTGATTTCAGTATGTATTATGAACGCACTTAAGAAATCTGAGCTTCTCCCTTCTCTGGGCAGGGGGTCCATGTTGGGGCTGATACCAGTTCCCTCCTGGCAAGGGCTGCCCTCACATGTGGCTTGACCACCCCTTCACAAAGCCACTTCCCTTGGCTTTGTGAAGTTCTGCCTGGGACGTTCACATTGATATGTATTATGTATTGGTATAATTATAAATGACCAGCTCAGCTCATCTTGCATGAGAAAAGGTTAGGGTTTCATAATACATTGTGGAATTATTTTATAACTCACCTGCAAACTTAGTTTCGGAAATCTAAATCCTTTTGTTTGCATGATGCAAAATTATGCCATCAATAAAACAGTGTTTTATTCATACTTATTTCCATGATTTAGTGCAACCGAGATCTGAAATTGGAACTCTTACTCTGTGTGGCCCAACTCCGTTCCTTGGAAATACTTATTGATGAAAACATGCTATGATTATGTTCAAGACAGAGTTTATTTTGTCTTTGGATGGGTTTGGCAAGAATCAGTTTTCTGTATTAGTCTTTCACATACCAGTTCCTCAAAATCACTCCCAGTACAGTATTTTAAAATTGTGACTGGTTACAGAGCTGCTGTGTCAGGGTAGTTATGGAACAGAGAGGTAAATAGACGCCAGTTTATCTTTTTCTTTTGCGGCTAAATGTCTCATGTGAAACATTTAAAGCTGCTAAATACTTCTGTCTGTGCCCCATATGTATTTTTTTAAAAACACATAACATTGTAGGAGTACTTCATTAGTTTGGTTGTTTACATCGTTCCTATTTGCCCTGTCAGTCAGAGTTTGGCCTGTGACCCAGTTTGCATCTCAAAAATATGTCCACAAAGGCCCTGTGTTCCCAATCATCGACATAAAAAAAGAAATATTAATTTGCCTTTGCAAATAAGGTAAAATCAAAGACTTGATTTAGTGATATGCAGTAATACTTAGCATGGAAAATAAGGCCTGTCACATACACTCATGATCCCTCATGACATCCCTTACAAGCACCTGCCTTTGAAAGTAGGCTCACCGCTCCGGGATCGTGGCAACGTGGGGCATAATTGGTCCTCTAGGGACATCTTTTTATGACGTACCTGCTACGTCATTGGTTGTGAACAAGTTAAATTGAAGGTACATAACTTATCACAGTGAATATTTACGCATGCTTTATGTATTGACCTGAAATAGAAGATCAGTGTTTTAAAACACAATTAGTGTTGCATATAAAGTCCGACAGGCCTGTCAGGAACACTAACCTGCGTACAGCTCTTGTATCCACTGCACTTCATTTGCCAAGCACAAATTACTAATGCTACTAACTTAAAATAAGAGAAAAGAAGCATGTCTGTGTCTCTAGGAGACTGAAATGTTCCATACGTGTGTGTTATACTTATGTATAAACAGTTTATCATGTGCAAAGTTTTACTGATATTGTTGCCATGGAAATTGAAGAATCTGTAAGATTTGTAAACATATTTACTGGTGCCCCACATACCTTCTCCATCTATGTGCAGATTTTGACTTTTTTTCTGCTGAAACTGCTAAGGGACTAATTGGAGCAGCAAGTGTTGCTTCTGATTGGTCAGTCCTCATTCTCTAGTAGGTTAAATACTCTCACATCTGATTGGCTAATATTCCTAAATATATCTGCTTTGTCCTTTCTGTCCCATTGGATTCCTGTGTCATATGTTAACAAACCAAACTTTAGAGCAGTTTCTTTGTATGTTTGTTAATGCAGAACAAGACAACTGGGGCTCCATTATTACCAGTGGCTGAATTCTCAAATAACTTCGCCTTCCACAGTTCTCTACGTTGCTCCCTCCCCATTTTTTGCTGCCCGTGGTTTTACCCGCTTCCTACTTGTTGTCCATTGTACATGCAACTGACACCCATGTTAATGCCCTCAGTGCCCCTTGGAGCGCTCTCCTCTTCCATGATCTGCGGTTGTTGCTTCTGATTGCTCTGTCCTCATTCTCTAGCCAATCATGCCTCTTGCATCTGATTGTCTGCTTTGTCCCTTTTATCCTATTGGATTCGTGGATGTGGTGGTACAGAAATCATTTATGTTTCTCTTTTTTAAACTATTTGGTACCCATTTCCAGAGCCAGCTTTACTGTAACTCTGGGTGTGCTGTATTTTGCTGTTTTAAGGTCCAACTTTAATTTAAAAGTTGTTCCTCACCTTTTATACTGCCACAACAAGTAAGAAAAGTTGGGTGGGACAAATCTTACTTTTCGCCCAAGGACAAACAAGGATTCAATGCATAAGATATTTATCTGCAATAAATCTTCCTAATGGAGAGAATTCCTTGACTACTCTCTTTATAGTTTAGTTCCAAATGTACATTATGGTTTACTGTCTCGATAAATTCGGAATCAAAATGTTTTCATATATTATTCAATTTCTAGATTGGGAGGCACGAATTGACAGCCATGGCAGGATTTTCTATGTAGATCATATAAATCGGACGACAACGTGGCAGCGGCCCACAGCGCCACCAGCTCCACAAATCCTTCAGAGATCCAACTCTATCCAGCAAATGGAGCAACTTAACCGAAGGTGAGAAAATGTATGGATTCCCATATAGTTTAATTTACTTGGCCACTTGATCCATTCTAGTGGATGTAGTTTCTCAGCAGGGTCAGCCTGTCTAAAGGGATGGCCATCTCAAGTCTTAGGTTGAGAGTGGAGCGTCATTTTTCTAGATCATGAAAATATAAACAATTTAAAGTGGGCCTGTCCGTCACTAACATGTAGGTGACATTCTACTTCAGTCTGATGAGCGCATAACACTTCGCTATGCTGGCAATAAAATTAAGATGTGTAGAAAGTGAAAGGAATGAAACCCAGTGTCAAAAAGAATGAATAGAATGTGAGAAAGAAAATACTTTCCTTTCCTTTGATCGGGTTTACAGCGGCAACCCTACAAACACTCTCCACGGAATGTTGAAAAAGGGTACAAACATGACTTCTGTCTAGGGGCGCTTGTAACTCACGTTCTCAATCACTCGGATAAAACAAATAACAAATACGAAAAAATATAGTGTGATAAGGTAAGACACTTCAGGACAAAACTTCAATGGTTGCACTCACAATATGCATGAACCTTTTAAGCCTTCAACAGCCAACTCCTTGGTGTGTGTGTCAATTCATCAACCCCACAGACATAGAAGAAAAGAAATCTACCATAGGGTGATATCTTTCTAAACCAGTATATACGCAGTAATTGGATGCACTCACATTTAGATGGATATATCAAGCATATCTGATATGTTATCCTGGAGTTGTAGTGGTCTTTGGTGAAGTTCCTGATGTGAATCCCGTGGATCCCAAGTTCCTCTGAGTCCTGGAAGGATGGTTCCCTCCTTTCGTGGAAAGAGAGACCGAAGAAGATCGGCACATCTGCTACAACGCAAGCACGGAACACTAAGAAATACGGGATGACGGTACACCATAGAAACACGAGCAGACGCACTGAACAAAAGAGACGCGAATGATACGTCAGAGGGAACATAAAAGGATGAACACCACCGATTCGGAAATATACCTCCTGAGGAAGCCACGTACTGGCGAAACGCGTAGAGTATTATTTGCTTTGGACTATACTTGACTTTCACTACTTTTTATCCTAACATTCGGACATTTTTTAACCTTTTTAACTTTATATCGGATTATTTTTTTTAACACATGTTTAGTGTGGTTTCCGATTAGTTTTGTGAGGGCTAAGTCCTGGAATAAATTATTTATTTATTTATTTACTCCTTGTATTAGATCATGGCACACATAATAATCTCTTCATGAATTTTTGAACACATACCATTTATTGCATCATTTTAACAATACACATTAATTGATATTTGATTCACATAAGCATTTGCACTTTATAACACTGACATTGGAACATAGAGGAACCATCCTTCCAGGACTCAGAGGAACTTGGGATCCACGGGATTCACATCAGGAACTTCACCAAAGACCACTACAACTCCAGGATAACATATCAGATATGCTTGATATATCCATCTAAATGTGAGTGCATCCAATTACTGCGTATATACTGGTTTAGAAAGATATCACCCTATGGTAGATTTCTTTTCTTCTATGTCTGTGGGGTTGATGAATTGACACACACACCAAGGAGTTGGCTGTTGAAGGCTTAAAAGGTTCATGCATATTGTGAGTGCAACCATTGAAGTTTTGTCCTGAAGTTCCAGAGTGTCTTACCTTATCACACTATATTTTTTCGTATTTGTGATTGAGATCGTGAGTTACAAGCGTCCCTAGACAGAAGTCATGTTTGTAATAAAATTAAGATGAAAGAAAACATGTTTGCATTTTGATGTGCCAGTGCATGGGCGTTCGAATCCTTAGATCCTGAGCTAGATTGTGTAAAAGAGTACAACAAGCTCATGGGGGTGGGAGTGGATCTCCTACAGTCATATTTCATTATGTGCAGGGCATGGTATAAAAAAGTGGCAATTTACTTAATACAGATAACAATGCACAACTCATACCTGGTTTCCAAAAAGACAAATGTGGGGAATATCAGAATATCATTTAAAAAAATGTCTGGTTTGGAAACAGCTTTCACATTTTGCCTTCTAACTAACAAAATAAATGAAAATACTAGGCGTACGAGGGGCTGAAAAATCAGGACAAATACCTTTTTTCACTTGCACTTGCTATGTATAGTTTTTGTAGGTGAAACTTAATTCTTACAACTTCTTAAATTTGTTCATACTAAATGATGGTTTAGAAATATAAGAATGGTTTCATAAGAAAGGACTTCCTGGGGGTCCTGAAAAAATGAATATATAATTTGTGTGGTTAAACTTAATGAGAGGGAAGTAAATTATGATTTTTGGAGGCATATTCTTTCTGACTTTGTAAATGTACAGCTCTAATTTACCAAGTCCTCCAAGGTATGCATATTTAGGTCATCAAATCTCTCCTGGTATGTGCTAGTCAGACCATACAGCATTTAAGTGCTAGTACTTTGAATCATTGCTAAATTATTAATGCCCTTCTGATAGTATGGTTTTCAGAACTGACACAGTATCCTAAGTGAGGCCTCCCCAGTAATTTATTAAGTGGCATCAATATTCTTCCTGCTGTGGATTAATATTTGCCTTATTAACCAATTAGCTGACTTGCTTTTTCTAACATTTTGCAGAATTCCAAAACAAGGGGGGCATCACAAAATATCTAAAGGGGCCACTCATCTGTCAAATGCATTAAAGCACATATGATTTCTGGAGTGGTCCTCTAAAACGTTTTATGGTCTAGAATTTATGTGAAAAATTTACCCATTGGATGTACAGTAACATTAAATCATGACCCTTATTTCTGAGTGATTTAAAGTGTCCAGGAATTTTTACTGTATAAATATTTTACAGTACGTACAACTGTTTTTAGACCCAATTATCTGAAAACTCAATTTAGTTACAAATCTCTACTTGCCCAGATTGGACTAGAAACAAAGAAACTATTATATTTGATGGCAGATAAGGATGGTCTGATCATTTTTCAGCCATAAATTAGGCAGGGATGCAGTAACTTAAAAAAAAAAAAGCCTGGAAGTATTTTTGCCTTGAAACTTCTGCAGCTTTATTTTTCAACTTGCGTTGATAGCTGCTGTATGTGGTTATATACAGTATATACAGCAGTGAACTTTGCATATCTTGCTTAGTGGTAAATCTTGAGCGTTGGCAGTCATCGAAATGTGATAGGTTCAATATGCAGGACTTCCTGGTATGAGGATGACATCACTTGGCAGCTCCAGTACTAAAGCGCAGGCTTGGTAATATTTCACAGGGAATTTTAAGGTTAAAGGGAAGATGTGTCCAGACAGAGCTAGACATGATAGATAAAATAATCTGTTTGATGTTCCAAAGATGGATGAAGCATTGGATGTTTAACCAGCTTTTAAGTAAGTTTGGTAAGAATTCACTAAGAATTCAAGTGGTTAGTGGCGTTAAAGGGGAATTGCCATGGAAAGAAAATTTCAACTTGATGTAAAATAAAGTGCTCTACGCACTGTATACATACACACTCATTTTTTATTATTATTTTTATTTATATAGTGCCAACAATTTACACAGCACATCTTAAAGTACATACATTCAAAGGCAGTATGATAAGGAGTCAGACACTTCACCACTTACCTTTCTAAGTGCCATCTAGCAATGATTTGCAAAACTGGTGATCCTTATTTTCAGCCAAGGAAAGCGAGTGCGCGCAAATTGAGTTATTTATTTTTTGTGTAAATTGTTTGGTAATATTCTTATTATGTATCAAAAGACTTACCTTACTTATTGCTGTATATTGTGTAAGAATGTAGTAGGAGAGCAGAAGAGAAATGTATAATTCTTGGACCGTAAAAATAATATAAACATAATGGGTTGTTTATCATACACACTAGGATCCATCCAAAAGTTGTATCCATCCCACTTCATTTGCCAAGCACAAATTACTATTGCTACTAACTTAAAATAAGATCCATCCATATACTGTGAACATTTGCAGTTGTACTTATTTTTTCAATAACTGACAATCACAGGTATCAAAGCATCCGACGAACAATGACAAATGATCATCCTGAAGAACTGGCAAATCCAGTTGATGGAGCTGCAGTAGGAGAAGATGTTGATTACCATCATTCTAATGCAGGTTTGAGAAATGCGTAAAATAACCCTTCCCAAGTGTAAATGCCACAGTCCCTCTTGTAGTGACTTCACTGGACTTACGGTTAAAAAATTACCTTTACCCTGCAAACTTTTTGTATCACTTATTTACCTTTGCATCCAAGGGTCTTGGACATATTTCATAAAAAGGTATCGATGAATCTTCTCCAATATTTAAGCCTTACAAATGGATTATATATATGCGTATACTTTTCAAGGCAGAAAGGGTTTTATATTTGTTTTCTGGACATCATTTAGTATGAGAACAAATTTAAGAAATGGAGGGATTTTAATTTATTTATTTTTTTAGAAAAGAATCTACAATAATTTGCACATACATTGTGTAGCTAGGCATCCATCCCTCTAACACCCTTACCCTGCTGACCAAAAACTAACACCCCAAAACAATAAAAGAAAAAAATAACAAAAAGGGATTGTTGTTAACAGATTAAGTACAAAATATGATATATTGAGTGTGTTGATCCAGATAAAAAACCCCACTATATTCAAAAATTAACAAGGAGGCACGGAGAGAGGGAGAGAGACTAGTTCTTCACTTGAGAATCCTGCTCAATTAAAATCATGACTCGCTGGCATCTTTTATGTTGACAATGCAAAGTAATGCTAAAGCTCCTCCTAGTGGAGATTTGTAGATCTACAGGATCTAAAGTTGCTATACTAGCAATAGTAAAAACACATACTATGTATTCAGGCAGAAAGGTAAAAACTCCTGTCAATCCAACAATTAGGATAGGATTTCTCTTTACAGCATGCTAGCTTAGATCCAACACAACAAAAAAATAGAGTTTACATTACAAAGCAGACCTAGTGAACCAATTACCATATGTTGATTTGTGACACATTTTTGCTAGTTCATTACTATAACTGCTTCACAAAGAGGCCTTGAGTAAAATACTAATGTCTGGGCTTTAGGGTGGTTGACATATGCCACCACCGCCCCAGATATGGAGAACTCTTGCGGTGGTGCTGCAGCTAGTAAAATAAATTGCCTCTGATTTACCTAATCAGACAATTGTTGACAAAGCATTTTCATTTTAGATGTAATTTGAAAACTTGAACACATTTTTTACATTGATATCTATAATATCATCTTTAGATTTCCGAAGAGAGAATGCTCTTCCTCACTCTACCTCAAGGTCCAGGCTCAGTCTACTGCTTAACTCTCCTCCTGTGAAGTTCCTGACCAGTACAGAGTTC
This sequence comes from Sceloporus occidentalis, assembly GCA_023333645.1. Classification (NCBI taxonomy): domain Eukaryota; kingdom Metazoa; phylum Chordata; class Lepidosauria; order Squamata; family Phrynosomatidae; genus Sceloporus; species Sceloporus occidentalis. The sequence goes on along the minus strand of JALMGF010000038.1, from coordinate 4,799,535 downwards.
TTTACAGTTCTGCATTCAAACCCTGTAAGTAAACACATTTTGGAAGACTGAATTTAGTCAATAATCCCAGTTTGGTGTCCTTTTTTTTTTTACAATAAAAATAGTAATGATTTTAATGGGAATACTTTCCTGCCACTGACTGGCTGCTTCAAGCAGCCAATCAGTGGCAACCATGGAGGAGAAGGGTATCTTCTGCAGGATGGCTGCAAAGTTTTAGTCAGGTAAGTGTTTCTTTTCCATTTTGCAAGGATGCATACTCACAGTGTACTTTAATATGCACGTTCCTTTAAACGGGGTGTCAGGAACATTAGACTGACACTTTAAAGAATTTTGATGCTCATGTGCTAAATGTAAGTCTGTGCCATCACTCGTTTGCTCTCTGGATGCACAAATGGAGGTCAACAGACATTTTTTATATATATATATATATATATATATATATATATATATATATATATATATAATTGGCCATGTACCATTGCTGTAACCATATTTCCCTTTTCCTTTCTCACATATTCGTTAAATATCTGTATCATTTTATCCTGCCGGGTCCCCTAAATACCTTTTAATTGTAATGATGTATTTTTGTGTGCTCAAAATCTCAGTTCCCAGCTGAAATGAAAGTATCATTTTTCTAGTCTGACCTCATTAAGCAGCTTTTTCTTTTTGCAGAATAGAAGAAACCCCTATCTCCTCTTTCGTACTGTCACACCTCCTATTATTATCTTGAGACTTATACAGGAGGATCATAAACATACATTTTATAAGAAGTTGCTGCATGCATTCATGAAAAAAAACAATGTTTTGCCCCACATATACATGTTTTTTTAGTGAAACAAACTGGCTTTATTGCACATGCACTTCTATAGAACCCTGCAGGTATCCATCTGGGACAGTGGCCACTAGCAGGCTAATGGGACATCACACTAAAACAGCCAAGCTAAACAAGAGGTTTTTTTTTTGTTGTTTTTTTTTTAAAGAGGAACATTACAATGGGTAGATTGGGGGCTTGTAGGATGACACATAAAGGAACAGATTTGTCAAAAATGGACATGATTGTTTCTTAAAGTAAACAAAGCCACTGTGTTAACTAAGGCGGCTTATACTGTTAAGTGAGTCAGCGTTTGTTGAGCCAGAACACTTAAATTGCAGTTCCTATTTGAGCCATTTGATGATAACAACTGGCAAGCCAAGGGTATAAAAGGGTTAATATTTTGTACCTTAGGATGAGCTAAAGTTTTATTATTTAGTATGAGCCTCGTTTAATTGTAAAGGGCAACATGTGCTCTGTGTTTATACAGAGTGGCTGCCTACGTTCCCTGTTCATTATCCCATATTAACTTATTTGTAATTGTTCTTCCTGTTGCAGAGTGCCTATCGCATGTTTACTAATAACACTTGTTTGAAGCACATGATCACCAAAGTTCGACGAGACACACATCATTTTGAGCGTTATCAGCACAACCGAGATCTTGTAGCATTCCTGAATATATTTGCCAACAAGCAACTCGAGTTGCCAAGAGGCTGGGAAATGAAACATGATCATCAGAACAAGGTATAAATAACATTTCCATAAAAATTACTAAAGCTAAAAAAGGTCCCCAAGTAATACTTTTCTTTGTTTTTACCACCAATACATACAATACTGTAGGGCTGCAACAACTAATCGATAAAATCGATAATAATCGATAATGAAAATCGTTGCCAACGAATTTCATTATCGATTAGTTGAATCGATTTTTATCGATTATTAAATGAGGGTTTTTTTCAGAGCAAACGCTCTGAAAAATACCCCTCATTATATAATCCGTTTTAGTGACTCACAGCAGCAGCTCCTACTTACCAGTCCCTCCCTGTAATCACTGTGACAACTGGCCCCGCCCCCTTCCTTCTCCCAGAAGGCCAGAACCACATGGCTGTGACACTCATCTAACTGTGAGTATAAAATTAATATTTGGGCTACTGAAAGTTAGGGGAGGTGGGAGTTAATTTAGGGGCAGTTATGGTTAATGGGGTGTTTAGGGTTAATTTAGGGGCAGTTATGGTTAATGGGGTGTTTAGGGTTAATTTAGGGACAGTTATGGTTAATAGGGTGTTTAGGGTTAATTTAGGGGCAGCTATGGTTAATAGGGTGTTTAGGGTTAATTTAGGGGCAGCTATGGTTAATGGTGTGTTTAGGGTTAATTTAGGAGCTGCTGTGGTTAATGGGGTGTTTGGGGTTAATTTGAGGCAGTTTTGGTTAATGGTATGTTTAGGGTTAATTTAGGGGCTGTTGTGGTTCATGGGGTCTTTAGGGTTAATTTAGGGGATGCTGTGGTTGATGGGGTCTTTAGGGTTAATTTAGGGGCAGTTATGGTTAATGGGGTGTTTAGGGTTAATTAAATGATGAGGACTGAGGGTTAATTTTATTAATTTATTAAAGTTAACCTAAGGTGCAGTTAGAGATAAAGGGGGGCAAACTAAGGGGAATCTAAATCCTGGGGGCAGTGAAGATTAACTCAGTACTTATTTATAAAAGTATGGTCTGTGACTCTATGAGGAGACTATGAGATATCTGGGGGTATAAGGCATATAGGGTATATAAGGCATATGTGGGGAGGCAGTGTGGCATGTCTGGGGAGGACAGAGTGGTGTATCAGGGTGTATAAGGCAGATCTGGGGCCACAGTGGCATATCTGGGGGTAGAGTGGAGTGGCTTATCTGGGGGTAGAGTGGAGTGGCATATGTGGGGAGGGCAGTGTGGCATGTCTGGGGAGGATGGAGTGGTGTATCGGGGTATAAGGTATATCAGGCAGAGTGGAGTGGCATATGTGGGAGGCAGCGTGGAGTGGCATATGTGGGAGGCAGCGTGGCATGTCTGGGAGGCAGCGTGGCAAGCCTGGGCTCAAATGTGCATAAATTGGGGGGGGCTGGTTGCGAAATAAAGGCAAGAAATGCATTTTATCAAAGTTTTTTTATTATGCTGTTTGTATTTAATATAATTTGTTTATTAAATTATTATAAAAAAAATGAAAAATTTACATTCATTTTTTTTATCCGATTAATCGATTAATCGAAAAAATAATCGGCCAACTAATCGATAATGAAAATAATCGTTAGTTGCAGCCCTACAATACTGTATTTGCCCGATTATAGGCTGCACTTTTTTCTTAAAAGAAGTCTTTTTTTTTTTTTTAAGACTTAAAGTGGGGGTGCGGCCTATAATCGGGGTTTAGCGCAGGGGTGCTCAATTCGTAACGCCTGATGCCCGGAACATGCAGTTCAGGGGCGCCGGGCAGATGTGTTTTCTTTTTTTATTTAGCTCTGCTGTGGATAAGCAGCAGGGTTAAGATCCAGATCCCCCGCAGCACTGCAAGGGACCTGGATCCTCCTCTCTGGCAGCCGGTGGATGTCTGCGCAATGCAGACAACCCCCACTGCTGACGGCACTTCCGCAGTGGCTTCTATGTAGGAGTGCCGGCATTACATGACCTTCCGGTGCTCCACCATAGAAGCCCCGCAGGAAGTGCCAGCAGGAGGAGCAACGCTGCAGGAGAACTGCTATGTATTATGTATGGTACAGTAAATGGTTTAATCCAGAATGAAAATACTGTATGTTCCAAACTTAAAATGACTTAATTAAAATATTAATATTTATATTGAATAACATATTCCCATTGGAAATGACGTTTGTTTTTTGAAATGTACCATGGGAATTTGTTCCCTTTCTGGAGTTGTCATTGAACTTTCTCTCTTCCACCTTTTTTTCACTCTAGCCTTTTTTTGTTGACCACAATGCTCGAAGTACCACATTTATTGACCCACGTCTTCCGTTACAAAGCAGCAGGCCAACTAGTGCACTGCTCCATCGGCAGCATTTAACAAGACAGCGCAGCCACAGTGCTGGGGAGGTTAGTTGACTGCAGAATAACCTGAAAATCTGATTTCTAAGTACTGATTTAATCATGCAAAAGAAAATCATAAATTCTTTCAATAAGAAAGAAAAAATAAATATGTTTATGCTTGTACAAATGACAAAATTATGATTTTTTTTTTGTTTGTTTTTTAACAATCTCTATATGTGTCTTTAAATTCTGCTATGTATTATGTATGGTACAGTAAATGGTTTAATCCAGAATGAAAATACTGTATGTTCCAAACTTAAAATGACTTAATTATTCATAAGATGAACTAGCTCAGTTAGAATGGCTGGTAGATCATAATGCAATTGGCTGGAAAGAATAGACATACTTCTGAATCAACTGTGCCGTTATCTTTAAAAATAAAGACATATTATTCATTATTTTGTCAGTTACTCGTTGAAGAAAGTGAAATAACACCATAACAGAATGATTTTCCATTGTGTCGATTTTCTCAAATACTCAGGTGGGAGAAGATGCACGCCATTCAGGGCCTCCGGTTTTGCCTAGACCATCTAGCACATTTAATACAGTTAGTAGGAGCCATTACCAAGATATGATGCCAGTTGGTATGTACTCTCTGAATCTCATCTGTCTCTGTTACCAATTGATTCAGAAAAAAAGCTATTTTCACTTGTGCTCTTACAGTAGCATAAATTTTTGTCTGTAAATAATAAATATGTTCCATTTTCTAACTTTTCTAATAGTAGTTTACTTGCAATCAGCACTGTGTTCCATAAGAACATATTATATTTATTTTGAATCCTTACTGTTAAAACCGTAGATCATGACGTCTGTTTGCTGTATTTCCAGGTTACAATGAAAAAATTGTTGCGTTCTTACGTCAGCCAAACATCTTTGAAATTCTCCAGGAACGTCAGCATGAACTCTGCAGGAACCATTCACTCAGGTAATTAGAGACATTCAGGTATCAGTTGCATTTATCCATTGTAATTGAAATTGACAATGATTGTCATTTTGGTAAAATGGCTGATGAAGATCTGCAGTTTGAAGAACCATCAAGCCTTTATATAAATCATAATGTATAGTCCTAAGTAGCAAAATGCAGAAAGAAAGCTATTTAAAGCACTCCCCTCTTGTTATTTTCTGGAGGGCGTTATGAACTTATAAAGTGTATAAAATGTGGTACTGTACCAGAGTAGAATTGTTGAAATTGTATTTGCCAAACAGGGAGAAGATTCAGTTTATTCGAGCAGAAGGTCCCTCAGGACTGGTACGTCTATCTGGAGATGCAGACCTTGTCATTCTTTTAAGGTAACTAATGCAGATGTTTCGGAGTAAGAGCTTCTATTGCATGCAGGATGAAATAGAGAGTAATCCAGAGCCTTACCGATTTATGAATGGTAAGAGAGAGAAAGCAGTGTTTATACTTATTGGGTGTGGGGACTGAGTCTCTTACTTGTGGTAACCAGCTGGTAAAATTTTGTAAAGCATTGATCTATTAAACCTAAAGCAAATGAGCCTGGGAATAGCTGTCTAAGATTGCAAAAGAACTTCAGCATTGCTTAACACTCAACAATCAATGGCATATTAATTTGCCAAACTGCACAGGGATCAGGAAGTTGGACAGGTATGAAATATTGCCTTGTATGGAAGTATGGAAATGTTTCATATGCATGTATAATGAAATGCCTTTGAGGCCGGTTTTGAGCTATACGTTTTTTTGTACTGTACCTTAATCCATAATAACAACTGTGGTTGTTACAATTATGAAGCATAATGGAAACATTGCACTGTATAAACAATTTTAATCTTTAGGGTGGTTGGCTGATGCCCCTTCTGTCATAATGGTCTGTTGTAACTATTCATGAAACTGCTTTCAGTGATTAAGCAGTTGGCTCCTGTCTCCTTGTGCAAGTGAATACAAACATTTTGTCTTTAGTCTCAGTGAAGAAGGGCAGATACTGCATCTAGAACTGGCTACATACAGTACAGTAAATTTACTTTCATTTTCACCAGTCCAAAAGGGTTTAATTAGATATAACAATATTGTTTTTATTGTGTACTGACCAGTTCATGTGCTTCTTTGACCAGCCTTTTTGAAGAAGAGATAATGTCATACGTCCCACCGCATGCCTTACTTCATCCCAGCTACTGTCAGTCTCCACGTGGTTCCCCGGTGTCTTCTCCCCAAAATTCACCAGGTATATGCAATTATTTTGGTCCAATGTGTTTCATCTTGTCTTATATTATTTATTTATACTTTTGATCAGGTAAAATAAAAAAGAAAAACATGTATTAAAGAGATTTTAAATGAATGCTGCATTATAGGCAAAAAGTTTGTAGGGTAAATGATTAGATCTCTGCTTGTGTTTTTTGCAGGTACTCAGCGGGCCAATGCACGAGCACCAGCACCCTACAAACGGGATTTTGAGGCAAAGTTACGGAATTTTTATCGAAAGCTTGAAACGAAAGGTTACGGGCAGGGTCCTGGGAAATTAAAGTAAGTATTAAAAGCTGGGGATATGTTTTTGTTAGTTATCATCGCTTGTTCCATTTCCCTCAAGAAATGACCTGGAAGCTGCCTAGGAATGACTTATGTTTGACATAAAAGGAAAACATATTATCAGTTATCACATGTTAAATATGAGCCTAACTGCTGCAAGAAATCTATCCATGTTTATTCCATGTCCTGGATGTGGGTTATAGGGTTTTGGCTTTTTTTGCGCAATGTATTGGTTTGTCTTACTCTGTCTTTTCTGGTCTTGTCATTTTCTTTGCATATACTGTATATTGTAATAAGTGTTGGAGCGATATAAATGAAACATAATAATAATGCTTTCATTTAATGTTATGCTTTTGTGGTTTTTTCAGTGTGCTTATTGCAATGGCCTTAAATCTGCTGATATGCAAGTACCAAAAAGTGGTACTTAGGACTCCACCTTGGGAAAATATTATTTCCTAATGTAATGTTATTAAAATAACCTTGGCCCAACTATGCATGAGCTGTGGGAAGTAAGGGGGTAATTGTCAGCTCCACTTGGTTAATAGGGGGTTCTGGTGATCAACATTTCATTTTTTAGTTATTTATTTTTAATGTTTTTATAAGGTTTGGGAGGGTTTTTTCATGCTCTTGCTAAATGCTTGGTAAAATGTAGTTGCATATTTTCACAGCATGAAAAATACTAAAAAAGAAGCATACAACCTGAAAAAACACAATATGCATACATATCAAGGTTCCCATGTTGCTGCCAGAAAAATAATGTCCAATAAGTACACGAAGCAAGAATTCAGTGCATACCCAGTGAATACCATTTAAAAACAACTACCTAAGGAATAAATATTGGAGGATTCCGTCACATGATATAGCCCGCCACTACGTCAAAGTACCCCAAGCTTTTCACAGCATATGCATATTTTCTTCTATACATTCCAGACTTGATTTTAGCTGGATTCTATACATAGGTGCCAAGCTCATCTGTAACATAATTAAATAGCATTGGAGGTCCATCCGTAATGCATAGTTTGGTTGCTGAGACAAATAATTTCTTCTTACCACAGCTCTCGTGCAGTTTAAAACTGGTACAAAAGGAAAAGAGGGCCTTGCTCTTGCAAGTTTATAATCCAGTCAGTTCCAAGGTTTATTAAAACTCTCTGTCTCTGTCTGTAAAACCCAGGATGCCTGCAGTCACTATAATTATTGTAACGTTATTAATCCTTAGAATTTACTTTTAAAAGTAATAAGGGTTCCCATCAATGACTGAATAGATTTTTATTGTGGCTGATTGGATTGAATAACTATTTTGATTTTCCTGATGCTCTGTTTTACAGGTTAATCATACGGAGAGACCATTTACTGGAAGATGCCTTTAATCAAATTATGGGTTATTCAAGGAAAGATCTGCAGAAAAATAAACTCTATGTAACATTTGTTGGAGAAGAAGGGTAAGGTTACGTGTAAATGTTAAGTAAATCATTTGGGTTTTAGCATTAGGTGGATACTAAATGCTGATGGTCGAACTTGTTTTTGCCTCCATGGAATTATAGAAGCCAGGGTACTTTGGTCAGTCCAAAGTCTAATAATAATGGAACAGGAAGGATGGCAATCGCATCTGCTCCAACTATATCCTGCAATATATGATAGGTTTATGGGTTTTTTCCAGCTTTTGGTTCTGTGTTAATCATAATAAACCTTCCGAATGAAGTTGATAACTTTTAGTGGAAAACCTTTCACAGTGTAAGATGCAGAGTAACGTAAGCTTTACAGAACTAAGAAATCAATTTTTTCTAGAAGTACTCTTCATTTTACATTTCCTAGTGCGGTGCATAAAGTACCGCTTGCAGGAGAAACATTTGTGCAAAAAATATATTATACAAAAATGATGTTATTTTCAGAAATTTAGTAAACATACTTTTTTTTTTCCTTTAAGGTTGGATTATAGCGGACCATCCAGGGAGTTTTTTTTTCTTGTCTCTAGAGAACTGTTCAACCCATACTATGGTTTATTTGAATACTCTGCAAATGACACATATACTGTACAAATAAGCCCAATGTCTGCTTTTGTAGACAATCATCATGAATGGTAAGAGGCTGCTACTATATTAATGGTACAAAAACTGGAAATGTTTTCATGGTGCATCTATTGGATAAGCATGACGTAGCAGAAATTTAACACATAATAGAGAACACATAAATAATTAATGTGAACTATGTTAGAAAAATGTTTTGGTGAAGCAAACACGACATTTAGATTTTAATTTCACATTATCAAAAACTTAATTTCAATCTTCATTTCACATTGTCAAATATTTCGGCAGAATTAAATTTGAAGGTGAAGTATTGGTTAAAGTATAAGAACTATGTATAATGCAATTCTATGGGTTGCCTGCGCTTTTGCCATTTCCTGTGTGATCAGCATTATCCTAATGGTTATAATTTAAAAATGCAGACACCAGCAACCTGCCAAGCAAGTAGTCACCGTATGATAGATAGCGTGTTACATAATTTGATGTTTCTTTGCTTTTCAGGTTCAGATTTAGTGGTCGTATCCTTGGACTTGCACTTATACATCAGTACTTACTAGATGCCTTCTTTACACGCCCGTTTTATAAGGCTCTTCTAAGAATGTGAGTTTATGGTGTTTTTTAGCACTTTATTAAATATAGACTATTACATTGAAATTGCAATGTACTGGTATACTACATGGACCTGAAAAGTACAGATTGAATCGTACGCATTATCAGAGGATATCTAATATCTGATTTTGATGTGTGTAGGCAATGTACATAGTAAAAAATTTTGAGGGATGCATTAATATTAAATTTTTTCTTTCTTGTTTGGTTTCCTGTTAGACTCTGTGAATTGAGTGACTTGGAATACCTTGATGAGGAGTTCCACCAGAGCCTGCAGTGGATGAAGGACAATGATATTAATGATATTTTGGACCTTACATTCACTGTCAATGAAGAAGTATTTGGTCAAGTATGCAATTTCTTCCGTTGATGATCTAAAAATGTCAAAAAAGCAACTTGTTAATTTCATGTTTATATTGAAAGAAACATTCTCATGGTGATTGCCTTAGCTGAATACTTGGTTACTGTGCAAAAATGACCCATAATTCCTTCAAAAGCACACAACCATAAGTCATGCTGATTACTTCAAGTCAGTAGCTTTCCATTGGCATGAAAAAAAACTGAATGTATTACTTTCCCTTTACTCATAAAATGATGGGCTGTTCTATCATACTTGCCTCACATGAGAAAATGTCTCCAATAATAGCCATAATAATAAGACTTTACATCTATATATACCTTCAAGAAATACCCTGCCGAGATTCAGTAATTTATCTTTAATCTGTCATATCTGTATCATATTATATGGTGTGTTCTATGCACAAATAAATATGTTTGCTTATTTAATGTGCATATAAACAACAAAACTTAAACATGTCTGTGTGTATGTGAGGATGAATGTGTATGTGTGTGTTAAGATGAATCTGTATGTGAAAGTTTTTGTATGTACGAGTATGACTGTGTAAGTGATTGTGAGTAAGCATAGCTGTGTATGTGTGTGAACATGTATGTGGAAGTGGTGTGAGATGGACTGTGTGTTAGCATGAGGGTGTAAATGGTTGTGTGTGCCTGGGTGTGTATGTGTTTGTGTGTTAGCATGGGTGTGTATACGTAAGGTGTGAGAGAAAGTGTGCGTGTTATTGAGTGTATGTGTAAGCATGTGTATGTGTGATAGCATGTGTTAATTTGTGTGTGTTTATTTGTATTGGAGTGTATGTTGGAGGCGGCAAGAGGCAAAGAAGGCACAGACAAGCTGTTTGGGGGCATTTTTGTCCCAGGACCCTCTGTTTTCTACTTACACCCCTGCCAGTGCTGGTCCAAAGATTCTGTGCAAATTATTGGTGCTATGCTAACTAATAAAAATAATTTATTTCCTCGTAACTTAGATTACAGAGCGAGAGCTAAAGCCAGGTGGTGCCAACATCCCAGTCACAGAGAAAAATAAGAAAGAATATATTGAGAGGATGGTGAAGTGGAGGATTGAGAGGGGAGTTGTGCAGCAGACAGAAAGTCTAGTGAGGGGCTTTTATGAGGTAAATATTTTTTTCTTAAACCTCTATCATTTGGCATTGTAAGAATATTCAATTTTATCTGTATATTCTTCAGCTAACAGTAATAATATAATTCAGTGAAATATTCTAGCCTAGGCAAGTAGGCCTAGGGCTAAAGGTCGAGGAGCGACATCCACCCTGCCGCATAACAGGGAGCCTGACATCACATCCCGGGGCTCAGCAGTAACGATGGTGGAGCAGAGCCTTTATAGTGGTGCATTTACCTATAGAGAAATACTGTACATCACTGATTTTTTGACCGTCCAGAAAGCCTTGTAAGGGTGGGTGAGAAAAGGGCGAATAAAGAAAAGAATTTAGATATACTGGTTTTGACAGTATTTCAGTTTTGGTAAAATAGTGCTTTAAACTTGTTAAAATTACCAAAATTACATGGATTGAAAACCAAAAAGTAAATACGGTTTGGATGCATGTTTCCCTTTAGGGATTATTTAGTTATAATTAATGTGCTGGTTCAAACAAATTACAATGTCTAGATATTATATATGGCATTTAAACCTAGATCAATCAGTAATAAACGTCATGCTTTATAAATTGTGCAATAGTTTGCCTGCGTTTGCCCATTCCATGTTTAGAACATGGATTTTGTGTGATATATAGAGAAATATTTTACTTGCCAAATCATATTACACTTTTACATCTGTCAGGTAGTAGATGCTCGTCTGGTGTCCGTTTTTGATGCAAGAGAACTTGAGTTGGTTATTGCAGGAACAGCTGAGATTGATCTAGGGGACTGGAGAATACACACGGAATACAGAGGAGGTATTTTTTTTTCACCCAGTCAGATGGGATATTGTTGCATCCATTAATCTATCTGTCTGCTTCTACTTGTCTGTATTGTCTACTAAGGCTCTGTGTCTTTACCTTGTGAGGTGGACACCTAATCACTAAGATTGATGATAATCCAAATTATCTTAAAAATGCTTTTGTTTTTTTTGTATATATATCGATATATAGATATATATATCGATATATAGATATATATATCGATATATAGATATATACTGTATTTGCTTAATTATAAGACCCTGATTATAAGACGACCCCCCAAATTTGAATATTAATTTGGGAAAAATTTGGGACTACACTATAGGAAAAAAGCTCTATTAGTAAATATTAATTCACATATAAACTATGTTTTCTTATTTAATAAAAACTATGATTGAGAAAAAAATTTTGTTTTTATTTCCTTTTATTTGCCAATCTGCCCCCCAGATATACCTTATACCTCCCTATATGTCACTCTGCCTCCCTGATATGCCTGGTATGCCACCCTGCCTATATAAATCCCCCCGATTTACCAGTGAATCCCCCGTGCTTCAGACTTCCTGGTGTCTAGTGGGGCAGCCAGTGGAGGTCTGTGGGATGCGTGCAGAAAACCTCTGCTGTTGCCGGCACTTCCATCGGGGCTTCTATAGTGAAGCACCGGAAGGTCATGTAATGCCAGTGGTCTGTCATAGAAGCCCCAGCAGAAGTGCTGGTAGCAGTGGAGAATGTTTGCGCGCATCGCGCAGACCTCCAACGGCTGCTGGAGTGGAGGATCTTAGTCTTGTAGTCAGACCTCTATTTGAGGTCTGATTAGAAGACGACCTCGAATATAAGACTTAAAATCGAGCAAATACAGTATATATATACTAGGTTATAAGATAGCTTTGAGTGGACGCTCTTCACCATTTGTTTCTGTAAATGTAAATTGTTATGTGATATACTACTTGTTATGTCTTATTTGGATGATTACTGGAATTACCATGAAGTCCCTTGCCTTAACCCCTTGATGACAATTGCCGGTCCGGGCACGTCACGGAAATTCAAGTCGATAACGACAAATGACGTGCCAGGACCGGCACGTCATTAAACGGGTGCAGAAAGCGATCTATTTTCGCTTTCTGCACCGAAACGGCGTTGCTGTAATGCCTCGACCTTGAGGCATTCAGCAACGCCATTATCGGCACAAAGGGGCCATCTCTGGCCCCTTCCCGGGGCGTCAACATCCTCCATACTTTGTATGGCGGCGGACGCCCGTTTTAAAAGCGTTTAGGAGGCGATCAATGATCGCCTCCTAAACTTAAATGGTGTCGCTGGAATGCCTCGATCAGGAGGCATCCAGCGACACCAAACACTTACCTGGGGATGGACTGTGACCGCTCCGGAGAGCGGTCACAGCCGCAGCTGCCGGTGATCTTCGCCATCAGCAAGATGGCGGCGGTCCGGGAAAATTCAATAAAGAAAAACAATAAAGTCTAAAAAGTTCGCTAGACGGTCTCCAGACCCTCTAGAGAACTCTGGCTCCACTTGCAGGTTGAATATAGGTACTGCATTCAACCATGCAAGTCAATGGAGCTCAGCTTTCTAATCACAGTGTGATTAGAAAAAATAAATTAAAAATAAAATAAAATGAATAATAATTAGAAAAAAATAGTAAAAAAACAGTAAAATGTAAAAATAATTTCCCACTGATGTCACTAGGGGAACCTTCAAGTTGAAAAAAAATGTTAAAAAAATTAAAAAAAAAAAGGCAAAAAAAAAATATATATATATATATAAAAAATATATTTTTGTGAGCAAGTCCTAAAATTAGCATATTAGCTTAAAACAATTCTCGCATGGAAAGAGTTAAAATACTGGCATATTAAATGCCCATGGGGTGTCTACTTTTAAAAAATGTATGATTTGATGGGGTAAATTGAATTGGCCGGGTTCAACAAGGTCCCAATTAACACGGGGGGAAGGATGGCCACACATCTAATTTCCAATTAGAAAAATGCACACGTACCAAATGTGGCCTTTTAGTTCCCCCCACTGTACTCAGGAGATGTTGCTGAACACATATTGGGGTGTCGTGTGACAGCAGCATATACCAGGAGCTGTAAATTCATACATAAAGTAGGTGTGTGTGGGAAAAATACACACACAAAAATACTACTGCAAACTTTGAAAAAATGCTGGTGGTAAAATGTGTGCATGCAAAGAGTTAAAATACCAGCATTTAAAATACCCTGGGGTGTCTAGTTTTCAAAAATATATGGTTTTGTTGGGCACACTGAAATGGCCCGGCTCAAAGATGTACCAAATAGGGCATGGGCAGTGGATCCCCAAATGCCAAAGTTCAACATTGAAAAATGTGCATGCCCCAAATGTGGCCTTTTTGCCCCCGAACAGCCAGGCAAAATCATTCATGTGGAGTATCACTGCGCTCAGGAGATGTTGCTGAACACATATTGGGGTGTTTTGTGATAGTGACATATACGAGAACTTTTTAATTCATACCTGAAGTAAAATGTGTGTGACAAAACAAATGCAAAAAAATGACTATCACAAAGTTTGACAAAGACTGGTGGTAGATATGGTGCATGGAAAGAGTTAAAATACTAGCATTTGAAATACCCTGGGGTGTCTAATTTTCAAAAATATATAGCTTTATTGGGCACACTGAAATGGCCCGGCTCAAAGATGTACCAAATAGGGCATGGGCAGTGGATCCCCAAATGCCAAAGTTCAACATTGAAAAATGTGCATGCCCCAAATGTGGCCCTTTTGCCCCCAAACAGCCAGGCAAAATCATTCATGTGAGGTATCGCTGTACTCAGGAGATATTGCTAAACACATATTGGGGTGTTTTTTGATAGTGACATATACCAGAACCTGTTTATTCATACCTAAAGTAAAATGTGTGTGAAAAAACAAATGCAAAAAAATTACTACCATAAAGTTTAACAAAGGCTGATGGTAGAATAAGTGCTTGGAAAGGGTTAAAATACCAGCATTTGGAATACCCTGGGCTGCCTAGTTTTCAAAAATATATGATTTGATGGGGTAAATTGCATTGGCCGGCTTCAAAGATACCCGAAATGGCACATGGGGGGAAGAATTACCAGATTTGGAAAAATGGCTTTGAAATAGCAAAACGCTACCTGTGCTTATTGCTCCATAAAGGGGCAGAAAAAAGCAAAAAAACATTGGGTATTTCTAAACTCAGGACAAATAGTAGAATCTATTTAGCAGGTTTTTTTATTACCTTTTATAGATGAGTAAAAGATTTTTCAACTAAAAGTTAGAAACAGTCATTTTTTTCTAAATTTTTCACCATATTTTATACTTTTTTTAATAGTAAATAATATGATACAATCAAAACAATGTCATCTAAAGAAAGCCCTTCTTGTCCTGAAAAAAAACAATATCTAATGTGTGTGGGTTCAGTAAACGGGAAAGAAGAAAATTACAGCTAAACACGAGAAGCGCAGAAATGTTAAAACGGCCTTTGTCGCGAAGGGGTTAATAAAACAAATATATAATACTCCTTGCAAATGCCTAGTGTATAGTACTGTGAGTAAACTTATTGTACAAAACACCATAAAGATAAGCACCAAAAAATCAAAACAATAGTGGTGGGTTTTATGGAAATGGAAGTTTTAATATATATGATTTTACTTAGGTTACCATGACAACCACATTGTAATTAGATGGTTTTGGACTGCTGTTGAGAGGTTTAACAATGAGCAGCGTCTTCGTTTGTTACAGGTAAGAGAATTATGAATGTAATGTAACCCTTTGGTTTATATTATATTATTCTCAAACCTGGCAATCCCAGGTTTTATTGGGTTGTTATTGCTTGTTATAAGAATTGTGTTTTGTAATTATACATTAAAAAGCATATTGCCGTGACTAAAAAAACAAAGCACCTTTTGGTATCTACTGCATACTGTTTTTGTTGTATTATTTCAGGGGTTCATTTCATAAAAGGGGTGCAAATTCCAATAGCATGTCCCAGCCCTTGCAATACTGTGCAGCCACCTGACATAAGACATGTTATTATTATTATTATCTTTTATTTATATAGCGCCAACAATTTACGCAGCGCTTAATACAATACATAAGTTCAAGGGATATGACAAGACGAGAATTGACAGACTAAGACAAACCGATACATTAGGTGGAGAGAGCCCTGCTCGCAAGCTTACAATCTAGAGGGAAATGGGTGACAAACATAAGGCACAGAGAAAGGGTGAGAGGTAGTGCGGGGGGTATCAGTGACGGGTGAGAGGTAGTGTGGGGGGTATAAGGCACAGAGAAAGGGTGAGAGGTAGTGCAGGGTTATCAGTGACGGGTGAGAGGTAGTGTGGGGGTATAAGGCACAGAGAAAGGGTGAGAGGTAGTGTGGTGGTTGTCTCAATGACAAGGAAGTTCTAGCAGCTAAGGTGGAATGCTTCTCTGAAGAAGTGGGTTTTGGGATTTTTGTTGACTGTTGGGAGGGAGGGTGAAAGCTGAAAGTTCAGTAGAAGTAGATTCCAGAGATATGGGGCAGCTTCAGTGAAATCTTGTAGACGGGAAAAGGAAGGGGTGATAAGTGAGGAGGAGAGCCTTTGTTAGGAAACAGTTAAGGACTGGAGGGAGTTTATGGTTGGAGATGATGGGAATAAAATTGGTTAGGTTGACCATGTTGGTTAAGTTTGGTGGTTGCGAGTGATAGGAATAGGGAGGAATATGTGGGGGACAGAAGTAGCAGAGCAAACACAGGCAGGTTTCACATATAAAGATTAGTGTAGAGGTACTGGGATAGCTGTGATGGCAGAGAGATGGAGAGGGATGGTATTTGGAATGGTTTAATGGGGAGAAGTGGGTACTAAAGGGATCCAAAGAGTTGGTGCCCTCTACTGGCATGTTTAAATAGATCTGGTAATTAACTGTCTATATATTAGGACAACACTGTCAATTCAGTTGTTGTGGGGAAGATGGAGGAGTGTATTGCAGGCTTTGAGGGCTGTAATAGAGAGTGTTAAATGGTGATAAAGTGGACGGGGCAGTAAGAGGGCAGATATAGGAGATAAGGGGTTAGACATGTATAGGAGATAAGGGTTAGACATGTTTGTCTAAAACAGGATAACATTATTCTAAAAGTGTTTTTTGTAATTTAGAATGTGGTCAAAGATAAAACAAATTAGTGGTAGTGTTCCTTAACATTTTGTGGAAATGTGTATATGCATGGTTGTAAAGTTTCAGAAATGCTTTTTCTGTACAAGACACAATAATTATAGTGGTGTCACCAACAAAATGAGTAACTATAGAATGATCTTTGGGTGACTACCTACAGTAAAGGAAAAAATTATTTGATCCCCTGCTGATTTTGTACGTTTGCCCACTGACAAAGACATGATCAGTCTATAATTTTAATGGTAGGCTTATTCGAACAGCGAGAGACAGAATAATAACAAAAAATCCAGAATAACACATTTCAAATAAGTTATAAATTGATTTGCATTTTACTCCCTTATCAATCAGCAAGATGTCTGGCTCCCAGCTGTCTTTTATACAGGTAACAAGCTGAGATAAGTAGCACTCTCTTATAGGGAGTGCTCCTAATCTCAGCTTGTTACCTATATAAAAGACACCTGACCACAGAAGCAATCAATCAGATTCCAAACTCTCCACCATGTCCAAGACCAAAGAGCTGTCCAAAGATGTCAGGGACAAGATTGTAGACCTACACAAGGCTGGAATGGGCTACAAGACCATCGCCAAGCAGCTTGATGAGGAGGTGACAACAGTTGGTGCGATTATTCGCAAATGGAAGAAAATCAAAATAACTCTCAATCTCCCTCGGTCTGGGTCCATGCAAGATCTCACCTCGTGTCGTTTCAATGATGATGAGAACGGTGAGAAATCAGCCCAGAACTACACAGGAGGATCTTGTCAATGATCTTAAGGCAGCTGGGACCATACTCACCAAGAAAACAATTGGTAACACCAGGGGAGGGCTGGCAGCCTAAGGCCTGGGGGGCAAGTCAAGTCAAGTGGCCCATTGTGCCACCGAATCAGCCCATCTTTTCCGGATTTTCTAACTCATATTGATTATAAAAATACAAATATGATTCAAATGTGGTTTAACATAAGTAAATTTAATAGCGACAAAGGATAGTAAAAAAAACGTAAAACCTAATGTCCCCCTGGTGCTCAGCCAGGTAAATGTCCCCCATGATACTGGCTGAGACTTATGGGACGTATAGTACACAGCAGCAGGGAAAGTGTTTTTAAGGCTAATATGAGTATCCTATCCTACACTCTCAAATATTAATTCCCTGGAAGAGCTGATTGGGGACAGAGCTGACACATGGGAGCTGAATGTGGACAGTAATGACATGGGGGGCTGAATGGGGACAGTAATGACACGGGGGGCTGAATGGGGACAGTAATGACACGGGGGGCTGAATGGGGACAGAGGTGACACTGGAGAGCTGAATGGGGACAGTAATGACATGGGGGGCTGAAAGGGGACAGAGGTGACACTGGAGAGCTGAATGGGGACAGTAATGACACGGGGGGCTGAATGGGGACAGAGGTGACACTGGAGAGCTGAATAGGGACAGTAATGACATGGGGGGCTGAAAGGGGACAGAGGTGACACTGGGAGGGGCTGATTGGGGACAGAGGTGACACTGGGGAGCTGAATGGGGATAGCAATGACATGGGGGGCTGAATGGGGACAGAGGTGACACTGGAGAGCTGAATGGGGACAGTAATGACATGGGGGGCTGAATGGGGACAGAGGTGACAGTGGGGAGCTGAATGGGGATAGTAATGACACTGGGAGGGGCTGATTGTGGACAGAGGTGACACGGGAGGGTATGATTGGGGACACAGGTAACACAGGGGAGCTGAATGTGGACAGCAATGACATGGGGGTGCTGAATGTAGAAAAAGGTGACACTGGGAGGGGCTGATTGGGGACAGAGGTGATACTAGAGAGCTGAATAGGGACAGCAATGACATGGGGGGGCTGAAAGGGGACAGAGGTGACACTGGGAGGGGCTGATGGGGACAGCAATGACATGGGGAGCTGAAAGGGGACAGAGGTGACACTGGGAGGGGCTGATTGGGGACGGAGGTGACACTACCGTTTTTTTTTGTTTTTTTTTAACAAATACAATAAAATAATATATAATTTGTACAAATATAGATTGGTTTAATAACCTTGTACATCTTCCACTTCTTCGTGTAGACCTCCGTTCCCTGGTAGCTGCAGACTGCCGTTTTCTACGTACTGACATCCGGTGTTCCAGCCGGCCGGAGCTTCTTTAATAATTTTTTTCTTTAAAAAAAAAAAAAATATTAAAGTAGCGCCGGCCGGCGGCATCAGCAGCACGCATCGGCCGTTTAGATTAGATTGGCCGCATAGTGACGGGAGCATTCAACCCTCGCGCTGGCATTGCTCCCATCACTAGGCAGCCGTCGCACACGGCCGCTGGGTGTTGATGCTGCTGGCCGGCGCTGCTTTAATACCTTTTTTTAAATTTAATATGGCAAGCCAGATCAGCAAATGCTCTGAAAAATACCCCTCGTCTTATAATCGAGGTCATCTTCTAATCAGACCTCAAAATGTCCGCTGGGGCCATGCTGCTTACCGGGCTCTGGTCGCGAGCAGCAGGAGAACAGGAAGCTAGAAGAGTGTCACATAACTCTGCCTCCCCCTCCTTCCTCTGGGGGCGGGGCCAGAGAAGTTGCTCGCACAGCCGGGCCCCTGCAGAAGTCTTCGAGTGAGAGATCTGCAGTTCAGGTAAGGGGGTGGGGGAGGGTTTTTGAGCAAGTATGTGTGATTAATGGAATGAATGAGTATTTAAATGTTTGTGAATGAGTGTGTGTTAGTATGGATGTGTAAGGGGGGGGTGGTGGTAGCATGGCATAGGGAGGCTGTAATCAGACTCCTATCATCCCCAGGTTCCAGCATTTACTGGCTGCCTTGGCTTGATAGGAGTGTGATTGCTGTTAGCAGATATATATATATCTCCAAAAATGTATGGCATATAGGGGATTAAAAGGCACATCTTGGGGCAGAGTGGCAAATAGGGGGTATAAGGCATTTCTGGGGGCAGAGTGGCAACCCTGGGGGCAGATGTGCTTAACTGCAAAATATTTTTCTCAATCATAGCTTTTATTAACAAACAATTGTTCACATAATTTACATTAATTAAAATTTACTGGTAAAGCTTTTTTCCTATAGGGTCGTCTTATATTCATGCTTTTGGGGGGTCGTCTTATAATCGAGCAAATACGGTATTTTTTTACTCCTTTTTGTGATTTCTTTATCACAAAATGTACCTTGAATCTTATTTTTATGGCTAACACAGCATAATAATTTTTCTCTGAAAGGCAAACAAAATCCACGGACCTTCAGTGCCATGAGCTCCTTTGTGTTTGGAGGAGTACTTAGAGCCTTTTCTGCTATTTTCTCAAATTCATCACACAACCTGCACAAAATAAGTGGTTTTGAAACATTTACAAATAGGTTGGCAAATAAAAGGAAATTAAAAAAAATATATTTTTCTCAATCATAGCTTTTATTAAATATGTATTGTTTACATGAATTAATATTTACTAGTTAAACTTTTTTTCCTGTAGGGTAGTCTTATAGTCAGGCTTTTTGTTTTTTTCCTAAATTAATATTTAGATTTTGGGGGGTCGTCTTATAATCGAGCAAATACGGTATTATAGTAGCGCCGGCCGCCGGCATCAGCACCCAGCGGCCGTTTAGATTAGATTTCGGGCGGCCTGGGGGGCAGTTGCCCCCCGGCCCAGCCCGCCCCTGGGTAACACACTATGCCGTGAAGGAATGAAATCCTGCAGCGCCCGCAAGGTCCCCCTGCTCAAGAAAGCAGATGTACAGGCCTGTCTGAAGTTTGCCAATAAACATGTGAATGATTCAGAGGAGAACTGGGTAAAAGTGTTGTGGTCAGATTATGTCATGGCTGGCCGTAACCCGGGGAACCTGTTGGTTCCTATTTGCAGGAAACACACACACACGCCAGGTCACAAGCAAAGGGTCAAGTGACATCTCCATGGCAAGCTGAGAATGCGTCGTCGTCCTCCCTGCTGGCCTCCGCCGGCAGCGGAGGGGGCATGTTGCCACGGAGACCCTGCTCGCTTCTGTGTCAGTGAGCAGGGGAGGAGACGCTGGGATTCATCTGCCTGTCGCTGGAACTTGGGAGCGGACGAGTACTTGGTTCGTGACAGATGAGACCAAAATCGAGCTAATTGGCATCAACTCAACTCGCCGTGTTTGGAGGAGGAGGAATGCTGCCTATGACCCCAAGAACACCATCCCCACCGTCAAACGTGGAGGTGGAAACATTATGCTTTGGGGGTATTTTTCTGCTAAGGGGACAGGACAACTTCACTGCATTAAAGGGCCATGTACCGTCACATCTTGGGTGAGAACCTCTTTCCCTCAGCAAGGGCATTGAAAATTATTCATGGATGGGTATTCCAGCATGAGAATGACCCAAAACACACAGCCAAGGTAATAAAGGAGTGGCTCAAGAAGAAGCACATTAAGGCCAGTCTCCAGACCTTAATCCCATGAAAATCTGTGGATGTAGCTGAAGGTTCGAGATGCCAAACGTCAGCCTCAAAACCTTAATGACTTGGAGAGGATCTGCAAAGAGGAGCGGGACAAAATCCCTCCTGAGATGTGTGCAAGCTGGTGGCCAACTACAAGAAACGTATGACCTCTGTGATTGCCATTAAAATTATAGACTGATCACGTCTTTGTCAGTGGGCAAACGTACAAAATCAGCAGGGGATCAAATATTTTTTTCCTTCGCTGTAGCCTGAAATATCCTTGAGAGTGATCACAAACTCAAATGACGCAAATGTAAAATTAAAAATGCTCAGTCTAAAACGGTTTCCCATTATGGAATAGCAACCTGTAACCAGAACATACATAAACAACATGGTCTCATAACCCAAGAGGTTGCTTCACTTTTAGCTCATTACACGTTATTGGATAAATTAAACCATCAGTATCTCATATTTTGGCAGTTTGTTACCGGCACGTCTAGTATACCATACGAAGGATTTGCGTCTCTCAGGGGTAGCAATGGACCCAGAAGATTTTGTGTGGAAAAGTGGGGTAAAATTACAGCTCTTCCCAGGTAAGGTCATGTTAGTCTTGGATAGAGTTGTTTAGCATCATTGAAAGGAATACCATAAATCTATTTTTTGGGCGGAGCAGGAGTGTAAAATAGTGGGTGAGCAAAACAGCTGAGATCAAAATTATTAGTTTTCAGATTTCAAATAATTTTATGTAAGAATTGTCTTCTGATAAAACAAAGAGGTTAAATCATACCAAAAATATAAGATTTAACAGCTGTAGTGTATATTCCTGTGATGTTGAAGGTCAACATCTGCACATAAAATGGATGATGGCTCTTAGAAATAAAAATTATAAATGAGAATAATGGTGTTGGCAGAGTACAGTGTAACTTTAATAAGTTGTTTTTAGCTTGGTTTGTCCATAAAAGTTCATAGCTGATTCTATATGCAAATAACCTTTGTCATTATATTTACAGAGCTCATACATGTTTTAACCGCCTTGATTTGCCACCATACCCATCATTTTCTATGCTATGTGAAAAACTTTTGACTGCTGTCGAGGAAACAAGTACCTTTGGTCTTGAGTAGAGTACTTACTCTGGTTAAATTATTTGCCAAGCTACAAGGTGGTCTGGACTATTTCACAGTTTTCAAGTACAGATCTAGGAATTCCTTGATGATTCCAAAGTTCTAAGACACATTTTGGTGATTTTTTTAGTATTTAATTTGCAAGAACAGCAAAGAACAAAAAAAATTCTCCAATCAACAATTTCTGGATGCATTTCTAGTAAGATTCTGAAATCTGAAAAGTGGGACCTGTTTAGACTTTGATCTCTTAAATTTTTAATTCACAACACGTAACAGAAGAAAAAAGAAGAATGGAATCTGCCGCACAGGGAAAATAAACAGATGCATTTCAACTGTGCATAATATTAAAGGTGCTTGCATGATATGCACCCTAAGGTTATATCTTACATAGCAAACAGACCAAAATTAAGGGTCATAGTTACTTATGGACTCGGTAAAACCCTATGCATGTTTTTAATATGTTTATTCATTTGGTGAAATCATTGTCATTATTATTCAGTTTAACACATGCAAATAAGATTGCATATAATATGTCTGAATATTTTACCCACATCATTGTTGCTGCTTTCTTCACATGTTTTTAAATGACACGGTTCTTTGCCAGCACTATAAATAATGGAATTGTATGTAATTAATTATTGATTTTATTTATTCTTTGGATCTAAAAGTTGCAATCCCTGACACACAATTTTGAAAATACATATCTGTATTGCTCATTGTTCTTTATTTTTTTTACACTATGTAAAGATTTTTTTATGATAAATCTCCATGGATATACCATGTTTTTTAAAAAAAATTATTGAGTATACAAAAACATCCACTTTAATCTCATATCAGTGAACTGGTTTGATTCAATTTTTGGAATGATTTCTTTACTGACAAGGGGGCAAATTAAAAAATAAGTAGGAGGTGTTTAAAATGTTAGCTTAAAGGGGAAAAAAGTGGTATTTGCACCTTATGCTTCACAAACCTAATGCGGCGCTTTACTTTGTACACAGGGTGTTTTACATAATTTTCAAACTATTTTGCAAGTACAACATATTCCTAACTGACAAGCAGTCAATATGTCCCATCACAACATTTTTTATTTTATTTTTTAACCATAAAGTTAGCTTTTGCAATGTTGGCATTTCACAATTGGAAGAACCATAAATACTTTTCTGTCAGTTATTAAAACACTATAGTTGTAAGTGTAGAGCTATGGTTTTATTTACATAATGGGAAAAAAAGGTTTACAGAAAATGATTGTACATTCATTATGCAAAACATGAATTAACTTACTGTAATGGTTTTCTAGCTTCTAATGCATGAATGCCACAGAACATTAATATAATTTACCAACAAACACATTATTGTGAAAAAAACCCACAAAATTATTTTTATATGGAAACTGTCAAAATTACTATTCCTTATTAATGAGTTAGCCAACATAGTACAAACATGTTGCTTTCATGCTTGTATCTATTATGAAGCACTATCAATAAAGTGTTTCTTACAAAAATGAAAAAAATATAATTTGGAAAAAAGTGGAAAAATGTTTTTATTATTACTTTATTATTCCGAATTTATTGGAAAATTAGTTACTGAATCTTAAGGCATATGGTCAACCTAAACAAATGACTGCCATCGTAATTCTTATATTAGAACTAGCATGTTGCCCCATCGTTAAAATGACACTGGCTGCCTAAAGCATTTGATTTGACCATTTTGTTCAAGCAGATACATCTCTTAAAGGGGATGTGTCCAATTTATTTCAGTACTTGCTAGGAGCTGGACTATGTAAGTACTTTCTTTTATTTTTCTTATAGAATTGGCATCTTTTCTTTTTCTCATAGTCATCTTTTCTTTTTTTCTTTTTAGCTTTTTTTCTCGTTTGGAAGAATTGCTTATTCGCACATAACAAGTTTATTTATGCGTGCTTCTTTGTAAGTGCAACATTTATTATTCAATATATTTATTATTCACTTTGAGTATCATCTTTGCCTAGGGTTATTTACACAGACCAGCCATAACATTATGACCACTGACAGGTGAAGTGAATAAAATTGATAATCTTGTTATCTTGTCAGTGGGTGGGATATATTAGGCAGCAAGCGAACATTTCATCCTCAAAAGTTCATGTGTTAGAAGCAGGAAAAATTGGCAAGAGTAAGGATCTAGGCGACTTTAACAAGGGCCAAATTGTGATGGCAAGATGACTGGGTCAGAGCATCTTCAAAATTGCAGCTCTTGTGGGGTGTTCCCGGTCTGCAGTGGTCAGTACCAGAAGTGGTCCAAGGAAGGAAAAACGACAAACTGGCGACAGGGTCATGAGCAGCCAAGGCTCATTGATGCGTGTGGGGGGTGAAGGCTGGCCTGTGTGGTCAAATCCAACAGATGAGCTACTGTAGCTCAGATTTCAGAAAAAGTTAATGCTGGTTCTGATAGAAAAGTGTCAGAACACACAGTGCATCACAGTTTGTTGTGGATGGGGCTGCGGCTAATTAGGGTGCCCATGCTGACCCCTGTCCACTGCCGAAAGCACCTACAATAGTCACATGAGCATAACAACTGGACCACTGAGCAATGGAAGAAGGTGGCCTGGTTTGATGAATTGAGTTTCGTTTTACATCACATGGATGGCCAGGTGTGTGTGCGTTGCTTACCTAGAACAGGTGGCACTAGGATGCACTATGGGAAAAAGGGAAGCTGGTGGAGGCAGTGCGATGCTTTGGGCAATGTTCTGCTGGAAAACCTTGGGTCCTGCATTCAGAGCATGTAAACCCTTTCATGGACACAGTATTTCCTGACGGCATTGGGCACTTTCAGCAGGATAATGCGCCCTGCCAGAAAGCAAAACAACAACGAGTTCATGGTGTTGACTTGGTGTCACGGACTGGGTCCAAACAGATGACTGAAAGGACCCAGCGCGCCCGAAGATTGAATGCAGGAGTCACAGTGCAGTAGTGGAGTTGGACAGGGCCTGGTTGCAGGGCGACCACTCTCACCCTGATATGGCAGCGGATGAAGTCCAGAATGAAGTGAAGTGATATCCTGCAGGTACCCTGGAGCAGGCATGAAGCATATCACTAGAATCACGTGCAGGATGCTGCAGGCTGGGAGTATGGAAGCTAAGTAAAGGGTATAGCAGAAACATAACAAGCAAGGGACAGGGAGACCAGGCACGAAACATAACCAGACAAGATATACATTTTACAGGGCACTACAGTGAACCAGACAAGGAATAAACATTACTAGACAAGATATACATGATACAGGGCACAACAAAGGACAGGGAACAAGACAGGACACCCCGCTGCAGGGGATACAGGACAGACTGACACACAAATACAGAAACTAGCCTAGGACTGTATGATAACTATTGGAGATTCCGTCACATCTTATGGCCATAGTATGCTTAGCCCACCACTACGCCAAAGTACTCCAATGACGGTGGGTCCTAACGCTAATCCCTGCTGACAGAGGTACGAAACAAACTAAACATGTAAACTAAACACATAGCATTGAGACATACCTTTAGACCGCAGACTGAGACAAACAGAACACACGGGAGGGGCACACCTTATAAAGGAAACAAAGCTGAAGCAGAAGCAAGGAATGGAAGCTAAGAACAGCGCAAAATGAAATCCAGGAATGGATTGAAGCAAAACCGGGAAACTGAAGCAAGAGTGAGATATGCAGCTCCGCAGCCTGGGTAGGACGTGACACTTGGCCTCTAAATTCCCCAGATCTCAAAGCAAGTCCGAACCCCACCTTGCAACTTACAGGATATAAAGGGTCTGCTGCTAACGTCTTGGTGTCAGATACCACAGCAGAGGTCTAGTGGAGTCCATGCCTCGTTGAAAAACTGAATTGGCCTGACAAACCCATGCATGGGTGGTATCACTATGGGGGAGAATGACCAGTTTTGGAGAAAAACTAAAATGGTTTTGAAACTGCAATAAGCAAAAAAAAAAGAAATTTTGCCATTTTTCATTAACTTTTTGTAGATGAGTACAAGAGTTTTCAAATAAAAGGTAGAAAAAGTATTTTACCATATTTTATATATTTTTGATAGTAAGTTAGATATGATCAAAATAATGGTATCCAAAGAAAGCCCTTGTCCTGAAAAAAATAATTTCTGTGGGTATACTAAATAAGAAGAAAAGTACAGCTAAAAAGCATTACCACAGCCATTGTCATGAAGGGTAAAACGATACAGGGGGAGTCTCAGCCTCTCTGTCCTTACTACTGATGTGACCTCATATCTTTGTAATCTTTGTCATTGTAATGATGTGCTGGGCTGAAATGAAATACATAGTGTCCTGTTCAGTGATCTCCCTTTTAACTGGTCCATTGAACAGTGGCGCTTCAGGGAGCCTGATAATACTTGAAGGCGATTGGCTCTCTGTTATACATCAGAGGGGCTGGCCTATAACTAGTCAGCCTAGACCATATTACACCACTGAGCATCACATTAGATAGAGACCCTGCTCACAAGCTAGAGGGTGGCGCTATGTCAATAAATAATAAATAGTTGGACTGGAAAAGCAGTTACCAAATAATGCAAAACACCATGAACTGGTATGAACTGTTAGTTAATAATATTAAAATAAGAACATAGTGTTGCGTTTAACCCATCAGTGCCCTATAGAAGTACCTGTACATCCTAAAAATGCATCTAGTAAAGCCCTTTAGGACGTACAGGGACACATCCCTGCCACTACACACGAGTGCCGGAAAGCCGTTACAATTAAAATGCTCATTTTTCTCACTCTTCTCAGATGCTGAAAAACTAAACAAAAAAAAGTGTTAGTGATTTTTTTTAATAGAAAAAAATCACTAAAATAATACAATAAAAAAACAATAAAGTGAGATAAGTGATGACATTACTAACATGTTTAAGAGGTCCCTAAGAGCAGTGGTCCCCAACCTTTCTGGCACCAGGGACCAGTTTTGTGGAAGACCACGGACTGATTCAAGTGCATTACATTTATTGTACATTTTACTTCTATGATTATTAAATGTAAAATATAATGAAATATATTTGCAACTTCCCTGGTTGTCTTTTCATCCATAAAAGCACATAAAATTGTGCCACTCTGCCCCTGATATGCTTTATGCCCCCTAGATATGCTCTTCTGCCCCCCCGACTTACCAATGCAACCCCAGACTCCCTGGTGCCTAGTGGGGACAGCCGATCTATGTCTGCACGATGCGCGTAGACAACCTCTGCTGCTGCTCGTCACATCCGCTGCGGCTTCTATGGCGGCGCTCAGTCATAGAAGCGTAGGCAGCAGCGGAAGTTGCAGGGGACCTGTATCCTCCTCTCTGGCAGCCGGGGAAGGTCTGCGTGATGGGCGCAGACAACTTCCGCTGCTGCCTGCGCTTCTATGACGGAGCGCCGGCATAGAAGCCCCGGCGGATGTGATGAGTAGCAGCAGAGGTTGCCGGCACGTCCGCCTGGAATTCTATGAAGGGGCGCCGGTGTTACATGACCTTCCGATGCTCCACCATAGAAGCCCCGGCAGCAGTGGAGGTTGTACTGCAGTATTGTCAGTGTGTGGCTCAATGTATAGGCAAACATTGACAGGGGTACAGCATAATTCTTATCATTATATACTTAGGGATTACGCTGTACCACTGGCAATGTGTGCCTATACATTGAGCCACACACTGACAATACTGCAGTACAACCCCTTTCACTATATACTAAGCCAAACATTGATGTGGTGTAGGCCTACTACATCAGTGACTGGCTTAGTATATAGTAGGGATGCACCGAAACTGAAAATTCAGCATTCACTTGGTATAAAATACTTTATTAAAAGTAACACCAAAATTAGACAAAAAAATCAATAACAGTATTATATAATTAACAGCAATCACAATCCTATCATGCCCAGGTTCTAGCATGTGCTGGCTGACTTAGCATGATAGGAGTGTGTTGCTTGCAATCATATATATATAATAATAGTGTTATTGAATTTTTCTGTCCAATTTTGGTGTGTAATTTACTTTTAATAAAAGTGTTGTTAACACACCAAAGTTGGACCAAAAAAATAACTGATAACAGCAATCACACTCCTATCATGCCTAGGCAGCCAGTACACGCTGGAATCTGGGCATGATAAGAATGTGATTACAGCCTCCTTATGCCATGCTATCCCCCCACACTTACACATCCATGCTATCTGAAACCCTCATTCACAAACATTCAGCATAACACCCATCACTCTCACACACTTACTAATCCGTTATTTTCCTGCCTTTCCTCTTCTCTTCGTTCTTCCTCTTCTTCTGTGTCCTGTCCTTCCGGTGCAGAGAGCGGGGAAGACAGTGGGCGTGGCTTCAGTGTTGTGCACCAGGATTTGAAATCAAGTCCCGACGCACAGCCACAGTTGCCACGCGCATCATTTTTGGAGGTGCCCCCCCCCCCAGGTACGCTACCGGCATGATGGCCTGTCCCGCTGGCAGCCGCTTAGTTTTGAACTTTGCAGCTGCCTTTAATGTTCGTCTGCCGGCCATGCGGCCGGCCTGGATTCAGACCAACCCGCCCCTGCTTGACAAGGAGCAGTAACTGCACAGACAACACACTGACAGGCAGACAGGCGTGTGCACTCAGGATACATGTATAAAGCAGACAAGGGAGCATATAGGAATCTGTGGTAGCAAGCTGTCATACCCTTCTTTAACCCCTGACTGTCTGTGACTGTGCTATAATTCCATTATCTGATGACCTAGTCTATGTGCTGCAGTCCAGATCTCAGTTTCACCCTTCACATTATTGCAGGCAAGTTTTTTTCCAATTGAGATGAATACATTGTAAAATCTCAGTTAATGTCAGTTGGTCTAAATCAGTTATAAATATATTTGCAAACATGTATACTCGGTGTTATGTTCCTGTTCACATTTTTTCAACTTAAAAGTTGACAGACCTTTATTACTTTGTGTAATGTACTTTACAATGTTCCTGACATATTTCAGTTTCCCGTTT
This sequence comes from Sceloporus occidentalis, assembly GCA_023333645.1. NCBI lineage: Eukaryota > Metazoa > Chordata > Lepidosauria > Squamata > Phrynosomatidae > Sceloporus > Sceloporus occidentalis. The sequence continues at coordinate 4,770,608 of JALMGF010000038.1, read as the reverse complement.
TTTTTATATTAAAGGCAGAGTGATTTAACACCTGTTTAGATTTGTCATCCAAGTCACAAAATGAAAAGTATGCTGTTTTCAATAAACTTTGCATAAAATAGTTAATTTGCATTTAATTTTAATGGTTGAAAGAATGTCAAAATGGTCGGCCCTTGCACATGTTCACTTCATCAAATCTGGCACTCTTCGAAAAAAGTTTGGCAACCCCTGCCTTATAGTATGTTCCCTACAAGTGCTGGGAAAGTATGGAAATTCTATAAAAATGAGGTATTTCTAAAATCAGGACACCTGAATTGATAAACTTGGAGGGGATTTTCCATCACTTTACATAAATTTGTGAGGATTCAGAGGGGAAAATATCTATTAAAAAACCTAGGTTTTTTTTCAATTTCCGCTAGTTTTTGCTAAATTTCTCATCCAAAATTTTCAGCTAATTTTTTAACTATGGTATCAAAAGAAAGCCCTCTCTCTCCTTGAAAAAACAATATATAGTTTACATGGGTACACCATTCACAGGAAAAGAGAATAATCGCTGAACTGACATACCGCAAAAATAGCAAAATTGCTCCGGGGCTTGAGGTACCAAAAAGGGGGTTAACCCCTTCGAGACAAAGGCTGATTTTACTTTTTGTACCCTTTGTGACAATGGCCTTTTTAACATTTCTGCGCTGCTTGTGTTTAGCTGTAATTTTCTTCTTTCCCGTTTACTGAACCCACACACATTAGATATTGTTTTTTTCAGGACAAGAAGGGCTTTCTTTAGATGACATTGTTTTGATTGTATCATATTATTTACTATTAAAAAAATTATAAAATATGGTGAAAAATTTAGAAAAAAATGACTGTTTCTAACTTTTAGTTGAAAAATCTTTTACTCATCTATAAAAGGTAATGAAAAAACCTGCTAAATAGATTCTACTATTTGTCCTGAGTTTAGAAATTTAACATTTTTTTTCAACTTGGAGGTTCCCCTGATAGTGACATCAGTGGGAAATGATTTTTACATTTTACTGTTTTTATACTATTTTTTTCTAATTATTATTAATTTTATTTTTTAATTTATTTTTACTAATCACACTGTGATTAGAAAGCTGGGCTCCATTGACTTGCATGGTGAATGCAGTACCTGTATTCAACCTGCAAGTGGAGCCAAAGTTCTCTAGATGGTCTGGACTATCTAGCGAACTTTTAAAATTTGTGGTTCCTGTTACAGGACGGCGGCCATCTTCCTTGATGGCGAAGATTGCCGGCAGCTGCGGCTGTGACCGCTCTCCGGAGCGGTCACAGCCCATCAAAAGGTTAGTGTTTGGTGTCGCTGGATGCCTCCTGATCGAGGCATTCCAGCGACACCATTTAAGTTTAGGAGGCGATCGTCGATCGCCTCCTAAACGCTTTTAAAACGGGCGTCCGCCGCCATACAAAGTATGGCGGATGTTGACGCCCCGTGGAGGGGCCAGAGATGGCCCCTTCGTGCCGATCGCGGCGTTGCTGAATGCCTCGAGGTCGAGGCATTCAGCAACGCTTTTTGGGTGCAGAAAGCGATAGTAGATCGCTTTCTGCACCCGTTTAAAGACGTGCCGGTCCTGGCACGTCAATTGTCGTAAAGCACATGCTTTTCCGTGCCGTGCCAGGACCGGCAATTGTCATTAAGGGGTTAAATAAAGCTACAGGCTACCATCTAAGGCCTTTGGCTACATATTTTCCTAGACCCTATGCGGTGCCCACACACACACACTAGTGCGTCTAGTTATTATATATATATATATATAGATATATCTATATATATATATATATATATAGATCTATATATATATTTCCAAAACGTCCAAGCACTGGGTGTCCTCTCAAAACCGACACATCGCTGTACCTAAGGCGTCACAGTTGCCATATTAACGCTTAGGAATCGCAAAGAACCAATCCGCACGCGGCACTGGGATCACTCGAACAGTCATAGGACTGTCCCCAGCTGTGGGCGGGCACTTTTGGAACTGCGAGAGAATGACGTAACGTGCAGGATAGTGCACTTTTCAAAAAAAAAAAAAAAAAAAGATAACTGCCGGCTGCCGTGCGCGGGACCCCAGCAAGACCGACTGGTACGATTCGTTGGCTGACACACGCCTGTGTGGTGACAGAACGATACGTCTGTCAATAAACTGCTATAATCCCCCCCAGCGGAAATTACCGCGAGCTGCCGTCGGTTTGAAATGGAACACTGCTGTAAAATCTGGTGACCAGCTTGCTCCCTGCGTCCCGTTGGTAACCTGGTACGGGATAGGCGGCCTCTCTGTTTAGTAATTGCGAGCTCCTGGTTTATTCAAGGGAAATTGACAAGGAGAGTTGTGTGACAAGGGCCACTGGGCTGGCTCTGTATAATGTATAGTTAAAAATTTGAGCGCACACCTTGCATTAGCTTTTTCGTATTTGGACGTGCGTACATGACTCGGGCTTGTACAATGACGGGCTTAATATTAGTTGCTATTAATGCTCTGCTTATTTGCTTCCTATTCTGAACGCAGCCTTTTCAGAAATGTTTTTACGTTGCTGAAACTGGTAGTGAGTTACTTGTTTGTTTTTCCTATAGATGTTTGTTTTAGATATATCTAGCCTTTGTGTTGATTGCTGCCATTGTGAGCAGGTGTTTTTTGTATTAGGTCATGCTAACATTAATCAAAGATTTCTGACTGGAGATCTGATTATGTCTGAGGCTTCTTTAAATGATATCTAGATGTTTTTCTCTGTAAATCCCAGGATCTATGGAGCTTCACGAATCTGCTAGATCCCATCCTAAGAGCGCTCAGCAGTGTGGCTCATGTCTTTTCAGACTAAGTAGATTCTAGATGCCTGATGTTCCTGTTAAGCGGGAACATCAGGCACCTAGTTCGTGTATGGTCAGCGTTAAGAAATTTGAAATCTTCCCAAGCCACTTTTACCACCTCCTCCCATCCTGTTACAGGTGATAAGATGTTAAAGTTCGGGATCAGTGCCAAGTTATGTGCTTGGTTAGCCATTGACAGCCTCAGTGATGAGTCCACATCAGTTGTATGTCTGGAGGTAAAAGGTGATGAGATATTATGTAGCAGTCCAGGGGGATGACTTGCACCCAATTCTAGGTTTAGTGAAGAAAAATGAAATTCCAGAAGGAGTTTAGATGCAATAATTATTAATATTCAACAGTTTGTATGTTATACTGTAATTAAACATTCGCACACCTAAATCTATTGGGAAAACCATAATTTTGATGATTGGGACGTATCATTTTTGTCAAGATAGCAGGTATTGAACGTTATGTAATCTCTAGAGAGAGGATCGAGAGCAGTCTTGAGCACTGAAGTGGAAATTCTACGAGAAATAATGTTTGCGCAGTATATACATCTTCATAAATGAAGTCCTTTATCGTGCAGGACTTATCTCTTACAGGATATGCTTCAGGTAATAAAGTATGAGAATGCATGTTCCTGTTTAAGCCTTCTGGCTTATGCCAAGAAAATTATTTGTGGTCCTGTGGCAGCAACAATGAAACAAATTTGTGTGTTCTATATAGGGCTGCAACTAACGATTATTTTAATCATCGATTAGTTGGCCGATTATTTTTTCGATTAATCGATTAATCGGATAAAAAAAAACAATATGCAAATTTTTCGATAATTTAATAACCTGGATGTTAAAAAACAACTTAAAATTTACATTAACATTCTTTTGTTATGATGTAATAAAAAACAATATTTTCAAAGTACAAGAACCCAAACACAATATTTATGAAACAAAATAACCCCAAACATTCTGAAAAGAGGTGGACTATTACTGTTCAAGAAACTTTGCCCCAGCCCTGGCACTTTGCACCCAGCACTTTGCACCCTGCACCCAGCACTTTGCACCCAGCCCTGGCACATTGCACCCAGCACTTTGCACCCAGCCCTGGCACTTTGCACCCAGCACTTTGCACCCAGCCCTGGCACATTGCACCCAGCCCTGGCACTTTACACCCAGCACTTTGCACCCAGCCCTGGCACTTTGCACCCAGCACTTTGCACCCAGCCCTGGCACTTTGCACCCAGCACTCAGCACTTTGCCCCAGCCCTGGCACTTTGCACCCAGCACTTTGCCCCAGCCCTGGCACTTTGCACCCAGCACTTTGCACCCAGCCCTGGCACTTTGCACCCAGCCCTGGCACTTTGCACCCGGCACTTTGCCCCAGCCCTGGCACTTTGCACCCAGCACTTTGCACCCAGCCCTGGCACTTTGCACCCAGCACTTTGCACTGTGCCCCTGCACCCAGTCTCCAACTCTGCCCTGCACCCAGTCTCCTGCCCTGCACCCACACTCACACCCTGCCCTGCATCCCCACCCCCACTCTGCCCTGCATCCCCACCCCCACTCTGCCCTGCACCCAGTCTCCCACTCTGCCCTGCACCCACACTCACACCCTGCATCCCCACCCCCACTCTGCCCTGCACCCAGTCTCCTGCCCTGCCCCCACACTCACACCCTGCCCTGCATCCCCACCCCCACCCCCACTCTGCCCTGCACTCATTCTCCTACCCTGGCCTGCCCCCCCACCCCCACTCTGTCCTGCGAACCGCTCTGTGCGAATGGAGCCACTCGCACAGAGCGAATCGCACATAGACATGAAGAATACTTACCTCCGGAACGCGTCACATCCGTCACGCAACTAAAAGAAGGCGGAGACTGCAGAGCGTGTAGCAGAAGCGGGGAACGCTCGCGGAGGTAAGTAAAAGGAGCCGAGTGCTCCAACAACGAATCGATTAATCGATAATAATCGATAACGGAAATCGTTGTCGACGATTTCCGTTATCGATTATTATCGATTTTATCGATTCGTTGTTTCAGCCCTAGTTCTATATATATAATTTTCTCTATTTAGGGGACTGGAATGTTTCACCCTAGGGCCGTCATTTATCTGATGTTAAACTAGTGCACATAAAGTGGAAGACTCTGAGTGGTAATTGTGAAGGCAGGTAAAATATGGGGGTGTTGTTTTCTCATATTGTATAATGCATTGTTAAATTAACGAGTGCAGGGGCCTCACAGGTAGAGGTCACATTTGTGACTTTTTCATGGCTCTGGTGGTCAGATTTTATATATTCATTCGTCGAAATGAATCACTGAACCGGTTTATAATTCACACTGAGTGATTGGTATGAGTGTTTCTGTCACACCGTTGGACATAAAAATATTGGCAATCGGAGCCTTGCTTCAGACCGAAAACCCCAAGGCCTGTCAATTCTATGTCCATGGTTTCTGTTTTATTAAATCTGCATCACTATCTTCAAAGAGAGGAGGGGTATCGCCGTTTAGCATTCTAACATGATTATATAACATGATTATATTTCCATCGACTGGCAAGTCTTGCCTCATCAGTTTGGATGGGGTTAACATCCGTGTCAACCGTCTTACCTCGTGCATGATGAGAACACATCATAAACCAGTCAGTCACTGTACTGTTGTGCTCGGGTTGCAGTGTCATTTGCTGTTTATATCCATATAATGGAAAAATGCTTTTCCTTTTTGGACAAAACGTGAAGTTTGGCTCGCTTTACGACCACTTTGAAGTACATGGTCTGTATTCCACACGTTTTCTTTTCATGTCGATGCCACACCGACGACAAGGCTCTGCGCGTTATGGTGCATCCAAAAGATTTTATTCATGTAACTGAACTGGAAGTTGTGTATGCGTAAGTCTGTGGGGGGGGCGGAGTGGCAGCATATCTATTACACTAAGAATCAAAAATTTTCTTTTAAAAAGCACCTAACTTTTAGGGTGCGGCCTATACTCGGGTAAGGCCTATAATCGAGCCAATACGGTATATATAATATAGTGTGTGTATTGTAGCAGGCTGGCCATGTCTCAGTTCATAAAACAAAACAAAAAGTCTTGTAACCAAAATATATGTTTTATTCAGCGTGCAGGCCGTACTTCAGGCATAACAAAATAAAATCCTACGCCCACTCTGGAGACTAACTAACTTAAACTTCCCTGACTATTCTACTGGGCAACTAAGCAGTACCCAGTAGATTAAATAAACGGCAAAGAAACATTTTGTTTGCTTTATATTATAAACAGTCTCTTGTTTTTCAGGTTCGCAGTTCCTCCACTCCTCACTCCACTCCACCTCCTCAAAGGTGAGATAGTGATTGCTGTCTGCATGGGGTTTTTTTTTGAAGATCCCTAGTTAGTGCTATAAGAGCAACCTGGACTTTAACTCCCTCTAGTCAGGGAACACTAATATGGCACTGTTCACTCACACTGCCCTATATATGTATATATAAATATGTGTGTATGTGTATATACATATGTGTATGTATGTATATGTATATATATATATATATATATATATATATATATAATCTTATTCAAAAGTTAAATTGCTGTATTCCTTGTTCCTCTTGCTCCATATGATGAAAATACAATATAACACAGTATTTTCTTTCCTTCTGAAAAGGATTTTAGTTCAGAAAGAAACACATTGGAAGCAGTATGTTAAAAAGACCTCACCGTAAAGACACATGGAGTTTCATGTTCACCGAACTCGAAACATCTATCAAGACTCAAAACTTTCATAATGTGTACATACTTGATTCAGTGACGCTGGGAAGGTGAGCAGTGTTTGCAGTGGCTAACGCCAGTCATAACTTTGATCCTCTTAGTGCCTTGCATACACAGTTCTGGATTGATTTGGAGAATGTCAAGTTACTGCCGCTCACTGAGAGAGCCTTTGCTGCTGCGCCTTTTAAATGTAATCTTGTTTTGCTTCTGCTTATATGTCCATACAATGTGCATCTGCCTTGTGCGTTCTAAAAGATAGGTATGAGAGCATGACATCTGGAAATGTACACATATCTACCTTTAGTAGACCTTTTAACAAATGGTTTGTTAAATGGTTTAATATTTGAGGCTGGCAGTTCCCCTTTTAAGGGCACTTCACGTCTGGGAGTTTTAAGTTTAGTTAATTATAGTGAAATATTTAATGCAATATAACCAACTAGACACTGGATGCGTAATATTAATACAATAACAGTTTGCTCACTCAATCCACTTGTAGTGCTACATTATTTATTTATTTCTTTACTGTTTGACAGGGGACTTAATGCTGTTGTTCGAAAATGCACAGAGAAGTCAACCGGAAGACTGTATGCTGCTAAAATTCTAAAGAAGAGAAGACGAGGGAAAGACTGCAGGGGGGAAATAATTCATGAGATAGCTATACTTGAGCTGGCAAAGACAAGTCCGCATATTGTGGATCTTCATGAAGTTTATGAAACAGACAATGAGATCATTTTGGTGCTAGAATAGTAAGTAATTTACAGTCCTTGTTTGCTTTGGTTTAGTGTGACAACCTTCTAGTGTGAGCTTCTCGTCTCCAGAACAGACAGGTGTCGTGGTAAGCCTCTTCTTCTCACTTCTCCACCTGTCAATATATTTGTAATATGAGTTAACCTATGTCTTATTCAGAAAAAAATGCCACCGTTATAAAGCAGGTGACACATGTTTTTTGTAAAAGCTATGGGGTTTATTCACTAAATGGTGGGTTGCTCTTGACTTCTCTTTTCATTATGAAGGACTAACACGAGTGAGCTACTGCTGCAGGAGAAGCTGGCCCCTTTATCCTTAAATAAATGAGATATCTCAAAGGATCATCACCTATTGAATTATACATTATACAGGAAAAGCTCAGCTCTGTTAGAGAAACTTGTTAGTGTTGGCCCTTCATAATGAATATTGATTTGAGAAAATTGAAGCCATAACGTCTGTCAACTCTCTGTTTAGTGAATATACCCCCTTTATTTCTGGCTACATTTAAGAGAATGATTGCTAGGGGTTTGGAGGGAAATGTAATGGATGTAGGGAGTCCCCCAGGTTCCCTCAAATTGCTTAGTCTGGTGGAATAGGATTTAACAAATTCTCAAATGTTAGTGTCACATTTCATGTCTTTCAATACTTCAGGTCATTCAGATTTTGCAAAAAAAATCTAATTTATTTTGGCTTAACAAATGCCCTGAAACAAGACTCCCTGTCAAGAAGAAAACATACTTCATTTGATTGTGTGTTAGGGTGTCCCAGAAATGGAAAATAACTTCCAGGATAATCACTCTAAAATATTGTCCATCCCACGATTCCCTCTGTTCACATCAAATACTAGGCAATTCCGTCCTGTGCTTAACCTTTTTTTTTTTCCTCCAGTGCTGCAGGTGGGGAGCTATTTAATCTTTGCGTGCCAGACAGGAATGAGGCACTTTCAGAGATACAGATCATCAGAATTCTTCGGCAGATCCTTGAAGGGGTACATTTTCTGCATCAGAATAACATTGTTCACCTGGATCTTAAGGTAAGTATGGGTGAAGATGTTTATTTACAGGCTTTTAGGAAGTGCATAGGACTCTAAAATGAATCTCCTTGATTTTAGAAAGGAGACAGAAGCATGAATGTCAATCAAAAAAAGCAACACAAAATTTAGGTAGCAGAAAAAAAAACTACATTTACAAAATATTTGAACCCTCTGCCTTATTTTATGGTAGTCTTAAAATAACCTTGAGTGAAGTCCAATCGTGATTCGGTTTATTTGTTGAGGGAATGCCTAGCCCTTTCCCGGGTGGATTTATTTTGATGTTGCCTAGCAGATTTTCACAGGCACGCTGCCAACTGGTCTGTTTTGGATTTCATTTATTTAGTTGTTTATATATTTTGTTTATATCACTTGTATTTTTTTAGCCACAGAATATCTTGTTTAGCAGTTGCAATCCTCGTGGTGACATAAAGATTGTAGATTTTGGATTATCAAGGAAATTAAGCAGCACTAATGAACTTCATGAAATAATGGGCACCATTGACTACACTGGTAAGAAGTCATACCTTTTTAAATATCCTATTAATGTACTCTATCTTAATAATTGCTGAGCCCAATTGTGCTTATTATAGATATATATAAAAAAATGCTTTTCAGAAAAAGGAAAAGTGTGGAATGCAGACACTTAATAAATCTGTTAGTTAATGTGGGCCTTAGCCCAAGGAATATTGTTTTTTTATTATTATTTCTGGTCACTTCATAAGGGGATTAAAAGACTGTTCAATTCAAGTTACTTACCACCTGAGATCCTTTGAGTTTCTAAAAGAAGCTTTATTCTTTTCTGACAACTTAAGTTATCCTGGGCACTGCACAGGGAGGTCCTGAGGTAAACCCCGTTTGATTTACATAAATAAAACCAGATGGGGCTGAACATGCGACTTCTGGCAGATGGTGAGTTCACAAATCGCTCCCATTCTTGGCTCTCCAATCTTTTAACTTAGGCCATGATGAAAGTAGGAGCAGAGGCAGTATATGACAGGTGATATGTACTGCAAGTGGATAGAGAGTCTGAATAAAGTCTTAAATAGCTGAGTAATTCCAGTTCTGGTGACTTAGATCCCCTTTTCCAGAATTGTTCAAAGTCTACCTGTTGTATGAAATTGGAAACTTGTTAGTGACACAGCATGATATTCAGACTGATTGTTTCTCTAAGGAAAGCTGTGACAAGGGCATTCACTTTTCGTATTCCTAGTTTTTGGAAGTATGTTAAGATTGTTATGAAAGGAACAATTCGTCAATACCGTAATGACAAGAGGCCAGAATCTCCATCAGTGTGCCTTTTACAACTAATTTTGCTATAGTGTAATTTTTATAGAAGGGGTTGACAAATTTGGTTTGGATCTAGGAGCCAACTTTTGTTTCTTCCCCAATAATATTTTTATTTTCATGTTTTACCCCCTGGTCTGCAGTTGAAGGATGTTTATTGGGGCGATACAACATAAAACACAAACCTTTCTTCAGTGCTGCACCACTTTGTACGCTACTGAGGCTAACCCTTTCATGACAAGGGAGTATTTTACACCATAAAGACTCAAGCTTGTTTGTTTTAACCATTTTTTTTTACACACGCTAACATTCTACACTTGTGTACACACATGCTAACACCATATACACACGCTTTATGCTGCCATACACACTCATGCGAATGCCATGCTGTAACATACACAACACCGAACACACTAATGCCACACTCTTATACACATGTGTACACTATCCAATAACATACACTCACACACATGGACTGGCTAACACTCTAACAGTATACACACTGAATACTATGGAGTAGACAGGCACTATACTTTTACACACACTGCTTCTGGTACTACACATCTACACATCTCAGCTAACTCAGGCACTATACATATACACACTGACTCTGACACTATAGCATACACACAAACACTCACAGACCAACTACAGCACTATACATATACACAGATACACATACACACACTGACTCAGGCACTACATTACATGACCATCTGTGGGCATAAAGCATAGGGTGCCGTATTCACGATAGCAGCCCTGGCCAATGTTTACCCCCTTGTCCTACAAAACCCTTGGGTGCCTGGAAGTGGTTTTTAGTTGCAATGGTGACCTGGCGCCTGGGTTTTGTCAAGCCTTGTTTTATAAATGAACATCTATATGTTTTCTTTCATATTTCACATATCAGTACTCAAATGGCAAATCCAATCTGAGATATTTAAATTAAATAAAGCTTTAGTAACAATCATATGGATATGAACATAGCTACACAAAAAAACCTTGCAGAACCAATGGGATTTTATTTTTTATATGTTTTGATCTACAGCGTTCATATAATTGATATTTGTTTTATATTTCAAATTCATTTTAGCACCAGAAATTTTAAATTATGAACCCATCACTACATCAGCAGATATATGGTAAGATGGTTACCTTATAAGGAAAATGTATTAAAAAAAAAAAAAAAAGTTCAAAGAGCATTACTGCCATTGCAAAAGGGGTTAGTTCTGTGTTTGAGTTTTACACTACAATACCATTCATTATGTTTTTATTTCACTTAAGTATTTAAAACAAATATTTAATGTTATTTATACGCTGCTACATTGCATGTTTAAATAGTTGCCACTGCCTATGTTGAGATTTGTGAAAGTAAAATTATAAAAGTACTTTACAGATGTAAGAAATCTCTAGAACTTGTGGGCCCTGTGGATGCGCTGCTTAAAACAATATTGGGAGAGTCTACGAAATGTGTTGTAACATCCTTTGTGGGCTGATGGTAGGATTGCAGCCCAGTCTTTGCTCAAGGCTAAGGAACATAAAGGAAAACTTAATATCACAGGGTTGTGCCTGGATGCAGATGTTATATGTCAGAATAACGTCAAATCAGAACATTAAAAAAATAGAAGTATTTTATTCCTCTCTAGCTGGGGTCAAGTGGGTTACCTCCTGTGTAACAAGCTGTAGGCAGGGCAGGTACTACAGGAAAAAACTGCCTTCTAGCCTAGATTGTGAACTCAAGAGCAGGGCCCTCCAAAGCCCACCATTCCTGCCAGGAACTTTGTGTAAAAGTACCATAAGGCTAGATGGCAAGTTTACAGTCAGGGCTCTCAACTCTTGATGTCTGTCTGTATTAATGTATGTTTCTAGTATATACAAATTATGTATGTATAATACATTATGCCCTATTTAAACTGTACAGCGCTGCATAACTTAATAAATAAGAGGTAATAATTGTTTTTCATCATAGAAATGTATGCCAAGAAGTACATTAAAAGTGTTCTTTAAAATGCACACAATCAGATGTTGAACCTCTTTAAAGAATGCAAGTTGATTCAGAAAATGCATAATCCTTTTGGCAGCACTTGGATGTTATCTCCAAGTACTCTTAAATTATGTCACGTCTTGGATACATCTCGTTTTTTTCCATGAAATACTGTTAGTAGACAATTAATATAATAGTATTGTAATATTCATGTTTTTATCTTTCTATATACAGGAGTGTTGGGGTAATCTGCTACATGCTTCTTACTTGTGAGTCCCCGTTCGTGGGTGTCGACAAGCTTGAAACATACCTCAATATATCACAGCTTAATGTGGATTACTCGGAAGATGTGTTTGCTTCAGTTTCAGAAGAGGCGATTAACTTTCTCAGATCTACACTAGTAATAAACCCAAAGTAAGTGGTTGTATTGTACGTAAAACTAAAGCATGTTTCGATTATAGCATCATAGAGAAGATTACTCTAGTAGCGTTAACTACTTGACAACAATTGACGGTCCATGCACGTCACGCAAAAACTGGTCAGTTAATGACAATTAACGTGCCTGGAATCATGATCTATGATCTACGATCGCTTTCTTCACCCAAACCAGGGGCCGTGTCTGGCCTCTCCCCAGGGCGTCAACATCCGCCATACATTGTACGTTTTAGATGAGGTTAGGTTCTTCAATGGTGTTGTTGAAATCCCCCAAACCTCTTTTTTCTAAATCTGGTCATTCTGCCTCCATCTCCTATCTGGAACATCTTTGATGCCGGCTAATTCAATGTATCCCCATCAAACCATATATTTTTGAAAACTAGACATTCTGAGGTATTTCAAATGCTGGTGTTTCAAATGCTGTGCACTAATTATACTACCACCAACTTTGTGGTGGTAGTAATTTTTTTGTGGGTTTTTGTCCATGCAAATTGTAGATATATATCTAGAGCTCCTGGTATGTGTCACTGTCAAACACCCCAATATGTGTTCAGCGACATCTCCCGAGTACAGAGATACCCCCCCCATGCATGGGTTTGTCGGCTTGTGTGGGGGCTAAAAAGTAACATTTAGGACATGCGTAATTCCCTTTTTCAATTTTGACATCCAGTCAAGTTTTTTTTTTTTTTTTCTCCATTATCGATTAGTTAAATCTATTGTTATCGATTATAAAATGAGGGTTTTTTTCAGAGAAAATGCTCTGAAAAATACCCCTCGTTTTTATAATCCGTTTCAGTGACTCACAGCAGCAGTTACTACTTACCAGTCCCTCCCTGCAGTCACTGATGATTGGCCCCGCCCATTTTCTATAGCATCCACATGGCTAAGACACTCGTAGAGTATAAAATTAATATTTGGGCTGCTGAAAGTTAGGGGAGGTGGGGGTTAATTTAGGGACAGTTATGGTTAATGGGGTGTTTAGGGTTAATTTAGGGGCAGTTGTGGTTAATAGGGTGTTTTTGGGTTAATTTAAGGGCAGTTATGGTTAATGCGGTGTTTAGGGTTAAATTAGGGGCAGTTGTGGTTGATGGGGTGTTTAGGGTTAATTTAGGGGCAGATGGGGTCTTCAGGGTTAATTTAATGCTGAGGACTGAGGGTTAATTTAATTAATAAAGTTAGCTTAAGGTGCGGTTAGCGGTAAAGGGGGGCAAACTAAGGGGAATCTAAATCATGGGGGCAGTGAAGATGAACCCAGTATTTATATTTGTGTCAGTGTGCTGCGACCGAGTCTGTGAATCTGAGGGCACTATGGAATATCTGGGGGTATAAGGCATATCTGGGGAGGATGGAGTGACATATCAGGGGACACAGTGGCATATCGGGGTATAAGGCATATGTGGGGAGGGCGGTGTGTGGCATATCTGGGAGTATAAGACGTATAGGGTATATAAGGCATATGTCTGGGAGGCAATGTGGCATATCTGGGGAAGACGGAGTGGCATATCAGGGGGTATAAGGCATGTGTTTGGAGGGTGGAGTTGCATGTCTGGGAGGGAGTGTGGCAAGTCTGGGCTCAAATGTGCATAACTGGGAGGGGGGGGTCAGGTTGGGAAATAAAAACAAGAAATGCATTTTATCAGTTTGTTTTTTTTCTGCCATTTGTTTTTAACATCCTGTTTGTATATTACATTATTTTAAATAAATTAAAAATTTACATTCATTTTTTATCAGATTAATCGAAAAATCGGCCAACTAATCGATTATGAATATAATCGTTAGTTGCAGCCCTACATACTCTACATCTTTTGGGGGATTCTGCTTCTTCTCTGTAGGAGGAATTTTAAAAATAAAATGGGCCCCACTTCTGCTTGACTCCCATCACCGCCCAGGACCAGGTGCATCTTGGTACAAGATACCTGAAATGACTTGAAGCTGACACTTCAAAAAAGACACTTGCATTCCGGGATTTGCTTTTTGTGCAACAAAAACCCATTGTAGGTTGCAATTTGCATCAGATAAATTGCAACCTTCTTGTACCAGACTTCTGCCTTTCTCATAATGAGGTAGGGCTGTAAGAGCTGATCTGACAGATCAACCCCACTCATGTCCATGTTAAGGCCCTGGTGCATACTGGCTTTCTTACAACCTCACGGACAGAAACCTCCACAGTCCTCTCATTGTGTATGGTGCTCAGCATGCACACTTCTTTTCTGTCCCTGAACTTCGGTGCCAAGAGCTCCTCCTGAGGTCTCCCCTTTCGTAGTCGGGTTTGTGCCAGATGTTGTGGGAAACCACGTGGTTCTTTCTTATAGTACGGCAAGCTACTGTGTCAAAACAACACAGCAGGTTTAACAAAGGGAGGCTTGTATAGAATTTGTCTACATACAAGTGGTAGCCTTTCTTCATGCGAGGACATATTAGGTCCCAAACAATCTTGCCACTGGTAACCTGTAGGGTCAAGGTGTCTATCCTTTCCTCATATCCCCGAAAAACCTAAGTATACCTAGTCTCGCTCTCACAGAGCTTATACAATGTTATTCCATACCTGGAGCACTTGGAAGGAATATCCTTTTTTTGTGTGTGTTTCTGTATGCCTCTATATCGAGGTATTAGAGCAACACCATCTGAGCGAAGAAAGCAATCCTTGGTTGTTTTCTAAGCTCATTTAACCCAATGACGTGCCAGACACGCCATTGGTCGTTAAGGGGTTAATTTTAGCCGTGTTAGGAGAAATCTAAATTATATTTTTATTTCACCAGGCCAGTTATTTCCCTTGTTTCCTTACGACCCTGGAAATGTTCTCTCATGATAGGTTATTTGAACTGCAGTGCTTTGTTTTATATGAAACTTATACTAACAAAGCTTCATCTTAAAACTGTATGATCTTGTTAAGTAATGAAAAAAATGTAGTATTCAGTATTTTCACACCTCACTTTTTTTGTTGTTGTTGTTATAACAGGGAGCGAGCAACAGTTGATGGTTGTTTGTCACATCCATGGTTGCAACAAGCTGAGTCTATACCGCTCTGTTCTCTAGATGTAACTCAGTCAGGAGAAACTTTGACAAAGAATAACAAAATGAAAATAAGCATCAAGATAAGTAATGATTTTGAAGACAAAGAGAACATGCCTGAAGATGGCAGTACTGCTCCCAAGAGATTACGTTATGATGATTCCCAGCAAAATGATGTCTATGTGTAATGGATGTTATGTACAGTTCTTGAAAGGTACCATGAAATAAACTACAGAATTGTTTTGAATACTAAACTATTTGGCGACACTAGAACAATTTAATAATGGGGTTCCTTACCTACCACTAAGGAATTCCATTGAGTGTGGGTAAAGGGGCAAAAAAACCCACACTTATTGCAGTTAATTTTTTTCATTTTGCTGTCCCTTTAAAAAGACGTAAAAGCGTCGGCTGTATCATGTTGCATATAATGTGACCAGCGTTGATGGTGATGTCTCTTTTATTGCAGTGATACCAAGAATTGGACAGAACATGGCAAACATCCATCAAAAGTTAATGGCAGTGTTCCAGCATGTCCTTGTAATTGGTGATGGTGTCTCATTTGCAGTGTTTTTCCACTGTCAAGAAAATTGCTGCTTTGCTTTTGTTGACTGAAGACTTAGCATACCAACTGCTGTTTTCAGTGTACTTATGGCACATACAACAACTGTCTACTGTGATAACCCATTAGTATAACTGAGAGGTGATCATAAGGGATAAAACAACATAATATCTTACACCAAACTCTGATATAAACATAATACCATGTAAAACTGTTTTAGGCAAGGTTCCCTGCTTAAGAAGGGTAGTTCGGCCATTAGCTACTTAATGCTATAGTAATACTGTATTTAAAGACATGACATATTTTGCATAATCGACAGATTAAAAATGACCAAAAATAAATGTGGGTATTTTGTGCCAACACCGTTTTTAATGATTCTTGCACTATATTACACAACCCCTAGTACCTTTTTTATGTTTCAGATAATAGGGAAGGTAACATTTTCTCTTAAATATATTATTGTCCATAGCGCCTTATTTACATTTAGAAAAATGCCCCAAAAACTAATGGAAAAAATATGAAAATATTTAAAGGCCAGTTTGATGATTACAAATGTCAGGTATGTTGTTTTTTTCCCCCATCTTAATTTTAGACTTGATATATTTTTGTTGCCAGTGTTTTCCCCATTCCCCATTATGTGCCCTCACCTGATCCCACCCTTTATATTGTTAAAATATAGCCATGATTAAGCACAAGAAATGTTTCTGTTTTTAAAAAAAAAAATCTAATTGTTCATCTGCATATGTATTATTATAACATTGCTGCTTTAAAAAATAGCATATTTATAAATAAATATTTTTATACAGCAGTATCAGTAATCATTACATTTATATGTAATTATTTAACTACTGTTCAACATGATTTTAATTATAAGCTGTATATGTAAGACTGGAAAATATTTTTTTTTTAACAAATTGATTTATATTAAGACAAAATTGATTAGTTTAAAAGGGATGCTTAAAAGTAACATGCTCTACAATGTTGTACAGTATCTTGATTGCAATAGAAAACATAAAAACATTATACCAATGTTTTAAGCTAATCTATATTGAAAGTTCGCACTTACCTTATTTTTCTTTTCTTCCATTGTTTATGTACATACAATAGAAATGCTATGTTTTCTCTTTACTGTGTTTGTTTTTCTTTTGATCATTTGTAAGATTTAACTTTGATAAATATTTCAGTATTTTCTGTTACATTCTTGAATAAAAAAAGGATCTCGGCAATGGTATGCATTGAGTTTTCATTATCATTGCCCACTGAGCTATAAAGACAGACATTTTGTGCTGGGAGCCCTTCTAGAAAGAGTGGGAAGTAGAACATTTAACAATTTGTCATCCAAGTCACAAAATGAAAAGTATGCCGTTTTCAATAAACTTTGCATAAAATAGCTAATTTGCATTTAATTTTAATGGTTGAAAGAATGTCAGGCAAAATGGTCGGCCCTCGCACATGTTCACTTCATCAAATCTGGCACTCTTCGAAAAAAAGTTTGGACATGCCTGCTGTACAAGATCTAAGTCATCCACTGCTATAGGCAGATTTTCCAGAAACTGAATATTTTTTTGTGTTTTAACATATATATTTATAGAGATGGCAAACGTTTTTGGGCCCAAGTGCCCAATTTTCTGCATCAAACCAAGTGCAGGCCTCAAAGTGCCAACACTGCATATTAAACATGGAGAGGAAGTTTTTTCGGTACAAAATTACTATACACAACAGTATGCATCAATTTGCCCATATAAATTATGTTTGTTTTTTAAGCATAGAAACATAGAATGTGTCAGCAGATAACTATTTGGCCCATCTATATGCTCAAGAAGAAAAACACATGAAAAGAGGGTCTATTTGTGAAAAGGATTTTATTAAATAACATTAGCAAATAGTCACTCGCTCATTCACACAAACCATTTATACATATTCATGAATGCAGTTTAAAAAAAAAAATAATTCAAGCAATTCATCCACACATTCATTCATTCATACAGAATTCATTCACACTACCATATTTGCTCAAATATAAGACAAGGTTTTTTCCAAGCAAATGCTCTGAAAAATACCCCTCATTTTATATTCGAGGTCTTACAATTGGACCTCAGACAGCGCAGACAGCCTCTGCTGCTGCTGGCACTTCCGATGGGGCTTCTGTGATGGTGTGCCTGGCTGCCCTGTCAGATATTTTATCATAGAAAACATGTATTTCACATATTCTGTACTTTACATGAACACAAAATGGAGTCAGATCCATTTTATTTTACTTAATCATGTAGTGATGATTTCTTTTTGTCCTTGTTCCCTCTATAATAGAGAACAAAGGAGTATTCATGTATAATGATGTTTCAGCGTATATATGATACAATTAATGTTATCTTCCATGAGAAAGTTAAGGCGTAGACGCTGCATATCTTTAGAAATGTAACTTGGAATGGGGGATACATGGTAAGACTACCAAGGCCTGAGTTACTATCTAGGAGGTAACACCTGGCGATTAGGGTGACCAAGGATAAATTCCAAACACATATGTAATGGTTTTAAATTAATTCTTAGACCAGAGCGTCTCTCACAGGTAAATTAAGAAATTACAACGGTGTAAATATGAGTAGAAATCCTAATTTTAATGGGTAAAACCCACCGTTATGATTGGAGAATTCCAATCAAGAGGTGGAGGCTATGATAATAAGCTCTGTTTTTAAGCTTATGTCTTGGAAAAAGAAAAAGGAAAAGGACGGACTTATTCACCAAATTTACCCCAGAGAATTGGGATCTTAAGATTCTGGCACCATATTTCACTCTTAGAGTTACTTGGAGTTCTAACGTATATGCCTTTTAGAAAGTTATATTCTTTCCCACTTAATTTCTTACCACTGAACCTGGATTAATTTCTACAAGAACCAGTTGGACAACAGCAACAAGTGGTGGTAAATATAATTGTTTTATTATTCTGAATAGAGATGAATTTTGTCTTCTTCATATAGAATTCCCTGTTTCTGGGAAATAATATATTGCATTATTGTATATGACGGCTTGTGAGACTGCAGCTTATAACCCGTGATAATAACAATAATGAAAAGGTATTTTTACCTGTAGGTGAAGTTTGACATAATTTGCATCTATTAGGAATTTCACTAATACCTGTAGACATTATTAAATTACTTTTTGATTTGTCATATTAGTTAAAATAATATAAGAGAAATAGTGATATCTTTATTACTGCCCTGATTATTATAAATTTTTGGTTGCTGAGTGGACTGGAAATTAATTGTGTGTTAGACTCATAAAATACTAATTCATATTGATAACTATCGATAATATATTGTATTTGAATTGATTTAATTTTGACATGTTTTAAGAACGTTGTGTTTTATATTATGCACTGTGTGACTCATACATAGATTTTATAAATTGTATTCACAATAAATAAATATTTTTGATTGACTATCGTGGCGATATCTATCTCATTTGAATTATAATTTTCGGCGATCTGAAAGAATTTAGGATCGGAGATAAAATATAGGGTATCTCCTTAAATTAATATTGTGGATGTGGTTCTACAATCTTTGGTAGCGTCGTTATTTTGCGTGTGTGATAAAATATTGGTTTTACCTATTTTGTCTCATTAATATCCCTAACATACTTGGAGGCACTGCTGAGATATTTCACGTAAAAGAATAATTCAAATTATTGATATACGGTAGTTGTTGTCATTTTCGGTTGTTTCACATAGTATATTTCTGATACTGTGTATTGCATACTGATCAGTGCATAAAACATGTCTGTGTCCAGCAAATCGAGTGTTACTTCTAGTGAAGATGTTTTGATGTCTAAAGCACAAATGCTGATACATGTTAATAACCTTAAACAAGATATTATGAGAGGTTATCATAAAAATATGAAAATCAGAGAATTATGGAGAGTGGCTCCAATCCCTTAAGGATGAAGTACAAATGACCCTAATAAATGAATGGTCCGAAGGATCACCCTTGGTTGGAAAATTGAATGCTATTGTTCAAACATCTGATTTGAAGGAGAGAGAAGGGTTAATCTTTTCATCCTGGCCCTATTTCTTTGTATTGGCTTCTCAGTTGTTGCGAGATCGTGAAACTAGAGAAAAAGAAGTGTCTAGTCTCCAGAAAGAGTTGAATGCTTCTAAAGCAGCCCTGGATCAGTTAAATGATACCCAGGCAGAGTACAAACAGTTGAAACTAAAGTTTGATGAATTGACTGATAAGCATTTTGCACTTCATGGCCAATACTTTGATGCTAAGAGCAGGGAAACGGATTGTCAGTATGATCTTCATAATTGTCATAGGGAGATACAAGAACTCCAAGCCCAATTGTCTAAACAGTATAGTGTGCAAATGCCTAAGCTATCTTTGTATGGTGAAGGTGATGAAGGGGTTAAAACCCACACCACCGTAACAGAGTCTACCGTTCTGAGTTTAAGTAAGCAATTACAAACTCTACAAGAACAGGTTAACCAGGTGGTTTTTGTCCAATCGCAGCGGAATCAGAAGATTAAATGCTCTGATACACGCGATTCCTCTGACTCTGATGAGAATCAGGAGAGTGATAAAAGTGATAGTGAATCTTCCGTTTATTCAGAAGGTCATGTTTCAGGTGAACCCTCTGTGATGTTACAAGGTGCCAATACGGCCAGAACACACAGATCAGACGGGCGCTCCCGTAATTTGAAAGGAGCAACAAAGGGTACTAAGAAATTACCCGTACCTGTCTATGATGCCCCTAAGGTAATTAAATTCCTTAAGGAGACTGTTGCTGAATTTTCTAAAAAAGGCGCAGCTAATATTGCTGATCATTTAGAATCATTTGAAAGGGCAATGCAGTTTTTGGGAATGGATGATTCCAACAAGAAACACTATGTGTCGTGGACTTTTTCAAGTCAGCACAGACATTACTTTGAAGGTTTACAAAGTATGCGAATCCTATCTTGGTCTAAAATGAAATATGAGATTAAGATTGAGTTTGGACAGTATAAAACTGTCTCAGCTGCTAAAAAGGCTGTGTATAATCTGAAATGTAGGCCTCACCAAAGTCCCAGAGAGTTTTTAACTGTTTTAAAGAATGCTTATTCTCTTACAGAACGTAAACCCAGATATGATTCTCGAGAATTCCGTGATCTTTTCTTCTATGCAATGCCTTCTCCAATTCGGACAAATCTTGCTAGAGATTATGATAGCGATTGCTCGTTAGATTGGCTTGTTAATGAATGCATGACGCTGTATACAGTACTGCATGCCAATGATGATTTGCCTGATAAAAAGAGTCAGAAATTTTATGGACAAGAGGTGGCAGAAACCCAAGTCCATCTGGGATTAGAATCACAGAAAAAGAGAAGCTATGCTGAGGTGGTTAAATCCCCAAAACCTCAGAAACAGGAATCGGCTACAGCCTCACCTGTTGTCAGGCCTAAAACTCTTAATGTGGCATCCCAGGATAACAAAGGAAAAAGTCCTACTGCCAAAAAGAATCCACAGTGGAGGAAGGGTAATTCCCAGTGGAATAAAAACCCTCAGGCAAGGAGGAAATTGTACAGGACTAATAGGGACAGATCCAGCCAATCTGAGTCTGATAACTCCCAACAGTCTCAGCCAAATAACTCCAAACCTAATAGGCAGTACAGGAATGGGAAAAACAATTTGCGTCATCATGTCAATCAAATGAGTGACCAAATCAAATTGTTAACGGAGCAAATGACTAAATTAAGTCAAACTATGGCTACAGCGACCACCAATCCTTTTTTAGGGGCAGGTCCTGCCACAATGCCAGCTCCCCCGCAATAGATCATAACGAAGTTAAAGCCGATGTGGCAATGCAGGGATGGTTATCAGATGATATAATTCCTAACCCTGTTTTACTTCCAGATCCTAATCATCTATCAAATGATTGTGTTAATAATGATGGTAAAACCTATGTGGTCCCTCCACTTTTGGCTAGGGGGGACGTGTCTGTAACTTTTTCTTCTATTTTGCAGCCAGACCAATTTAATCCGCAAGCTAACTTGTCTTTAAAAGCACCTAGTTCGCAGGAACCAGCTCTGAAGGAGTTAACCGATGAGATGCCGACTACTAGTAACAGCTTGAATGCTCAAGACATTTCTGAGAAAGAAGAACTAGTGGGTAAGGATGTGCACACATCAGTACAGGTTGGAACTACTGCCGTGACAGGTAACGTATGGAGGACAAGTGATATGCTGACGCATTCTAAGTTCTTATGTGAACTAGAAGAATATGAAGGAAGATATTATGTCTCTGTAAATGTACAGGATTCATTACCACATCCCTTCATGGGGTTAATTGACACTGGGTCACAGGCAACTATATTGTCAAATGTGTACTTTCAGAAGGTAATGGATTTAGCAGCGGAAAAGCCAAAGCTAAGAGATTTTCCAAATACTCTACTGAGTGTTGGAGGTAATTCCCTTCATGTCATTGGTTCCACCTGGTTAAAGTTTACCATAGGTAATAAGACCTTGAGACACCCGGTAATAGTGGTAAATCTCCCCTATGACCGATTGATTTTGGGTATAGATCTACTCAGAAGACTTAATGTAATCATAGATTGTGTGAATGGGATTGTATGGTCACAAACCAGAGTACCCATTCCATATGATAAGTCTCATCAGCAATCCAGGCGTAATTGCCATGTGATTGAGGAAAGACCGGACTCAATTGAAATTCATTTTAGGAATAGTCAATCATCTGATGTTACTGTTTTGCAGGTTAATGATTTTATTTCCCCTGCAGATGATCATTCCATAAAAGTTCAACCGGAAAGGATCCGAAATGTATCTCTGGAAGGCGATGTTTTAACCATTTCTCTTCAGAGGAATTATGTGGAATCTGTGGAATCAGCAGGTCATGTGCAATTCCTTGACAAAATTGAAAGGGTTAATAATTTATTTTTTCCTGTTCAAGTGAATGATCTAGGGAGAAGTAAGAATGCCAAGCTAAACTTGGACATCGAAAACAGCTATATCAGCAAAAGTCTGTTAAAACAGATCGCTAATCCTAAAATGATCCGGTATCTTTCTCCCCAAAACAGGTGGATCCATAATCTGGACGGCGAATCGGATAGCCATAATATTATTGCAAAATGTTTGTTATCCATTTCTATCGGAAATAAGACAGCCAAACATTTGTTTCTGGTGTTGGATGAACCTCGTTACCAGATTTATGTGGGCAATGATATTATACATCGCTTTGCTATGAATTTGGATCTGATTAATTCTAATCTTTGGACCAGATTAAAAAGCGATCCTTGTGAATTTCAGGATGAAGATGAAGCACTGAAATTGGCACAGTTATTGCCATATGCAGTCAGTGTTCAAGTACCTGAAGATGTAACCATTCCACAAGGGAGCAGTAACTTTCTTCTACCCATACAGGTTAAGAAAGGCCAGAGATTGAGAAATCCTAATGCATTTATCTGCTTATCCAACCGGATGCAGCAGCTAAGTGTCATGGTAACACCTACACCAATGGTAAATATTCATGGAAACCCTATTTATGTTGTTATAAACAACATTGCACCTCATAATATTACCTTATCCAAAGGTACTGTTGTAGGTTTGGCATTGGATTCAGAATATTATACTTTTGGATTCCAAAATCATGTTATAGGTCTCATTCCTGAAGAATACCTGACAGAAGAACAAATAGTGGAACAAACGTTTAATTCTATTCCAGAAGGTTTATTCACTATACAATCTGTTTATCCTTTCAGTATAGGTGAAGGTTCGTGCAGGATTGAAGAATCCTCCATTGTCTTTGACCACCTAATTGAGGAACAAGAATATAATGACCAAAAGAAGATCGATCCACCTGGAGAGGATCTAACCTCTAAACTTGAGGAATCTTTTGAAATAGGTCAACCTGAAGTTTTTCCTGGATTTCAGGAAAGGGTGGAAGAACAGATATCCATGGCTGATGCTTGCGCTAATGACAGCGAACGTCAACAGCTAAGGGAAACCCTAATGGAGTTCCAAGAGATCTTTGCCAAAGATTCTTATGATTGTGGTTTTACTAACCTCCATGTCGCTAGGATCCAGACTGATCCCGATCTACCACCCGTATGTATCAAGCAATATAGACTACCTTTAGCGTCCTATGATGCGCTACAGGATATCATTTGGAATTTAAAGGACCGTGGTATTATCCGTTCGGTGCACAGTTCGTATAATAACCCCATCCTAGGAATTCTGAAGCCTAATGGTCAATGGCGTTTGTGTGCTGATTTAAGACAGCTAAATAAACGTGTGTATATGTCTGGATGGCCTGTACCCTACATAGACCAATATTTGGTACAAATGCAAGGATCCAAAATATTCACTGCCTTAGATTGTGCCCAGGGATACTGGACTATTCCGGTACACAAGGAGGACCAATACAAGTTGGCCTTTTGTTATGGACATGAAAAATGAGGTACATTTGTTGGTGCTATTTGTGCTTTTGCGCCCATACCTCCCTAAGTTATAAACTCTGAGATTCCCCATTTAGTAGATATTCCCTGGGTAAGTGGCAGTCTCCAGCACTGGAAGGGTTAATTTCAAACAAAAGAAGTGGCCTTTACTGTCCCGGAAACCGGTAGTGACCAGTTCTATCTGGTCACTACTGTAAGCATGGCCAAAACCAGTTTTCCTAGTTTTTTAGGGAATGCTTGTTCGGAGGCAGGGAATGGGAGGAGAGTAGGGGGAGAATGGGCAAGGCAAAAGGGGATTTTAATCCCATGCCTTAAGTGGAAAAGAGGAATTGCATCTTGGAGAGGAGGGAGAGAGGAAGACCCATATTAGAGCTGCAGGAAGTATAAAAGGCTTTTACCTCCTGTTTCTCACGTGTTCCAGCATCATCACCGTAAAATAACCTGGGATTGGATAAGTATTAAAATCGTATCGATTTTCATATTTTTATACTTTAATTTTAAATCACTTGGGTAGATCCATGCTAGTCTGCTAAACATAGCGCATGTACTACGGTATTGATGTTTGTAGGTATGTTTTTTAACATTTCTTATTAAACATTATTAACTGTGTCGGTTCCCGAGTGATTGTTAAATTGTGATCAACTGCTAGTACAAGACATTTGCTGCCAAAATACCTGGTACATCTTATATTATAGTTGTACAAAACTTATCAGTGTTTCGGGGTGTTTACAAAAGTATTTGGGTACTATTAACTTAGCTTGTGCCTTCTGCCTGAGTTTCACGTGCTCGGCAGCCATTTTGTGACTTTGAACAAAAGAGCACATGGTCGGTGGCCATCTTTGTTTGCACCAAATATTGCACAGTTTCATCTCCAACCACAACAAAAATTGGCGTAGTCGGCAGGATTTTGCCAGAAATTGAGTATCGGCAGTTAATAACCAAAATTGACCAATAGTATAAAATAATATTTTTCCCAGTGTGATTTAGTAAGCCTTCCAAGTTATTTTTTCACAACTACAAGAGGCTTATCAATTTTATGGTGATTTTGAAATCATTAATCTTGGTTATGTTAATTCTGTGGGGAGAGTCATATTATTAATAAGATAGTATAGGCTTCGGACCTAAGGATTATTACATCCAAGAGTAAACACTTACAGATTTTTCTTGTATGCCTGAGTGTAAATTTAGAGGGTACAAATAATTAATCTGTTAAATGTGGGTCAAAGATTATCAAGTGTAGCACTGTACTATTTATACGGGATCTTAAATGACTGTTGCTTTATTGTTCCTTGTTTAAAGTAACTAGCTTAAACGTATTGCATTAGTGATAGTCACTGGTATTCAATTGCATTGGGTTCTCCTGTTAAAGGGTGACTGTTTATTAGTTATTGGCAGCCTATAGCATTGATTCTCCTGTTAAAGGGTGACTGGTATAATTGTGTTACGTAAATGTTAGTTATTTGACGCAAACTTTAAAGCATATAGGAAGTCGCCTGTTGTACGCGGGTTGCATGAGTGTGATTGTTCATTCAGGTTGTGTGCTCTGTCCTTTCCACTATATTTTACGTGTTTCTCTAGTGTGAAAGTAGATACACGCAAGTGCTTGTAAAAAAAAATAAAAAAATAAAAAAACCACATAAGTGCAGCCTGTGTGTGTGTGTTAGTGGTACAATACATAGTAGTAGTAGTAAGGCTCACTACAAACACGTGTGCTTGTCCTGCCATCTGATTGTGCTTGAGATTCTGCTGTCTGATTGCATTTGAAGTAAATCTGACTGAGAGAATGAGTTTCATTAAGAAGAAGTTGAGAGCAATGATGGGGGATAAAAGACCCAAATTTGGGGCTGTACCACATTGGGCTACCACTATGGGCAGATGGAATGCTATAGCGGATGAGCTAGTGCGTTATGGTGCACCTGTGTACCCAGAGGTTGGTGAAGAGATAGGAGGTATGGCACTGAAGCTTGATTTAGGGGTCTATCCCAAACATGAGAGCAGAGCTGCAGCAGAAGTGGGCTGGATTATCTTGCATGCCTTAAAAAATGAGGTAGTACAGAGACAGGCCCTAGAAAAGGAGTTAGCTGAAGTAAAACAAAAATTGTTATTGTCAAATGAATGTTTGGAAAGTAACAATGCCCGTAAGGAGGAATTACAGGAAACTACCACTCTGCTAATTAGCAAACTAAATCGTAGTCGCTCTAAAAAGGGTAAGGTGCCATACAACACCAGAAAGGTGAGAACCATGATTGAACAATACCAGGAGGACCACAAGTCCTTTTTCTCTTCTTCCTCTTCTGATGATGATTCATATTATTACGTCTCCTCTGATGATGATGAGAGGGTGGCTAGCTACAAAGCTCGCCCACTTATCACCCAACAGAGAAAGCGTAGGGTACACCGGGACTGTGATGGTAATGAAGACGTGCATGAAAGTGCACGAGATGAGATAAATGAGGTAGTGAGAGGTTATTCACAACTGGAGTTAACCGAGATTACAAAACTTTATAAGCAGACTCAGGGTGAAAGCATTGGTGAGTGGTTGTTGCGTATGTGGGATACTGGGGCAGATAAGATCATTCTTAATGCTGATGAAGCCGTAAGCATTGGTCAGCTCACGTGTAATCCACAGATGACACAGGTGTTGAGGTTAGTGAGGAACATTCATGGTAATTTCAGTTTAATGGATATCATTAAACATGCACTACTAAAAGTTTTCCCACATCACACTGACATTGAACCACATACACAGTGGCACACCATAAAAGATGCCATAACCAGAGTCCGTATTATGGGTTGTGTAGCAGGTTTAGACAAGGATCACTGGGAGGGGCCTGATGCAGAGGAATTCACTGCAAGCATGAGGTCTAGGTTCCTAAGAACAGCTCCCAGTGCTAAAAGAGGATCCCTATTGTCTATGCTTAATGGCACAGCAGAAAACGGGCAGATTTTTGTGATCACACAAAGGCTAGCGGAATTGGGGGAATATGAATTGGAGGAAAAGGTAAACCACAGAAGGGGTATCTCTGTAGCCAGTATGTCAGACAGAGAGAATACTGTAAATCTTCCCAAGGGTAAACCTAAATGGAATAATTATCAGGATGCTTCACAACGTACTAGAATATCTAGGAAAGAGATGATTGCTGATCTTGAGAAGGCTGGTATAAATGAGTCATTTTCAAATGTTCGTACTGGTGTCTTGTTTAGAAGGTGGAAAGCATTAAAGAAAAGGGTACAGGTACACACTGCATCTACGGGTCCCATACAAGTTAAGAAGTTAATTACTTTTGATGATGGTCCCATTTCTAAGGCTCACCCCATTGAAACAGGTCTCAAATATACGCAATCTGATGTTAAATATCCTGATACTAATTCCTGTCCTCCTGTTCCCACTCCTAGGAAAACAAAGCCCTTGTACCCGACTGCTGAGTTGAAGGCTATTGCAAAACAAAATGTAGTGGACTGATGGGACGGCCGATCCCCGGCACGGAACACATTACCAATTATGGCTGGGGATCGACGGCCCCATGTTCCTTTAACGGTTTGGTGGGGAAAGGGAAAACACCACACCAAGGTTTTAGCTTTAGTTGACACTGGGGCTGAGGTAACAGTGCTTCAGGGTAACCCTTCCCATTTTGTAGGCCCCATAGTCCACATAGAGGGTCTGGGGGGTAGAATAACTAAAGCTGTCCAAACAACAGTTATGTTAGCCATAAACAAAGGCCCCCGATTTGAGGCTAATATTTTGGTTTCTGATTTACCTGACAATATCTTGGGGATAGATATATTGTTAGGGCTCTGTATAGAGACACAGTGGGGTGTGTTCAAATTTGGCTTTCCTCACAAACCCTCTTATGTCCATGCAGTAAAGGAGGTGGTGAGAGGAAATGCAAATTGGACACCTGTGGTCATTCCTCCCCCCAGTAGCCCGGTAAGGTTGAAGCAGTACCGGCTGCCGGGGGGACAAAAGGAAATCAGTGAAACAATCACTGAATTGTTGAGAACAGGTGTAGTTCGTCCTGCAATAAGCCCCTTTAATGCTCCTGTATTTCCTGTTAAAAAACCTGATGGTTCTTGGCGCATGACGATAGATTATAGGGGACTCAATAGAGTGGCACCGCCATTGAGTGCTGCAGTCCCCAATATCGTCTCGGTTATTGAGGACATAGCCAAACAGGCCAGGGAGTGGCATGCAGTGATTGATCTAGCGAATGCGTTCTTTTCAATCCCCATTGCACCAGAGTCCCAAGATCAATTTGCATTCACCTGGGAAGGTCGTCAATATACTTTTCAGGTGGTACCCCAAGGATACTTACACTCCCCCACCATATGCCATGGACTGGTTGCCAGAGATTTAAGCCAACTAAGCCTGAAAGTACCTGTCTTCCACTACATCGATGACATCATGATTACCGGAACTAAAGAGGAAGTGGAGGAAGCATTGACTGTTTTGATTGATCACATGGTTGCCAGAGGATGGGCTGTCAACAAAGACAAAGTGCAGGGTCCCGCCCAGGAAGTCAAATTTCTCGGAATGATCTGGGCCGGTCCTGTTCGTAAGATTCCCCAACCAATACTGGATACTATACAAAACACTCCATCGCCAAAGACTTTGAAAGATGCACAAAAGTTTCTCGGTGCCCTTGGATATTGGAGGTCATTTATACCTCATCTTGGACTTTTGCTACGTCCCATATACAATGTTACACGCAAAAAATCTACATTTGTTTGGGGCACAGACCAAGAAACAGCATTTAAAGCAGCCAAGGAAGCCGTCTTACAGCACCAAGGTCTTGGTCCAATCAAAGCCGAATTCCCTTTTCAACTCGATGTGATGGTGACCAATAACGTGATGTCATGGGGCTTGTGGCAGCCAAATGAAGTTAAAGGCCAACGAGCGGTACCAATTGGGTTCTGGTCCAAGCAACTAACTGGAGCTCAGCAACGGTACTCGCCCCTGGAGAAGAACTTATTAGCTGCCTACACGGCCCTGCAGCATGTAGAGACTATAACCCAAAAGGCCCCAGTCTCCGTGAAAACAGACTTACCAATTGCAGGCTGGGTGCGTGATGAAGGCCTACCGATACGTGCAGAGGTGGCCCAAAGTCAAACTCTCCTGAAGTGGAAATGGTACCTACAAGAACGAGGTGGAGTGCAAGCAGGTGAAGTGAAGGACTTAACTAGGATTCTCAATGGTCTTGTGACATACGAAACCTTGTCACATCCAAATACCTGCGAGATACCTGTGCTTCAGCCTTCTCCGATAAAGACTGCCTTACCTTATGAGGAATTACAAGACTGTCAGAAACCAAATGCATGGTTTACAGATGGATCAGCTGTGATGACCCGCAAAGGAAGACACTGGACAGCTGTGGCTTACAATCCAGATGGAGAGGTGGTCATCCAGGAGCAAGGTAAAGGTGGCTCCAGTCAATATGCAGAACTTGTTGCCATAACCATCTTGCTGGAAGAAACTGATTCCCATGAACTTTTCATTTACACAGACAGTTGGGCTGTTTACAAAGCTTGCACTACATGGATGACTACATGGAGAGAAAATCATTGGCTTATACATGGCAAACCAGTATGGGGAGGTATAGGACTTTGGGAAAAGATCTGGGCAGCCGCACAGACACGACATATAAAAATTGGACATGTTGATGCTCATGTAACCAAAGACTTGGGGGAAGAAAACCCCAATAAGATAGCTGATGAACTGACTCGAGTAAGGAACCTGAAGACCCATGACCGAGATCCTGTTGATCCAGTCTTACTCCGTATGGCTAGATGGGCGCATGCAGCGGGAGGACATCGAGGAAACAAGGCCACCCTGGAGTGGGCTAGAGCCAGAGGACTTCCTGTCACTTTGGAGCTCGTAACTACTGCCAAGCAAGCATGCCCTGTCTGCAGTGAAATAAAAAAGTGGCCCCTTTCCACTCAATCAAAGGGTCATTTAAAGAAAGGCATTTCTGCAGGTGACATTTGGCAAATGGACTACATCGGTCCTCTGCCGAAAGGAACAGGAGGTTTGGTGTACTGTTGCACTGCAGTAGACACATATACTGGGCTGATAAGAGTTCTCCCTTGTAAAAGTGCTAATCAAGCTTCTACCCTGAAAATGCTTCAGCTCCTAATCACTGCATATGGCATGCCAACGGAAATACAAACAGACAATGGAAGTCATTTCACTGGTCAGTTAGTCCAACAATGGGCACAGGACTCTGGGATTAGATGGATATTCCACATCCCCTATCATCCCCAAGCCTCGGGGTTGATTGAAAGGTGCAATGGGCTTTTAAAAGAGCAAATTCGAAAGCTATCCCCAAGTTTGTCATTAAAAGGGTGGGATAAGGTTATTACACAGGCTGTACTGATTTTAAACAATAGGCCACTAGGACATGCATCTCCATACGATAGGCTTACTTGCAAAAATGACAATACATTTGTTAGTTTAAGGTTGACATTTACAGGTAGCCTCCCCGAATCAGTGGGAAAAAACAAATTCTTGATCAAACTAACTAACCATTTTGATTTTTCAGGTGGTAGGGAGGATTGGCAAAAGCTAATCCTTCCAATAGGAGGCAATATGCCTAGAGGGACAGAGGTAACACTCACACTCACTGACAAACTAGTTAGCGAGGGTTGGAATACAACTGGGAATGTGAGTATGGACGGACGAGTGTGGAGTACAACTGTGACTAGGACTGATGAAAGTAGAATGACTGCTGGTACTGTTCTAGGAGAGGTTGCAATCTGGGTTCCCCACAAAATTGTAGTTACCTGGGATCAAAACCCAGAAATACAAGTAGGATCTAAAGTGTGGGTTTTACCAAGGTCCACTGATCAGCACAGGCAGAAGGGAGAGATAATCTCTGATGGGCCTGGCGATACTAAAATTGTATTGTTGGAAGGTGACTCTAAACCTGTTTATTTTCCATCCAACAGATTAGTGGAAGTATAGCCCCGCTCAACCCATGGACCTCCAACTCATTCATGAGCATCCTGGCTCACTACGCAGAGATGACCAATGTTTCTGACTGCTGGGTATGCAGTGCCATTCCTGTGAGCGACAAAGGAGGTTACCCATTCCTCGGCGTCCCGTGGTTGGAACATGAGATGAAGCAAGTCAACAAGACTGGGTTTGGATGGCGTCGTGAGACAGATAAACCCAGTGAATACCAAAGGATTTTTGGACACCACGCAGGATGCTATAAAGAAACTGTCTCAAGAGCATAGTGAACAATGACGGCGAGATTAACCATGATCTCTCTAAGCTGACAGCGATAAAGGAAAAGCTCCATGAAACACCAGACATCGGTTTATTTGGGTGGTTGGGGAGCTTGGGAAATACAGTTGTACATGGTTTGATGATTGCCATATTAATTTGTATTTCTTTGTTTATTTCATGGAAGTGTACATGTTGTATGTTTAGTAGACTAGCAGACATGGATTTTAGAGAACTCCCTATTAGAGTATAACATTGGTCAATTATGGTGCAAAAGCAAGAGGTGGAATGTTATGGACATGAAAAATGAGGTACATTTGTTGGTGCTATTTGTGCTTTTGCGCCCATACCTCCCTAAATTATAAACTCTGAGATTCCCCATTTAGTAGATATTCCCTGGGTAAGTGGCAGTCTCCAGCACTGGAAGGGTTAATTTCAAACAAAAGAAGTGGCCTTTACTGTCCCGGAAACCGGTAGTGACCAGTTCTATCTGGTCACTACTGTAAGCATGGCCAAAACCAGTTTTCCTAGTTTTTTAGGGAATGCTTGTTCGGAGGCAGGGAATGGGAGGAGAGTAGGGGGAGAATGGGCAAGGCAAAAGGGGATTTTAATCCCATGCCTTAAGTGGAAAAGAGGAATTGCATCTTGGAGAGGAGGGAGAGAGGAAGACCCATATTAGAGCTGCAGGAAGTATAAAAGGCTTTTCCCTCCTGTTTCTCACGTGTTCCAGCATCATCACCGTAAAATAACCTGGGATTGGATAAGTATTAAAATCGTATCGATTTTCATATTTTTATACTTTAATTTTAAATCACTTGGGTAGATCCATGCTAGTCTGCTAAACATAGCGCATGTACTACGGTATTGATGTTTGTAGGTATGTTTTTTAACATTTCTTATTAAACATTATTAACTGTGTCGGTTCCCGAGTGATTGTTAAATTGTGATCAACTGCTAGTACAAGACATTTGCTGCCAAAATACCTGGTACATCTTATATTATAGTTGTACAAAACTTATCAGTGTTTCGGGGTGTTTACAAAAGTATTTGGGTACTATTAACTTAGCTTGTGCCTTCTGCCTGAGTTTCACGTGCTCGGCAGCCATTTTGTGACTTTGAACAAAAGAGCACATGGTCGGTGGCCATCTTTGTTTGCACCAAATATTGCACAGTTTCATCTCCAACCACAACACCTTTACATTTGGAAAACAGCAGTATACTTGGACCCGGATGCCTTTTGGTTACATAAATTCTGGTCATGAATTTGCTGTATTCATGCATAAAGTTATGCCTGATGCATTTGAAAGGGGAACCTTGGTCTACGTGGATGATATTTTACTCAAAAGTACATCTTTTGATAAACATATTCTGGAGATCCGACATGTTCTTAATCAATTAAGAGAGGCAGGAGTTAAACTTTCATTACAGAAAGCCCAATGGTGTCGCACCAAAGTCAACTTCCTTGGACACGAGGTAACTTCTGAAGGGTTAAGTCCACAGAAGAAGAAAGTTGAAGCTGTTCTGAATGCCAAAACTCCTACCAATGTCAAAGAATTAAGATCGTTTCTAGGAATGATTAATTATTTCCGTAAGTTTATTGATAACTATGCAGAAATAACAAAACCTCTTTTACAGCTGCTTAGGAAAGATGTGAATTGGAACTGGGGGGAAGCCCAGGACAAAGCCATAGATGAGCTGAGGAGAAAACTCACTCAGGCACCCTGTTTGGCATATCCGGAGGGAGGTAAGCCTTTCTATCTGGAAACAGGATTTACTAACTTAAGCATAAGTGCGGTTTTGTATCAAAAACAGAAAACAAAATACTGTCTGCGCTTCTCACCCTAATAAAGTTGGCAACAAATATATAAACATAATATAAATGAGAGGTTTTGGTTATATGAATTGGCCAAAGCATAATTAAGCTCACCCGCCACGTCAAGGCACACTCTCAATAGGGTGAGATCCTACTCTCACCTCCTACATAGTGGGCACACAAAGCAGTTTATACTGCTACCAAAACCTTATTAATGTGTTGGGGGAGGTGCAATTAAACCTCCTCCCATTTAACCCCTGGTATCAAAAACAGGACAATCTGAACAAAGTCATCGCATATGCAAGCAAAACCTTGTCACCAGTTGAAATGAAATTCAACAACTGTGAGAAAGCTTTATTGTCCACGGTATGGGCATTACAGAATTTTCGGAGCTATATTCACGGCGAGAAAATTATTGTAGAAACTGCTCACCAACCTCTACAATATTTGCAGAGCGACAGATACGAGACGGTAATCTTTCTAACAGTAGAATTACTGCATGGACTTTATTCTTACAGGGATGGCCGTTAGAAGTCCGTTATAATCAAAATAAGAAGAATGTAGTTGCCCAAGGACTAGCAGATCTACATGATTGTGCTGCTCTACCTCTGGATGATAACTCCACCGGAGATGATTTCCTACAGGAACAATTACTTTCTCCGTATAAAGCTTATGACGAGGAATATTGTCGACCATTATCATGTGTATACATAGATGGTTGTTCATATCATCATTGATAATGTACGGAAATTGGTTGCAGGTATTGGAATCACCTGGACAGGTGATTATCCAAATATATCTGTAGGATACAGCATTGGTCCTAAAAGCAGTCAGATAGCTGAACTTGGTGCCGTATATAAGACCATTCAAATGGCAATTGAATATGGTATTAAATAATTTGTTATCATAACGGATTCTAACTACGTGCGCAACAGTTTTGTCGAGTATCTGCCTAGCTGGAAATGTAACCAAATGCTGAGAAGTAACAACAAACCTGTGAAGCATGGTAAGCGGTTTTGTAAGATTGATGAATTGGTAATCAAACATGGTTTGACCATTTACTGGAAGAAAACCAAAGGTCATTCTAAGATACAAAGTATCGATAAAGAAGGTAATGATTTGGCTGATTCATTAGCAAAACAGGCAGCCATCAATGGAGAACTTTTTGACATTGATGATCTTACTGGATCAATTCAGATTGAAGCCATAACTAGACAGCAAGCTAGAAATGAAGTGGACCTTAATGTTGCACAATGGAGTCAAGAATTTCCCAATGAGGATCTGATCAGTAGTCAAAAGAACGATCCCGTTATTGGTCGATTTTATGAGTATATAAAAGATCCTATTGCCAATCCTATCACTGATGATGATTGTAAGGCTAATGAAGACTTGCGAATCTTAATGAGATATAAAGTCCAATTCAACTTGATGGATGGATTGCTGATCAGAACATCCAAACATGGCATACAACAATGGGTAGTTCCTACCACCTTTAGAGGTTTAATGTTGCAACACGCACACGATGCACCTACTTCTGGTCACCGTGGGGATAAGATCACCTACGAAATACTGCGTGATTATGCATATTTGTCAGGACTCGGGTGATCAGGTCCGGTAGGAGCCCATGCGCAGGGGATACTTGGGGTTCAGTATGTAACCCACGGTGCATGATTATGCAAACAAAGACACCACAAACAGAAATCCAGGTAATGCAGTGTATTTCATGTATCTAACAGGACCAGCAAATAAGGGTAATATAGTCTAAGCAAGTAACCAGACGTATGGCAAAATAAAATACAAGTAATAAGTCTTTTGGCAGGTAGCCCGCTTGGAAGGGCGCAATAGACAGAGAGCCCACTTGGAAGGGCACAAAAGCAGGAAGTCCACTTGGAAGGACACAATAGCAGGTAGTCCACTTGAAAGGACACAATAGGAGGGAGTCCACTTGAAAGGACACAATGGCAGGGAGTCCACTTGAAAGGACACAATGGCAGGGAGTCCACTTGAAAGGACACAATAGCAGGGAGTCCACTTGAAAGGACACAATAGCAGGGAGTCCACTTGAACAGGACACAATAGCAGGGAGTCCACTTGAACAGGACACAATAGCAGGGAGTCCACTTGAACAGGACACAATAGCAGGGAGTCCACTTGAACAGGACACAATAGCAGGGAGTCCACTTGAACAGGACACAATAGCAGGGAGTCCACTTGAACAGGACACAATAGCAGGGAGTCCACTTGAACAGGACACAAAGCAGGGAACCAGGAACAGTACAGGTGCAGAGCCACAGCAGGACGGTCCATAGACTTCAATACAAAGGCCCTGACTGAAGGGCAGGGCAGGTTCATAAAGGCAGGGTAATCCAGATAACAAGGCCCAGCTGGATGTATGAACTAGGGCTCAACCCAGGTAACAAGGCACACCTGAGTTCTGAGTGCTCCAGAGGGTGGCCACTAGTGGTCGCAGATGTAAACGCCACAGGTATAAAAAAAGCCATGGTTCAGGCAGTGAAAAATTGGTTCCTGACAGTACCCCCTCCCCAAGGAGCGGTCACTGAACGCAAACAGACTGAACAAAATCTGTACACCTTTAATAAACTGAGCAGAAGGGTGTACTTAACGTGATTTCTTCTTCTTCTTCTTTTTCGGTAAAGCTTGTTCACAGATCTCCAGGTCTTCCTTTCTGATTATATCGCCGTTAGAGGTAATAACACAATCGAAGGAAAGGTTATCTGTGGTGCAATTGTAGGTCAAATTAGGACTGGATGCTGAAGAAGTTGAGGAGAAGCTATGAGTCAGTGCTTTCTCTTTCCATGTACCAGGGGTCACATAGCTGCCCTGTACCCAGGGCACCACTGAGGGCAGTTCATTATGGGAAGCATTGATGGAAGGCCCCTTCTTACCCAGAGATGGAATAGGGTCATGCATCTTTGTTACCAGTCCAGAGGTGATACTAGGGGCTGTGGTAGTCTCTGGTGTATCACACTTTGCGGAGGTAGCAGTGATAGGAGTTGCAATCACGGCTGAACAGAAAGCAATAGGAAGTTCATCCATATGGGAACAACCCACACTGCCACAGACTGTAGGATCACAGACGCTGCATTCCATCACAGAACAATCATCAGGCTTCAGCTGGACATCCACCGGAGTTTGAGAAGCACCAGGAATCACCAGGGTTGGTATATACTCCATGGGTTCACTATCCTGGGGAATAAAGCTACTTCCCCTTTTAGCAGAGCTCTGTGGTTGTGACGTAGACTGTTCAATCGGTACAGAGGGTTTAGGAGGTTTCAGAGGACATTGGGTGATCCAGTGTCCCTTTTTGCCACAGTAAAAGCAAGATTCCTCATCACGCCTTTGTTGTAATTCGGTTGTGGTAAGGGGTTCACGTTTCCTAGATTTCCTAGGAGATTCCTTTTTAATACTGGTAACAGGCTTGTTGGATTTCTCAGGTGATGTAGCAGGTGTAGGTGAATGGTCTTTATGAGAGTGATTGGAGTTGGAGTCCCAGATTTGCATTAATGATTTGCACAGTTCAAGCAAGCATTCTCCTATGACTTTGATGACTGAAAGTAACCCCGCAGACTCCTTGTAATGGCCTTTGTATTCTGTCAGGACTCGGGTGATCAGGTCAGGTAGGAGCCCATGCGCAGGGGATACTTGGGGTTCAGTATGTAACCCACGGTGCATGATTATGCAAACAAAGACACCACAAACAGAAATCCAGGTAATGCAGTGTATTTCATGTATATAACAGGACCAGCAAATAAGGGTAATATAGTCTAAGTCTTTTGGCAGAGAGCCCGCTTGGAAGGGCGCAACAGACAGAGAGCCCACTTGGAAGGGCACAAAAGCAGGAAGTCCACAATAGCAGGTAGTCCACTTTAAAGGACACAATAGGAGGGAGTCCACTTGAAAGGACACAATAGCAGGGAGTCCACTTGAAAGGACACAATAGCAGGGAGTCCACTTGAACAGGACACAATAGCAGGGAGTCCACTTGAAAGGACACAATAGCAGGGAGTCCACTTGAAAGGACACAATAGCAGGGAGTCCACTTGAACAGGACACAATAGCAGGGAGTCCACTTGAACAGGACACAATAGCAGGGAGTCCACTTGGACAGGACACAATAGCAGGGAGTCCACTTGAACAGGACACAAAGCAGGGAACCAGGAACAGTACAGGTGCAGAGCCACAGCAGGACGGTCCATAGACTTCAATACAAAGGCCCTGACTGAAGGGCAGGGCAGGTTCATAAAGGCAGGGTAATCCAGATAACAAGGCCCAGATGGATGTATGAACTAGGGCTCAACCCAGGTAACAAGGCACACCTGAGTTCTGAGTGCTCCAGAGGGTGGCCACTAGTGGTCGCAGATGTAAACGCCACAGGTATAAAAAAAGCCATGGTTCAGGCAGTGAAAAATTGGTTCCTGACAATATTGGCCACATATGCTAAGAGATGTGCAAACTTATTGTCGAGGATGTTTGATTTGTCCGCAATTCCAACCTCATGCTCCAATTCATCGTGCACCACTTCAGAAACGAGGAATGTCTCTACCTTGGTCTGACATACAAATCGATTTCATAGGACCTGTAACTAGATCCTCAAGAGGTAACAAGTATATGTTAACTGTTACATGTATGTTCACCAAATGGGTAGAATGTATCCCATGCAGAGAGAACACTAGTTCTGTGTGTGCAGCACTACTAATTAATCATATATTTTCCAGATTTGGCCTTCCTCAGAGAATCGAGTCAGATCGTGGAAGTCATTTCACAAGCGAAGTGATGACAAAAATGTGGAAAATCCTAGGTGTGAAACGCAAGTTACATATCGCCTACCGTGCAGCTTCTAGCGGAGGGGTAGAGCGTTATAACCAGTCCATAGTAAATATACTCAAAAAGTATGTGAAAGAATCTGGCAAGGACTGGGATGTTAAATTGCCCTTGGTTCTAATGGCTATTAGAGCTACACCTAGTACCGCCACTAAGATGTCACCTTTTGAATTGATGACAGGCAGGAAGATGGTTTTACCACAACATTTGCTATATCGTACATCTGATCATAATTTGATCAACGCTGCAACAACATCTTCAACGTGCATTTGCTTTTGCACAGAAGAATCTAGGAAAAGCAGCAATCAGTGCTAAAACCTATTATGATCTGAAGACTACCAAGAAAGAATATGAAATCTCCGACCAAGTTTATCTGTATAACTTTGCACGAAACCAAGTGAAGGAAAATAAGTTTATACCTTCTTGGAAGGGTCCATATGTCATAATTGACAAGATTTCACCAGTAGCTTATAAGATCAAGATTCCTAAAGATGGTGATTTTGTTGAAAAATGGGTTCATATTAACCAATTGCGTTCTTGTCATCCCAGATCTCAGTTAAGAATTATAGATAATGATTCTGAGTTAGAAGACTGAACATCGGTGTGGAATCAGAAGAGCCAAACCAACAATGTGGTATCGTATACAACTTGAAATGTGTTGTTATGTTACAATTGGGTATATCCATATCATTAATTTCCATACCATCCAGCAACTATATTAATATTGATAGGTAGCTTGGATAGATATGTTGTAATGTTATGTGATATTACAAGTACGTATACTCATACTATTCTTCTTTTTGAATATTAAGGCAAGGATTCAAGTTCTGAAAGATGTCCAAGAAGGATGTGGCGATTGTCTGGATCGTACTACTACTGTGTCACGAGATGCGGATGGAACCGATCGCAGAGCCTGGACCATCCTCTGGCATCATGATCCAAGAAGCTCCTGGATTCATCCTTACAGAAAAGAGGATCCTAACACAACGTGTGTTTGTCAGCTTAGACCCGAAGATTTCCATCGAAAAACAGTACAACGTTTCATCGATGCAGCTCCCTGAATTAAAAGCCTGGTACCAGATGCATCTTGAAAGAGCACAAAGACGCGTTCAAGAAATTTTGGAACAAGCCAGGAAACCGTTTGTATCGAGCTCCATTACAATGAATCATCGAGCTAAAAGATTCCTTGTTGCTTTAATTGTTGCCTTGGTATGTACAGCCATAGGTGCAGTCGTTGCAACCGGTATGTCTGCCGCAAACTCTGTCTCCGTTCAAACTTTGGAGAACGAAATTCGAGGTTTAAAAGGAGAAATCAATGCTATTCATCGGGAAATGGAACGACAAAGAGAGTATCTAGTAGACTTAATGGTTATGGTAAATGATACCATTGTAACCACAAATATGCATTCCAAATTAATCTCTCACTCCATTAATTTGCACCAAAGTCATGAACAATTCAAACGTGAACTTTTGTGTGTGCACGACCCGATAATATTCCACACAAATTCATTTTTGGATGAAGTGCAATCTGGAATGACTGATTTAACCAGAGGACACATTCCTTTATATTTTGTTTCAGATGATATTGTTCGTAAAATGATTACGAAAGTCGATGGCAATACAGTGGAACCCATGCAATTAAATCTGGCCTATGAAATGGGAAGTGCTCTTCCTCTTTACATTGACCCAGAGCAAATGGAAATATGTTTCTTATTATCAATCCCGTATGTTACCCCACAAAATATTTTTCAGTTGAAAACCATACATAATGTTGGAACATGGAAGGATAAGATCCATGTCAGAATCCAAACCCCTGCTGTGTTGGCTTTTCAACCATGGGTACCAGATTGGTATTCAATACCTATTTTGACAGAATGTGTTAAATTTAAGGACAATAATTTTCAGTGCGACGGGAATCCTTTTATATATGATTCTACTAATGCCTTATGTGGAATTGAATATACTAAGCATGGTTCTGAAAAATGTCAAGTAACTATGACAAAAACCGGTGATAATGCTCCAGTACATGCTATCTTGGTAAAAGATAGATGGTTGGTCAGTACTCTGTACAAAAACATGAGTATATTTCGGAGAGATCAAGTGACTAATAAGGTGATAGCCTTGCCATCTCCAGTGTCATTGATCAAGGTACCCCAGGACTCGCGTATTACCATAGGCGAGGTTACTTTGTACCCTGTTGGTACCGATGTTTGGGAAGGGGAAGTTCAAATGGTTGATGCGTTTCAAAATCTTGATATTCCCATTAATCCTGATCTCCAATATCTACTTGACCATAAACCTAACCATACGATACAGATGTCTATCAGGAAGAATAATATTTCTGTTGATGCATATAAGTACACGGAACAAGATACCAATATCATACACAATGTGGATTGGTCATACCATAGCGATATAATTTTTGGTTTGATGATGATAACAGTTCTTATATGACTAATTATTCTTACTATAAAGTTTTCATTAATGACTTCTCTTATAGGAGCAAAAGTGTTCCCATCCGTGCATTATACCCCTGCAAGTACCATGTCGGACAACAATCTGACGTGTGTTTAGATCATTCTAAAGCAAACTGGACTTTGCTTTGTCATAATCTAAAGGGGGGATTATGTCAGATATTTTATCATAGAAAACATGTATTTCACATATTCTGTACTTTACATGAACACAAAATGGAGTCAGATCCATTTTATTTTACTTAATCATGTAGTGATGATTTCTTTTTGTCCTTGTTCCCTCTATAATAGAGAACAAAGGAGTATTCATGTATAATGATGTTTCAGCGTATATATGATACAATTAATGTTATCTTCCATGAGAAAGTTAAGGAGTAGACGCTGCATATCTTTAGAAATGTAACTTGGAATGGGGGATACATGGTAAGACTACCAAGGCCTGAGTTACTATCTAGGAGGTAACACCTGGCGATTAGGGTGACCAAGGATAAATTCCACATATGTAATGGTTTTAAATTAATTCTTAGACCAGAGCGTCTCTCACAGGTAAATTAAGAAATTACAACGGTGTAAATATGAGTAGAAATCCTAATTTTAATGGGTAAAACCCACCGTTATGATTGGAGAATTCCAATCAAGAGGTGGAGGCTATGATAATAAGCTCTGTTTTTAAGCTTATGTCTTGGAAAAAAGAAAAAGGAAAAGGACGGACTTATTCACCAAATTTACCCCAGAGAATTGGAATCTTAAGATTCTGGCACCATATTTCACTCTTAGAGTTACTTGGAGTTCTAACCTATATGCCTTTTAGAAAGTTATATTCTTTCCCACTTAATTTCTTACCACTGAACCTGGATTAATTTCTACAAGAACCAGTTGGACAACAGCAACAAGTGGTGGTAAATATAATTGTTTTATTATTCTGAATAGAGATGAATTTTGTCTTCTTCATATAGAATTCCCTGTTTCTGGGAAATAATATATTGCATTATTGTATATGACGGCTTGTGAGACTGCAGCTTATAACCCGTGATAATAACAATAATGAAAAGGTATTTTTACCTGTAGGTGAAGTTTGACATCATTTGCATCTATTAGGAATTTCACTAATACCTGTAGACATTATTAAATTACTTTTTGATTTGTCATATTAGTTAAAATAATATAAGAGAAATAGTGATATCTTTATTACTGCCCTGATTATTATAAATTTTTGGTTGCTGAGTGGACTGGAAATTAATTGTGTGTTAGACTCATAAAATACTAATTCATATTGATAACTATCGATAATATATTGTATTTGAATTGATTTAATTTTGACATGTTTTAAGAACGTTGTGTTTTATATTATGCACTGTGTGACTCATACATAGATTTTATAAATTGTATTCACAATAAATAAATATTTTTGATTGACTATCGTGGCGATATCTATCTCATTTGAATTATAATTTTCGGCGATCTGAAAGAATTTAGGATCGGAGATAAAATATAGGGTATCTCCTTAAATTAATATTTTGGATGTGGCTCTACAATCTTTGGTAGCGTCGTTATTTTGCGTGTGTGATAAAATATTGGTTTTACCTATTTTGTCTCATTAATATCCCTAACAGCCCCCAAAAGACATCAGGGAGTCTGGGGGAGGTAGAGTGGCATATAGGGGTGTATAAGGCACTTCTGGGGGATTAAGTGGCATATTGGGGTTATAAGGCTTACCTGTGGGGCAGCCTGGCATATAGGGGTGTATAAGGCTTACCTTGGGCAGAGTGGCATATAGGGTGGGGTATAAGGCATATCAGGGTGCTGAGTGGCATATAGGGAGGCATAAGGCTTATCTAGGAGGCAGAGTGGCATATAAGTGGGTATAAGGAATATCTAGGGGGGCAAGCCTGGGGGCAGATGTGCATAACACATATATGCACATAACACATTTACTAGTAAAACTTTTTTCCTATAGTATTTTCAGGCTTTTTTTTCCCCCCTAAATTAATATTCAAATTTTATGGGGTCGTCTCAATTTATGAGTTTTCCACACAAAGCATCTTTAACCCCTTCGCGACCTTTGCCGGTTCAGGACCGTCATGACAAGAAGGTCACTAAATGACCTTTGACGGTCCTGAACCGTCAAAAAATTAAATAAGCTTAGAAAGTGATCAACGATCACTTTCTTCGCTTAAACGGCGTTACTGTAATGCCTCGATGTCGAGGCATTCAGTAACGTCGAGATCGGCATCGGGGGCCATGTCTGGCCCCTCCCCGGGGCGTCAACAGCCGCCATACATTGTGTGGCGGCGGACGCCCGTTTTAAAAGCGTTTAGGAGGCG
The DNA here is from genome assembly GCA_023333645.1 of Sceloporus occidentalis. Taxonomy (NCBI): domain Eukaryota; kingdom Metazoa; phylum Chordata; class Lepidosauria; order Squamata; family Phrynosomatidae; genus Sceloporus; species Sceloporus occidentalis. Next base: position 4,727,878 of record JALMGF010000038.1, on the reverse strand, counting down.
ATCAACGATCGCCTCCTAAACTTAAATGGTGTCGCTGGAATGCCTCGATCAGGAGGCATCCAGCGACACCAAACACTTACCTTTGGATGGGCTGTGACCGCTCCGGAGAGCGGTCACAGCCGCAGCTGCCGGTGATCTTCGCCATCGGCAAGATGGCGGCGGCCCGGGAAAAAAAACAATAAAGAAGAAAGAGTTCGCTAGACGGTCTCCTGACCCTCTAGAGAACTCTGGCTCCACTTGCAGGTTGAATACAGGTACTGCATTCAACCAAGCAAGTCAATGGAACCCAGCTTTCTAATCACTATGTGATTAGCAAAATATTAAAAAAACAAAAAAAAATGGAAAAAAAAAATAAAAAAAAAAATGTGCTAACATTTAAAAATAATTATGCAGTGATGTCACTTGATGAACCATCCAGTACAAGCAAAATGTGTAAAAAAAATTATAAAAAAAGTATTAAAAAAATAAAATAAAAAATAAAGTTTATTATTTTGAGCAAGTGCTAAAATTTCTCAAAAATCTCAACAAAGAGTTAAAATAAAAGCACTTCAAATACCCAAGGGGTGTCTAATATATCTAAAAAATGGCTGATGGGGTAAATTGGAGTGGCCGAGCTCAAAGATAGGGCATAGGTACAGACTGGCCAAAATGGAGAAAAAAAGCGCACTTCCCAAATGTGGCATTTGAAATCTCAAACAACCCGACAAACCAATGCATGTCGGGTATCACTGCACTCAGGAGATGTTCCTGAACACACAATGGGGTGTTGTTTGACAGTGACATATACCAGAACCTGTATATCTATAACTAAAGTACAATTTGTGTGAAAAAAAATAAAAAAAAATTACTATTACAAAGTTTGACAAAGTGTAGTTCTATAATTGGTGCATGGAAAGGGTTAAAATAACAGCATTTGGAATACCCTGGGGTGTCTAGTTTTCAAAAATATATGGTTTGAATGGGTTAAATTGAGTTAACCCGCTTCAAAGATATTCCAAAGAGGAGATGGAGGCAGAATGACCAAATGACCACCTGGATTACGCATGCCCCAAAAGTAGCCTTTTACCAGCCAAACAATCTGACAAACCCATGCAGGTGGGGTATCGCTGTACTCAGGAGATGTTCCTGAACACATATTGGGGGGTTGTTTGACAGTGACATATACCAGGACCTGTATATCTATAGCTAAAGTACAATTTGTGTGAAAAAAAAAATTAAAAAAATTACTATTACAAAGTTTGACAAAGTGTAGTTCTATAATTGGTGCATGGAAAGGGTTAAAATAACCACATTTGGAATACCCTGGGGTGTCTAGTTTTCAAAAATATATGGTTTGAATGGGTTAAATTGAGTTAACCGGCTTCAAAGATATTCCAAAGAGGAGATGGAGGCAGACTGACCAGATTTGTTAAAAAAGATTTGGAAATCATAAAACGCTGCTTGTACTTATTGCCCTATAACTTACAAAAAACAGCAAAAAAACATAAAAACATTGGGTATTTCTAAACTCAGGACAAGTAGTAGACTCTATTTAGCTAGTTTTTTTACTTGCTTTTTTAGGTGAGTAAAAGATTTTTCAAATAAAAGTCATAAAATGTGTTTTTTTTCAATTTTTCACCATGTTTTTTTTATTGTTTTTATAGTAAATAAGATGATATGATCAAAATAATGGTATCTGAAGAAAGCCCATCTTGTCCTGAAAAAAACAATATATGACTTATGTGGGTACACTAAATGGGTGAGGAGAAAATTACAGCTGAACACAAGCACCACAAAAGTGTCAAAACAGCCTCGGTCCCACAGGGTACAAAACGAAAAATGAGCCCGGTCCTTAAGGGGTTAATGGCGTTAGCTTAATTAAGTCCCCCAACTGTCTTGCATGTGAGGTGCAACAGGACATGAGGTATAGAGCCTTGCCTTTTGGAAGCCATGAAGAAGATACAACTATGATAGATAAACCAGATGTGCGGTTTACATTTTGCATCCCATAAGCATTTATTGTTAAATGGGATTTTTTGTCACCGAGTTACAGTTATGAAAAGACCCTTAGCCAAAACTATACATAAAGCTTGGTGTCTAAACTCTCCTGAGCTGTCTGACACAAATATGCTTCAATAAAATGATTTTTAAGATTTTGTTTGCTTAGTGTTCTCTGCTTGGCAGATGATCTCTAACACTCTCTACCTGGTAATAACTCTTCACTAGTAGTTTCCATAGCGTTGAAATGAAATGAGGTTTTATTTTAGGTAATTTTAGTCACATAATCATTTTATTGTGGAAAAGGCAATGACAATAGACTTTCCAAGCATTTTCTGAATTATACGAAAAACCTGAGCATGTGTCCAACATCTACACCAACAACCGCTGTCAGCGGACGCCCACCACACAAGAGGCAACAGCTACCATGAGACGCATTTGTGGCTTCTGCCCCGTGCACAGAAGCGCGCGCTCGCCTGCAGCTAGCTGCCCCGCCTTAACAATAGCCGGCTTCCGTAGCAACAGCAACTGCACGCACAAACTTCGCGCCCTCTAGTGGTCTCTCGCTGTAATGCCCCATCGAGCTGTCATGTTTCGTGGTCGGTTGCTTAGATACAGGAGCTCAACAGCCCTTCGCCTCTGAAACACAGCGGAGAAGTGACTGACGTTCAGAAATTTCCATGCAGTTTAAAGCTCATTTCTGACTCGACTGAAGCAATGGAGCAGGTAAAATCACGCGATTATTTATTTTACCTAAACTAATTACACAGCTCACTTTCCAGGTGCCATCACTGAGCTGCATTTCAGCTGGCAGCACAGGTGCATCATCAATGGGAACTTTTCTTTACTCCATTTAAGTGTTGAAATTAGGTATGAAGTGACTGATATGTGATCACAAATATGGTGTTTTTAGTGTTTGATGGTTATGTAATTTCCCGATTGATCATTATAGGCGTGCAATAATTGGTATCTGGTTTTATTTCCTATACGCCAAGCTTTACATTAAGTCAAGTGCACTATATTCACAGTTACTTGTTTAGTATAATTTTATATAGTAAGTAATTTATATAGTAAGTAATAGTAGTTTGTATGTTTTTGTGGGAAATACCGCAACATTTATGAAATATACTACGTTTTACTGTGCGATCGTGCCCTTTTTCCTTTCACTAATATACTTTTTGACGTAACTGACCCATTTCATCACCCCCTCCTTGTTTTAATAAATTACCACCAATGTGTATAGTTTGATATGTGATTTTATGTCTATGGTAGCCATCCTTAAACACTTTTAAACAAACTCAGTGATTGTTGATAAATGCACCAAAACAAAACCCTTAATTGGGGGGGAAATATTAAACACTGCTGTATATACTCAAGTATTAATATGTTAAACGTAGAATTTGACAGCGGATAGTAACCATTTGGCCCATCTAGTATGCTCATTTTTCCTGATGTAACGTAAGAAATGATACAGCTGCATTATACACAAGTAAATGATCCCAACCACTAGCAGTCAAAGGGTTAAAAGGAAGTATGGCATATTTTATGTGTTCTCTTTGTGTACAGGGCATTTGGGTACAGATTTTCTTTATGGAAAAGTCTTTTATTTATTACAGGTTCTCTATAAGACTAGATTCTCACATTTTAATTTAAAAAAGACTTAATTTTGATTTTAATTTGAAAACATCCCATTTTTTTTGGCAGCCGTCCAAATTCAGCAAGGGGAAATTTCCAAAGACTACTTTTTTACCCCAGTTGCCGGAGGTAATGTTCATTCTTGTTGAGTCTATTCCGATTTCGATTAAATGAGAAATGAATTACATTACAGCCAAACGTAATAAAACTAGCATTTAGATTTCTAATAGTGCAGTGCAATGGTTTCAATGGTTGTAGATTCTAAATGCCAGTGACAGAGTTGCTGTAGGCGCATGTACTAGGTGTTAATGCTCAGTAGGGATTATTCACTAAACAGCGAATTATGTTGAGATGGAAATCATTGTCTCACTAAGTATGAATTATGAAGGACCAACCTTAAAGGGGTCGTTTTTGAAGGAGGGCTAAGCTGACCCATAATTAAAGTAATGAGTAGAAACACTTAACACACAGTGTATATGTATGGTAGTATATGCCTGTGGATATAATATTAAAATGCAATCTTTCTGATTTTTTTTTAGCAGACAGTATACCAAACCCCCAAAGTATTCTTCTGTGACATAGCAGTATGTGCCATAGGGAGGAGAATGTTGTTTTTTTGATCACCCTATCTTGGTGATGGAAAGGAGTATGCCTAGTGCCTACAGCAGACCAAATCAGCTACTACTTCTAAAAAGTGATGGAGCAATGGAAGAAGAATCTTGGCCCCTTTCAGTAGTCATCTAGCTTTTACAGACCCTTCTCTCCATCAGCAGGGCTAAAACAGTGTATAACTGATTGAAAGTTGAATGTGTATCCTTGGGTTCCCAGCCACTCTGGGAATGTCATGGCAGAATATGGTAAATTGCATTTGAATAAAAAAATATCTATTTCTTTAGGTGAGCTCCAAGCCACATTGGACAAATACTCCACCTTCATTCCTTCTCAGAGACAAGACTGAAGATGAACAAAACGATACATACAATCCTTACGACCTGAGTCCCAGTAAGAGTTGTTTAAACCAGAAAAATTGCCGTCTTTGCACTTAAAACTGTTTTTTGGGCACCTTGCAGTTGTCCCTAATTAGAAAGTGTGTTGTGGGGCAATGGAGACATGGCATGATGTTTAGTGATTTGTTTGTATTTCCTTTCAGGGGTGTTCTATTGAGTGTTCAGTTTTCAAATGTAGTCATTAATAAGTGCACAACTGTTAACAAATTAGTAAATTTATGCATGGGAGTTTATTGTTCTTACTATAATGGTGGGGGTTTTCCTCTAAAGTATCAGTTCCAGTGAGTTTAAAATGCGATCTCACTCTTAATTATGCATCAGTTATGCTTCGAGTATAATCCCCATAAATCATATGGTTTCCAGATTTCCAGTACTGAAATGTGTTATAGTAGTGTGTGTTGTTTAGGTCCAGACACCCCTTACATACCTCACAAGTTTCTCTTCAACAGTGATAGTTCCTTTTTTGGACTGTTCACTGGTTTATGAGTGCATCACAGTGTTTTACAGACCTACAAATCACAATAATGTGTATAGAACTGTCATAAAAAGTTTTGTATATCAAATTCTGTTAATAAAATTCATTATTTTTCTTCTAAATGACTTTCTCAGTTGCATACGTATGTCACAAAGTCACACAAAATGTCTGGTTAAGGCCCTTCCCCTAACCATAGCCATTCAAACCAAAGAGTTCCTGTCTGACCATTTCAAATATTGGGAGGTATATCATTATCTTGTGTTACTAACCTAATTTTGTATGGTAAGTCTTACGTAATATCAGTTATTTTATGCTCATGCCATTTAAAAGTTATTGCTGTCACATTACAGGAATGCTTCTCATCCCCAAACAAAGAAGAAATAAGCTTTTGGATAGTGGCTTTCCTCAATATAAATCACCAAGAACTGATCATTTATCTGTTGGACCTTCTCCTTCAAAGATCCAGCCAAAAAAGGACCGAGAACATTTCAGAAGTGCCCTTGTTGACATCATCATGTTGGTTATTCGTTTATTTTAACTTTATTGCATATTTTATGTACTTTGGTGTTTTCATACCTGGTTGTATATTCCAGCTGTGCTAGGTAATTTAAAATGATAATAATACATTTTAGTGTCAAAACGATCCTAGTAAAAAACTGCAGTTATGGCACACAAAACTACAAATCTAGTAATGTCCTGTTTGGCCCAAAGGTGATAAATCACCTAGATTTTATCACATGAAGAACCATTAAAGGGAAATGCCCATAATTGTTTATTACCAGTATCAGACTAAAACTTTCAAAAAAGTTTTCAAAAATATTGTGCTCTTTTCTTTTTCTAAGACAGTTTTAGTTTTTTGCAAAAGCTTTTTAAGGTGGCTACATATTACCATTTGTATGTGTTAACGGGTCCAAGTCATTGTGGTTTGTTTCTGGGTGTTTGTCTCTTCCAGCTCTTTTAGGATTGCCTTCATAAGAGCTCATATAAATACGTGGAGGCATTCTTGTTGTCTTGTATCAAGTGGAATACTATTAAATATTTGATTCAAATGCATATTAGTACATTTTCAAGTGCTCATATTATTCCTCCTAATAAATGTTCTGTTTTTGTTTTTTAGGCAAAGAGATGCAGCTACTGTCAAATCCTTTCAGCTTGATCATGGTCATCCAACAACAGCACAATCTGCTCTAGATAAAGATATATTGGTAAAAATAAAATGTCTCTTTTCACCTTGCTTAAATTTTAGTTGTGAGAACATGTCAACTATTAACTAGTTGTAGCATAAAAATGATCTATATATAAAGTCATCATTATGGTTGGGTAGGCTTTCCCAAATCCTACTATTTATAGTTCAGTAAACGTAACATGGGTAACGGTTTCCAAAATAAAACAAACAAAAAACAATTATTAGAAAGGCCCCTTATATAAGTAATTATTCCTCCCTTATTTAGGTTTACTCTATGCTGTATAACAAATGTATGCAATGCAGTTGTGTTTTTGAAAAACAGTTGTCAATTGAATAGTTTCAAGTTCTAAAAGCTGTTAGTGATAGCCCTTCTACATTTATTTTGTAGCGATACAGTTATTACATAAGCCATGGAATTGATACAGAACATGTGGCACCAATGGAAGAATCGTGGCTGGAAAATGTTTTGGAGCTGGTTCCTGATCATTTAAAAGTTTATAAGAAGAAAATTGATTTGCTATCAGATGAAATGAAAGAAGATTACCTTCTGAGTGTGAAGAAAGCAATTGGTAGAGATTTTACATTCTGATAAACGATATCAACAATAAAGTATCTTGTTTAGACATACCATACTATGTAGTCCTTCACATTACAGGAGGCATTGGCATGCTATTTTGTTATTCAGAGTTAATTATTAAACATTATAGGTAAAAACTGTTTTGGATTTCTACAGTAAATATGGTGTCTGGGATATGATCACTCTTCTGAGTGGGGCTGATTTTTTAGCAGGCTGACGGCAGGATCATACATTTAAAGGGATGCTTAGTAAGGGACAGAGATGAAAAGTATCAATATATTTCTCTTTACCCCAACCAGAGGGCTCTATAGACTCCAAAAATATATGAGATCTCATTGAGCCTGGGATGTCCATGCCATGCCTATACCATTCTGAGAGATGGCTCATGATCAAACGATCTTGAACCTTTTATTTTAGAAAAACAGCCCTACTGTGCATGATTTCATTTTTGCTAGAGTATGTTGTGTTTTTAAGTCTAAAAATCATTCAAAATTTATGAAAGTATATGTTTGGCTTTCACTAGTTAATAGAATAATTGTATTTTTTTTTTACTGTGCCTCAGTCGATTTTGTGTTAAAAGATCCAAGGGGAAAAGATGAAAATAAGGAAACAGATCTCCCTGCACATCGTTTGGAGTAAGAAATATTGTTAATAATTTGTAACTACTAAATTTGCCAAAACCACACTTAGGAATGACAAATGACTATTTGTAACTGAATTATAACGTTAAACAGGTATTTTTTGCATATTTCTGTATTATGATAATGATACAGTTTAGAATGATTCACATTGAGCATATTTAATGGTGCCATATACATCTCAGATAAATTTAGCGCCATTAGCATTTATGATTTCAGCTAGGATAGTAAAAGATTTCTATAAAATGTGCTCCAAACGTTTTTGCTGAAGCAGAAAGGTAAATGCTTTCTTTATTTTAGGTTGGAAATTGTGCCAAAGCCATGGAAGAAATCGTTTTGGGCAAATTTCAAGTTGATAAAGGAGAACCTAAATACCATAAACCCAACAATGGCTGCTGTCTTAGACTTGTGGCATTCATCGTTTGTGTAAGTAATAGCAGCTACTAAATATATATGATTTTTTTTCACTAACCAAGCATACCATGTTAGGAAAAGGCATATAGTAATTTGACTGGACACATTGTCTCTGTTAATTATATTGTCTTTGCTCCATTTTATAAAGGCACCATAAATTGGACCATTGGGAAAGGTGGTTGGGTATTTACCAATAAAACTCAATCATATTTATACAACAGATAAAATAACCTTATGTTGATCAGAAACCATGAAAGCCGTTGATAAAAATGAGAAAGCTTAATTGTCATAATGCTGAAATCATTGAAATGCTAGAAATAAAGGTCATAATACACCCAGGGAATTGTAAATCACACTGGGTGGGGCTTAAAGTAAAGTGTAGTATGATTGGACCATTGCTACATGCCCTTCTGTATAGTGCAGAGGAGAGGGGTTGCAGGATCGGATTGTTGGCAGGGAGGAGAGGGGTTGCAGGATGGTGTTGTGTGTGTTTGGGAGAGGAAAGGGGCTGCCAAATAGCGCTCTGTGGAGGGGCTGCCAGGTAGTGTAATGTATGGGGATTGGTAACTGAAGAAAGGAGGCGGAGTAAAAGGAGAGGGAGGGAAGAGAATAAAGAAAGGAGGGAAGGAAGTAGAGAGAGGCAAGATAATGCAAGAAAGAGAAGACAGAAAGAAAGATAGATAAACCAAAGAACAAGAGGAAGAAAGAGAGAACAAAAGCATGTAATTTTAATGATAGGCACATACACTAGAACAAGCATAAACCTCCATTTTCTAGCACCTGTCCAGCTTTGCTCCTCTGTTAAATTTAGATAGAACCATACCCTGTTAAATATACATCGATCTATACCAGCTCTCTCTCTCAAAAGCTGTCATGTCTGTTAATAAACAATAATCTTTATATTTTTATGAAGGCAATTACGTCTTATTGATACTGATGAATTTCGCAATCGCCAGGAGGCAATGGAACTTACCATTTTTCAAAATCTTGTCGCAAGACACCTTGATGCTACTAAAGACAAACTGCTGAAAAAGTAAGAATGTATGGGAATATTGAAAAATGTGATACATTATATATCAGCGCATTACTATTCTTTTTCATGCACACCTGGTTATTGCATGCCATACATATCATACTGTTTAGAATTACTTTTTTTTTATTTATTTTTTTTACTTTCGTCATCATTTACGAAACAAGCAAATAGTTGTATATTTATCATACCATAAATTGGCAGCTTTGTGGTTTATATAAACACAAGCAAAATAAAATTGCTCTGAGAAGCCACATTGTTTGCCTTATTCCTTGTTTTTGTAAAAATGTTAGATATAAATTCTTACTATCACAGAGGTACTTTATACAACTATTCCCAAATTGTTAATAGTATATGCCCTAATCTAAGTAATAATAATGCCCTAATCCCATTCTGCCTGCAAACCAAGAGATTAGTATTAAGTGACTAATAGAAAAATATCGTGTCCATTTAGATTCATGACACTAATGTATTTAGGCCAGTAACCCTAAATTGGTTAGGGACATCTGTAAGTAGGACATGTCCCATCTCTGCCCAATTTTAAAATAAATAAATAAAATAGTTATCATTTGGCACATTGAGCCTACAACCAAATGAAAAGCAGTTGTCCTTTGATATCGCTAAAGCAACAGTGAACCCTTTTGAGCAAAGTTGCAAATGAAGGCAGAAAAGATTGGGTTAGGGGGTGGCATGGGGACACGGAAAGGATGAGGAGGTAAATATTCTGAGTAAATATTCGGAGTAATTGCTGAATGTTTTGCACACAGCGGAGAGTGTCATTGGGTGAAGATTGTTATTGGGTAAAATTGCATTTAACATGCAAAATTAAATATTTCTTTTTAAGTCATATGATTGGATGGTTATGTAATATATATGTATCTGGGTCAGTATAAACCTATGCATTTTTCTTTTCTTTTTTGAAAGATGGTTTCCAGAAATTCAAAATATATATTACCAAGGAAATAAGAAGAAACACATTCCCGCTAACAATAAGAAACTTGAATCTTTTTTCAATTGTGCTGCCACTTTAATGACTGAGCAGCTCCAAAGTCTTGCACTGGTGTCCATGAATGATTACACAGACGTGATAGTACAGCCACTGGTGAGTGAGTCTTTTTCTGATGTATTAGTCATTTTCGAGTAGGCTACGGCCTGGGTTAATGTTACATCAAGGTTCACTGCTTAGTTGAAATGGCAGCAATGATTTAGCATAACACTACTAATGTGTCTGTGGGCCCGCAGGATTGAATTTTGGGGTTTACATTTCATTCAAAGCCATGTTTAGCTTTGATGGCAGTGGTCAAGTCAACGGGTAAGTATACGTGTGCGTTCAATTTCAGCTCAACGTTAGATACCTGGCTCTGGTAAAATATGATCCTTGTAGAGACAGTTTTACATGTGTATAGGTAGTTATGTTTTATTGTTTGTTTCAGAAACCTAATTCCAAATAATCAACACCGCTTGCAGAAAAGAATGTCACATAACATAACATTATTGCTATTATTTCAGGGTTCTGTTCGTGCCTACGAACATCCTGGCTTTATAGTGAGGCTGATACTGGACAATGTCTCCATTAAATTTGAACCAGACTTTAATGTCTATGAAACTGTCCTGTTGAATATTTATGACTTAATGATCAAAGTGGTTAATCTTGTGCCAAGAGTGGAGACAAAACTTTATTCAGAATGGGTGAGTACAATGCAAAATCATTTTCTTATATGTAGAACTTTTCATTTCATTGGAAGGCTCCTATCCATTGGTAGTGTATAGAGCTGAATTGGACCTTGGGAAATGACTGGGTGTATTTTACATTTGTAGATTATGTAATCACTTATCATATGTGCTCTGCTCATTACATTAGAGGCTTATTTTTGCTCCCAATTGGGACAGAATTTACTAACCCTGTTAATGTGTTGGTCGGGCTTGTCTAATTGTGATTCTGTATTGATGACTTTGCAGACAAGCTAGAAAATGTGTACTTCAGAGAGAGGAACTATTTAAGACCAATGTCTAAATGTTTTAATTGTCTCCTTGATCTTAAGTCACCGTATATGTAGACCAAATTTGTCCCCATAACAAAATATAGCCCCCCCCTGTCCCAGTCCTCACTGTGTAGTATCCTGTGGTGATAGCCTTGGGTACTAAAGTCTTGCCATTATGATATATATTATATATATATATATATATATATATATATATATATCAGCAGATCCACATGGAGCTTATATCTGTTTCATTGGAGTAACGAACAACGTTGCACCACTGATTTACAAGGAGACTGTATAAAGGGACTACAGTAGATATAGTAGGGACAGACCATTCATATAAAGTGAGACAATTTCATATGTTTTGCATATTATAGTGCAATGGTTTTGTAAAGGCTTCTAGGATGCATGAAAAATCATATGTATATTTTTATGTAAATTATTGGTCTATTAAGCTGCATATATATATATTTATGAATTCGGAAATTGAATGTTACTATACAATGTTTTCCTTACAGGATAATCAATCTAAATCATCTCTAAGGCCCATCATCCCAGAGGAAATTTTAGATGAACACAAGCAAAAAGTGAAAGAATATATTGTCTCGGAGAGTTTCTTACCAAAGGAGCACTTGAAACTATATGATAAATATAATGTATTGATAAGTAAACAAGCCGATCTGGATGTGGATCAGTTCTTGGCTGAAGAGCATACGTTTGAGGAGATTATGAGGGAGGTTAAGAAATATGAAACACTCACAGATGAAATCCAGTATACTTCTAGAAAGGTAAATGCTAACATAGATGACCGTGTAAGCTACGCATACGTTATGTAATTGGCAAAGTGGGCCTAGGTGGACAACTATGTATAATTTACATAACATTTGATTGTTTTTTAAACAGATTTGATTCAAATCAATAATTGCTTCTAGTGTTTTTTCAGACCAGCCTACTTCTCAGCTAAATATGCTTTTCTACCTTCATCGCATCGTTACACAGGACATTTGTGTGTTTTTGCATTCCCCACCCAAGGGCAAAGATTGCTTATACCAATATATATATACTGTTAGTATCTTAAATTGAGTTATCACATACACGACATTGTGAAGCTTTTGCATTCTTTTTCTAGTTCATTCGTTTGGGAATGTTTGAACTGCACTGTGATGAATTGATCAGGGCTTTGGCAAAGCGTTCGGAGGCTATTTGTGGAAAGCTGGTCGCAAAAATGTTCAGAGATCACCAGGAGACCAATAAGAGGTAAGCTCTCAAATGCTACAAAACACATTTTTATTTTCTTGTATTGCACTATGTTATTGAGTAATCTCTCTTGGGCATCGGCTGTGTGGCAGAATTGTTTTCTTATAATAGGTTTATATGATTTCAAAGAAAAAGTTTATGATTTGGTTTCCATCACTGCTGGAAACCCAGCGGAGGACCGAGTTATACGGCTTTTTGTGTGTGCTGCTGAGTATTTAAAAGTAAAGACGTGTTTTATGGGGGAAAATTCATTAAGGTGGCCCATGAATATCTATTACATAAATATTTTCCGTTTTTAGTATTCACTAAAATGTTTGAGAGCCATCTCTATCCTCACAGGGAAAACTTGCTGGGATCATCTCTAGTGTACACGCCAGTGAGTCCCATAGAAGAGTAATAACCTTTCTTTGTTGTTCAAGTCATGGCAACTCGGGAGCTTCATAAAAGTACCTTTCCTGTAAAAATCAGTTATTATGCATATTGTACTTAGTTTTGTACATGCCAGGGTTTAAGTTTTATTAATATACCCATATGTAGCTATATTCTGTCAAGTCCTTTCTTTTGATCATTCATCTGGCATTTTTTTTCAATTTTTGTTAAGCCCAGATAAACATTTCCTCCATGTAGAAAGCTTCACTAGTACCAGGGGTCCAAAACAGCTTGATATCACACAGCAGTCACTTCCACTGTATGTGATATCACATGATCTTCCAACTAAGTTTATACCAGGGATGCTGTGCTAAAATAGAACACAACGTGCCTAGAAAGCTAATCTGTAGGGATATTTGTAGTGAGAAAGGTGTAGGTGGTACTTTTCTCATTCCATATGGACATAGAATAAAAAAAGCATAGCCTGTAACACTGATCAAACTTGCAATTAAAAAAACATTATTCTGAGTATGTATATACCAGTGTTAATATAACTTTATAATTCAGTTACTACATATTTTTTTTACGTCCGACATTAGGGCCGGTATTAGGGCCCATTGTGTTCCACATTGAAATGAGCATGCTGCATTAGGTGTTGGTAATGTTGCACATTGATTTTCTGTATGTTCCTTCATTTTAAAATGTATATTGTTTTAGAAATATTTGTAAATGTTTCAAAACCACTTATTTTGTGCAGGTTGTGTGATGAATTTGAGAAAATAGCAGAAAAGGCTCTAAGTACTCCTCCAAACACAAAGGAGCTCATGGCACTGAAGGTCCGTGGATTTTGTTTGCCTTTCAGAGAAAAATTATTATGCTGTGTTAGCCATAAAAATAAGATTCAAGGTACATTTTGTGATAAAGAAATCACAAAAAGGAGTAAAAAAATACCGTATTTGCTCGATTATAAGACGACCCCCCAAAAGCATGAATATAAGACGACCCTATAGGAAAAAAGCTTTACCAGTAAATTTTAATTAATGTAAATTATGTGAACAATTGTTTGTTAATAAAAGCTATGATTCAGAAAAATATTTTGGTTTTATTTCCTTTTTTTTTTTTCAATCTGCCCCCCCAGTTATGCACATCTGCCCCAGAAATGCTTTATACCCCCTATATGCCACTGTGCCCCATGATATGCCTTTTAACCCTCTGAATGCCACTGTGTCCCATGATATGCCTTTTGACCCCCTATGTGCCACTCTGCCTCCAGAATTGCCTTATACCCCTATATCCCACTCTACACGCTGCCCGGACTAAGCACCGGGGACTCAGAAGCACCGGTAAATTGGGGGGGGGGGGGAGACAGGAGGATCCAGGTCCCCTGCATCGCTGCGGGGGATCTGGATCTTAGTCTCATAGTCAGACCTAGTTGAGGTCTGATTATAAGACGACCCCGATTATAAGACAAGGGGTATTTTTCAGAGCAAAATCGAGCAAATACGGTAATACCTTCTAAATAAACAACTAAATGTAATGGCAATGTGACAAAAATCTATCTGATGTATGATCCATTTTAATACACCTGCCACCTGTTCCCCGACAACGATTAGATGGTAAATTGAATCATACCCCCTGACACACTGACATAAGTATATAATATTCTTTGAAATTTATTTGATTTACAAATACAGGAATACATCCAGAAAGTGGAATCCGAAGATATGTTGGCTCTGGAGCAGAAGCTTATTGGGGCTAAGAATCGCCTTGCCTTCCTGGTCGATTATGTCACATTTTCTCCTGCAGACATTCGTTTGAATAACAGTACTTTCCAGTGGTACAATCGTATGGGAAATATTTTTGAGGAACACAGGAAAATTACAAAAGATAAAACTGAACAGTATCAAGAAGGACTTAAAGTAAGTATTGTGTCTAAGTAAATATCAGCTTGTGTTTATAAAAATGGGTATAATTCCAATGAAAGCCTGTGACAGTTGTATAATGATGGTCAAATAAGAGCAGCAGCATCAGTAAGGCACAGAGCCTGGGCAGGCAGGCACTGGCAGATGATAGGCACATGCAGCCCCTTGGAGCAGGACTGAATTTCCTCGATATTAAACATATTACAGTAATTGATCACCCAGAGCAAGGCCAGTGAAAGAGGAGCAGCAGTAGTAGTAAAGCACTGGGCCTGGCCAGACAGGCACTGGCAGATGGCACATGCAGGACCTTGGAGCAGGACTGAATTTCCCGATATTAACCTCTTAAGGACAATGGGCGGTCCCTAAACCCATTGAAAACAATGCATTTTGTTATTAAGGGGTTAAACAAATTACAATAATTGATCGCCCAGAGTAAGGCCGGTGAAAGAGGAGCAGCAGTAGTAGTAAGGCACTGTGTCTGGGCGGGCGGGGCGGGCACTGGCAGATGATAGGCACATGCAGCCCCTTGGAGCAAGACCGAAAAGTGCATTTTTTTTCTAGATCAGAAAACAAATATGCCTTTGAACGTTACCAAGGCAATACAGTGACTATTGTGTGGGAGCAGAACAGAGTAATATCCTAGTTTAAAAAAGATTTTTCCAGGGAGAATATGTTGAGATTTCTTTCATTTATGTCTTGGAAAGGATTAATAATAACAGCAATACAGTTACAAGTTTACAGTTTTGGTGATATTAAACCGAATGAAGATCTGTGGTTTTCCTGAAGCGTATTGTGGGGGTTTTTTTGGGGGGGGGGGGGTGCAGAAAAAATTGGCTCTACTAGCTTCCTCATGAATCATTGAACCATGAGTAAGATGGTGGAAGTGGGCTGAAGATTGTAGGTGGTGTGGAGAGCTGGGGTTAGCAAGGATCCAATTAGCCAGAGAGGTTATTACTAAGCAATGATTACGTATAAGGACTATTTTGCAACATGTGTGAGTGATATCCTGTTAATACATTTTGTGATTCATTGTGATGTACGTAACAATGGAAGGTACATTGAAATTCAGTTCATGATGAACAATTAAGTTAATATGAGGCATGGGTAGTACAGTTTTGTAGGGATGTATTGAATATTTTATAAAATAAGCAAAATTCAGGTGCTATTAATTAACGTGGGACAACACACACAATGTTAATATAAAGAAATACCCTTCACCAAAATTCACCAAAAACACCAAAATACCGTATTTGCTCGATTATAAGACGACCCTGATTATAAGACGACCCCCCAAAATCTGAATATTAAATTAGGAAAAAGAGAAAAAGCCTGAATATAAGACGACCCTAAAGGAAAAAAGTTTGAAAAAAGTTTTACCAGTAAATGTTAATTCATGTAAACTATTTTTTTTAAATAAAAGCTATGATTGAGAAAAATATTTTTTTTGTTTTTATTTCCTTGTATTTTCCAACCTGTCCCCCAGTTATGCACATCTGCCCCCAGGCTTCCCACACCAATATGGCACTGTGGCCCATGATATGCCTTTTAACCCTCTATATGCCACTGTGCCCCATGGTATGCCTTTTGACCCCCTATGTGCCACTCTGCCTCCAGAAATGCCTTATACCCCTATATGCCGCTCTGGCATTTAGGGGGTTAAAATGCATATTATGGGGCAGAGTGGCATATAGGGAGGTATAAGGCATTCCAGGAGGCAGAGTGGCATTAAGGGAGTTAAAAGGCATTGTATAGAGCACTCTGCCTCCAGAAATGCCTTATACCCCTATATGCCGCTCTGGCATTTAGGGGGTTAAAAGGCATATTATGGGGCAGAGTGGCATATAGGGAGGTATAAGGCATTTCAGGAGGCAGAGTGCTCTATTAAATGCCCCTTTAACGCCACTCTGCCTCCTGAAATGCGTTATACCTCCCTATATGCCACTCTGCCCCATAATATGCCTTTTAACCCCCTAAGTGCCAGAGTGGCATATAGGGGTGTAAGGCATTCCAGAAATGCCCTATGCCCCCATTTAACGCACACGCACACTTACTGGTGCTTCCAATTTCCTGCTGTATTGCCGGGGCAGTGGGTTTACGTCTCCTTCCGCTGCAGCCGGAAGGAGGTGGAGTTGGCAGCGGGGGTTTGTCTGCGTCCGTCGCGTATACCTTCCCCGGCTGTCAGAGTTCCCCGCAGCGGTGCCGCACCGGTGCGGGGAACTCTGATCTCTGACAGTCGGGGAAGGTATACGCGACGGACGCAGACAACCCCCGCTGCTAGCCACACCTCCTTCCGGCTGCAGCGGACGTTGTCTACGTGGATCGTATAGACGTCAACCCGCTGCCCCGGCAATACAGCAGGAAGCACCGGTAAGTGTGTGTGGGGGGTGAGACAGGAGGATCCAGGTCCCCTGCAGCGGTGCGGGGGATCTGGATCTTAGTCTCATAATCAGACCTCTATTTGAGGTCTGATTAGAAGACGACCCCGATTAGAAGACGAGGGGTATTTTTCAGAGCATTTGCTCTGAAAAAAACCTCGTCTTATAATCGAGCAAATACGGTATATAATTACAGGCTTATTGATATAACCCATACAGTGGATAAAAAGTCTACACACCCCTGCCAGGTTCTTTTGATGTTAAAGAATGAGACAAAGATAAATCATGTCAGAATTTTTTCCACCTTTAATGTGACCTATAACGTGAACAGACTGAAATCTTTGAGGGGGAAACATTTTACAAAAACCTCATAATAACCTGGTTGCATAAGTGTTATATGGAATATGTACATATTATCTGATAGTTTTGACCTCAAACCTTTACACAACGTGCGTGCAGATGGGAAGGGTACAGCCCCAACTTACATGTCAGCTTTTTATATATTTATTTTTATAAACTTTCTCTAAACTTTCTGGAAGATTCCTGGATTTTGGCAGGTTCTGTCTCCTACCTGTGGAACTTTCAGTGTAGACAATTAAATGTTGTGTGTGTGTTTTTTTTTGTGTATAAGACCTCAAATTACTCACTAAATAATGTTTCAATTCCCCAAATAGCTTCGCTGTGAGAGGTTTATGGAAGAACTGGAGAACTATGCCAAGCAGGTTGTTGAATTTGAAGCTTATGGTGACTTTCAGGAGGTTAACCGATATCTCAAAAAGGCACAAGCACTGAATTCTAAGCTGGACCTCGCAGTAGAAAAGGTATGTTTTGCATTTGTAGCTTACTGCACGCCATGCTTGGTGAAGTAAATATAAGTAATAATACAAAAAAGAAGCCACAGCACGCCTAACGGTTATCTTGCCTTGACTAGTAATAAGTAGTATAACCATAGCACAAAATAGCAAAACAAGTTTGCGAAAGACCCTCTGCTAAAAGTACCTTATTTACTTGATTATTAAACAAGTTTTTTTCAGAAACAAAATCCTCTGAAAAAATTCACAGCAATTGGTGGTTAAAAATGACAGCCCAGTGATGTTCATCACGTCATCAATCAGGTCCTCAAACTCGATGCAAATCGGGTACGGGGTGTTCCAGGATGCCTCTGAATTGAGGCAGGACTGGAATGTCTAAAAAGAATCTGTAATTGCTGGCAATTGTCACAATCTCCAGTCATCGGCCCCCAAATACCGTATTTGCTCGATTATAAGACGACCCTGATTATAAGACGACCCCCCAAAATCTGAATATTAACTTAGGAAAAAAAGAAAAAGCCTGAATATAAGACGACCCTAAAGGAAAAAAGTTTTACCAGTAAATGTTAATTCATGTAAACTATTTTTTTTAATAAAAGCTATGATTGAGAAAAATATTTTTTTTGTTTTTATTTCTTGTATTTTCCAACCTGTCCCCCAGTTACGCACATCTGCCCCCAGGCTTGCCACTCCAATATGGCACTGTGGCCCATGATATGCCTTTTAACCCTCTATATGCCACTGTGCCCCATGGTATGCCTTTTGACCCCCTATGTGCCACTCTGCCTCCAGAAATGCCTTATACCCCTATATGCCACTCTGCCTCCAGAAATGCCTTATACCCCTATATCCCATTCTGGCATTTAGGGGGTTAAAATGCATATTATGGGGCAGAGTGGCATATAGGGAGGTATAAGGCATTTCAGGAGGCAGAGTGGCATTAAGGGAGTTAAAAGGCATTGTATAGAGCACTCTGCCTCCAGAAATGCCTTATACCCCTATATGCCACTCTGGCATTTAGGGGGTTAAAATGCATATTATGGGGCAGAGTGGCATATAGGTGTATAAGGCATTTCAGGAGGCAGAGTGCTCTATTAAATGCCCCCTTAACGCCACTCCAGAAATGCCCTATGTCCCCATTTAACACACACACACACACACCCTATACCCCCATTTAACTAACACACACACACACACTCTCCCCTCCCCTCCCCTCTCAGCCCTCTCTTACCGGTGCTTCCAGCCGGGGCAGCGGGTTGACGTCGCCTTCTGCTGCAGCCGGAAGGAGGTGGAGTTGGCAGCGGGGGTTTGTATCCGTCCGTCGCGTATACTTTCCCCGGCTGTCAGAGATCAGAGTTCCCCGCACCGGTGCGGGGAACTCTGATCTCTGACAGTCGGGGAAGGTTTGCGCGACGGACGCAGACAACCCCCGCTGCTAGCCACACCTCCTTCCGGCTGCAGCGGACGTTGTCTACGCGGATCGCGTAGACGTCAACCCGCTGCCCCGGCAATACAGCAGGAAGCACCGGTAAGTGTGTGTAGGATGGGGGGGGGGGTGAGACAGGAGGATCCAGGTCCCCTGCAGCGGTGCGGGGGATCTGGATCTTAGTCTCCTAATCAGACTCTATTTGAGGTCTGATTAGAAGACGACCCCGATTAGAAGACGAGGGGTATTTTTCAGAGCATTTGCTCTGAAAAAAACCTCGTCTTATAATCGAGCAAATACGGTACGTGGCAGCGCATAGGGTGCTTAAGGGTTAGGCAGAAATGAGATATTGTGTCCCTGAAAGTAAAGTAATACAAAAATAATAAAGCAATTAAACAGGTTTTTTTTTCATTTTCACATCCTTCATTGCATCTTAAACAATAAACAAATGGCCCCAAAATGTTCTTAAAAGAAAGCACTATCTGCCCTTGCAAAAACAATTTATTTCCCCCACTCCTACATGTGTAAGTATGTGAGTGTCTGGCAGGGTATAAGTAAGCAAATGAGTGACAAAAACAGCGGTTCAGTAGGGTCATCTGATATTCAGGGATTTTCTTTTTTTCTTTTTATAATCAGGGTTGTGTTGTAATCAAGCAAATTTTATATTAAAACATACAAATCTTCCAGCCAACCGTAATAATATATTGTTTTAGTTTTGAGCAGAACAAGTTTGTGGTCAAGAGCAAACCTTACACAATATTGCCATTATTTCTCCAGCCTGTTCCCATTGTAAAGAGCTGCACATTTTTTTTGTGCTGTATAAATAAACATTTATTGCTTACCAGTACTTATTTCCCATAAAATGGTGCTTCTAAAACAATTCTTAATTGTTTTTAATTCTCACGGTTAATATGCTGGTGACTGGAAGATCCAGCTGCAGTTTTTGTCCTGGGGTTTTAGTTAATTCCCGGGGACCCCCCTGTAAACCCAATCCTTCTGTGTTTGTGGCTCGTCTTCACCAACCACATATTGGTCCTGTTGTATAACTAGTTGTCTTGCACCTCGTTATAGCATATGCTGTTTTCATTTGTAAACCTCATTGTTTAGAAATACATGCTTTAATTAAAATGTATTTTTTGTTTATATCAGTTTAGTCTACCTTTGTTAGTCATGTTCAGACATAAAACTGTCCTCAAGCTGAATAAACGTCTAGTGTTATTCCTTGATGAAGCAATTATTTTTACGTCATTTGTATTCTACAGGTTGATCAACTTAATGCAGAAGAAGAAGCATTTGGTTTGGCAGCTTCCCAATACCCTCAAAGGAAGAAAGTTCAAGATTCTCTCAATCCATACTTGAGACTGTATGAGATTATAGTTGAGTTCAATACCAAGTACAAAAGTTGGATGGAAGGTCCATATTCTGACGTTAACCCTGACCTTGTGGAGCAAGATGTAGGAAACTATTGGAGAGTGTTGTACAAACTTGAAAGAACATTTCACGAGTTTCCAAACGCCCTTTCACTGACTTCTCAAATCAAAGCCAAGGTGGAAGAATTCAGGGGATGTATACCTCTTATACAAATTGTTTGCAACCCAGGACTGCGTGATAGGCATTGGGAGGCAATGTCTGCCGTAGTTGGCTATTCTATTAAACCACAAGATGACACCAGTTTTCAGAAATTTGTAGAAATTAAGCTCCAATCTTTTCTTGAAAAATGTGAAAGCATAAGTGAGTCTGCTAGCAAGGAATATTCTCTTGAAAAAGCAATGGAGAAAATGATCTCTGAGTGGGATAAAATGGAGTTTACACTCCTTCCTTACAGAGAAACAGGAACCTACATACTTTCATCTGTGGATGATATACAGATGTTGTTAGATGACCATATTGTCAAGACACAAACCATGAGGGGATCTCCTTTTATTAAGGCTTTTGAAAAGGAAATAAGGTAATGACATGTTTAGTGTTTTGCCAACCTATCATTAACAATGCTTTATTTCTGTATATTAAATGTTCACCATATAAGCCATAAAATAACCAAGGTTTAGACAGTTCCATCACCTTTTATTAGGAATAATAGATTTAACCTATAAAATCATCAGTGTAATATTTGCTGTGCTTTAGTGGTTATTATGTCTAGACAATATCACTATTTTTCTACTGGCTACATTATTTACATGCTGAAAATAAGTAATTTTTATTATGAGACTCTATATGATTCCATTGTAAGTGTTTCACTCTCTTTCAAAATGGAAATACCACTATAGAATTTCAGCATTATTTCCATACTTGGGGAAAGATGAAAACTCACTCAATAATAGTAATATAATTATTAGATAACCTTTACTAATGTGAATATATCGTTATGTTCCTTATTTCAAGCAAAACATCTACGTGCTGTTATATGAGTCTAGTTGGAGACTCTTTAACCTTTGAAAGTTATCTCTTTTTTGTTCACAGAGAATGGGAGGGAAAGCTGCTGCTACTACAGGAGATCCTGGATGAGTGGCTAAAGGTTCAAGCCACTTGGCTGTACTTAGAACCCATTTTTAGTTCCCCGGATATCATGGCTCAAATGCCAGAAGAAGGCAGGCGCTTCTCTACTGTAGATAAAACATGGAGAGACCTCATGAAGCTAGTGCTTTTGGTAAGTTATTGTAGTGAGCAACACTCATTTGGAAATACACATTTGGCTTTGTTTTATGCAAAATAACGTGCATACATAAGAACTATAATTTAAAACAATACTTCCAACATTTCTGCAACAAAATAGTTTATTCATTTTTAACCTTACTGGCTGGAACAAGAATGGGCCGTTATGCTGCATGGTACAAAATGTAGCTGCAGATGACATCCTGGTTTGGCCCCAAAGATCCTGGTAAAAAGC
Organism: Sceloporus occidentalis; assembly: GCA_023333645.1. Lineage (NCBI taxonomy): Eukaryota > Metazoa > Chordata > Lepidosauria > Squamata > Phrynosomatidae > Sceloporus > Sceloporus occidentalis. The sequence continues at coordinate 4,705,906 of JALMGF010000038.1, read as the reverse complement.
CTATTGCTAGACCTTTAACTGAGTGTTCTCAGTGTAAAAGATGTTTATAGTCCCTAATGATAAATTATCCATAGTAATGCAAATACAAATAACATTTGATTCCATACTGACTCCATATTGAGGTACTGCTTTGATGAAACTGAAATAGATATAACTCGGAAAAGAAATAAGATCGTGGAAAGCTTGTGTAATACCTGCTGTCTATGTTTATTCCTTACATACTTATTGTAAGATATTATAAAATGTTCAGAAGGCTCATCTGTCTCCTTACAACAAAAGCATATTGGGTATATTGCTCCAGAAGATGGCACTGTGGCTCTATACAGCTCACAATCGAGAGAAGAGATTGGCGTAGGAGCTTACAAAGAAACAATCCTTCTGCATTGATCAACAAAAATAAACTTCCTTTAACTCCCATTTTCATGGTAATATGGGCTAGCTGTTAGTATAATGGGATAAAAGGTAATGCAAATGTGGTCTTTCAAGCATCTAACCTGTAAGGCTAATTATGAAAAATTGCTGTAAAAATGTGTTTTTCTGGTTTTTTTTAAATGCAGGAGGACATCACATAGTTGATGGTTAATTTGTGATAAAGTAGATCACAATTAGTTTATAAATGTTTTATAATAATTTTAACCATTTACAGTGTCCAGTCTCTCTCCTTGGAAAGATTAACAAGTCCACAGTGACTTATTATGTATGAATTAAACCCAAACCAAAAAAATCCTTGGTGAGCTTCATCTGGAAGACGGCATACTAATGTATGCCGTCTTCCAGATGAAGCTCACCAAGGATTTTTTTGGTTTGGGTTTAATTCATACATAATACATAATTCAATGTGTGTGTAGATGAGTTAACTATACACATTTAGCCCAGGTTTTTGTTCTAGAAACGCACCAGGATTTCTTATTAAGGTGTATACTTAAGGGCTTTCCTCTAATATTCCCCCACATATTAAACCATATTTATAATCGAGAACAATTTTAAAATGAAAAAGGTAACATCATTAAATCATTTTTGTTTCAGGACAAAAATGTTCTTGCTGTAGTGAATATTGAAAAAATGCTGGAAAAATTCAAAAAATCAAATGAGTTTCTGGAACTTATTCTAAAAGGGCTCAATGACTACTTGGAAAAGAAGCGCTTGTTTTTTCCCAGATTCTTCTTTTTGTCCAATGATGAGCTGCTTGAGATTCTGTCAGAAACAAAGGATCCTACAAGGTAGGTTATTCAAAACTGTGGGCATTTCAAACTTCTAAACTGAAATATTATACAGTGGCAAGTAAGTGAACCCTTTGGAATTACCAGCAGTTCCGTTATATCTAATCTTACAATAAGTTACAATAATGAAGAAACATAATCTGTTTTAACTAATAACACTCATTATTGTATTGTTCTTGTCCATATTGAATACATCATTCCAACATTTACAGTGTGGGTTGGAAAAAGTATGTGACCCCTTGGCTAGTCTCTTCAACAAAAGGTAATTGGAGTCAGGAGTTTGTTAACCTGGAGTCCAATCCAACAAACGACATTGGAGATGTGTTTCAGAGCTGCTGGTGTTTATCTTTCTGTAGATTCACACAGCTTGTGAGTTGAGTTGTCAGTTTCCATCATTTTCAGCTAATGATGTAAATCAAATTGTAGTAATTGCTTGCCTTTATTGCAGAGTTCAACCTCACTTAAAAAAATGTTTTGAAGGAATAGCTAAGGTGGAATTTACAGATGTCTTGGATATCACACACATGAATAGTAGTGAAGGTGAGGTGGTGCAGCTCATAAATACAATTTCAACTTCTAAAGCAAGAGGCCAAGTAGAAAAATGGCTAGTTGAACTTGAATCTGCAATGATTAACTCAATTCACAAGGTGAGATTTTTTAAATTTATTGTCTGTATGTCTTATTCATATCATCATATATGATTACTGTTGGCATAGCAAATTTCATCCTTTAAGGACCGGTTATGAACAACTCCATCATCGCAACCTTGGTACCAACATATTGGGAACATATTATTTTTGGTGGAGCTCCAGAAACTGTGTTATTGGGAATACCGTATTGGCTCGGAAATAGGCCGCACCCTAAAAGTTTGGTGCTTTTTTAAAGAAAACGTTTTGTAATAGATATGCTGCCACTCTGTCCCCCCAAGATATGCCGCCACTCTGTCCCCCCCGATATGCTGCCACTCTGCCCCCCCGATATGCTGCCACTCTGCCCCCCCCCGAGATATGCTGCCACTCTGTCCTCCCCCCTCGAGATATGCTGCCACTCTGCCCCCCAAGACTAACCAGAGCAGACTCCCGGGTGTCTTGCGGGGCCGGAGGGGGACATCTACGCAATACGCGTACACAACTCCTGGTGCCGGCACTCAGCGGAAGTGCCGGCACCGGAAGTTGTATGCGCGTATTGCGTAGATGTCCCCCGCCAGCCCCGCAAGACACCCGGGAGTCTGCTCTGGTAAGTCTTGGGGGCAGAGGTAAAACGCATCGTGCGGACATTCACCGGCTGCGGCGATGCGCGTAAACAACCTCTGCAGCCGGCACGTCTGCACGATGTGCTTTAACAATCTCCCTTGCCAGGACTCCCCTCGGGGAAAGTGCTGGCAGGGAAAGCTGCGTATCGGGGAGTAGGATACGGGTCCCCTGCACCGCTGTGGGGGATCTGTATCCTAACCCTGCTGCCTGCCCGGCGCCCGGAACTGCATGTCCCGGGCGTCGGGTGCTAGACCCCGAATATAGGCCGCACCCCCACTTTAAAGACTTAGTGGGGGAAAAAAGTGCGGCCTATATTCGGGCCAATACGGTAAATACCATTTAAAATGTTCACTCGTAGAAATATCAGAGATGCTAATGCCCATTATCTCTCAACATCACATCCATAGTAATAAGCAAAGGGTAATCAAATACCCTTTAGACTCATCTTACATACCCTAACTAGTACACATACAACGGAAACTTTGAAATAAACCTTGTTAAATATTGGAGTCCATGTACAAATGAATAACATCAGCATTATTTATGAGGACATAGTGAAGACTTTTCAAAGACTGAGTAAAACTATTTTCATGGTTTTTTTCTTCCATTCTACTCACCATCAGAAATGGCATATCCTATTCTACTTGTCTTGTCTCTTCTCTGAAGAGTTTCTGGAAGTGTAACTGTTCAGTAGAGGCTTTTGGAAATCTCTGGCATGTTATACAAAACTCTTTCAAGAGTAGTCAAAGCATTGAGTAGGAGGCTTTTTCTTGCATAATTCTTTCCTTTTCTTTTTCTTTCTTGCCAAACCACTGAGATCTGGGCAGAAGCACATGGCTTTGAAGAACTTATTCTTATTGTTTTTTTTCTTACTTTTTTTAATCATTGTTTAAATATATAAGAAGTTACGTAAGGTTTTTCTTTTCCAACATAAACATTATTAAAATTAGCACATTTGGTGCATGGTTAGTGGGTGCTTCATTTTAATTTCATGTTTCTTTGTAATATCATATGTATTTTTTTCATTTAATATTTTTCTATTTGGCATTGGTAATGGTGTTATCTAAAGTGTTATTTCCATTCCTGCGTCTACCGCTTCTTAAGCTGTGTGCTTTTTCTGTTCAAGTTCTCTGTTATCTGAGAGAAATGTACATCTCATCTGTATGTGGAATAATATATTATATATCATGTAATGTGTGTGTGTGTGTGTATATATATATATATATATATATATATATATATATATATATATATATATATATATATATATATATATATATATACTAACCATGCAGTCTATTTCCTGTAACTTTAAACTAGAAATAGAAAAATGATCAGTAATCAATCCTGCTCATTTTTTTTAATAAGGAAATATTTCATACTGTGTTTTAACATGTTCAGAATTATTTTATAAATGCAGGTTGCATTTTTGTGGTTAAGCGGATGTTATTTACCATTATCATAGTTATTTTATATACAATATATTTTATATTTATATTTTCCAATATGTATATATATTCCACTGTATCATTTACTGCATAAAGGTGATTGGTGAAGCCATTGAAGCTTACCCCAGAACAACTCGGATAGATTGGGTGAGAGAGTGGCCAGGGCAGACTGTCCTCTGCGTATCTCAGTGCTTCTGGACACAAGAAGTTCAGCTCTCTATCAGAAAAGGTCAACAGGTATGTATGTTCAAATCAGTTGTCAATGTTGATAATAATGTTAGTATGTAATATATTTTTAATAAAAAAATGTTTTAATACATTTACATCAGACTGAAGGACTGAGTCTTTAAAATAAGCAGACTAAACTGGTTCTTATGTGCTGTCAAATTCTATCTATGTTTCTATAACATTGAAGGTAGGGCTGCAACTAACGATTATTTTCATAATCAATTAGTTGGCCGTTTATTTTTTTTTGATTAATCGGATAAAAAAAATTAAAATTTTTCATTAATTTAAAATAATTTAATGAACAAACTGGATGTTAAAAACAAACAGCATAATAAAAAAACTTTGATTGAGAAAAATGCATTTCTTGTTTTTATTTCCCAACCTGCCCCTCCTGTTATGCACATCTGAGCCCAGGCTTGCAACTCTGCCTCCCAGATATGCCTTATATGCCCTGTATGCCTTATATGCCCTGTATGCCTTATGCCCCCAAATATGCCACTCTGCCCTCCCCAGACATACCTATTACCCAATGATATGCCTTATAACCCCCTGATATGCCACTGTGCCCTCGGATATATGCCTTATACCCCCAGATATGCCGCTCCGCCCTCCCCAAATATGCCTTATACCCCAATATGCCACTGTGCCCCTGATGTGCCTTTTCCCCCCTGAAATGCCTGATGTTTGCGTGCATCACTCAGACGCCCACCGACTGCCAGAAAGGAGGATCCAGGTCTCCTGTAGCCCTGCAGCGGATCCTCCTCTCTGGCAGCCCCAGAATGTTGCGCGATGCACGCAGACAATCTCCAATACTGCTGGCCGGTACTTCCGCTGACGCTTCTATAATGTAGCCCCGGAAGTTCACATCATAGAAGCCCGGCGGAAGTGTAGGCCAGTAGCGGATCCTTTCTTTTAATATTGATGTACAGGTGTGACCTTGAGCGAGCTAAGTGAGCAGGATTTACATGAACATGATGAGGAGTGTGTTCGATAGGGTGCAGTAGCCTGTGGTTGCGTACCCCTATCCTCCCATCAATCTGTCTTGCCCAAGACTGTGATTTCTCATGTATGATTTTGATTTTTGTATATACCTTTGTGGACAGAAAGCAATACTAGTCTAATCTACAAGGCAGCTAGTTTTTAAATGGCTATTTTTGTAGTTTTTGTGATCACTTGAAATAATACCGTTTTCCGATCCAATATTGTAATATATGATGAATTATGTAAAAATCCTGTTGAATATAGTAATGGCAGTTGATAATTTGCAAATACATGTTGTAAGATCCATTATATATCTGTGCCACTCAACCTATGTTGTAATTTTGAAATATATGAAAGCTTCAAACGTCAATAAGAAATGGGAACTTTTTTCTTTGAAGCTAAATCTTAGCAGTGACATTTATTTTGCAAATGCAGGCACTTGAGCAATACCTGGAACAGAATAATAAACAAATTGATGACATTGTTGCTTTGGTAAGAGGGACACTGTCAAAGCAGAACCGCGTGACACTCGGCGCACTTGTAGTTTTGGACGTTCATGCCAGAGACGTATTGGCAGCTCTCGTCAATAAACAAGTTAGGGATGAAAATGATTTCGAATGGTTAAGTCAGCTGCGGTACTATTGGGAGGTAAGTCTAACTAACGATTACAAAGTTTGTTTACTGCTATTTGTTAAACCTTTAGAACTGTATATTTTTGTAATTACATGAAAAAATATGTTCTGTACATTGTGACCCATTTTGCGATGTAATAAAATATTTCTTTGAACTACTTGAACACCTGTTTACTAAATATCGCACAGTTGGTTTATCTACATAAACCAGCCTTGACTCCAGCACATCATTGTATGCCTGGCCCATACTGGCTTGTGTCTTTTTTATAGGTTAAAGGAAGAATTGACCTTTCACTTGATCCCCTTGTTGATGGTTATACATGTTTATGATGCCAGTTTGATTTCTTTCCAGGAGGGACATCTTCAAACAAAGATGATTAATGCAGGACTGCAATATGGATATGAATATCTTGGCAATACCCCTAGACTGGTTATTACTCCTTTAACAGACAGATGCTACAGGTAGAGTGTGAAGAGTGCCAGCACTTTACTTATTCTACATTATGAGATTTTTCTATCAATACATTTGCCAATTGCAATCCTGTGCCGAGTCTGAGCTAAGCATAAAATACCCCATTCTTTCCTTCCATTCCATATGCATATAGATCCCTAAAACTAGGAAAACTTTATTTTCTATGGGATGACATAATTACACAGTTTCAAAGCTTGTAATATATGTTATTTTTTCCCCAGCATTAAAAAGATGGCCTTGATTTGTAAAAAATGTATTACTTTGTTGTGTCTTGTTTCGAAAATTTCCCTGTGCGAGAAGCCTCTTGCTCTACGAGAACTGTTTACAAATAAAACTATACTATACTATACCCTATAACATTATAATTATCTTTCTATCTTCCATATTTATTTTGTATCTTTTGAAATATTTGTAGCTTCTTAATGGTTTCAAATCTTGCCTGATCCATAATATGACCCCCACAGGTCTTATGTTAACAGATGAACAGTTTAAAAAGTATATTAACACATTTGTCCTAATAATATATATAGTGAGTAGGGATACTTTTTTATATTATTTAATATTATACTTTCTTTTTTATAATGTGTTTTTGTGTCATAAAACATGTAGTAAATCATTTTTAGAGTAATCTTTACTGAGTTTTTATTAATTGTAACCTACACAAGGCTTATATGGCATAAATAATTTGCCCTATTTCCTAAGAAGAGAGAAAAAAAATTGAATAAAAAAATAAAATGTTTGCTTAAATTCAAATATATATATATTTTTAATAACAGAACTTTATTTGGTGCGCTTAATCTCCATCTTGGTGGAGCTCCGGAGGGACCAGCAGGAACAGGAAAAACTGAAACCACTAAAGATCTGGCAAAAGCAGTAGCCAAACAATGCGTTGTTTTCAATTGTTCTGATGGATTGGACTACCTTGCCTTAGGGAAATTCTTCAAGGTACTGTATGACAAAATACTGACCTTTTGCATAAAAATGGCCTTTCCTTTTACACTTTTGAGTACCAAATGCATAAGGCTGGAACCCCAAACTATGCTGGAGTATTGTTAGTTCGACCAGACTTTAAATACAGAATACATTAATTATGTGATATCACAAGGTGGATCGCAGCCGGCTGGGATTCACAATTGGCAAAATATACCCTTGCATATGGTGGACGTCTCCTGCTGGCATGATTATGAGGATCATCTGCAACCTTTTTAAGATACAGTACATCACTGCTCTGTTTTGCTCATATTATGGAGTAGATTCAGTTTAGCGTTAGCAGACCTTCTCGCAGCAATATCTGAATCCTGAGTGTGAACTTTTTTTTGCAGAAAAATGTTTCAGAAAACTTGGCTGTGTGTGCTGTAAATTGGCAACCTGTACGTTGTAAATGCAAGTCCACCAATATATAATCCACTCACTAGTACAATAAACGTGTACAATTCTGTGCTGAAGCCATACAGATGTCAGCTGAAAACTTTAGGGGGAACATATAAAAATCCTGTGTAAAAAGGATCAGTAGTATGTCATATGCAATGAGGTCATGTAGCCATGTAATAACACTAGCCACTAAGAACTGCTTCAACATTCCATTAATTGTCAAGTGACCCTCCCTTTTGTTTGAACTTGACATTGTTATATACCTTTTGCCACAGACCTCTTTAACCCCTTGATGACAATTGCCGGTCCGGGCACGTCACGGAAAAACATGTCGTTAACGACAAATGACGTGCCAGGACCGTCATTTGTTAAAACGGGTAAAAAAAATCGATCCGTGATCGATTTTTTTTTTACCCAAACGGCGTTGCTGTAATGCCTTGACCTCGAGGCATTCAGCAACGCCATGATCGGAATCAGGGGCCATGTCTGGCCCCTCCCTGGGGCGTCAACATCAACAAAGCGGACGCCCGTTTTAAAAGCGTTTAGGAGGCGATCAACGATCACCTCCTAAACCTAAATGGTGTCGCTGGAATGCCTCGATCAGGAGGCATCCAGCGACACCAAACACTTACCTCTTGATGGACTGTGACCGCTCCGGAGAGCAAGATGGCGGCGGCCCGGGAAAAAAAATAATAAAGATGTAAAGGTTCGCTAGAGAACTCTGGCTCCACTTGCAGGTTGAATACAGGTACTGCATTCAACCATGCAAGTCAATGGAGCCACGCTTTCTAATCACAGTGTGATTAATCACAGTGTGATTAGAAAAAATAAATTAAAAATAAAATAAAATTAATAATAATTAGAAAAAAAATAGTAAAAAACCAGTAAAATGTAAAAATAATTTCCCTCTGATGTCACTATCAGGGGAACCTTCAAGTTGAAAAAAAATGTTAAAAATGTTTTAAAAAAGGCAAAAAAAATTTAAAATATATATATAAAAAATATATTTTTGTGAGCAAGTCCTAAAATTAGCACATTAGCTTAAAACAGGGGTGGGCAATTAATTTTCCCATGGGGCCACATGAGAAATTGGAATGGTTTTAGAGGGCCAGACCTCTACAAACTACAAACTCCGAAGCCTTGTCCATTTTGTTAACTTATGTGCTGTTTAATAAAGTTATTCAAGCCTACGTCATTGGTAGAGGTGCTTGAATAAGTAAGGCCTGAATAACTATTAGCACAGCACAGAAGTGAACAAAATGAACAAGGCTTCGGAGTGCATACCGTATTTTTCGCTCTATAAGACGCACCTGCTGATAAGACGCACCTAGATTTTAGAGGAGAAAAAAAAGGAAAAAATATTTTGAGCTAAAAAATGGGCTAAAATATTTATTACAATAACTGAATAAGCTATGAACACAGTAAGACACACGCAGTAAGACACACACAGACACAGTAAGACACACACAGACACAGTGAGACACACACAGACACAGTAAGACACACACAGACACAGTAAGACACACACAGACACAGTAAGACACACACAGACACAGTGAGACACACACAGACACAGTAAGATACACACAGACACAGTGAGACACACACAGACACAGTAAGACACACACAGACACAGTGAGACACACACAGACACAGTAAGACACACACAGACACAGTAAGACACACACAGACACAGTGAGACACACACAGACACAGTAAGACACACACAGACACAGTAAGACACACACAGACACAGTGAGACACACACAGACACAGTAAGACACACACAGACACAGTAAGACACACACAGACACAGTGAGACACACACAGACACAGTAAGACACACACAGACACAGTGAGACACACACAGACACAGTAAGATACACACACACACACACACAGTAAGACACACACACAAACACAGTAAGACACACACACACAGTAAGACCTCCCTCCCTAACCCCCCTTCTCAGTATCTCCCCTCTAACTCCCTAACCCCCCCTTCTCAGTATCTCCCCTCTAACTCCCTAACCCCCCCTTCTCAGGATCTCCCCCCCCGCCCCGGTCACTTACCTTAAACTCCTGTGTTGGAAGCGTGAGGCGTTTGTCTCGGGTGCCGGCGCTTCACTGCTGATCGCCGGCGTCTGACGTCATATGCCGGCGCCCAGCGTAAAGCGCCGGCACCCGAGACAAACGCTTCCAACACAGGAGTTTAAGGTAAGTGACCGGGGCGGGGGGGGACACCGGACTCATTGGTGAGTCACCAGGACACTCTTTGCGGGCCGGTCCGAGCTATTCAGCGGGCCGGATGTGGCCCGCGGGCCGTGCTTTGCCCAGGTCTGGCTTAAAACAATTCTCGCATGGAAAGAGTTAAAATGCTGGCATATTAAATGCCCATGGGGTGTCTACTTTTAAAAAAATGTATGATTTGATGGGGTAAATTGAATTGGCCGGATTCAACAATGTCCCAATTAACACGGGGGGGAAGGATGGCCACACATCTAATTTCCAATTAGAAAAATGCACACATACCAAATGTGGCCTTTTAGTTCCCCCCAAAAATGACAAACCCATGCATGTGGGGTATCACTGTACTCAGGAGATGTTGCTGAACACATATTGGGGTGTCGTGTGACAGTGGCATATACCAGGAGCTGTAAATTCATACATAAAGTAGGTGTGTGTGGGAAAAACACACACACAAAAATACTACTGCAAACTTTGAAAAAATGCTGGTGGTAAAATGTGTGCATGCAAAGAGTTAAAATACCAGCATTTAAAATACCCTATGGTGTCTAGTTTTCAAAAATATATGGTTTTGTTGGGCACACTGAAATGGCCCGGCTCAAAGATGTACCAAATAGGGCATGGGCAGTGGATCCCCAAATGCCAAAGTTCAATATTGAAAAATGTGCATGCCCCAAATGTGGTCATTTTGCCCCCAAACAGCCAGGCAAAATCATTCATGTGGGGTATCACTGCGCTCATGAGATGTTGCTAAACACATATTGGGGTGTTTTGTGATAGTGTCAGGCCCCCAGCCCCTCATCATGCCCCTTACCGGGGTCTTTGGCTGGACGCCGTGCTCCGTTGCGGGGCGAACTACGTCCTCGTCCTCCGGTGCCTCCCGTGCCGGCAACCACGCGGCAGATCATCCGGCCATCACGGCCGCCAGCGGCAATTACAGCAAGGCGCGCTCCCTCACAATCCCAATCTCAGGCGCCCTCTGCTGGCCGCTGCACGGTAGTGCAGGGCAGACTAAGTTAACCCCTAATTAACCCCCATGGTGGGGAATACTTATGCTCTCGGGTGTAGGTGTAACACCTGTGAGTCAGTGGGAGGAACCTGGCCTGTAGAATATAAAAACCCAGCTCAACCTTCAGTCTGGGCTTAGTTATTGAGCTTCTAGTGCCTTGTGTTCTGCTCTGTGCGATTCCCCATTTATCCTGCCTTTTTGTGTTTGACCTCCTGGTATTCGAATTCGGCTTGTTTCTCGTTATTGCTCCTTCGCTGCCTGCCCTGACCCGGATTTATCACTCGGACTTTGTATTTGGCTTATTCTTTCCATCTGGTGCTACCCTGCTCTACGCTCCCTACCTTTCCAGCTAGAACCCCCGACAGAATAACTAAGCCATGGAGCCTGCAGGAGTGGCCGAAGCCATTCAAGCTTTGACCCAGCAACTTGTTACGCTGACACAGACTGTTCAGGGTGTACAGGATCAGCAACACCAGCTTCAGACTCAAGTCCAAGCACTGCAAGCGGGCCCTCCTATGGGGGTCCCACCGCCTCCCCCGATTCCTTATCAGGGTCTCCATGATGAGGGGGCGGCCGCTGCACCAGAGCCACAGGTCAAGCTCCCCGAACGATTTGACGGGGACCGTACATGGTATCAATCTTTTATCACGGCCTGTGAACTCCTCTTCGCGCTCAAACCAAGAACGTACGCCACTGATTTCGTACAAGTCCGTACGGCTATCTCCTTGTTGACAGGCGGCCCTATGACATGGGCACACCACCTCCTACATGTAAACCACCCGGCTCTAGCCACATGGCAAGCCTTTCGTCGGGCTATGGACGCTTTGTACGACGATCCCCATAGAATGGCTTCAGCAGAAACCACTTTGCGTGCCCTGAAGCAAGGACGTCGACCTGTTGAGGACTATACTGCAGAATTCCGGCGGGTTGCAGTTGAAACGGCATGGAATGAACCTGCTTTATTGCATCAATTCCGCCTAGGCCTGTCTGACACACTCAAGGATGAGCTAGCTCGGGTAGGGGTTCCCGGCACCCTGGAAGAAGTTATCTTCCTCGTCACCCAGATGGACCGACGTCTTCGGGAACGACGACTGGAACGTGCCACTCCTTCCACACCTTTCTTTCGCTCCCCAGTGCCTACTCGCACTCCCGACCACCCACCACAACTTCCAGCCGAGGAACCCATGCAAATCGGGATGACTCGAGGACCTCTCTCCGCCGCTGAGAAGAATAGAAGACGCCAAGCTAATTTGTGTCTCTACTGTGGTGGTGCGGGCCATATCGTGCACAACTGCCCCGAACTCGCCTCCCGAGGTAAGCCTCCTACTTACTTGGCGTCAACGTTTTTGGGAAATAACGCTCCTCACCTATCTCTCCCTGTTTCCCTGCAGTGGGGAGATAAGAAGATAGCTTTAACCGCTATTATCGACTCGGGTGCCAGCGAATGCTTTATTGACCTGTCTTTGGCAGACTCCCTCTGCATACCCACGCAAGTCAAGCACCATCCACTGACGATCCAACTCGTGGACGGGAGCAACATTCAATCGGGACCTGTCATCAAAGAGACTGTGTCTATCTCGTTGATATCTGGTGTCAAACACTGTGAAACAATAAAGTTTAACTTAGTCAAATCACCTTTGTTTCCTCTGATCCTGGGTTTACCGTGGCTCCGCCTCCATGATCCTCTCATACGATGGGCGACCGGTACTATCTCGTTTACATCTCGCTATTGTCGCCATCAGTGTCTGTCTAACTCCGTTTTGGCTCTCACCAATGGAGTCACCCCGGGAGAAAACTCAAGTCTTCAACTCCCCGCTCCCTACATGGTTTTCCGTAAGGTGTTCGATACAAAGGAAGCCGAGCACTTACCCCCACATCGACCCTATGACTGCCCTATAGACTTGCAACCCGGAGCGGCCATACCGTTCGGTCGCATTTTTCCGCTATCAGAACCTGAACTGGTGGTGCTCAAGGACTATCTGGATGACAGTTTAAAGAAGGGCTTTATCAGGCCTTCAACATCCCCAGCCGGCGCCGGGATATTCTTCGTCGGGAAGAAGGATGGAGGTCTAAGACCCTGCGTGGACTATAGAGAAATCAACAAGATAACGATAAAGAATAAATATCCTCTTCCTCTAATCCCTGAATTGATGGATCGGCTACGTGAGGCTCGTATCTTCTCCAAACTTGATCTACTGGGGGCGTACAATCTCGTACGTATCCGCAAAGGGGATGAATGGAAGACAGCGTTCCGGACTCGATATGGCCACTTTGAGTATCGGGTAATGCCATTCGGGTTATGCAATGCACCCGCTACTTTTCAACATTTTTTGAATGATGTGTTCAGGGACATGCTCGACAGGTTCGTGGTCATCTACTTAGACGATATACTGATCTACTCACCCACCTTGGCGGAACACAGACAACACGTGATTCAAGTTCTAACACGTCTCCAACAACATCGACTATATGCAAAGTGGGAGAAGTGTGTATTCGAAACTACTAAAGTGGAATTTCTGGGCTACATCATTACGCCGGGGAGGATAGAGATGGACCCCAGGAAAATTTCAACCATACTACAATGGCCTGTACCAACTTCAGTCAAGGCAGTCCAATGGTTCCTAGGGTTCGCCAACTTCTACCGGCGCTTCATCAAAGGCTTTTCCCGAATCATGCAACCTGTCACATGCCTAACCAAGAAGGATGCTCGCTTCGCATGGACCCCACAAGCCCAACAGGCCTTCGATGAGTTGAAAAGGAGGTTCACTGAAGCACCCATCCTCGTCCTTCCAGATCCCCGCAAAGCCTACTTCCTGGAGGTTGATGCCTCGGAAACAGCGGTAGGTGCCGTGCTTTCACAGCGTCACGGAGAGATGAGCCTCCTCCACCCTGTTTCTTTCTTCTCCAGACGTCTCAGTCCTGCTGAACGGAACTACGGTGTCGGAGATCGGGAGTTGCTAGCCATTTTACTTGCTTTACAGGAATGGCGACATCTTCTGGAAGGGGCCGATCATCCTATCACGGTGTTTACCGATCACCGCAACCTGGAGTATCTACGGTCGGCACGCCGCTTGTGTCCCAGACAAGCACGGTGGGCCCTATACTTCACTCGTTTTCAACTCCACATCACCTATCGCCCGGGGGCTCAAAATAAAAAGGCCGATGCTCTCTCCCGACTCCATGATCCCGTCGAAGAGGGTCCCTCACCTACCCACACCATTCTTCAGCCTGGTCATTTTTTAGCCACGCAAGGCTCCATCCTCAGCCAAATCCGTGAAAACAGTCGGGATTCTGAACAAACCACTGGTCTCCCTCCTCTGCGTTGCGAACATGGACTCTTATATAAGGACAAACTCCTTTTTGTGCCCACCAAAGCTAGAACCGTTGTCCTTCATTCTGTACATGACCATCCCTTAGCTGGGCATGGAGGCGTCAAAAGCACCTTAAAATTGGCCCAACGTACAATCATGCGATACCTGTGCCCGTTCTAAAGGGAATACCACGAAACCCGCTGGACTGTTACAACCTTTACCCATTCCTGAACAACCTTGGTCCGATGTGACTGTAGACTTCATCGTCGACTTACCCTTGTCTCACCATTGTGACACCATCATGGTGGTAGTTGACCGGCTCACCAAGATGGCCCACTTTGTCCCCACATCCGGAACACCCACGGCCTCCACTACCGCTGAGCTCTTCATTAACGCTATTTTTCGTCTTCATGGGATTCCACGTTCTATTCTCTCCGATAGGGGGGTCCAGTTCACATCTCGCTTCTGGAACGCCTTCTGTACTGGACTACGTATCGACCGTCGTTTATCCACCGCATACCATCCGCATACCAATGGTCAAACTGAGAGGACAAACCAAATACTGGAGACCTATCTTCGTTGTTATATGAACTCCGTTCAAGACGACTGGTCCCCAATGCTACCTCTGGCTGAGTTTTGCTACAACAGCCGCCATCAACGATCCATTGGGATGTCTCCCTTCAAAGCCAACTATGGATACGAGCTCAAGTTGCATCCTGACTTACCTGCCTCTCAAACCGTTCCGTCTGTTGCTGAACGTATACTCCTCATTCACCAAGGACTGAACACCCTCAAATCACATCTCTCCCGAGCCCAAAAGGAATACAAGCGATATGCTGACTGCAGACGTAGACCCGCTCCTTGTTATCAAGTCGGGGACAAAGTTTGGCTCTCAACATCCAACCTCAAATTACCCAGTCCTGCGAAGAAACTGAACCCCAAATACGTTGGACCATTTTCCATCACCTCCTTAATCGGCCCAGTGGCAGTTCGCCTTGACCTTCCTCCGTCTTGGCGTGTACACCCTACCTTTCACGTGTCCCTCCTCAAGAAATGGTACCCAAGCTCGGAAGCATCAACTCACGCTACTTCTTCTCCTGTCCCAGTTGCTGATGCTGAGGAATACGAAGTAGCTCAAATCCTTGACTCCCGGATTCGTTATGGTCGCCTCGAATACTTAATCCATTGGAAAGGCTATGGTCCAGAGGAACGATCCTGGGAACCTTTGTCCAACATCCACGCTCCTGCCAAACTACGAGCTTTCCATCGGGCCCATCCTGGCCGTCCAGCACCATGTCGCGCCCGGAGGTCGCGTCTAAGGGGGGGATCTGTCAGGCCCCCAGCCCCTCATCATGCCCCTTACCGGGGTCTTTGGCTGGACGCCGTGCTCCGTTGCGGGGCGGACTACGTCCTCGTCCTCCGGTGCCTCCCGTGCCGGCAACCACGCGGCAGATCATCCGGCCATCACGGCCGCCAGCGGCAGTTGCTGCGAGGCGCGCCCCCACGCTGTTGCGGCCGCTCCCGCACAATCCCAATCTCAGGCGCCCTCTGCTGGCCGCCGCACGGTAGTGCAGGGCAGACTAAGTTAACACCTAATTAACCCCCATGGTGGGGAATACTTATGCTCTCGGGTGTAGGTGTAACACCTGTGAGTCAGTGGGAGGAACCTGGCCTGTAGAATATAAAAACCCAGCTCACCCTTCAGTCTGGGCTTAGTTATTGAGCTTCTAGTGCCTTGTGTTCTGCTCTGTGCGATTCCCCATTTATCCTGCCTTTTTGTGTTTGACCTCCTGGTATTCGACTTCGGCTTGTTTCTCGTTATTGCTCCTTCGCTGCCTGCCCTGACCCGGATTTATCACTCGGACTTTGTATTTGGCTTATTCTTTCCATCTGGTGCTACCCTGCTCTACGCTCCCTACCTTTCCAGCTAGCACCCCGACAGATAGTGACATATACGAGAACTTTTTAATTCATACCTGAAGTAAAATGTGTGTGACAAAACAAATGCAAAAAAATGACTACCACAAAGTTTGACAAAGACTGGTGGTAGATATGGTGCATGGAAAGAGTTAAAATACTAGCATTTGAAATACCCTGGGGTGTCTAGTTTTCAAAAATATATGGCTTTATTGGGCACACTGAAATGGCCCGGCTCAAAGATGTACCAAATAGGGCATGGGCAGTGGATCCCCAAATGCCAAAGTTCAACATTGAAAATGCGCATGCCCCAGATGTGGCCCTTTTGCCCCCAAACAGCCAGGCAAAATCATTCATGTGAGGTATCGCTGTACTCAGGAGATGTTGCTAAACACATATTGGGGTGTTTTATGATAGTGACATATACCAGAACCTGTTTATTCATACCTAAAGTAAAATGTGTGTGAAAAAACAAATGCAAAAAAAATGACTACCATAAAGTTTGACAAAGGCTGATAGTAAAATTAGTGCTTGGAAAGGGTTAAAATACTAGCATTTGGAATACCCTGGGCTGTCTAGTTTTCAAAAATATATGACTTGATGGGGTAAATTGTATTGGCCGGCTTCAAAGATACCCGAAATGGCACATGGGGGGAAGAATTACCAGATTTGGAAAAAATGGCTTTGAAATCGCAAAACGCTACCTGTACTTTTTGCCCCATAATGTGTAGAAAAAAGCAAAAAAACATAAAAACATTGGGTATTTCTAAACTCAGGACAAATAGTAGAATCTATTTAGCAGGTTTTTTCATTACCTTTTATAGATGAGTAAAAGATTTTTCAACTAAAAGTTAGAAACAGTCATTTTTTTCTAAATTTTTCACCATATTTTATACTTTTTTTAATAGTAAATAATATGATACAATCAAAACAATGTCATCTAAAGAAAGCCCTTCTTGTCCTGAAAAAAACAATATCAAATGTGTGTGGGTTCAGTAAACGGGAAAGAAGAAAATTACAACTAAACACGAGCAGCGCAGAAATGTTAAAACGGCCATTGTCACGAAGGGTACAAAAAGTAAAATCAGCCTTTGTCACGAAGGGGTTAAATCGAAATGTAAATTCTATTTTTTGTTTAGAGCCCCCTTTCATATATTTATCCTAAGTATGACCAAAACAGAGCAGTGACCATCATCTAAGCCTTATCATGACATGGACAATCTGGCACTGATTTATCATTGTGCTTTTTAATACAACAAACAGAAAAAAGGGAAAGTATGTACTGTATTCCTCAGCCGATGTACAAGTATTACATTCTAATCTACAACCACCTGTCATAAAGCAGAATGCATGTTGTGTTCCTTCACTGATTAAACCATCTATCTTTTTGTAGGGTTTACTTTCTTGTGGAGCCTGGGCTTGCTTTGACGAGTTTAACAGAATTGATTTAGAAGTGCTCTCTGTGGTTGCTCAACAAATTCTTACCATCCAAAGAGGTATTTGATTAGTTATGAGATAACAATTTTCATTTGTCTCACTAATGGGGTGTGTTTGTTGAACTGCAGATAAGGAAAATGTGAGTCACCAAAACAAAGAACCATGCCATGGTTTGTACTCCAAGTTAGGATTGTCTTGCTGATTTGCAATGTTGTTAATTAATCTAAAGTAAGATTTCTTTATTAAAGTGCACATTTTTTTTCATTTTTGTTGCTGACATTCAGGCAAATTCTGTCTGTCTACCTTTTAAAATACACAATTTGTTTCAATGGTAGCCCTAACCAATTATTAGGAACTTCTAATTATAGAAATCCTGAGAACTGGATTAATGTGCCTGTTGACATCACACATATTGATTATTTTATTTCATAAATTACATCATACAAGGTGGTATTCTAATTTAAAATTATTATTTTTGAATTGTAACCAATATTTCATGGATACAAAATGTATAATTTTAGGAAGTGAGTGTGACAGATGTGTTTAGAGCTCATTTTCCCTTAATTGTTCCGTGAGAAAAAAATAACAGTTCTGATATATTCATAAAACACCTTAGTGGATCATAATATTTTGTATTTACAATACAAATTGTTTGTGGGTCATTGGCACCTCTTTTAAATCACAGCAGACACTATGGGAATTTTTTTTTGCCTGTGCTACAGAACCTGCTGGTGCTCTGTAAATAAAATGTTATGTGATGCACTGGCATATTTATTTTACCATAAAAGAACACTACTACAAAATGTTCTGCAAACTTTTAAATGATATCAACATCATATATTTTATTTGCTTTTAAAGGTATCAATTCAGGATCTAATTTGTTAATGTTTGAGGGCACTGAATTGAAATTGAACCCTACATGTGCTGTCTTTATCACTATGAATCCGGGATATGCGGGCCGCTCAGAACTCCCTGACAATCTTAAGGTAATTTTTGTACTCTGTAAAACTGTTAATTAAGTCTTTATAATATGTTTCTGTATATCTATATCAGCAGAACACACAGTTTTGCGTTTGTGTTCTCTTTGCCAAACTGTGGGTGGCTTTTTGCCAAAGCTGCTATAAAAACTGTAACCATATTCACAATTTTAATTTGGACAAGTAAAGTGATGTGGCCTTTTGAAAATACCAAATGAAAAGTCAGCCCATGAATGGTTTTCAGAAGGGTCATTTACAGTGTCATACATTAAGTTCACAAACATTAAGATTTTACCCATGTATCAAAAGGGCCCAAATTGGATCTAATCACTTGACCATATTGCAGAACACATATGCGGGCCTAAAGAGTTCAATTACATTAGTCGTAGGGGTTTTATATGTCATTGACATCATATTTCAAGGTATGTAACAAACTCCCAACATAACTACAAGCATAGTTCTTATTCTTATTGAAATGAGAGCAGTCAATGAATACCATTTACAAGGCACGAGGCAAACCTTTATATTGGCAATTTTAGTTTTCGAAAATGTGCTATCCTTGAAATATATTTTGTCTGTCTTGTATAAATAATTTTAGTACACTAAATGCCTTCCCTCGTAGGGACTTATTGCTAATGGTAGTTGGAAATTATCGGTACTGTTGTCTTTGAATTCCAAATGTTCTTTGCGCCATGAAAATGATTGACCGCATCATGTTATTTTGTAGGCTCTCTTCAGGACAGTAGCTATGATGGTGCCTGACTATGCAATGATAGCAGAGATTGTTTTGTATTCCTGTGGCTTTGTCACTGCCCGGCCACTGTCTGTGAAAATTGTCGCAACATACCGGCTCTGTTCTGAACAGCTGTCGTCCCAGCATCACTATGATTATGGCATGAGAGCCGTAAAATCAGTGCTGACGGCTGCAGGCAACCTGAAGGTAAATATTTACACTCTAAACAACGCCAATCTATCTATTGATCGATCGGCTGAGCTTTGACTCGCTGTGTATAGTCATTTTGTAGCTATGGGTGTGTATTGGCATTTGCATCAGAAATGCTTATCCCACCTAGTCTTCAGAAAATGTAATCATCCAGAAATGACGTGATCTCAAAATAGTTTAACCTAATAATTTAGTAGCGAGAGCAAGAGCTCTCTCCTTACCTACGAGTCCCTTCCATTTTCTATTCTCTTTGTTGCACCATATTTTTTTGCTATGCCTTTCCTTTTATATTTTCCCTACTTTTACAATAACTCCAATTTCTTTTCTTTGTAGCTAGTTCCTGTTAAAAAGTTTTTAGATTTATACAGACAGAGCTGTGAAACAACAAAGTTAAAAACAGAGCTGCCTCTCCGCCTGCCATGTTTATGACTATCCTTCTCTTCTGCTTTCATAATATAGAATCACTGTTTCACCATGGCGACCAATAATAAATATAAGGGATGATTTTTTTTGTGAACCTCACTTTTTTATTTATATTCTTACAGCTCAAATATCCAACAGAAAATGAAGAAATTTTGCTGCTCAGATCCATTATTGATGTAAACCTACCCAAATTTTTGTCTCATGATTTGCCACTGTTTGAGGTAAGATTGCCCTTGATATTGATGGGCTCTACATACCTCTTTAAAAGTAAATTTTACCTCAATGTATAATAAAAACAGAATTACCGTATTTGCTCGATTATAAGACAAGGTTTTTTTCAGAGCAAATGCTCTGAAAAATACCCCTCGTCTTCTAATCGGGGTCGTCTTCTAATCAGACCTCAAATAGAGACTAAGATCCAGATCCCCCGCACCGCTGCAGGGGACCTGGATCCTCCTGTCTCCCCCCCCCCCATTTAACACCTCCCCACACACACTTACCGGTGCTTCCTGCTGTATTGCCGGGGCAGCGGGTTGACGTCTACGCGATCCGCGTAGACAACGTCCGCTGCAGCCGGAAGGAGGTGTGGCTAGCAGCGGGGGTTGTCTGCGTCCGTCGCGCATACCTTCCCCGACTGTCAGAGATCAGAGTGCGGCACTGGTGCGGGGAACTCTGATCTCTGACAGCCGGGGAAGGTATGCGCGACGGACGCAGACAAACCCCCGCTGCCAACTCCACCTCCTTCCGGCTGCAGCGGAAGGAGACGTCAACACGCTGCTCCGGCAATACAGCAGGAAATTGGAAGCACCGGTAAGTGTGTGTGTGCGTGCGTTAAATGGGGGCATAGGGCACTTCTGGAATGCCTTATACCCCTATATGCCACTCTGGCACTTAGGGGGTTAAAAGGCATATTATGGGGCAGAGTGGCATATAGGGAGGTATAAGGCATTTCAGGAGGCAGAGTGGCGTTAAGGGGGCATTTAATAGAGCACTCTGCCTCCTGAAATGCCTTATACCTCCCTATATGCCACTCTGCCCCATAATATGCCTTTTAACCCCCTAAATGCCAGAGTGGCATATAGGGGTATAAGGCATTTCTGGAGGCAGAGTGCTCTATACAATGCCTTTTAACTCCCTTAATGCCACTCTGCCTCCTGGAATGCCTTATACCTCCCTATATGCCACTCTGCCCCATAATATGCATTTTAACCCCCTAAATGCCAGAATGGGATATAGGGGTATAAGGCATTTCTCGAGGCAGAGTGGCACATAGGGGGTCAAAAGGCATACCATGGGGCACAGTGGCATATAGAGGGTTAAAAGGCATATCATGGGCCACAGTGCCATATTGGTGTGGCAAGCCTGGGGGCAGATGTGCGTAACTGGGGGACAGGTTGGAAAATACAAGGAAATAAAAACAAAAAAAATATGGTATAACTGCAGACCAAAGACTATGGACAAATATTAACTACTAATTAATTTTGTACTAGGGAATAACTTCTGATTTGTTTCCTGGAGTGAAACTTCCGGAAGCAGACTACAAAGTCTTCATGGATGCTATCAAGGAAAACTGTGAACGTATGAATCTGCAGATGACTAGTTTCTTTGCAGAGAAGATTTTGCAGATCTATGAAATGATGATTGTGCGGCATGGATTTATGATTGTTGGAGAACCTTTTGGTGGAAAGACCAGTGCATATCGAGTGTTGGCTGGTGCTTTGAATGATATAAGTGAAAAGGTGTAGTATTTTATTAAGTAATAATAATAGTTTTAATTCATTTATATGCTGAATTCACTAATACATTAGTACAAAATGAGTTAATGGATTTGTGTTACTTCTGCAGTATAATCAAATAGTTATTAGTTGATATGTGTCTACAGGACATATTTTATTTCTACTTTTTGGGAAAGCCTGTAGAATGTCTTACTGTTTTCTCTAACATTTCTTCCTAGGGTCTGTTAGATGAAAACAAAGTTCAAATTACAGTTCTTAATCCCAAATCTATAACCATGGGACAGCTTTATGGACAGTTTGATCCTGTTTCACACGAGTGGTCAGATGGAATATTGGCCGTCAGTTTCAGGGCATTTGCTTCTTCAACTGTAAGTATTTAAGGAAAAGGTTGTAATCTTATCAAAAATCCACCTATAATAAGTATGAAAGCAGATGCACATGTATGTATATTTAAATTGTATCATTTTATGTTGGGCAGGCTATTGTATATACATCAGCATGTTAAACATTTTTATACATTATCCTGCCTCTGCATCATATTCAGTTCATTACAGTGGTTGGTGGTAACTAAAAAAGAGCAAATTTGCAGTTATTTTCAATAAAAGAATAACATGAGTAAAATAGAACCTAAAATCTACAAAAATCAAGTCCCTCAGTCCTGTAACATCCTTTAAAAGTATTATAAATTTTACCTTTACTAAATTCATTAACTACTTAAGTTTAAGAAAAGGGGGCTATTTTACCGTTTGTAGGATGGTCAAATTCCCATCAAGTTGACTGACAGACTCAACTATCAACTTGATGGGAATTTGACCATCCTACATGTGACTCACTCAACTAAAATTTTTGTGAGCCGATGAGTTGCTCTTCAAAATGAGTTAGTTGAGTGCGGTTGCGTTGTTTCACTTTGTCAGTAGAGTTACCTGGCAACTCAATCCTTAAACTGAACTGACCTCTCTCTCAAATTCCCAGACATTCATTCCTTATGCAACTTATGAATCTATAAGATCTGATCAATGTGCTTTATCTGCTCTTGCTTTAATTAATTTATATAAATAGTAATAAGTGACATTTTTACCGTATAGAACCTAGAGTAAGGTATTGCAGTTGCCTTCTAATCTACAGTCTTTTTTAAGTAGAAAATCTATTTGAGTTTTCAAAACTTTATTCTAAAAGTTGTTGAGAGTGATATGCATATGCATGGTAAATAGTAGAACAAATTTAAAATGTTTACTAGTTCTTTTTTGTTGTTGCTTTTCTTCCTCTCAACCCTTATCCCTTATTTCATTGAGTTTTGGATCAACACAGCACATAAAAAGACTAATATTGCAATAATATTTCATATTTAGACCCCAGACAGAAAATGGCTCATATTTGATGGACCAGTGGATGCTGTTTGGATTGAAAATATGAACACAGTATTGGATGATAACAAAAAGTTGTGTTTGATGAGCGGAGAGATTATCCAAATGTCTCCTCAAATGAGTCTCATCTTCGAACCTATGGATCTAGAAGTGGCTTCACCTGCAACTGTATGTATACCCTGTGTCTGAATTAATAATTTCCAAATAAAGCATTTTGCCGTTTCTAGAGACTGAAGTACAAGGAAAGATAGTCAAATGATGTGTGTAGTGTTCTTCCTGTAAAATGCACAATCAATATTCCAAGTTGATATTTTAATAAAACTAAGGTCCGTTTGCAGAATGTACCATAGAGAGTGGGAATACACAACATGCATTTAACAAATCATATTACGTATTTTTTCCCCCATACTTGTTTTTATTCACCTTTAGGTATCCAGGTGCGGTATGATTTATATGGAGCCCCATATGCTTGGATGGAGACCAGTGATGGTATCATGGATGAATCTTTTACCTGCTGGGCTAAGCCAAATGCATAAGAAAATTATTGAAGGATTATTTGACAGAATGGTTCCGCCTTGTCTTCAGATGATTCGGAAATGTGCCAAGGTAAAATTTGGAAAAGCAGACACATTCTAACAAGAACTTGTGATATTTCTAACAAGAAATGTGATATTTTATTAAGCTTACGATGTTCGGTAATATTTTTTCCCCCATTATTGAACTTTTATAGAGGCCTATATTGCATAGATGTAACCTGTTGTTGCCCTAATGAATAAAGTTGCGAAAGGCATCATTAATGAGTCTAAACACTGGATTGAAACCTAGTTAGCCTTGAATAAACAAGTCAAATCACATTTATTTATAATACTATTTAACCATGCTTTGTTTTTGTTTTCTATATTAAGGACAAATGGCTAGCTTCAAATAATTTCTTGCATTTCAGGAATTGTCTCCAACTTCTGATACAAATTTAGTTCGCTCCCTAATGAATTTCATGGACTGCATGATAGATGAATTTGCTGATGAATCTGTAATTCAGACTATGAATGAGCGGGATATTTGCTCTTGGCTGGAGGTCAGTGTCACACCTGCTATAAGTAGAAGAATGCTGACTTCAGCATACTTTCTCAGTTCATGTTAACTATTTTTTATTGTTGTTTTTTTTATGCTTTCTTGCGCATAACGTGGAGGGAGAGTTGCAGTTTTTTCCCCAGTGACCCTACTATTTATTTTAAGGTTAAGTCCAACCCGATTTAGCTTCTTCCACAAAATAACTTGGTTGGCCCTGTATACATATTTAAATTACTGAGATGTAATGGAGGTAAAACCCATTTTAACCCCTTAAGGACAATGGGCGGTCCCTAAACCCATTGAAAACAATGCATTTTGAGCCCGTACATGTACAGGCTTTGTCATTAAGGGGTTAATAATACACCATGTACACAGGTAGTAAACAACAGATGCCTATGAAAGTTATAAATATAGATTAAGAAATGTTTACATATGCAGCGTTGTGTACGTATGCGATTGCACAATATAATTATGTGTTGAAAGCGCACCTGCTTTTGCATAAAATCTGTATGCCTCGTACTTTACAGATCAACCTTATGTATTAAAAAATCTGAGGAACTTCATAATTTAGGCTTGACCACATAGACACAGTTTTAAGAGTTTCTTACTACATTACTTGTCCTTTCCTAATTATGGTTCTGTATTTGCTTGTCCATCTACAATCTCATTAATACAGTAGCTTTCTTTTCTTAGGGTATATTCTTGTTTTCATTGATTTGGTCCGTCGGAGGAAGTTGCAAAGAGGATGATCGACTCAAGTTTGATAAACTCCTAAGAGAAATCATGGAAGGGCCACTCAGTGAAGAAACGAGAATACGATTCAAAATTCTACATCCTGTGGATCCACCAGAAAAACCATTCACTGTACCAATCCGAAAAGAAAACACAGTTTATGATTATAGGTTTGTTAAAGAGGTAAGTGGAACACACTTGAATAGTTCTCTTGTTCTATTGCATACCACCTCAATTTTACAATATTTTCTACTGCACTGATGTCATATTTTCCTAGCAATTCTCACATATTGCCATCATAGTAAATCACAGGAGACATTGGGGTCTTTTCTGTGCTCCTTTTATTTGTCTTTTTAATGCACTCCTTTCGGTAAATTCATTTTGTACAGGAATGGACAGTGCACAAATAAATCATGTTGCGTATACTAATTTAATCATGTATGGTATCTAATTAAAATAGATTTTTGAACGTTCCACAGGCTCTGGGAGGAGGTTACACACATTTTCACATACTTGCTAGTTTAGTTATTGTGGAATATGGAAGGTGGCTTCTAAACAGTATGGGATGATCTGGGATGTGGGTTGCAAACAAGATGTTTATGATCCTTCCTAGCTGATGGCATTACAAAGTTTGGATGATGGTATGGTCAAAACATTTGAGGTCTCTCATGAATTTGACAGTCTGAGACCGCTGTTTCAATATATATGGAGACATTTTATGTGGTTATTATTTGCTATTGTGGAATAATGTCATTACATTTTTTTTTTAATTATGTTTTTGAACCTTAATTTTAAATTGGCACCAAAATGGTCAACACCAAAATGAGATATTTTTATTTATTGGAATCCTGAAGCTGAGTTGTGTGATTAATTAAATTATTCAATTAAACAGTTAACATGGCAAGATAGACTTGTAAGTGAGTGTGCCATTTTCATTTTCGTTAACCTCTTGCCTGACAGATAGCTGTGGAAAGGAATACATTTCCTAAATGTATGGAATTTTCTTGCAACCCATTTCAAGGGTCCTGACATTTTTCTATCTTACTTACTGCATGTATTCTTTAGTATAACATTGAAACATTGATGTGCAAGTCACAGAGGCTCCTGAAATATATAGGTTTTCAGAACAACTTATCACATTTCTGAGAATGCTTTCAATTTTACTCTAACAAATACGTGTCTGTGAATATATTATCATTATGTTCTAACCACTGCAGATTACTGAATAGTTACCAACTTCCTCCTCTTCCCTATTTTCCCTTTTTTGTTTATCGCTCTTGTTTATCTGTCTTGATGCATAAGTAATTTCCTACAAGCTGGTTGAATGCAAGTTTACTTTATGATCATACGCAGTATTAACACAGCTAATTTTGTAGCTCATAATAAAACTGTAAATTAGTTTAAATCATACTGCTGACATGATGAACATTTTAAATATTGAAGGACAAGTGAATGTAAGAAACAAATGTGATTGTCCATGTATGGCTGCTTTGTCTTGTATTAAATTATACCAATTGCAGATGGAAAGTGGTCTATATTGGACTAGTTTACAACAGAAAAGAAAAAAAAACTATATATGAGAACTGGATCACAAAATTAAGGAATTTATTATTTAAATAGTGATCAACACATACCCCCACTCCTTTTTTATTTTTATTTTTTTAAAGGGTGATATAAAGTTAAAAAATAATAATAATAAAAAATAAAATATATATATATATATATATATATATATGAATTGAAGTTAAATACAAAAAAAATATTTTATGCAGAAATTATCTATGTTTTTGTTTTTTGTATGTAGTTGAAATTAATAAAAATAGAATTGAAAGAAAATAAATAAATACATGAGATACTTATTTTGATGTGTGCCTTGTTGATTTCTCGTTAACAGGGTGTTGGAAGATGGGAATTGTGGACAGAAGGGCTGAGTTCAGCACCACCTATTCCTCGTGATATGATGTTTAATGAAATTATAGTGCCTACTGCAGACACAGTTAGGTACACAGCACTGATGAGTTTACTAACAACACATCAAAAGCCTTCGGTTTTTGTTGGGCCAACGGGTACTGGAAAGAGCACTTACATTATTGTACGTATTTGTCATATTATTTATCACTTTCTTTTATTTCTGTAAACTATTTTAGTATTAGACACAAAACACTATCTATATTTAGATTGCTATTTGATTATTATTATTATTTATTGTTTTATAGAGGGCCATCATATTATGAAGTTGTAGACAAGACCCAAACCCCGAAGTGTGTCCCAAATGAATCTGTTATTCATTTTAGTTTTTTAAAAGTTTTTTAAATACTAAATATGTGTCAGATGTAGATAGAAAATATAGGCTTATATTAATTCAAAGGGTTTGATTAGGTATAACTTTACTGAGAAATGGGATTACCATCCATGAATTGAGGGTATTTAACATATGTGGCATAGGCATAATGTTGTTTGGAACATAGGCCAAGCGGCAAATATGGTATATGGAGATTTTACAGTCAATAAGATAATGGGCCAGATTGTAAGCTCTTCTCCTTTTGTACCAGTTTGTTATTGTGTGTGAGACTTTAAAGTATTCCACTGATTGTAACAGAACAGAATATGCTGGTGCTATATAAATAAATAAATATAATGAAATTTGCTGATTATATGGGCGGAAAAAACTTATTGTCATTATTAAATCCAGATTCAAATACTACTGTATTTACTCATAAATGCCAACCACCACAATATATTATGCTGTTTACATTGGTGCAAGATATAAAATACATCTAATTTAAGCTACTTATGTACTTATGATAAATAAGCCACTTGAGCCCTATTACTAACTAAGTGATTGGGGGCATCCTACCATTTGTCAGTGATCAACGGTGGTCAGGAGCAGTCCGTTACTTCTTCTGCATCTCTCCACCAAAATATGTGAGCTTGTGGTGACGTCCCCTCCCCTGATGAGTACAAGAAGTTTCACCATTTTGGTGAAAATTCACATGAGGTTATCATGGGGCAAAATGACAGAACTTCCTGTGACATCCTCTCCCCCGATCATTCATCAAGGGGGAGAGGATGTCACTGATACCTCCACCATTTTGTCAGAAGCTTAAACAGGGTTATCTTAGGGCTTCCGTTTATGTCCTCTACCCCGACCCTCCAGTCGGCTGAGAGGATGTCACTGCCACCATTTTGACGGGAGTTCACCGTGAGCTAATGTTCACATAGATGAGCGTGTTAGAGAATGTGGATGAGAGTGTGAGTGAAAAAGTCTGCGTATTTTGGGGACAATTTAGAGCTTTTTGCCTCATTTTCAGCTGTTTCTTGGGGGATCTGGCCTCCTTTTTAGAGATTTGTACGAATCCGAATGCACAAGTCTACTGGAAATATTTGAATGTATGTGTCGAAAGTTCAGTATTTTAGTTAAAATAACCTGCTGAGATTACGTATGATATGGTATAGAAACAACAACAGTCTGAGTTCGTTTAATGTATCAACATTTCTTTTATGCAGTTTTATGCATAAACTCTTTCACTGCCAGCCTGTCCCTGGTAATAACATGTAGATGTGTCACTACTGTATGCAATTTCAGTTCATATACCAGTAGTATTGTTGTTTTTAATTGTTTATCTAACATTGTTTGGAAATGCATCTAGATTATCTAGACACATAGTGTGCTCAGACTTATGATTTGGAATTCAGCTCATCCGTCTCATGAGATGTATCAAGTGTTGAACTGTTTGTTTGAGTAATAATGCCCCCTGATCTTACTCACAGTAATCTAAGTAGTCCCAGATGCCTTGTGCCATTCTACATCCTTATCTATTTCCTATTTTAATTAGAGTAATTCTAAAATTTCAATCAATCACTTTTTTATTGGTTGCTATTAGCGTATCTCTTGTGTAGGTTATATCTTTCCATCTTAAATCAGTTTATTGCTTCTGGGTATTTCTTATACCAGATCAGTCGTTAGGCAGACATCATCCGACAGGCATTCTGACAATAGTAACATAATAACATAATTTTAAAGAAATGGAAAATGATACCATAATCACAACATTGTGTGTTGTTTTCTGGTGCAGAATGTAAAATATATAAAATATACTTTAAATATTTGTGGGAAGCCCAGCATCGTTCCAAAAAGAAAACAATTAATTATTCCTTATTCTGCCTTATTCTACCATAGTTTTCTGGATAGTTTTAAGCATATAACAAATAACTTTATATTCCTAAGCCATGTCTACACATAACAACTTTCAGTTTAAGGTGCTCTTGGTTTTTAGGGATGCATCCAATTTGGAACCACTGCTCCTGTTTCGCTAACTTTAGAACAAAACGTTTGTGCACCTTGTTGAAATAGAACATTATATAATTAGATTTAATTAGATGTTAGTATGATTTCAAGGCATCTTATCCTATCACATACTGGGAAAACCTGCAAATTTATAATAATATTTCAGGCAATTCTAAAATGAAAACAAAAGGTGTTGTTAAAAAAAAAAAACAACTCAAAAAGCAATTTAAAAGTTTTTAGTACTTAAACTTTAAGAAATAATTAAATGGGAGATATGTTAAGATTTATTTGCTTAATATGCAGGAATGTAATATTTTACATAGGTGAAACCTTTAATGGGATTTTGAGATTGCCCGTCTTTAGCCTTTTACTAGTAAACTGTCCAAGTAAATTGTTTTTGGTGGAGATGGGCACACTTTTTGACTTTTATCACATTTTCTTCCAGGACTTCCTATTAAATCAATTAGACAAAGATACCTACAAACCTTTGATAATCAACTTCTCAGCACAGACTACGGCAGCCCAAACACAGAATATCATCATGTCTAAGTTGGATAAGAGGAGAAAGGGACTGTTTGGTCCTCCACTTGGGAAAAAAATGGTAACCTTTTGTACTTGTTACTTGCTTTGATTACTAAATTGATATAGAGGTTGGTTTGCAATGTGAAATGAGTGTTATCTGATAACACACAAGGTAAGTATAATAAGTTAAATTCAAATTCGGTACCTTAAACCCTCTGGAATTTATTCACTAAATAACGACTTGTAAGTGTCTAGAGGTGAGATGAATTATTGCATCAACTATACTTTATGTAAGACTAACCCAGACCTTTTTTGCACATGACACTTCTCATGCTGGTCCTTTTATAATACACGGTTAAATAAAAAATATGACCTAAATTACAAAGATGCAACAGTAGCTTTGACTAGCACTTGTATTGTGTACTTTAAACAGCACTTCCATTGTATTTCATGGAATGCTCGTAATATACCTACATTTTAATGTAGATTTTGTATGCTACAAAACTATGTTCTGTAACTATAACAAATTAAAATAATTTGGAACTATTTGCTGATTATTAAGAGTTTTTTTCTCATTTATTCCAGAAGAATTCTGACCTAGATTTCATAATCATATTTGTCATTATAATAGATAAGGCAAGAATTAATCAGATATAATGTAAACACTCTCTAAAAAGACCTGTATATTGTCAGTATAGTTTGAATAATGAATTTTTATTACACATTAATTTGCATAATATTTAATGCAAATTTGACATTCACTTCACATTTTCCTTCCTTTGCCTCCTGTCTTGGGATGTTAACTTTTAAGGTGTGATGTAGCCAAGGTTTTGTATAGAGATTATTTAACAAGATCTGTTTATATGATTATAAAATTTGTTCGTATAACTAACTTTAAAATAATATTCTGTTCTTGTAAATCACAATTTTATTATTATTATATTTATTTTATATTTATTTTATATTTATATTATATTATTTTATTTATATATTATATGTGTGTTCTTAGGTGGTGTTTGTAGATGATGTGAACATGCCTGCACGAGAGGTTTATGGGGCTCAGCCTCCAGTAGAATTGCTTCGCCAGTGGTTAGATCACTGGAATTGGTATGACCTCAAGGACTGTTCAATGATCAAGCTGGTTGACATACAGATAATGTGTGCGATGGGTCCAGCAGGTATGATAAATGGGCCTCCTTTCTCTTCTACCCCCCCAACTCCACTCCTATCCTTTCTACTCATTTCTCACTGCTTTTAATAAATCACTTTAAAGTGCACTGCCAGTCAGAAATCTCTAGCATTGGTGTGTTGGTTGAGACTGTAGGGTGCTTGAAATTATATTACACAATTTGTAAACCATGATGGGTGTGTATAGCACCATAGCATCCATAATAGGTTGGGAAAAACACATTCATAAATTTCTCAAGGTTGGTTCTAAGCTGTAGATAGGTTTTCATGGCCATCACTACACAGGGGTTAGTGCATAATGAAAAAGCACAAAACACTCTCATAGATACCATAGACTTAAAGACCATAATAATTATATACACATAGAGAAGAATAATCATCCTAATATAATTAATACAGCTGACAGCTTTAAATCCCCCCTTTTATGGGATACTTATATAGCTGCTTATAATATACCGTATTTGCTCGATTATAACACAACTCCGATTATAAGACGACCCCCCAAAATTTCAATATAAATTTAGGAAAAAAGAAAAAGCCTGAATATAAGACTACCCCATAGGAAAAACATTTAATAGTAAATATTAATTCATGTAAACGATTTTTTCATATTTAATAAAAATTAAGATTGAGACAAATTGTTTTTATTTCCTTGTATTTTCCAACCTGCCCCCAGTTATGCACATCTGCCCCCCAGATATGCCTTATACCCCCTTATATGCCACTCTGCCTCCAGATATGCCTTATACCCACCTATATGCCACTCTGCCTCCCAGATATGCCTCTTGACCCCCTATTTGCCACTCTGCCTCCCAGATATGCCTTATACCCCTATATGCCACTCTGCATCCCTGATATTCCTTTTAACCCCCTATATGCCACTCTGCCTCCCTGATATTCCTTTTAACCCCTTATATGTCACTCTGCCTCTCTGATATTCTTTTTAACCCCCTATATGCCACTCTGCCTTCAGAAAGCCCTTATACCCCCCATATGCCACTCTTACCCTCCCCTGACTTACCAGTGCTTCCTTAGATTCCTTGGTGTGTAGTGGTGGCAGCTGGTGAAGGTCTAAGCGATGTGCACAGACAATCTCCGCTGCTGCTGTCGGCACTTCTATGAATGAGCACCGGAAGGTCACGTGATGCCGGCGCTCCATCATAAAAGCCCATGTCCCTGGTGGGGGATCTGGATCTTAGTCTTATAGTCAGATCTCTGATTAGAGGACGACCTCAAATATAAGACAATGGTTATTTTTCAGAGCATTTCAGAGCAAATACGGTATTACATAGCCATCTGTGCGTTCCCAAAACCAAAACTTCATGTATGAGTCAGGGTACTCCTGTTGAGTAACATGTCTGTGCTCAAGCTGCAGGCACACAACTTAAGTTACGTTTGGAAGGATACTATAACGCAAATATTTTTTGTCACTCATCTAGGTGGTGGAAGGAACCCAATTACTCCAAGGTTTCTTCGACATTTCAACACTGTAACAATTAATGAATTTGATGACAATTCCATGTACACAATATTCTCCAGGATTTTAGAATGGCATCTGTCAATAAGGTATTTTATAATTGTACAATTTTGAAGCACATAGAAATGCTAATGCAGTCTGTACAGACATTACTGCAACAAATTATATACCATCACTTGGTAATGATGAGTGCCTTCTCCAGTTAAGTAGTTTTATTTGTTAGTGTTTCCTATAACCATATAATAAACATATTATATATTTGAAGAATATTCCTTAACATATATCACTGAAGACTTATGAAGTTAAAAATGTATAGGAGGGAAATACTCAAGTAGGCCAGACATGTATGTATGTATTACTTTATTAAGCTTCACGACTATCTGTAGCTTATTAGCTGATTTTGACTGATGAGCTGGTCACTTAGAGTTTTCATATTGGGCATTATATATGTATAATCTTTCTGAATTTTAGCTTTTACTTCCTTTTGGATGTTTTTAAGCCAAATTTTATTTTTCTTTATTATTAAAAATTATATTTTATGAGGGGGGCACATTTTAGTTTTTTCAGATGCAATAAGCTTGAATATTTTAGGAAAGGAACTCTGCTGTACTGGGGTAGACGGGTTTGAAAATGAAAAGGCACAACATGGCGTAGGGAAAGGTCTTATTTAATGTTTGCATTTATAGTAATTTCTGTGGGCTAAGGATTTTACTTAGAAGGTTAGCTCAGTTGAACGACAGGTAAATCATTCTTAATAAAATTATTTTAGGGCATCTATCTATTTTCTGTAATCTGACCCATATAATCTATAGTGATAGATGAATTCTGATATATACCAATACATTTCTTTGCATTCCTTTCACTTCTAAAAAATCATTTAACATGTATTACACTACATTTGATGGTCAACCAACAACATTTTCTAGTTTACTTAATGATAACTCAGAATTAAGGAGTGTTCGTCCCCTGTAATGAGTATGCTAATTAAGCATTTGATTTTAACATGCCATTAAAATGTTTGAAGGTTAAGTAGTTTTAATGATCTCAGAAGTAATTTATAGTGAATTTAAGTGCCCTGGAAAATTCTGAACTCTAATGGAAAAATAGTGTGCTAATGGCGTGCTAATTTTCCAGTTTGAAAGTTTAGCTAGGATACATATTTGCTTTTGGTTGTTTATAAACTTTGCTTTTGCATTTAGGATAAATGCTGCTGTAGTAGCTGCTGAAACATATCACAATATATTAAAGCTGTTATTAAGTGGCTAACTGTAAAATTATTTGAAAACAATCAAGACGATTCATAAAATGCAAGGATCAGTTGATATTAAGCCCAAGTGTCATTTTTTTACATCTGGAAATTGTCTATGCAATAACAACTACTCAAAGATGACATTTACTTTGGTCCCTCTGAAGACTGGATTTAATACATGTTGCTGTGAAAGGGTCCTGAGTTCCTGGAAGCAACCTTAATATGCTTCATGAGTTGTAATCCTGAAGAGCTACTGACACATTGGGTGAAAAAGAATAAAACTGCATGCCGAATTTAGACTGTAATGCTGATCTCTGTTAGCCTGCATTTTACAAAATGTACAAGATTAATGTTTTTCTTAATTTTATGTTTTTCTGTACTATAATTACTGTTAATTATCCTGTCCATAGATATAATTTTCCTGGCGAATATGCAGCCTTAACACCACAAATTATACACAGTACCATGGCAGTATACAAAGAAGCAATGAAGAATCTACTTCCTACGCCAACAAAATCTCACTATCTTTTCAATCTCCGTGACTTCTCTCGAGTAATTCAAGGGATTTGTTTGTCAAGACCTGAAACATCAGATTCTCCACTACTGATTAAACGCATGTGGGTCCATGAGGTAATTCTTTTGAAAATCCTTTTTTGTTTTGTTGTTCTACTCAATGATAGTTATAGGAGCCAGTCACGTGTATGCTATGATCCAGGGTCTGATCCAAGGCCTGACCGCGGAGGGTCACTCACAGTAAAACACAGCCAGACATTTACACTAATACATAGCCACCAACACACAAATACACAAACTTCCACTAGCGCACACACCCAGACACTTACACCAATACCCACACTTTGTCACTCACACTAACACACATGCACACACATAACCAGACACACTAACTAACACACCCAGACATTAAACACTAATACACATCCAGACACTAACACAAGCAGACACGTCAACATTAACACACATGGAAACACACACATCCCAACAATCATACTAATACTCACACTTACACTAACATACCCAGACACACATGCACAGTAAAATAACCATACACACAAAACTCACTTACCCTGTGAGCTCCCCTTGCATTTAGGGAGATAAAAAGGGGCTTACCTTTTTATCCTTACTTCTGGACCATACCACCGCCTTTTGTCGAGGGGAGCAATTGCACTGCTGCTCCCTCTGGATCAACCCATGATCAGAACACTGGTGCTTTGCTAGCATACATGCAATGGCTTCAATGGGAATGCTACTGAACATGTACAAGAAATGTACATGCCAATGCTTCCTGGTTTCAGTAAAGGCAGCAAGGACAGGCATTATTTGCATTGGAGGCTATGGAAAATAGGCTTCCAGATGCATTAAACTATAGCTATACTGAGCTAACTATAGCTAACTGAGTGCCAAAGTGGTGGTTAACACATTGACGGATTGAAACATAGTCTCTTATAGTTTATACTATAAACAACAAGTGTTGGCTGTAAAATTCATCAACCTGCAAAACCTCAGTCCCTCAAAAAAATACTTTAGCTCCCTTACCTATTCAGTGACACCATTATAAAGATATCTGGGAACCTCCCAGGGCAAGTTACCCGGAGCTCTCCCTCCTCTGGGGGTTGGTATCAGCCACACACACAGGGGTGGGGCTAACCATGTGTGGGTAGCCATAGACAATAATGAGTGGGTGGGGAGTGGGCTTGGCTAAACACAGCTTCCCAAGCCTGGAGAATGAGAAATGTGACACAGAGATCCGCAGAAAGAGCATTTCACAACTCATGAGAGGCTGGGTCAAACCCGAAACATCACAGACATGCTTAGAAACTGCAACCCTGCCCTTGTTAAACCTTGCTTTATGATGTAGGCACAAAAAAGAATGCTCCAAATAAAGTTTACGTAAAATTGCAGTGCTATCTTGTACACTTTTTGGCTTGGTAGGTAATGGGGATTTAGTGAGCTTAAACATTGAACTTGTAGGTTCTCACGTCCAAGTGCAGTTATCGGTGATAGCAGAAAATGTGAGATTTCAATGCTTAGAAGGACATAAGAATAAAGAAAACTAAATATGTACCTCCTATTAATTATCCATAGATTTAATTATCTATAGTTGCATAAAATAGTTATTCTATTATTATTAGAAACATTGACAAATAAAATAGTTGTAAAATATAACTGATATAACTGAATAAGCTGCTTTTAAGTTCATGAAACCAAATTATTTTATTGGTCTGCAAACCAGTTGCTTTGTATCCTAGAAATAACTAACTGTGACAGTTTTTTGCTTATGCTTGTGATGCATTTCTTCGCTCTAGGTTCTCAGAGTTTATTATGATCGTCTGGTGGATAATGCTGACCGGTCTTGGCTTGTTGGATACATTGAAGAGGTGGTGAAAAGTCACATGCGGGAAGACTTCCATCAGCTGTTTCAGCATCTTGATTTCAATGATGATGGCAAAGTTGAGGAGGATGATTTGCGCAGCTTAATGTTCTGTGACTTCCATGACCCTAAAAGGGAAGACACAAATTACAGAGAAATAAGGGATGTTGATAAACTGTGTTCAATTGTGGAGAGCCACCTTGAAGAATTTAACAACATTAGCAAGAAGCCAATGAATCTTGTGCTGTTTAGATTTGCTATTGAACACATATGCAGAATATCACGTATTTTGAAGCAACCTAGGAGCCATGCGCTTCTAGTTGGTGTTGGTGGAAGTGGACGTCAGTCAGTCACTAGATTAGCTGTACATATGGCTGACCAGAGACTATTCCAAGTTGAAATTTCTAAGAGTTATGGTAATGCTGAGTGGCGTGAAGACCTGAAACAGATTCTTAGGAGATCTACCGAAGGAGAGATGCAAGGTGTATTTTTGTTCACTGACACCCAGATCAAAAAGGAATCTTTCTTAGAAGATATTAACAATTTACTAAATGCTGGAGAGGTGCCAAACCTTTTTGCACCTGATGAAAAGCAAGAAATCTGTGAACGGATGCGACAAATAGATCGTCAAAGGGATAAGTCAAAGCAAACTGATGGAAGCCCTCTGGCTCTATTTAACTTATTCATTGACCGGTGTCGTGACCAGCTGCATGTGGTCCTGGCCATGAGTCCAATTGGGGATGCATTTCGTAACCGACTCCGCAAGTTTCCAGCCCTTGTTAATTGTTGTACAATTGACTGGTTTCAGGTATGATTTCAGGTTGTGTACATAATTGTGTTAGTCAATTAACAGCTTGTATTACTAAAGGTTTGTGTAGCTGGCTGGTGGAGCCAAAAAAATCCCAAGCATGCCTCTCTGAGCTGCACTTTAGCTAAGCTCCAACTGTGCTTGATAAAAGGGAAATGGACCAAAATACTGTAGTGGAGGAGTTTCAAAATGTTCTACATCACCTCACATTTCACAACTCTTCATGAACCTGGCTTAGCCAAATGATGAGCTTGAGCGCTTACATTTGTTTGTACCACCATATTAATTATGTATTTCACTTTAGTTAGAACTGCTTTTCAACATATATCATTCACACATTTTTATACTTTTTTTTGTGTTCTGTCCTCATTCTTTTGTTTGAAGTGCACATCACAAAACATCTCACATATTTATTCTATTTATGATTTGGCAATTACTACTTTTAGATTACTTGCTGAAATTCACATTTTAATTTTGCACTTCTTATTGGTGAAACCTTTCTTGCGAGTTAAATGTTTTAACGACATGATTGAAAAGGTATTCTCTGTTTCAACACATCAGACATGGCCAGAAGATGCCCTACAAGCTGTTGCCACTCGCTTTCTTGAGGATATTGAAATGTCAGATGACATTCGAAATGGTTGCATTGACATGTGTAAAAGTTTCCATACATCTACGATGGCTTTGTCTGAGAAATTCCGCCATGAACTTCAAAGATACAATTATGTGACCCCTACATCATATCTGGAATTGATCTCCACATTTAAAACTTTACTGGAGAAAAAGCGGTCGTAAGTATTGATTGTGTTCTGAAAAAAACCTTGTCTTATAATCGAGCAAATACGGTATGTTTCTGCTGTCAACACAATATCTATTTCATCACATCAAGGCATGCATTAAAAGTCATTTTAGGATGTTTAGTTGGGTAAAAACACTGAAGTGAATAAATGTAAGTTTCTGCTTGATGAACGGTGTAATACCACAGATTGAACAGTTTCAGTAGGGTGGAATGATGTATTAATTTAAACAGAATAAGCTGAATAATTACTATATTAAGTAAAATGCTTTTTTATTTAAAGGGGCAATCATGCCCATATATTTCTTGTTGGGGAATCTGTGAAATAAATTATTTGCTGCATTGGTCTCAAAATGGTGTTTCATTCACAAATGTCATGTTTTCATGACAATTTCTTTGGTCAGTCCGCACTGCTGAGTTGTCTGCATATCGATAGACCAATCTGCATTTCTTTATTTTACTTATACTCATCCTTTAATGTGCTTAAAGTCAAACCCGTAAGGTCAGCAATGTCATAGTCAGTAGGCAGTGAGGTGTCCAAATTGTATCTTTATGGTTTTATTTTTTTATGTTGCAGAGAGGTTATGTCAATGAAGCGGAGATATGAAGTGGGTTTAGAGAAGCTGGAATCTGCTTCATCTCAGGTGTCCACTATGCAGAGCGAATTAGAGGCCCTTCAGCCTCAGCTAAAGGTGGCCAGCAGAGAAGTTGATGAGATGATGGTAGTTATTGAAAGAGAATCCATAGAGGTGGCCAAGACAGAGAAGATTGTAAAAGCAGACGAAGCTGTGGCTAATGAACAGGCTATGGCAGCCAAAGCAATCAAGGATGAATGTGACAGCGACCTGGCACAAGCTTTGCCAGTTCTAGAATCTGCTCTTGCTGCTCTGGACACTCTTACTGGACAGGTATGAGGCATATATATTTCATACATCGCAGACACGCACATACTTTAAATACAGCTTTTGTGTTTAACCCCTTAAGGACAATGGGCAGTCCCAAAACCAATTGAAAACAATGCATTTTGAGCCCGTACATGTACGGGCTTTGTCATTAAGGGGTTAAGAATAGCACATTATTAGATTGATAAATGTGCTAACAATTCAATAAACAAAGTGTAGTAGCATAGTTTATAAAACTTGATTGTTATTTTCTTTCTTGTAAGAGCATTAAATTATCTAAATTATGCTTTAATGATATGCAAAGTACCAGCAGTAAAAAGATAATTAATGTGTAAATACCTCTCAGAAAGTTTATTAAGATTAATAGAATGGATTCTTGTTATCCAAGATACCTTCTCAGCTGCTATAAGACCGAAAAAGAAAATACATATTATGCAAATTCAGTGAACACTGCGGTTTCATTTTGTTTTCACTAAGCTTCCATGGGGTGTTTTGTGGAATAAAACTTGTTTTGAGGATTACTGGTGTTTAGTTATTGGAGCAAAATCTCATGTTCCTGTTGTAACTGAGGGATCACATTCCTGTACCTTGTTCTGAAGCTTGTACAGCAAATACCATATAGCAAAGAGGTGGTGTATGTATGTTTGTTAATCTGTAATTAACTAATTACTACTATTGCAGGAACATTTAGCCAAAACCCAATCAATAAATAAGTAACTTTGTTGGATAAATAATGGGTTTCATTTTGGTGATTACACAGAAAACAACTATTGTTTTACATGCAGCAGGCTAGCTATGCCAGTTCTTCAAATTGTCTCCTACTAGATAAACATTTTATGTTTCATCTGTGCCTGGGTTAGGATTAGGTAGATAAAGTAAATGTACCTTGGCCATTTTTATGTAACCTCTGGGGATGCGGATATGTCTTGGCCGTTAAGAATGTTTACACTTAAGAAACAATTGTACCTTGGTTCCCTTTTTAGCAAAAAATAGTGTAAGGACCAGCTATATATTTCTTAGTTAAGGTGCACAGGACCCAGGAATCTGGGAAAAAGGATTTCTTATTTTCTGATTTTTTATTTGTTTTATCCAAACGTACAAGGCAAACACCGTTATGTTGTGCCTTACGGGAAACAATAAAATGTCTTAGTTTTCATTTACATTTACAGATTTAAAGTGGATCTACCTGGTTTTCCCAATCCTATATTTTACTGTTGTGTGTATATTAGAATTCTACCATATGTGTATACCATGGGCAGTTCAAAAGTTTTTTTTTCTATGATTTTTTCATTTTCGTTGGAAATGTACATTTCCTATCTGATGGGTTATTGCTTTACTTATATTATTGGTAAGAAGTTAAAACAAAGTAAGATTAGTTTTGTACTTAGGTAAATTAAAGGGACACGTCAGCCATCACATGCACAAAATGCAAATTTTATTGTGTAGTCCCTTGTGCAAATGCATGGGGGATTCTGTATGTTCTTTGAAAAAATTTATGGATTTAAAAGTGCCTAATAGGGTCTATCCAAAAATATTGTTTGAGATTGTTGAGGGCAATGGAGCTGTTATGGGAATATGTAAATGTATACATTTATGCAAATACCCAAATTTAAATATAGATAAGTATACTGGTCAATCACATAAATATCAGTGAATATCTTGAATAAACAGACAAGGCAAAGTCTCAATGAAAGTATAAACAAACCTTTACTAAAAATAAACAACAAACATCAATCCATTGCTGAGGAAACCCTATTTATATATATATATATATATATATATATATATATATATATCATGTATAAGAAAAAAACAAAACTAAACAGTATAATAGCTATACAAACAAAAAATAACAATGCAAATATACTTAGCTCTATTAGTAGACTCAGCAGCTTACACTGGATAAATGGCTCAGCATAAAAGTTGAAACAATATGAAGAGTTCCTTGCCACATATTCAATTGAAGTACATGGGCTCCTCAAATAAGACACCTGGCTTCTTCCGACCCAGTCATGAAACTCCCTCTAAACTAACTGGTAAAACCTTAAATAGCCTTAAATCCAGTATTCACCCACTGGGTAGTAACCCAGCCAATACCGAATGGTCATTTCTAGGAGGCGGTCACTACAGGTGGTTATTTGTGTAAGGAAGTGACCCAAAGATCCTCACTTCCTCCTTCAAGCACATGTCTCATTGAGTATGCGGCAGCCATCTTTACTCACTCGACGTCACAGTTCTCACTAGGCAACTTCCTTTCTCAAAAGCACATGTCTCATTGAGTATGCGGCAGCCATCTTTACTCAGTCGACGTCACTGAGCTCACTAGGCCCCCTGTAGGTCATATGTTATTTCGCATGCATGGGGACAGTCCATAATCAATACAAGAGCTAAAGGTGAAGATGTTAACAAAAATAATTTGTCTGTACAGGACATCACAGTGGTAAAGACCATGAATAATCCCCCTGCTGGAGTTAAGCTTGTTATGGAGGCAATTTGCATTTTGAAAGGAGTCAAACCGGACAAAATTCCAGATCCTTCTGGCTCAGGAAAAAAAATCGAGGATTTCTGGGGACCAGCAAGGAGAATTTTGGGTGACATAAAATTTCTTCAGTCACTTCATGAATATGACAAGGATAACATTCCACCTGCATATATGAGCATCATAAGGAAGCAGTATATCACCAATGCTGAATTTGTTCCAGATAAGATCCGTAATGCATCGACTGCAGCCGAAGGACTCTGTAAATGGGTGGTTGCCATGGATTCCTATGACAAGTAATTTTTTTTTTTAATTTTAAAAATATTTCTATAATTTTCTATAAACTGCTTATGTGCAAAAGGTGTCTTTTTTTACAGTGTTTGATATATTTTATGTAGACGAGTACAAAAGTGTCTTTTTTTACAGTGTGTTATATATTTTATGTAGACGAGATCAAGAACCAAGTAAGGTCTCGGGTCTCATACAACAGGCGAAAATGGGAAGACATTTAGTCAAATTATGAAAATTCTCTATTCCACTATTCCTCTATTCTCTATTCCGCTTAACCACCAAAATACTGACTATTGTAAGTTACCATTTAATTATGTTCCTTCCCTAATATGTTTATACATTAACAAATAATTTGGGGCACAGCAACGGGTCCAATATACTATATTGATGCTAATGATGCGATAGAGGGATCCAAAATTCTATTTGGTGTGTTGGTGTGGATAGAAGCTCATGTGCTAGATGCCAATGCGAGCCAGTGAGGGGTATTTGATAGTCTAGGACTGGCCTTTTTTGCATTAGGTGTGTAATGGTATGGTGAGGTAGGACCCCAGATGGCAGAGTGGGCCAGGCCAAACAGGAACCAGAAAGTCAGAGAACCAACCGGGTCAGACAGGTAATCAGGATAAGCCAAATCAGAATCCAGAGACGAGGTCAACAAGCCGAATCAATACCAGACGAGCAGGAATCAGGAGCCGAATCAGGAGACAGGAACGAGGTCAACAAGCCAAGTCAAACCGGAGCAGTCAGTAACAATCTAATGCACAAGCAAATAGCAAAAATACACCAACCAAGGGTGACCCAGAAGAGGAAGTCCAGGTTTAAATAGGGACAGGAGGAGGTGTGTCCTGCATTAAGGAGGTCACCCGAGGTTATAAGAACACGTTACAGATGTGCTACCTGTTTGCCGCGTGGTCGGCCACGCGGTGAAGACGCCAACCGGGTAGCGGTGGTACTCGCTGCCCGGGAAGCCGGCCGAGGAGGAAGCGTTGCGGGACCGGCCACGGCGCGGGACCGGAGAGGCAGGTAAGTCCTTACAAGGTGCATGCCAATGAGCATTTAGACTGTCAGTTAAGACTTTTAAAAGCAATCTCCACTGATTGTTGTTAGGTTTTTGAATTGATAAACAAACATGTGCAAACACAACTTATCAGCACATACCCAAGCACGCAAACAATCAAAAAAATTGGAAGCACAAACTTATATTACCCCCTTACCTCACCTGCTTCTTTTCGTGTTGCAGAAGGAGTGGGGTAAAAGTTTTTCCTACAGTTATTTCTGTAGCACTTAAACTAACGCCAAATGTTGGCCTTGTATGTTTTGTATCTTTTAGAGTGGCCAAGATTGTTGCTCCAAAAAAAGTAAAGCTGAAGCAAGCTGAGAGTGAACTAAAAGTTGCAATGGATGGTCTGAGGAAGAAGCAAGCAGCTCTGAAGGAAGTTCAAGATAAATTGGCTAAACTGGAAGAAAAACTTGAAGAAAACAAGCAAAAGAAGGCAGACTTGGAAAACCAGGTATATATATGAACATTTTAGAATTTCATATAGTAAAAGAATAAAATCATGAACTGAGAACATATCATTAATAAATAATGCAAAAATGTCAGTTTTGTTGATGGATAAGCCCAAGAAATTGTGAGTGGTGTAGAAATTTGGTATTGGCAATATCTAGTTTTAATAGAATGATTTCTACCTTGTGTAATTATTTGTATTTAGTATACATTAAACTGAAAATAATATGTATTTTTTGCATTGTTTCTAAGAAATTTAAGTGCTTGTAACCAACTGGAAGTGGCCAAAACTGCCACAAGCCTTATGTCTTGTCTGAAGCAATGTGATGGTACTTTTGGAATCAAATGACGAATATCACTAATTTGTGACCCAAATGGGGTACACTCTATGCTGCTATTTTTCTTCCACTCTTCCACTCAATTTTTATATCTCACTAAATCTTTTACAGCAGCTATGCAATGTATTCTACCAAAAACATCACTGTAACACACATTAATGCAAACTAAATCAGATTAGTTTCTCTTTAACAAAGCTCTATTTGGGAATGCACATGATAAACAATGGCCCATATAAAGCTTCCTAATAATCTCTATAATATAAAAGGTATTTCATGTGTATGTGATGGTGTGTGCATATGTGAATCAGTGTGTATGCGATTTCTCGGTTTGTTTTTGGCCCATTCGGTTCGAAATTCAAGGTAATTTTTAATTTGGTGCCCACATTCCCTCTCACTCACTCTCTCACATGCTCATTCTCATTCACTCTTAGGCTCTCTAAATGTTTCCCTACTTTCTCTGCAGATCCCTTCTGTTTCTGCCAACCACTTCCGCTTCCGCATCTTCTTCTGCATCTTCTTGTTCATCATCTTCTATCTTCAGTATTCAATCCTTAATCTGGTATCATCTTTCTTTGTCCGCATCTTTGCTGACATAACCTGTCAACTTCCTCCAAGGAAGTGGA
Organism: Sceloporus occidentalis; assembly: GCA_023333645.1. Taxonomy (NCBI): domain Eukaryota; kingdom Metazoa; phylum Chordata; class Lepidosauria; order Squamata; family Phrynosomatidae; genus Sceloporus; species Sceloporus occidentalis. Next base: position 4,662,277 of record JALMGF010000038.1, on the reverse strand, counting down.
AGATGTCAACTTCCTCCAAGATGACAATTGTGGGAGAGGAAAGATGGTTGGGAGAGCATGAGAGAGAGAGTGAATGGGAGTGTGAGAGACTGTGAGTGAATGTGGACCCACATTTCAGATAAAAACTGTTAAGCTTTTTGGGACTTTGTACGAATCCGAATGCGCAAGTCTACTCTCTACTTACAGTATCAGGAGTGACCTATTTCTAAATCAAAGATAAAGGAATGTGCATGTGCTACAGTTAGATGGATCTAAGTATCATGTTTTTGTAAAAGTATTATATCAATCACAGAAAACTGTACAACAAAAGAGAAGAAAAATGTGGAAAAGCAAAAATAGCTGAATAAAAAGTACATTGTATACAAGTGTAGTGTGAGGTCACCCAGCGTCGGCCCAAGACATTGTGCTGCCTGGAGCGAAGTGTAAAATGCCCCCCCACGTGACGCCTGACGTCAACGCGCTCTCCGAGAAACTAATGCTGCCACGTGAGAGCTGACCTCCAATCACTAGCTTGCTGCTGGCTGCGGCATCCTAAAGCATTTCTTGGGCCGGAAAACTGCCGCCTGGGGCAATTGCCCCACTCTGCTCCATAGTAGGGCTGGCCCTGAGGTCACCTGTATCCAGCAGGCCGCATGCATGTCATTTGTCGGCACCTGGCCTCAAAGTGCATTTAAGTTATAAGGGAATACTATATGAAAGCTAAATAATAATTTCTAAATTAACTTACCATAATATGAAAGCCTTTTTGCATAGGTTGTTAAGAGGATTATTTTTCATATTGTCCTTGATATCATAACTGCACAGTAAAAACAGCCCTCTAATAGAAAATTAAGATCACGCAATAATTTACTTTTAGATTTTCACCTTGTGATGGATTAGTTCATTCTATATTCATGAAATCACAGTAAACCTAGACAATTTAATTAAAACAATATTTATACAGATCATATTGTAGAATACTTGTGCACGCTCTTTGGCAGAATGAACATTTAAAAAGTGATATAGCTTATTTTCTTCCACAAAACCCGAGCTTGTCATTTATAGGTAAAATCAGCTAATGTTTAGCTTAACGTTTGTTACAGATTAGTCAAAGATACACATTAAAATTCACTGTTTAAAATAATTATTAAAATAAGTAATAAAAAAAAACCTATTCAGCCACCAGAAATGAATTAGTCTGGGGTTATAATAAAATAACCTTGTCTAACTCTTATATATATTTTTTTTACATGATAAGCTGTTTTACCTCACATACTTAGCAAAATATAATGTGTTGACAGCTCTGTGTAAATTATTTTCAGGGGACTCCAGCTCGCAAATTACTTGGCATTAATTATCTGTCTTTGCACAGAAGGATTGATGAGCTTCAATAAAAGTGCATATTTATTTATGTCAAGGGTTTTGTGTTCTGTTTTGCTAATAGCTAGTTTGGGTACTATTCTTTTTGATTAGGTTTCCCCTTTGTTTTCTAGAGTAATAAAATCGCAATTGTTTTGGTGTTGGTATCTAGGTATGCCTTGAATTAATATTTTGTTGTGGTGATATCACTTACACTACCATTCAAAAGTTTGGGGTCATGTAGACATTTCAGAAATACAGTGTTAATCTTGTAAATGACTGTTGCAGCTGGACATTTTAATGGAATACCTTTATAGGTGTACTGTTGTGTTAGGTAATGCAAGTTTAAAAAGCTAATTAATCAATAGAAAACCCTTTTGCAATTATGTTAGCACAGCTAGAAATGTCCTTGATTTCCATGAAAAGAATAAGTGACCACAAACGTTTGAACTTAAACTCTGTTGTGCAATTCTGCGAGGAAAGCAATGAACGTTAACTAGGCACCATAAAAAAATCCAAACACACAATTTATTAAGAATGATCCTAAGACACGGTGCTAAATGTGGAGCAGTCACCATGGAAGCATTATGAATGGTTCTGGCAATTGTACCACTTGCTGCAAAATTGTGTTTCATGAATATAGCCCAAATGTTGTTTGGTTTACTGCACATGATGTAGAGAAAGTCTTGATAGTAAGTAGTAAGAGCAGTATATTAAATTCAATTACACTTGGGTTATACGTTAGCTGCTTCAGCCGTGGGTTCTAAGTTCTACTGTACTGTTAGCAGTAGCTTCCCATTGGTGGTTTGTAGTATCACCTGTTATTATGTTTACATATCATTGTATATATTAAAGGTTAGAACATGGTTCGAAAACACATCACAAGCACAGCAAGAATCATTTCAGTGTCTGGGCATATGCATTACTGAAATCCATATCTTACCTCTTCCCCAAAAATAAAACTGTGTTGTGCTACTATGTTTTGGAAGAGATTTAGGTTAATACTCATTTTTGCGTTCAGGTTGATTTGTGCAGCAAAAAACTTGATCGTGCTGAGCAGCTGATTGGAGGATTAGGTGGTGAGAAAACAAGATGGAGCCAAACAGCAATAGAACTAGGAAAACTATATATCAACCTTACTGGAGATATCCTTATTTCTTCTGGGATTGTGGCTTATCAAGGTGCATTTACTTCAAGCTTCCGGCAGGTAAGTCTAAAGCTGGGATTTAATTGGGTGTAAGTAAAATACGGAATTATTACATTTTTCCTTGGTATCATAATCAAGATGAGAACTAGGACTTTTTCGGAGACTTTTGACAAATATTATTTAATTAAAAACTAATTTTAATAGTTAAATAAAAAAATAGTTTTTCTAAACTCTTGAAATCCCAGGAGAATATTCTGTTTGTGAATTATATCAAATAAAATGCTTTCTTCCCAGGGCATGCCAAATGTTTGATCACAAAAACAACTGGCTGGCAAACATGGGAGTTTTGGGTGAGCAACAGCTTGATATGTAACGGTTTAGCAGCACCTCTCTTAAGGTTAAGAACTTTTACTCATGTGGCAGTAACAATGCTAAAATATTAGGACTAACCATAGCAGTTGTCCATATTGAATTACAATGTGAACAATTGCAGTACAAGGAGGTAAATCTCTGTATTTCCAGTGAATTTCTATGAAGCCTGTCTACAGTAATCAGAGGAGACAGTGTATTTTGATACTCCCACTATCTGTAAGACATTACTTTTATTCAAATTAAAGCTCCTGGTACATGTATCTGTTTAAGGATAAGGATATGGATATGGATATAAGGATATGTGGTGAAATTCAAATGTAAACAAGCAATGGAGGCTACTATTTTGTTTAAAACTGTTTCTAAAAGATAATATATTCTTAATCTAAAAACTGATAATTGTTTTTCCCTAATGCATCACACTCTGTGAAATTGTGGATTTTTACCAGAGATGTCAGTAAGTATTTTTTTCTGCTTAAAATGCATGAATGTGTTCATTTTAATAGCTGCTGTCATATAATTGTACACTGTACTAATGAGCAATCAGCCTCCGTGAAGATCAAAAGTTACATCTTTGCTTCAGAATGTCATCAATAACCTGGCTCTCAAAGGCCACATTTGCTAAGAGGGGGAAACCAAATAAAGTTGTTCTGTTCTGTACCATTTTTTAACAATATATAATTAAGCCTGGGAATGCTTAACATCACTGTAAAAAACAAACAAATCATAGCGTGTGCTCTCAGGGTTTACCATTGTGTTTTAAAAGTGTTTCTAAATTATTTGGATGCAGTGTGTTATTTAAACCACAAAGCAGGATGTTGTTCCCCTTTACACTATTCTGCAATGACCTGTATACAGGTTTATGAAACATTGTTTGAATTAGAAATGGAGGTTTGGAAATGTTTTAGAATTATTTAGTAAAACAAAATAGAAAAAGGCTCCAGGCACTCAAGGGTTCCACTCAGGCAGGTTTATTGAAGGAGAAGGACAACAACGTTTTGACCTCACGATGAGGTCTTTATCAAGTTGATAGAATTAGAATTATTTAGTGTCAGTAAGAGTTGTTTTTTTTAATTGACATGTTGATCCAACTTGGAACTTTCCTCAAACTTCTGAGAGGCCTCCAAAAGCTGACAGAAATGTTTATTAATAAATGAATCCATGATTTAGGATGTCCAATATAGGTGCTTTCTTCTAAAATAAACCACATTGAAGCATTATTGAATTAGTGCTAACAAGCTTGGACAGATAATTTGAATCATTTGTGATTCAGAATTCCATGTGCCCTCTGAAGAGAAAACCTAGTCTATGTTAGGAAAGTAGAAGCCATACCGGTCACAAGGCATTATTTTCCCTTTAATATTTATGGAATATTAACAAAGCAGTTAAATGTTTTGAATTTAAATATGCTTTCTCCAGCTGACGTGGTGGTAGCGATATGTTTCTTTGCCACTTAAATCAAGTACCTGGCGCAACACAAAAGCCCTTTGCAATCTGCGTTGAGGTTTGCATATGTGTAGATCAAAAACTCACTTATGTATTATGTTATATTAAGAAATAACGGATCGTTTGATTTGCATATGCCTACCCAGAATCTCCCGCACTACAGAATTTCTATGGGAAAAACAAGTGGATGTAAGTTAGTGTTTAGTAGTGCTTTTGTTCTTTCTTAATTTTAAGTGCAGGGGATTTTCATCACCATTAAAAATTGTTGGTTTTACCAGCAAGACATGAAACTTTGGGATGACTTGAAATGGAGATTGCGAGCCAGGCCTTCCCCACCAACGTCGGTGCCTGACCTCACAAATGCTCTACTGGGTGAATGGGCAAAAACACTCCAAAATCTTGTGGAAGGCCTTCCCTGAAGAGTGAAAACGGTTATAGATGCAAAGGGGGGCCAACTACATATTAATGTCTATGTATTTAGAAAGTCCCTGGTATCCCAATATGTCTGTCCAACGGGTACTTGGTTCAGTAGTTTATTCACTTGCTTGTGTATTAATTAACCTCTAAAGTTAAATCAGCTGCTTCGGTAATAAAATATACTATAGTTAAATGAGCTGCTTCTGTACCGAAGTGTAAATAATGATATGGTAAATTTTTTGACATTTAGTAATCTTTTCTTTCATTGGAACAAATGCCCCAAATGAAGGCACATGAGGTGTGTGTCTATATAGTAGCTATATATCAATACAATGCAATCTGGTGAAGGCTGTGAATGATTTCACAGAGGTTTCTCTTGGTGGCACTGTTGGTCAGCATTTAGTAGAAATCTGCCGTAGCTTTTTTTTCAGCTTCAGCTTTTTCTTTGATCAGTGCCTATTCACTGATCTTTTGTTCACCTCAGCATAATACGCTGGAGTCAAGTGATATATTAGACTCCAAGGCTTGCTCTTTGGATTAGCAATAGTGCTATATTCTCCAAAATATGCAGACGGGCATTCACATAGCATTGTGTGAATCCACAAGCATAAGTTTCCCTTTTTCCATTTGCAATGGTATGTACCGTATTTGCTCGATTATAAGACGAGGTTTTTTTCAGAGCAAATGCTCTGAAAAATACCCCTCGTCTTCTAATCGGGGTCGTCTTCTAATCAGACCTCAAATAGAGTCTGATTAGGAGACTAAGATCCAGATCCCCCGCACCGCTGCAGGGGACCTGGATCCTCCTGTCTCACCCCCTCCCCCCCCCATCATACACACACTTACCGGTGCTTCCTGCTGTATTGCCGGGGCAGCGGGTTGACGTCTACGCGATCCGCGTAGACAACGTCCGCTGCAGCCGGAAGGAGGTGTGGCTAGCAGCGGGGGTTGTCTGCGTCCGTCGCGCAAACCTTCCCCGACTGTCAGAGATCAGAGTTCCCCGCACCGGCGCGGGGAACTCTGATCTCTGACAGCCGGGGAAAGTATACGCGACGGACGGATACAAACCCCCGCTGCCAACTCCACCTCCTTCCGGCTGCAGCAGAAGGCGACGTCAACCCGCTGCCCCGGCTGGAAGCACCGGTAAGAGAGGGCTGAGAGGGGAGGGGAGGGGAGAGTGTGTGTGTGTGTGTGTGTGTTAGTTAAATGGGGGTATAGGGTGTGTGTGTGTGTGTGTGTGTGTGTGTGTGTGTTAAATGGGGGCATAGGGCATTTCTGGAGTGGCGTTAAGGGGGCATTTAATAGAGCACTCTGCCTCCTGAAATGCCTTATACACCTATATGCCACTCTGCCCCATAATATGCATTTTAACCCCCTAAATGCCAGAGTGGCATATAGGGGTATAAGGCATTTCTGGAGGCAGAGTGCTCTATACAATGCCTTTTAACTCCCTTAATGCCACTCTGCCTCCTGAAATGCCTTATACCTCCCTATATGCCACTCTGCCCCATAATATGCATTTTAACCCCCTAAATGCCAGAATGGGATATAGGGGTATAAGGCATTTCTGGAGGCAGAGTGGCATATAGGGGTATAAGGCATTTCTGGAGGCAGAGTGGCACATAGGGGGTCAAAAGGCATACCATGGGGCACAGTGGCATATAGAGGGTTAAAAGGCATATCATGGGCCACAGTGCCATATTGGAGTGGCAATCCTGGGGGCAGATGTGCGTAACTGGGGGACAGGTTGGAAAATACAAGAAATAAAAACAAAAAAAATATTTTTCTCAATCATAGCTTTTATTAAAAAAAATAGTTTACATGAATTAACATTTACTGGTAAAACTTTTTTCCTTTAGGGTCGTCTTATATTCAGGCTTTTTCTTTTTTTCCTAAGTTAATATTCAGATTTTGGGGGGTCGTCTTATAATCAGGGTCGTCTTATAATCGAGCAAATACGGTATATTTTGTTCTACAATTACATGTGTTTCGGAACCACTTTTAATGAACTGCACAGGCTTTATAAATGACATGAAGTCAATAAAATTCTCTAAAGTGAATATATTTTGCTTCACAAAAATGTCCTATATATATATATATATATATATATATATATATATATATATATATATTTCCAAGATACCAGGCAGCTTTTAAATTTAGGGTTTGCCAGGTTTTAGTGCATTGTCCCAAGTGTCAGTCACACAAGCTATGGTTCCAGTGCATGGAAAGCAAAAGGGATTAGCAACTCATAGAAACACACAGAGGAGACTTAAGTTGTTAATATAAATCATTGGAAAGAAAATGACTTAAATAGCTTTTTTTGTGTGATATAATTTTATTAAAGCAGCAGTTAACAATTTGTTAAAGGGACAATCTAATGTCCCTGACGCCCCTACTAAATCCCTTACTCTATTAAACGCCTTACATTATAGTAGTGGTAGGAAACAAAATATGATTACTTTTATTCACAGTGGACCAACATATTAATCCAATAGCCTTCTTATTGCTTGAACATATATGTGCATATGTGCACAGGTTTGCACATTTGTATTTGATGATGATATTTATTTTAGTGATGACATGTTATATGTTTTTAATTTCACTGTAATCCATTTCTTGTTTTTATTCTAATGCCCTCTTCTGGCCAAGCCCCCCGAGCAGCTGTCTGAGTCTCTTGACACTACGACCAGCCCTGTATTTTAAAAACCGAATCCAATCTCAGGCTTTTGCCTTTTCAGAGTCTCTAAGCAAAACCTATTCTTTGCAGTTGACTAGTATACAAATAATTCAATGTATGATATTTTTTTTGTATTCAGGAGCCAGGAATCCCACAGGTTATGATTTGATCTGTCTGATGTGCATGCTAACCTTTAGTTTTTTATTAAAACATTCATAAGTATTGACTTAGTGTTCCGATAGGAATCTAAAGAGTATGCAAATGTTTACTTGGAACAGAAATTCATGCATAAATGTATTTGTAGTTAATTAAGTATGCAGGAATTCTAACATATTGTCAACTCAGGTGGATGTGTAGCCGTGGGAATGTAGATGACTATGCATTCAAACAGTGAAATGTGTATGCACATGGAACCTAAGGACAATGTGACAGCTTGCAATATTTCTTTTAAACTGAAATACCACGTTCAATGTCCATAGCACAACTGATTGGCATGGCCCGGGACAGCAAGCATAAAAATCACACAAGCATTTATTTCCTCAAACCTTTCCACAGTGTCAAACAGTACATATTATCTTATTAGTTAAGCATATGGTTGGGGTATATTAAAATATTCAAGGACTTGATGTTTGCTGTTTTTGTGCTCTCTGTAACATATTGTAGAAGATAGAACATTGTACAGAGCCAGGGCCGCCATCACAAGCCTTTAGATCTAGTATCAGCTTGGGTCCAGGCCTTAAATGGTGGCCTTTGATGATACTTTTTGTATGGAGGTCAAAACATTGGTAATTGAAGAGCATTTACATGAATTGGCTTTGAAAGTAAATCTCTATTAATTGTTAGGATCTGCTGTTTTTTTTGTCAAAGCCATTGAATATCACTCTCTTTATTGTAGTGGCCTCATATCAACACTTGACATTTAACTACCAATATCTGTCTCTCTAATGCTAGCACTAAAGGCACAAGGCATGCTGAGGAGCACTGGCTTTATATATGTCACATTATATGCTCCTGTTACTTTGGTCTCAGCATGTCTCACACGTTACTGGGATAATCACATTGGCCATTTTTTCCAGACACATAGTGCGGGCTAAAAAATATTTTTTGATTTGCATTATTCATAACTCATTTGCACCCCCTTAAAATGCAAATTGATACTATACTGCGTATCCTTATCAGTCACCTAGCACTTAGCACAACACTATCCCATACTAATGGCTGCCAGTAAACTAGAAGCCTGGGACAGTGCCAAGCATCAGCACCAGGAGCAGGTAGTGCTCCAACACAACATATTTTGGAGCTACAATATAAGGGCTGCAGCATCCTCTGCTCAAATTGTGACACTGCAGACAGCTATGATGTCATGTTACATGGAACAGAATGCAACATGTAATATAAATTGTGAGGTATACCGGTATTTCTTTTTTCTTTTAATATTTCCATTTAACCTGGGCTTACAAAGTCCACAAAAGAAATCTAACAATTGTATTCAGTTCTGCTAAATATCCAAAAAGGAGCAAACTTGCTTTTGAAAACCACCACAGAGAATAAAAAGAATAATTTGGGGGTTGATAATTTAACTAATGATTAATTCATCCCGGTTAGCTCTATAATTACATGATTTTGATGTCTGTGGTGATTATTTTTATTATGAATATCTAAATTAAAATTCTTTTGATTTTCCCTTTAGTGTTAGATACTCGCAGTAGACATTTGTTATATATTCTTTAGTCAGCATTCTAAAGCTTACAGTCCCCGTATTATTCATCCTACTTTTTTCCGCTACATAGCTCAATTGCCTTGATCCTTCCTTCCCTAACCTCCTCTGTTATTGTCTTACCATACTACTATTCTTGGCTGCATTGTGGTTTTCCGTCAGAAGGATGTCATAAAACTGCACTCAAGTCTATAATTCACACTGTCAATGCAGATGATGAATAGCAGATAGATATATATATATTTTGCAAGATCATGATGTTTTCCAGAATGTCTAGCATTCAGGATATTTTTGCCTGTAACAAAGACATACAGCTTGTGACACATTAACTGTTGACTGCAACTCTCACTGTGACTAACAAGGTGCAAGATGTGTGAAGATTATGGGAGATGTGCTCATATTGTCTCATTTAAATTATTGCGATCTAAGTGATTGTTTTGGTCTGGTTACAAGGGCAAACTTGTAAAATAATGCATTACTGTTAGGAAGACAGTATTTCACAGTGACATATTCCTTTCCTTCTTGCAAAGATAAATCTCTGCTAAGATAAATTGATATGACACATTTGCAGATTTCATAAAAAGAGAAAACCATAAAATACAGTCAATAATGATAATCGGGAATGTCATGAGTAGTGAAGGTATACGTTACAGAAATGTTTTACTCTTAAAGTGATCCATTCTCCAAAGTTGAGAAATGAACATGACATTTTTGTGGGGTGTCTATTGCTTTAGTGCAGGGCTGATTTTCTAAAACAAAAGGCACTGAATTTTTGGTCCATCATTCATGATTGCCTAAGTTTCCCACTTGATTATTCTTATGCAATGTCTACATTGGTTTAATGCATGCTTGATCTCTTAAAGAGGTTGCATGAGATCAACCCTGCAACCCTGCTAAGAATCCGTCCTGCTTTGGGTATAAGCAAACATGGTGCCTGGCCTCGCCTTTTGGGAAATGTAGGAGATGGTGAGATAAAAACATTTTTGAGTCCTCACACACGTATGGCCAAGATCTTGCTCAGGCTCGGCACTTGTCACATACCAACATCTAAATCGCATGCTGGGTTTTATCTTCTCAGCAGGAAATATAGGGTAAATAAGTGCAAACCATTTACTAGAAATATCTTGAAACTATTGTATGTGTGCATCCATTTTTATCTTCTAACCATTAATGTAGGTGACTGAGTTGCCCTAAGGTGGACCTGCCTGTCACATCTTGATGTTGTGTAGAGCATAACAATAACTGTACTACTGTAGTAGCAAATTAGCAATATACGTTTAAATTCAGTGATTTTAGGATCTGTACCATGTGCGTTACCAGTAATTAGTTTTTTACTTGCATCATCCTAATACTAATAATCTTTAATTTTTCAGATGCAAACCAAAGAATGGACTTCCCTATGCAAAACTAAAAATATACACTGCTCAGAAGATTTTTCTCTTGCAACCACTTTAGGAGAGCCTGTGAAAATCCGAGCATGGAACATTGCCGGTTTACCCTCTGACAGCTTCTCTATTGATAATGGAATTATTATTTCGTAAGTCACATGCAGTTCATGATTAATTTGGAATTTTGGTAAAATTGATTTTCTGACATATTAAGTAACCTAAAAAAACATGAAAAGTTGCAATACTGTCATAATAATCAAACTTGTCTCTGAACAGTCAGCTACTAAAGGCAAAATCCTCTATAACAAATTATGTACTTTTCTAGGGTAATGGCCCAAAAGCACATTAAAATAAAAAATATTTTTTTCCCTCATATTTATGCCAGCTACAAAGTAAGGTCTGTTGAAGAAAAACAAAACTGTAATTATGATTATCATTCTTGTGCCAGTAACAATACAAGGTCTGTTGACCTGAAAGCTGAAAGCTGCTTAATTATAACTTAGCAAAACAATAATTGTCATGTATTTGTAAAGTGCCAGCCTATTTTGTAGCGCTGGGCTTTCAGTACAGAATTTATATCCTATACCCGTGAGCTCATAGGCCTGGACCCACCATAAAAAATTAATGAATTAAAAGGCATTGTAGTTGGGGCATGCGATGAGTATGGTACACATTGCCATATATTCAGAAATGTAAGCAACACTACAACTTAACAATCATTAAATTCCAGTTAATTCACTTATTTGATAAGTTCCTAGCGTCTATTTTCAAGCAATGATCTTCCACCTTTGAATTAGTTGTTAATGCTGATTATTGAAGCAGATCAATTAGATAATTGACTAGAGGGATCTGAGTGTGCTCTGTAATGTTTCTAATGCCATTACTACTTTTCTGAAACATTGCATATCAATGTGACCAATGTTCTTATTTATAATACTTTTGATTTGTGAGAATTATGTTCTCGCTAACTTGTTACAAATACAGGAAGACTCATGTTTCCATTTCCCAGAGTTTTAGTACTGGGAAGAAATGGATGTTGTTGGAACCATTCTGTTCTGGTACTTTTGGTTACCCCCTGCTGCTGCCAGGGCCATATGACTAACACATGCATTTAAATGTGCAATTTATTTGGGTTCTTTATTTAATAGGTCTTAGAGAAAGAAGCCCTGCAGAGATTATTTACTATCTAATTCCATAGTGGGCCCATATTTACGGGAAAGAACTATTTTCATGCTAATATTCCTTTAACCTTTGTTAAACTTGTTTTGCTTATACATCTTTTACAGTATTATTATTCTTCCTAAAAAAAAAAAGCTAGATTGGGTATTGTGACTGAAAAATATTTGTGTGTTTTGTTTTATAATAATATTTTACACTATACTATATTTGTCAACCATTTATTTAGCTTTAGTACCAGAATTAGAAGGAAAATGAGCCCTGACTCTTTAAGACTAGTGGCCTATAGATCACATGTATGCAGCAGGTAGACGCTACCTAAGCTGCTTGGTTTTACTAGGATAACTGATTAAAAAGTTCTAATTAATGCAGCTGTGTGTCAAGTAGGTGGCTGCACTCTATATACGATAACATTAGCTACTTTTACCAGTCTCAGCAGCCTTACCAACACAGAGTGCACTGGAACACTTGAAATTTCCTTAGCTTAAAAAAAAATAAAGCTGTCTTGCTTCTGCAAATTCCTTACATAGGTTAATAACCATACCTGGGAACTTGCCAGATTTCCCCCAGAGTCTCTGGATGAAACGGCGCTTCCACATGGCCCAACTTCAATGCAAAGCAAGGTGGCGACATAGGAGCTGTAATAAAGGTCTGTGCTATGACACATGAACCTCTATCAATTTTGCAGCTCATTGGGCCAGCCAGGGGAGATCAGTAGTGTTGTTGACTAAATGCCATTTTGGTCAGGGTATAATACTGTCAGGGACTGGGTCCATACTGACGACTGTAATGACCCAGAGCGCCCAATGATGGTGTTCAGGTGTTATTGCGCAGTAGCAGAGTCAGACAGGGCCTGGTGCAGGGCGACTGCCCTCTCCTGGGTGTTGAGCACCTAGGGTTGCGCAACCACATACCAGCCCTGTCATAACAGCGATGTTGTCCAGAGCAAAGCAGAACTTGGTAATATGCTGCAGGCACCCTGGAGCAGGCATGAGACATAGCTCAACAGAGAAATGTGCAGGATGCTGCAGGCTGGGAGTAGGGAAGCTAAGCAGGGTAATAGCTGAGGGTAAGGAGAAACATAACAAGCAAGGGGACTCAGCGAGCAAGGGGGACAGAGCAAGGAACATGGAGACGAAGCAAGAAGCATAGCCAGACAAGGCGTAAATGGTACAGGACACAACAAAGGACATGGAAACAAGGCAAGGAACACAAGTGATGGAGTGAGAAGCCGAGATCCTCAGACGCTTCTCCTTTAAACAAGGATAGGATATCTTAAACTGGGACATGGGGAGGGGAGAGAGGAACCAAGAGCCTCAAGTGATTCAGGGAAAAGAGGGCAAAGGTACATAAAAGACTGACACATAAATACAGGACTAGCCTAGGACTATATGATAACAATTGGAGATTTAGTCGCATCTTATGGCCATAGTATGCTTCACTTGTTTATCCATAGGTGTGAAAATTATTACTAATATACTAAATCATAGTACAGGTAGGTCATAATGGCCTTTGGCCTTTTATTGCATCAACCTGAATTCATAAATCATGAAATAATTATAATAAATAATTCTAAACGGTATTGAGTCATGGATTAGCCTCAAATTGTGTTTCTTGCTTATTTTAACTAAAGGTTGTTTGTGTATCATGTCTTCAGAATAGGCGAAGATATGTTAAACCTTTATATATGTAATATATGTAAACTACTCTAAAGTATGTAAACACTCAAAATGATGATAATTTTTCCTCCAAATCTACATGATTCAGGTTTTTATTATTTCTTTGATGCACGTAAATGGCAATAATTCTTGTCCATCCTTTTGCAGTTACAGAGAAAGTCAAAGGCATTTAAGCAAAGTATAGATTTTTATATAACTGTACATGGCATGGCTATTATTTTATGCATACTTAATTAAATTAAGATCATCACCCATTGCTATTTTTGTCCAGTTATTTCCAGTCTAATGGAAAAGTAAAGCACATCCTAATTATGTTTTAATTTTCATTATATGTGGATTCATTATTGAAGATACCATCTGATTATTCTCACCTTATCTTCTCCTATAAAAGCCAGACTGATTAAAGAATTTGCCTGTCACCTTTTGCATTATTCATGCCTTTGTTTTGACTGGGTCATAGAGGTAAAATTCAATAAACCCCAAAGGAGACTGCATATCTAATGTGTGTAATGTATAAATAAGCAATGTTAAGTGTGTATGTGAATACAATTATAGGAACGCAAGACGGTGGCCCTTGATGATTGATCCGCAGGGTCAAGCAAATAAATGGGTGAAGAATATGGAAAAAGCGAATAGCCTTCATATAATTAAGCTAAGTGATCCTGACTTTGTGAGGACGCTAGAAAACTGCATCCAGTTTGGTACCCCGGGTAAGGTTTGTTTGAAATATATATATATATATATGGCAGATATAACTAGAGTTAAAATCCTCTAAGAAACTGTAATAAAAATAAGGCATTTGCAACCTTTCATTTCATATTGATCGTTAATCAAATTAGAGCTCTAATTGCTGTATTAAACAGCAGGTGGTAAAATTTGCATGTTCAAAAATTCATTTGTGGAAAATTCTCTTAATTAGCTCTTTTAATTGTTCTGTGAGAAAAAGCATATTTCTGCATTTATGAAAGCAATCTTTCAACATTCATTGTTTTTTTTTAATCTAAAATGCATGAAACCTTATAAAACGCACTGGAAATATACACTATTTATATTTCATCTTTATTAAATGTTCCTGATACTTCATTAAATATGTAATATTACAGTTTTTTATGACATGCACTTCAATTTTTATTTGCAGTAAAAAATATCTAATTCCCAGATTACTAAATAACCAATAATAAGGTATAACCGTCACATATCTGTTTGAATATTCATTTGTGTACCCCTTTCTGACCCAATCCTTTTTATTTCCTATAATCTTTTATTTATTTATTGTGCTCACCCTAACAAGTGCTGCATCCCATCAAGTGGTGCTATGGGGAAACTGGGTTACACCTCCCATTGTTGTTGCTGGAGTTTACAACTAAATAGAGTCATAGTTATGCTGTCCTTACATCATATTCTTATACCTGGGAACTTGTGGGCCGTGACTAGACTGCCCACTCAAGTCAGTGAGTGGCACTGCTGACATTAGTGGGCACTCCCACTGCCATCAGTAGGCTGTAATATATGTGATGCGTAACGTTTGGGAATGCGCACTGTCCTGGGGTATGGGACAAAAAAAGGAGGAGTTCCTCATTTGGGATTTAACACCACAAACCATTTCAATTAAAATGTTAATAAAACACATCGACATGGGCAATACATATACTAGTATGATTGCTTTAGGTGTCAGGTTCGCTTTCAGCCATAGGCAACTTAATGACACTGGCGAGCATGCAAAATTTTCTAAATAAAATATTCGTTATATACACGGCGCCCAGTAAAATGACAAAACTGCAGCACCACACCCTCTAGTGTCTCACTAAAAGGTAAAAAGAGTTAAATAAAAGTGAGGCGGTACGCTGTAACCACTCAAAGTAACATACAGGAACTTAACGCCTAATTCTAAGATGATACAGAGAGTAGATGCATTCAGCATATGCAAAGGAAAAGAGCAAATAAAAACATAATATAGTGTAATATGTATGAAAAACAGGGTTAAAATGCCCCACTCCCAGTTCACGGCTCTGTAAAATTTGCCTTCACCAGATGAACTGGTATCGATTCTCCAGGGTGTATACAGCAAAGCAGAGAAAGCAGCAATATAGGTAAGTGATGTCAAATTTATTTCAACAACAAAAAAAAACAAACCTATATCAACATAAATGACAATGATCACCACGTAGTCCAGTCCTCTCTATAACCGCCTCGTTGAAGAGCTACTGCCATACAGGCTGTCCAGTGGATATCCGAAATGAATACAAAAGTAAAAGTCACCTGTCTGCTGTTTGCTTTCACACAACGCATTTGGCCCTAATGTTACGTTTGGGGCTTTCTCATGGTGTGACACACCATCCTGCTATATCGCTGCTTTCTCTGCTTTGCTAAATATACCCTGGAGAATTGATGACAGAAAATATCAAGAAGCTTGATGCCTGTTCATCTGGTGAAGTATGAGATTAGGTCACCGCAATGTCAGAGTCTTTCTGGAATTTTTTGTGGACACCTTGTCAATCAATGGCTTATTAGTAGGTTGAGGGGGCAATGAGACGAAAGGTGAGGGATTGCCTGGGCGAGGATGGTTTGATTGTAGTGAGAATTGTATATAGTTTGTAGGATATTATATATATTAGGCTTATTTTAAGGAGCTGTCCTCTCTAATGTTTTGAATCTATCTAGAAAAATTATAAAAACAGCTTAGATCTGTGCCTGATGCTGTAGGGATCTTTATGTAATAAAATAGTTTAGATTGTCCAAGGTCACAAACATTTCTACCATTGTCTCTTGAAAAGGCTAGAATGATTAACTTTGACTATGTTTGCAGTGTTATTGGAAAATGTGGGTGAAGAACTGGATCCTATTCTTGAGCCTCTTCTACTAAAGCAGACATTTAAGCAAGGAGGGAGTATATGCATTCGTCTGGGAGATTCCACCATTGAGTATGCTCCAGACTTTCGGTTCTATATTACCACTAAGCTAAGAAATCCTCACTATTTACCAGAAACATCTGTAAAGGTTAGATTACCTATTCATTTTTCAACTATGTCTGTTTGAATAGTTATTTAACTAATTTGTATGTAGGGTTAGGTTTTAGAAAATGTCCAAGACTTTACAAGTGCCACTAGATATATTACACATTTATAAAATTTAAGTTGGCATGTATCGGTGCACATGATTGGCTGTAGCGCGGATCACATGTTCAGAGGAGCAGAGGATCTGCTATAGGCTGACTGCTGTGGTCATGAATCGATCAACTACAGTGATGATCCTGCGTAAGAAGTTTTTTTTTTTTTTTTTTTTAATCTGACGACCAGCTACATCATTGGTCCTCTAAGGACATCTTTTCATAAAGTACCGGGTACATCATTGGTTGTGAAGGGGTTAATTTAGACTCATGTTTTATTGTAACTGTAAATATTTCTTGTTCATGTTTTGCTGTTGCTTATGATATTAAAGTTCGTTTTTAAATGTTACACTATTTTTGATCAAATTAAAAACAATGGTATTGAAAGGTCAAGCATTGGCTGCTTTGTTTTGTTTAATTAAATCACAAAATGTGCAGATATTTACATTTATACATAATACAATAATTGTACATATCCTATATAGGTCACCTTGCTGAATTTTATGATCACTCCTGAGGGAATGCAGGATCAACTGTTGGGAATTGTTGTTGCTCAAGAAAGACCCGATCTCGAAGAAGAAAAGCAAGCACTGATTCTTCAAGGTGCAGAAAACAAAAGGTATCCTCAAAATAGTTTAAAGTCACAGATGCATATTGAATATTCTGACTTGAAATGTGGAAAAGGTCTGAGAGACTGACTGTTATCTACTACAGTAGAAAGTTAGTGAATTTCATGCCTCTCAAGGGTACTAGGCCTCAGTATATTAATTAACCAGGACCCAATATTGTATTTTAGTACAGTTCGTGCTAGGCTGAAGCTGAAGAGTTTGATCATATCTGCATCAAGGCACACACAACATCAACGCTCCAGTACAATTACCGCTAACACCATAGATATTTTATCTTAACAGAATTGTGTTATCTTGCATTGGAAACTTCTGCTTGCTAAGCAAACTTATTAATCTCTGCCTGTCTGTCCATGTATATATCACCATCGATTTAAGATTTGCTTCAGGCACAGGCGTACTGATGCCAATCCGAAACGCTTAATTCTTTTCTCACAATGTTTTCATTTGCTACAGCACTGGTAGTTTTAAGTGGACTCAGTAAGGACATCTTGATAATTGACCCTTACTACTTTCACTTCCCTCCCTGTTGGAGGACTGGGAAGGGGGGCATGGAGGCAGTTGTCACCTGGGCTGCTCAAATTTAAAAGTAGGCCGCCACCAGAACTTTGAAAAATAAATATTTACCCTTTATACAGTCAGTTATAGACCATTTACTGTTCTGGCATGCATATCCTTAACCTTAAGTGGACATGATACAGTAGAAGACAGATAAGCATCACTTATTCTTCATTATCTGAATATTTTATGAATGAGCTAACTTAAAAATGCTTTAGATCCAATGAGGAAAAATGGCAGTGGAGTTTCCTAGAAACAGCCCCTAGACTTGAAACATAAATTGCTGTTCAGGTAACATTCCCCAATTCTCTAAGCTTTTTTGTTGCATGTATTTAAAGTTTATTAGACAGATATAAATTCTGTGTGTGGTTAAGGTTTCTGGTTTGGCATTTAGTAGTCTTGCATGTGTAAAAATATATTGTCTACTTTTGAAGACTGTTGTGCTCCTCCGCAGAACTGTTTAAGTTCTGTGACCTGTTCTGAATAATTATGTGTGCTTTGAATTCTAGGCAGCTAAAAGAAATTGAGGACAAGATATTAGAAGTACTATCATCTTCAGAAGGAAATATATTGGAAGATGAAACTGCCATTAAAATATTGTCTTCCTCCAAGGCTCTGGCAAATGAAATTTCTGAGAAACAAGCTGTGGCTGAGGCAACAGAGAAGAAGATTGATGCCACCCGAATGGGCTACCGCCCAATCTCTGTTCATTCTTCAATTCTGTTTTTTTCCATTGCTGATTTAGCCAACATTGAACCCATGTACCAATACTCTCTTACATGGTTCATTAATCTTTTTATTATGTCAATTGATCACTCAGAAAAGTCTGAACATTTAGAGAAAAGGTAATGTAATATTAGTTCTCTTGTTTTGGCAAATATTGAATAATTGATAAACACTATTTGATTATATTGTTTGTTAATTATGCTATAACATACTGTATATTAGTAATAAAATACACTAATTAAAATATATCAATATATTTATATATTTAATACAATAGATGAAGATGAACAAAGTCACCTTTTAATGTTGTTGGTTTTTTTTGTTCTTTAAGGCTCCAAATATTAAAGGATCATTTTACATTTTCTCTCTATACAAATGTATGCCGTTCACTGTTTGAAAAAGACAAGCTGCTCTTTTCCTTCTGTTTAACAGTAAACCTTTTGAAACACAAAAAACTGGTAGGTACTTCACCACAACTTGTTAAAATAAGTCCACGTTTAAAGCTCTTTCATAGTTCTAACAAGTTAGCAGTATGAATGCTTAGAGCTTGATTTGGGTACTTTTGTATTTTGAAAATAATTTCTACTTATTTACAGTATTTATAACCACTGAAATAACACTGTGTATTGCCTCTACACGTTGGTAGATTCACTCACCAGTGACACATAGTAAACATTGTTGTCAAAGAAATCTGCATGTTTAGTTCATAAAAAAAAACTTTGTCCAAATAGCTGGTATCCTAAAATGCTCAGTCCATAATTCTATGTTTGATGTTTTACTTTTTACTTAAATCCTCTTTATTGAGGATCTCTTCTCCATCCTGCCTAGTTGCGGGCTGTTGTGTGACTCATTAAAGTCCAGATCACCTCGTTATAGGTTATACACATTCCTTTATGGATTATGTTTATTTTATCTTAATAGGTCTTAGTATCAAGTGGATTATTAATAACTTCTGCTGAGGTTGCCTACAGTTCTTATAAGATTAAAACCTAATGTCTTAAAGCTGTGACCTAAAATGACCCCTGAAAACCCCTGTACTAACAAAACCCCTGAAATTCTGATGCCGTAAGCGAAAACTGAATATTCACAAATGTGCATTTTGACACATTGATGGTCCAGTATAAATCCTCTCCAGTTCTGTAACTGGTGTTCTCCTACCAATATATTAACTTCACAGAAAGATGAGGTGTACTTACTGTGGCAAGAAAAGTGAACCATTTGGAATTACCAGCATTTCTGTATACATTTGTCTTAAAATATGATCTTCATCTAAGTTACAATAATGAACAAACATAATTGATTTTAACTAAAAACACACAAATTATTGTATTGTTCTTGTCCATATTGAATGCATCATTCAAACATTTGCTGTGTGGTTTGAAAAATGTATGTAAACCCCTATGCTAATCACTTCAACAAAAGCTAATTAGAGTCAGGAGTTAGCAAACCTGGAGTCCAGTTAATGAAACAGATTTGGAGGTATGTTTTAGAGCTACTTTGACATAAAAAACACAAACAGTTTGCTATTCTCATGTGACAAAATACGAAATCTAAGAAGACTTACAATCAAGAATTGTTGAATTGCACAAGGCTGGAAATGCTTACAAAGCAAACTCAGAGTTTACATATCAGTCCACAGTTTGACAGATTGTCTTTGAGCAGGACACAGTGTTACTGGGAAATGTTTTGTGGACTGATGAAACTAAGGTTGAATTGTTCAGTAAGAATGTGCAGGATTGCATATGGTGTAAAAAGGGTGCCGCATACCCACTTGAAGACATCATCCTGATGGTAAAGTATAGCAGGAAAGTATCATGATTTAGGGCTAGCCATCATGAAGGGGACAATGAATCTCCAAGTTTATCAAGTTATCATACAGCATGATGGCAGGATTGCTGTCCACCAGCTGAAGCTCTGTAGAAGTGTAATGCATCAGGACAATCCCATCAATCATTTACATCAAAACAAATTTACTACAGAATGGTTTAAAAAAAAGAAAACCTGCCTTTTGGAGTGGCTCTGTCACAGCCCAGATCTTAACCCATCAGAGCTGCTGTGGAGCGACCTCAATGGAGCCGTTCTAACCAGACATTCTAAAAATATGGCTTAGGTTAAACAGTTCTGTAATGACAAATGGTCTAAAAGTTCTCCTCAGCTTTGATCTGTAGCTACTGGAAGTCCTTGTTTGAATTCAATAACTTTTTCTACCAGCACTGTGAATGTTTAATGAGTGTGTTCAGTAAAGACACAAAAGATCATAATTGATCTACATCTGACATAGATGTAGATCAGCTCACATTTATGAACAATTAAAGCAGAAAACCAGGTAATTCCAAAAGGGTTACTTGCCATTGTCCTTCAGATACAAATGAATAATCGGTGCATATAAATGTATGTATGAGTTTCTTAAAATTCCTGTATAATAATAAGTAATAAATTATTTTTTTGTGTGTAGGTTGATGATGATGAATGGAAATTCCTGTTGACTGGTGGAATTGGACTCGACAATCCACACTCCAATCCATGTACATGGCTTCCTCAAATATCTTGGGATGAAATTTGCCGGTTAGACAGTTTGGCAAGATTCAAAGGCATCCGTAAGGATTTTATGAGACTTAAGGATGGATGGAAATCAGTGTATGATAGCTTGGTAAGTGGACAGCCTGATGTATAAGCTTGCTGCATGTTCAAAGCAAGCATTCAGCATAATCATAACATCATTTTGCATGATCAGTAGGGGTTGGTCTGAAAATCTTTATTGGAAGAGATTATCGCATCCCATTGTTTAGTGGTAGCCACAGGGACAAAACTTCAGTTTAAAAAGGAGAAAAAAAAGTGGTCAGGGCTAACCTACAAACTAATACATTAAATAACTATGAGACTTTAATACCTTACAGGCCGAGACAAAGCAAACGAATAAAAAACTTAGGTTGGATGTTATAAATCCATCTCTTCTTTGTTTTGTGTAGTGTTTAATATTGGGTGTGAAAGGTCTGACCATCTTTTATTGCAGGTATCCATTTGGCACGGATATCCAGTCATGTTATGTTCTCAGAAATAGTGGGTTTTTTTTTTCATGTGGGGTTCTTTAATGTTATACTCAAGCTTTTGTGTGTTTATCTAAATACAGTACCAAAGCTTCATGATGTAGCCTTTCTTGTTTGTATTCTTCTGTTTTGGCTGTCCATCATCTCAAATTGTCAAAGTAGTGATTTAGCTCAAGAACTTACAGATAGCTCAAGGCCTGACCAGCAAATTTTAAGAGTTGCTGAGCAGAATAATAGATGTCTAACATTAGACAGTTGTCACTTATTTATAAAATCGCTTTTATATATACACTCGAGCTTTATTTCTTAACACAACAGCTGTTAAGATCCACCTGTTACAACTCACATATCACATATATATTACACACATCAATTCATGAATGGTGTTATATTGACAAGGTTCTTGTAACTGCAAGTACACTTCATTAATAATTGGCAATAACCACAGTAGGCCTAGTAGTAAGACCTTTTTTATTGCTTCTACTACAAAAGAAATTCAGGTGCCAGTTCCACACAGCTTCCATAGACTGATTAAAAGTGTCTTAAAGACATGTAGCATCTTTTTATGCATTAAAGATTTCGACCGTGGAAGGGCACCTGGGGATACTGCCCTCAGTCAAGGTAAATATACCACTGGCTATATGGTGGTCATATTCACCAGTTTGTTAGCCTGTGTATTTGGTATATAAGGATTTGCACAAAATGTGGGTTGCTAATAAACAAAATGGAACTCTGTTAAAAGTCTCAGTGGAGATCTTTGATGTTTTAATAGTATACCCCCTCATCTCTGTGAAATAAAGACATCAGGAATTATTATCAAGAGACAAAGCTCAGCTTGCCTTTATGTTGATTTTAACCTTGTGTTACTATTATGGACAAATAAACTAAGCTAACATGCTGTATTTGTACTTGCAGGAACCACACCATGAGGCTTTCCCTTCTGAATGGCAAGAAAAAGTGGGTCAGTTTCAGCGAATGCTCATCATCCGATGCCTACGGCCTGACAAAGTAAGTATGCTAGCCATTTAGAAGTCTTATCATACACAGCTTTGATGACATGGTGCTTTGAAATCAGATAAACAACCAACATTGCATATTGAATGTAATGGAGCATGACAGGAGACAATGAGAACATGTTTCTGTTGTTATTTGTTTTCATATTATTGAAAAATATTAGCTTATATGCCAAGATATAAAAAATGCACTGGTAAAAAGTCCCTGGTGTATCAGAGTCAAATATATTTTATGGCATGTTATTTTGGGTCATAAATTTTCGTTTATATGTTTCGCAAGGAATGGAAAAAGTTACACATTTTCATAGTATTATATTGTTCAGTAAATTTAAAGGAAAAAATAAATAGAGAGCACAAGGCTTAGTTAAACGTGGAAGTATAATATTTGCCTTATTTATTTCATGTTTGAACTTAATGCATTTTTTTAGGACTTGGTCTTGATCTGCACCGTACAGGCAGATTAGGCATGAAAGAAAGCAAAGTGATGCCAGGCCCTAGTATTGGAATATTGTATAATATATTGATATAATCTGGAACATTTAACACCTTTTCTCATACGCGGTTTCCTTTGGGGGTCATTAGCGTGCATGCTAAAACAATACAAAAATAGGATTTTTTTTATGTTTTATGTATTTTCAGTTTTTTTTTTACTGTAGAATTACTGCCTGTTTTGGAACTGCCAGCTGCTTCTATTGCATAAAAGGATATTTGTAACTTGCAAAGCTAAATTATTTTTGGATGAGCACACTTCAATAGCTTACACAGCTGCTGCCTTTACATTTATTTTTTATATTATCAAGTCATAAAAGGTATTAAACATCATATAAAGTTCCTATATTTTTAATTTAATGGGTTACTCATGCATACAATAAACAGCAATATATTTTTTGCTGTTGCCCTATGCCTGACCCAATGCATCACCCCAGCTGTCCCCTTCACAGCAACAGTCTTTACTGCTGAGCTCGACGCTATGATGTCATCTTTAAGCACTCCGTCTAGTAAGAACACAGCACCTGGTAACAGCATGCAATGGAGGCTGTGCCAGCTAGGCACAATCCTCCTTAGTATAAATGGGCCAGATGAGGAGATCAATTACCTGTGACATTTTACTTACACTGCATTATTAGTTCTCTTGTGTTTTGTGAGTTTATGAAATTGTGTGGGCAGGGATACTTACGCAAAACCAGGCGCGGATAGATTGTTGCCACAGAAACTGAAAAAAGCATCTTAAAATTAAGAGAGAATAAAATAACAGATCTGCTAGAGTTTCTTTTTTGCTTGTCGTGCTGTCATTTTAATAATGTCGATATTTTGCTATTGTCCTTTATTGTGACAGAATCTGTCGGTGCATTAAAGGTTAAATAATGTAATAATATTTTTAAAGCTTTTAAAATATTTTGTATTTTAATGATCAATGTTATAGATGTAACCTCCCTTAAGCAAGGGGTTCCATAACATTTTCCCAGTGGGGAACACTGAGCCTGGGGTTTCTTGGGAATTCAAGTAGTTGTCCTTCATCTCATAAATACAGATGACAATTTCACAGTGGTTATACATTATAGTCAATTCGTGGCTTTGTAGAGGGATACATTGATCACATACGAAGAATTTATACTCATGTAGACAGTGATAGCAGAAGTCCTTTTTAATCCCTTTTTAATTAATAACTATTTAAGCTTTCTTGAATTCCTAGAGTACGTGTTCCACTGGAAGTCTGTTCCAACTATGTACTACTCTTTCAGTAAAGTTGAACGTAATAGATGCTAGCCCCCTTTGAGTTGTCTTGCCGTTTATCTGTGCAGGTTATATACCTCAAACATTCTTCTGACACATAATATACAAAGTGCTGGATTTCGAGCAGCCAGCCACATTGTGGTTTGTTTGTTGTTAGGATGATATTAAAATAAAGAAAAAAATGCACGTAACCCTCTATTAAATGTGATCCATCTATGCATAAACATTAAAGATGTTCATATTTATGCAGGCTATTCACTAAATCCCATATCATTTAAAGCTTTCCTGTTTCCAGCTTTCAACTTTAAATTAGGTCGTACCAGTTTTAGAATGAAATTCGTTTCAACCTCTGGACTTTCAAAATGGATTCACTGTGCAACCAACAAAATAGTATTTTACTAATCATGAATATGTCTTTATGTCTAGATTATTCCAATGGTTCAAGAGTTTGTTACTGAAAACTTGGGAAGACCATTTATTGAACCTCCTCCATTTGATCTTTCCAAAGCATTTGGGGACAGCCACTGCTGCGCCCCACTAATTTTTATCTTGTCTCCTGGTGCTGATCCGATGGCAGCACTGTTAAAATTTGCTGATGACCAGGTAAGCTCACAGAACAATTCTTAAAGTTAGTTATTTGTGAGGCTGTAGAATCTATATACATATGCCAGTTTTCAAAACACCATGTAGCTAGTGCGAGATACAGAGGGCACAAATTCCCACATAATGTATGAGATTTTGTTTGTAAGGTAAGTTTTTTTTAACCAGTTTTAATATAACATTACACATTGCATTTTACAAACAGTCAGGATCAGGATGCTATTTTAAGAGTTATACTACATTATAGAAAATTATGAAATTATTGTGTGCACACAATCTTCCTCACACCACTCTGTTAAAGCAAATATTGTTCTTTCATAGTTATATACGCACACCCAAGGCT
Organism: Sceloporus occidentalis; assembly: GCA_023333645.1. Classification (NCBI taxonomy): domain Eukaryota; kingdom Metazoa; phylum Chordata; class Lepidosauria; order Squamata; family Phrynosomatidae; genus Sceloporus; species Sceloporus occidentalis. The sequence goes on along the minus strand of JALMGF010000038.1, from coordinate 4,637,167 downwards.
AGCTATGACTATATTCTTTCTGTTTTAATTTGCAGGGTTTTGGGGGATCAAAGTTGAGTTCACTGTCTCTTGGGCAAGGCCAAGGCCCCATTGCCTTACGCATGACTGAAAAGGCTATCAAAGAAGGCAGCTGGGTGGTTCTTCAGAATTGCCATTTAGCTACATCATGGATGCCAATGCTGGAAAAAGTCTGTGAGGTAAAGTAATAGATAGTGGAGGTTGGGACCCCATTGTATTGTTAATCCCTTTACTGACCCTGTTGTCTCTAGGAGGCAGATTAAGGGGGCGGTTTGTATCCCAATATCTTGTTTTATGTTAATGTGTGTTTTGCTGGATATATCCAGCCCTGTGTGTGAAAAATAAATCCGTCTTCCTTTTGGTTTTACCCTACACTGAATCTCGGCTAGTGACTGGGAAACTGTCCCAGCCTAAGGAAGCACAAGTCAGTGGAGGTGGTGGGTCAGACTAGCCAGCTCCGTGACCAATATTATTATTATTTATTGTTTTATATAGCGCTGTACAATGGGTGGACAAGACACACCAAGTATGTAACATAACAGTTTGACTTACAGAGATAACAGGTGAGGAGGGCCCTGCTCAAACGAGCTTACAGTCTAGAGGGATTTATAGTGTATTACACAATAGGTAAAAGTAAAAGTATTGCGGGAGAGGGACTAGGAAAGTTGAGCTAAAGGAATATGGGAGGACGTTAATGTGTTATAAGCGACCTTAAAGAAGTGGGTCTTGAGGGATTTTTTGAAGGAATAAAGGCACGGAGAAAGGCGGATAGGGAGAGCATTCCAGAGGATAGGGGCAGCGATTGTAAGCGTGCATGAGAGCAAGAAATCAAGGGAGTGAATAGAAGGATATCATTGGAAGAGCATAGAAACCAGTTAGGGGTGTATTTAGAGATGAGTGAGGAGATGTAGGGAGGAGAACCGGTGTGAAGAGCTTTGAAAGTAAGAGTAAGGATTTTAAAATGAATCCTGAAGCGCACAGGCAGCCAGTGAAGAGACTAACAGAGGAAAGAGGTGTTACTGAAGCGATGGGAGAGGAAGATAAGTCTGGCTGCAGCGTTCATGGTGGATTGCAGAGGGGTGAGACAGTTAAGAGGGAGACCAGCTAAGAAAGAGTTACAATAATCAAGGAGGGAGATAATAAGGGCATGAACGAGAGCCTTCGTGGCATCCTGTGTTAGGAAGGGGCGGACGCGGGCAATGTTTTTAAGATGGAGACGGCAGATTTTAGAGACAAACTGAATGTGGGGGGTGAACAACAGGTTGGAGTCAGGGGTGACACCAAAACAACAGGCATGTAACTTTAGTAAGGAAGGTCTCAGTATCTTAGTGTAGAGGGCGAAAACCAGATTGAAGAGGGTCAAGTAGGGAGTTGGAGTCAAGAAACGTAGTTAATTGGGTATAAACAATTCTTTCAAGAAGCTTAGAGGGGAGGAAGAGAGATGGGATGGTAATTGGACAGATCAGTCGGGTCAAGGGCTTTTTCAAGATTGGGGTAATGGTAGCATGCTTGAAGGAGGATGGGACAGATCCAGTAGTGAGGGAGAAGTTGAAGATGTGAGCTAGAGTAGGGACAAGAGTAGATGAAAGAGACTGGGTGAGATGGGAAGGGATCAGGCCAAGGGGGCATGTGGTTGGACAAGAGGAAAGAAGAAGAGAACGTACCTCCTCTTCAGTGACAGCAGAGAATTGATGTAATGTAGTGAAGGGAGAAGAGGTCAGTGGGTAGGAGGGTGCATAGTCAGAGGGCGGGTGAGGGCAGGGCGGTGACTGTACAGATATGTCATATCTGATAGTATCGATTTTAGTATTGAAATATGTGGCAAAGTCAGAGGGATTAAGGTTAGTGGAAGGGGTAGTAGGGATAGGTCCAAGGAGGAAATTGAAAGTGCTAACGACTTGTTTAGGGTTATGAGATAGGGAGGAGATGAGGGAGGTGAAGTAGGTTTATTTAGCAAGGTTGAGAGCTGAGTAGTAGGAATGTAGCATAAATTTGTAGTGCAGAAAGTCAGCCATGGAATGAGACTTTCGCCAACTACGTTCAGCAGTGCGGAAACAACGTCGTAGGTGTCGGGTTACAGTCGTGTGCCAGGGTTGGAAACGTGAGCGTCGTGAAGAGCGAGTAGTAACTGGGGCTCAAGAGCAGATGTGAGAGTGGAGTTACAGAGAGAGGTAGCGTTGTTAGGGCACAACATGTTAGAGATAGGAGAGAGGAGAGGGAGTAAATTGGTTGTGAACTTCTGAAGGTTAATAGAGCTGAGGTCTCTGGTTAGGCGAGGATAGGGTGCAGGGGAGTAAGTAGGAGGCAAGGTTAGGGAACAGGAAAGGAAGTGGTGGTCAGAGAGGGGGAAAAGAGAATTAGAGAAGTTGAGAGAGCACATGCTAGAAAAAATAAGGTCCAAGGTGTGACCATCATCATGAGTAGGGGAGTTAATATGTTGTGTGAGATCAAAAGAGGAGGTAATAGAAATACACTTTGAAGCCATGGGACTTAATGTGGAGTCAACTGGGATAACAGAGGGAATATCAGAAGAGAGAAACGGGGGCAGCCATGAGGAGTAGTGGTCAAGAAAGATGTTAGCCGGACCAGGGGGACGCTATATAACAGCAATGGTTAAGGATATGGGATTAAATAGTCGGATAGCATAGACTTCAAAAGAGGAGAAAGAGAGTGATGGAGCAGAGGGAATAGGTTGAAAAGTACAAGTTGGGGAGAGTAGGAAGCCTACCCCACCATCCTTCCTGTCATCAGATCGAGGAGTGTGAGTGAGGTGGATTACATTTGTACAAACATTGTTACTTTTGTAACAGAATAAAATTGCACAACATAAGATTTCTGCGCACACTTACTACTAAAAATTAGAGGGAACATTGTTGACCAACACATTTTTATTTACTACCTCAAATGTCTTAAGCTGTAAATTAATAGTGATATGTTATTTGACAAAAATGAAATATGTAATAAATTATAGATTTCAGATGGTATTGACAATTTTCATAGTATATTTGTTATCCTCCAATATAATATTTATTATCAGAAAAGACTATTCTTCACTAAAAGTCTTAATGATAAAGCCTAAGACATGATATACCTGTATATACCTCACCCTGCTTCTGAAGTCTTCGGTGCACTTATTAGTGCTAGATGGCATATAACTGGCTTATTAGCAAAACTGGCAAATATATTTCTCCTAATCTATGTTACTGTGTACAGTAGCATAGGTTAGCATTGAGAAAAAACTTAGTTTTATCTTATTTTTCTCCAATATAATCTTCATTTATAGCTGAAGACCTGAAGGCTGCCGTTATTGTCAGTTATGTGATGATTTGTTTGGCTGTTCCTGCTCAAACATCACATTGACACAGACCTTCATTAGCTGGCTGGGTTATTGAGACCAAGCCATTTTATAGAAGACCAAAGAAAGTATGATATGCAGTCTGGGTGCTTGTCTAGTAGATTGGGTTAAAACACTGAGCTAGTGCCTAACCAAAAACTATTTTATTAAAAAAGAAAACAATACTAAAACATATTTTTATCTGATAGTAGTAAATATTTTTGGTGGGAGTCCCCTATAATGCCGAGAGGTCTTATCATTCTATTTCAGTTGGTCAAGAATTCTGTCTGTTTTCCAAAACTACTATGATGCTCACGTCCTGACTCTTTGGTTGGGCCTGGTGTCACCACAGCTGATGAACATGAAAATGTAAATGTGTTATAAATGAGCAATTAAATCAAATGACGATTTATTAGCAGGTTAATGTTTGCAACTTCCTGACCATCATAGCTTTTGTTTGGGAACAACTACCTTCTAGGTATAAGAGGGTTAATCCCATCTCATTTCACACATTGTGTCCTTGAAAACATCTCATCGATTGGTTCTGAAATAACTAGTTACGTGTAAGTCAGAATTGATAAAATCTAAGCCACATCCGAAGTGAATGGGATTTTCATATTTAATGCATGTTCCTAGCGAGCCAAGAAATGGAAAAAGTTAAGATATTTATAAAGTAAATTGCATTCATTCTCGACTTGAATTAACACCAAGTAAAGTACTAGTTCTTATCTTCTATTGTTGCAAAAAATGTGTCTGCGAAAGATACTTTTTACTCCAATCTAATTTTACATATATTTTTACTGCTGGGGAGAAAGATGATTTAGAAAAAAGAATTATCTCTTTTCCCATTAGATTCAGGCAGACTTCTGCTCTTACTGGGATCTGTCATACGCAGTTGCCTGAGTTTGTACTTTCTGTCTTGTCCTCTATGACCTTCTTACAGAGCCGAACTTTCCACATTATTCTTTTCTGCTGTAAACATGCCTTCCAAACTACTCAATGGATAAGGAAGGTAGTAGGGAAAGGTTATATTCACTGTGCCTTAAAATAAAAATTGTAAATATGAAAAAATGTATTTTATAGAAATGCATCTACAAAGTAATTGTGTTGTGGTTGCTACACATGCTATATATGCACAGAGAAGGTACAAACCATAGCTGGGGACACCCAGGCTCCAGCTAACTGTCTTTGGTGGGGAAGTGGGGGGGGGGCATGCCTCAACACCGCTCCCGTGACCTGAAGTTTCTCCGTAGTGACCCCGAGAAGCACTTTAGGAATGTACATAACTACCAGAATGTATTTATGAATTCATGAATTTAACAGCTTATTGATGACTGAGTTGGCCCACAAATTACCCACTTGATACTTTCCAGAGCAGTTTAAACAGCACACAGTCCTTCTGGGGATATAGAATAGATGTCAAGAGAAACCCCTGCCAGTTAATTCGAATTACACTTTGCATCTGCGTGCTGTTCAACCTGCTAAAAACTGATGCAAGCTTAGGTAGAAACCACAGCTCATAGCCCAAAGAACACCGACCAGTTCTAGTTGGATCTACTACTGTTGGTTTCAAAGATTTTGTTTTCTTCTACAAGTCCTCTGTAAATGAGATTCCAATAATAAACATTATGTCTAAAAAATAAGAAACACATAAAACCAATGCAGACCTCAAGCACACAAACATATGGCTTCTTGTTCCCAGGTGTCTGCATAGCAGTTTTGCATATATGTCTGTATATATATTAGCAAAACAGAACAATTCAAAAATCCATTTTGTATGAACTCCATTGCATTTTATTCAAGCAAAATACATATTTTGGTGGTGGAAAATGACTAGCTGCCTCTAGCACAATAGCTCATTTTAGAAGAAGTCTAAAGTATGTGTACCTTGCAGGTATGAGAGAAAGAATGTACAAATGAAATCTTATTTACTAACACCATTTCAAACCTAATGAATATACGTATATAGTAAAATTGTCATTAGCACTGGAGTTTTCCTTTAAGCAGCCCATGGGAGAGCTTGGCAAAGACTTACAGATCTCCTGCCCCCTCCATGGCACGTCAACAAATTGCTTCTGGTGGAAGTATATAAGCAGGGCTAGTACACGAGGTCTGCCGGACTGTGTATAGCACATAGGTCTTAAGACTTACCCAACAACTCTCAGAAGTTTTTTACAACATTGTGACTTTTTTGTGTTTCTGTCAAGATAACAAATGTTAACAGGCAAAATCATTTGTACAACATGTACCTAGTGTTAAATATTCATGACATGTTGAAATCAAACTGAAGTGTATGTCTTTATTTCACCATTTTGTCATTCTACAGGAGTTGAATCCTGAGACAACACATCCAGATTTCCGCCTCTGGCTTACAAGTTACCCATCGCCAAACTTCCCTGTGTCTGTACTACAGAACGGAGTGAAGATGACTAATGAGGCACCCAAAGGCTTGCGTTCCAATATAATCCGCTCGTACCTGATGGATCCTATCTCTGATCCAGATTTTTTCACTAGCTGCAAAAAGCTTGTAAGTATTGTTCATAAGCTAAAATCCTTTTTTTATTTTATAAAGTACAGTACTGTAGAGTGCACTGTTTCCTTTGTTAAAAAAACAGACCACATACTGTGTAGAGATGGAAAAAGTGCAGAATAAAAGATGTTTCTTCTGCATTGCTATTTTTATACATGCAAAAAAATAGATTTTATTAAAATACATTTTAATTAGTTTATTACTATATTTTCTATTTAACATTCATAAAGCATACTGCATTCTTCTGATTGCTCAATAATCAATTTACAATATGTATTTATAGTAAATATTTAGTCAGTAGATTTCACTTTCCCATACTTTATTTCTGATTAACAAGTGCAATTAGGCCATTAGCTATTTGCAAACTACCCACTGTGATTTGCCTTTATGTACTTTATTTAGAATGTAAATTAGTTAAATGCAACTAATGCCAATCATGAATTAAAAGAGCTGTCCAAATCAGTTTCCATTCCATTAGTTGGGAAATGGAAGGTACCTACTTTGAGTAGAGCATATCGAGGGATTTATGCATTGTGTTTACCTAAAGTAAATGTGTAGATCAAGAAAAAGGAGTTTTGCGAATTGCTTGAATTTGACATATTGTAAAGCCAAATTCTGCTGTTATTTTTATTGTTTATACATATACATATATATATATATATATATATATATACCGTATTTGCTCGATTATAAGACGACCCCCCAAAATTTGAATATTAATTTACGAAAAAAAGAAAAAGCCTGAATATAAGACTACCCTATAGGAAAAAAGTTTTACCAGTAAATTTTAATTCATGTAAACTATGTGAACAATTTTTTTTAATAAAAGCTATGATTGAGAAAAATATTTTGTTTTTATTTCCTTTTTTTTTTCAACCTGCCCCCCCCAGTTATGCACATCTGCCCCCAGGCTTGCCACTCTGCCCCAGAAATGCCTTACACCTTATATGCCACTGTGCCCCATGATATGCCTTTTAACCCCCTATGTGCCACTATGCCTCCAGAATTGCCTTATACCCCTATATGCCACTCTGGCATTTAGGGGGTTAAAAGGCATATTATGGGGCAGAGTGGCATATAGGGAGGTATAAGGCATTTTAGGAGGCAGAGTTTTGCTCTGGAAAAAACCTTGTCTTATAATCGAGCAAATACGGTATATGTGTGTATATATATATATATATATATATATATATATATATATATATACTTGGTTAAGCTGTCAATGATTGTGTTCTGTGCCATATTGTGCACTGCCTTCTATATGATGTGTTCTGTTTTTTAATACATTCAATCAAGACAAATTTGGCCATAAAAAACCCCAAAAAACTACATTTTCAGTTGCCCAGCTGCTGAACAGTAACATTATTGGTACAAAAGCAACATTCAGTTTGTCAGAAAAAAGTACCACATTTTTGTGCCTTGATGCACTTTGCTCTTTTTCAGAAACATGTTTAAGCATTTGGGACTTTGTAAAAGACATTTTAGTATAAAGTGCCTCAAGACATACATTTGTATACCATCCTTGCTACAATGCAATTTATGTTCACAGTTTTGGAGATGTAGTGCAGGCACTCTTTTTTTATTAAAGGTACACTCGAGTGTCCCATGCACCGCCACCAACCTATAAAAGTAAAATAACTTTAGGAGAAGAGTTGCGGTGCACCACCCCCTCCGTTTTTCCATTTTTGGAGCCAGTATTGGCTGCTTCGATCAGCCAATCAGTGGCAGGAAGATGCAAAAGTTTGCATTAAAGAGTATACAATGATAAATTCCAAGACAAATAATAGAAGGACTGCTGTTCATTTGTGCCTGGACTCCATCCTCTTTTAGTCAATGAGATATAATGACATTGGTAACTACTGTATATTTATAATGAGAAATTCCAGGAAATAGTGCCCACCATATCCCTACTATTTACTTTTTTTTTCATTAATGCATTATGATCCTTATAAATATGGCCTAGAATTAAATATCTGCTGTTGAACTTTTGCTATTATTTATGTTGTAGTTACACAGGGTTCCCAACATCACCAAACAAAAGACAACAGAAAGAAATAATACACACAGACAGATCTTCTTTGTCTTTTCCCATATGACCAATAGCAGTTTTACATAAAAATAATGGATATGATTGTGATGGATATGGATTCCATAGGAAACATTGGGCAATGCAAATAGCTGAGGGTGATTATGTAAGACAAGTGGGGGAGGTTAAATGTTAATGTCTGTCTGTTTTCCACCCATGCCCCTACTCATATGTCCATTTTGTGCTGCCTCTATCATAGCACCTCCTATAATGCATTTAATATTCACTGGGAGGGACTGTGTAACATTATTTTTATGTGTTTTTTTGTTTATCCTTTATACCTTTGATCTTTTGTCTTGTGCAACAGCCGGAGTTCAAGAAGATGTTATTTGGTCTGTGCTTCTTTCATGCTTTGGTTCAAGAACGGCGGAAGTTTGGCCCTCTAGGATGGAATATTCCTTATGAATTCAATGAGACGGATATGAGAATCAGCGTGCAACAGCTTCACATGTTTTTGAATCAATACGATGTAAGAACTTATGTTTCCCCACTGAGTTACTCTTATATGGCAGCTGCCTGCTGTTGGGAGAGATAGGAGAAAGGCTGTCTGTAGGGAAGGTTAAACTGATTAACAAAGCGAACAATGGGAAAATAAATTTGATTAAAATAGAGGGAAAACAAGGGGTTGGTGAAACTGGGGGAAGGTAGGGCCCACTACTAAATTCTTGCCAAGGACCCCATGAACCTAAATCCTGAAGAAGGGTGGATGGAGTATGTCAAATGGTTACAGCTCTTCTGTTATTTATGGAGCTCCTTTTTAAATGCAAGTTTATTGAATGGATCCATTTAATAACACAGAAATAATTATATAGCTATTCCTATCATCTGTTTGATATTCCTGTCAACTCCCTTCTATTGTTCCTAAAATTTTAACCAATTAATAACAATAAGTAACTTAACAAAAAAGAGTTAACAACGTATAGGATAAATCAGGCCGATCCTGCCAAGAATGTAAGAATGCTGATCTCCGTTTGTTACATATTAGTAATTACATAGGTATACGAAGTGTACACAGCTGAAGAAAAATGTAACATATCATGTCTTGTAAATGTGTTGCTACATATTACAAGATAGAACATGTTACTGAGAAATTACTGTTTTGTTTTCTTGTTTTAGGACGTACCATATGATGCCGTTCGATATATGACTGGAGAGTGTAACTACGGTGGAAGAGTAACTGATGACTGGGATCGGCGGACGCTGCGTAGCATTCTGAATAAATTCTACTGCGCAGATATCATTACAAATGCAGACTACAAATTTGACTCTAGTGGCATTTATTATGCACCATCTGATGGAGACGTAAGTAGATTTCAGACATCCTTAAAAGTGCTCAAAAAATTATTAAAAAAAATATACAAATCTTTAATAAATACATAAAACATATATAAAAAACCATAAAATACACAACAAAAATAAAAATAAGAGATGAATATACTATATCTCAACAAAGGCACACTAATGACTTCCCATCTCTACCGCCAAAAAAAAAGGTAGAACCCACACAGAACGCGTTTCGTTTAACACCTGTTCAGCTGTAGCGGTTGCATGAATATTTATACGCAGGCCTAGAAAAGGCTAAATGTTAGTCCACAGTAAGAAATTCAGACATTTTCTGGTGGGTTTTTGTACTTGTCACTGATGTTTGAGTTAGTAGAAAGTTCTGGACCTACAGCTGGCACATTGCTGTTATAGTCAATAAACGTGCAACCAGTGATAAATTGAATACTCGTTAAAAGGGAAGTTTTGCTCTTTTACTTTGAACACCGGTCATTTTGTAATGAACCCTGACCCTGAAATGCTATACATATGGAAATATAATATTTCATTATCATAGGCGACATCTACATTTACAAAACTACAGAGACCTTGTTTCCTAATTAATATATTTATATATATATATATATATATATATATGAATCAAGATATCCTAAAATATTTCCCCTTTACCTGAAAACATAAGATATTTTAACGTTTTTCACTCTTATGTATCATGGATTGTATTATTATAACCTTTACATGAGTTAGTATACTACTTTGAGTCCTGTTGATTTTTTAGGTCATTTTTATTGTTCTATTTTTAATAATACAGTTTAGTTGACCTGTTAGTTTGTATATTTGGTATACATCTATCCCTCATGCCTGGAAAGCACTCTTCTAAATCCTGAAAATATTTTCTATCTGGACAGAACACAAACACAGGAATCAATCATTGAGATTTGAAGTATGAAAACAAAATGGGTGGCTTGGGAAGACCATGTAGACATTTTTGTGGTAAATTATTTTAGGTGATTAAACTATTTCTCAATGGTTAGTAAAATGAATAATATCACAAAGTCAGGCCTTTAAACTTTCACACGGCACCTGGTATTAGCTGGTAAATCGGAACTAAACTCTTACAGAGATTATCTGCTGTAAGGTGGCGAGGAGAGTCAGTGCCCTTTTAATGCCTAAGTGCTCACACACTGACCTTTAAACATTCTGCTCTGTATTCTCCTAGTACGACCATTACATCGAGTATACAAAGAGCCTTCCACTGAACCCTTCCCCTGAGATTTTTGGTATGAATGCTAATGCGGACATCACTAAGGATCAGTCAGAAACTCAGCAACTGTTTGACAATATCCTTCTGACTCAGGTATGAGACGTCACTGTGGCCTTATGTTATGTGTTTACGATAAGAATTGAGTGAAAAGTGATATAAACAGTTTCTATATGCCATAAATAACAAATAAATACCACCATTTGGAAGGAAGGTTTTTGTGCACAAATATAAAGATGGTACAAAATAAGTGTTTTTATGCTTACTTGTAATATGGTTAAATAAATTTTTTTGCTAACAGGTAAACATTTTTATGGCTTCAGATTAAAATATTTTTTGAATTATATTTTTGAAAGTGTTTGAGATAAGAGGCAAAAAAATAAATCCAAAATTGCAGCATATATTATATGGAGTGCTTATTGTATCACGGCATTTATATCTGTGTATCTCTACAAAATATTACATTCTAAATACCAAGGACGATTTGATCCTAACCTCCACAATTTCTACTAAGGTAATTTAAGTCAGCTATAATTCTCTATTATTTGTAAATTGCAGCAGTCCACAGTGGGGACACCAAAGAAATTTGTCAACGCTTTTGAATTCTTGTCTTGATAATATTCTCCCATAGGCTTGGGGTTTGACACTCCATTGCTAGGCATATGGGGCAACAACTTTCAGTGGACACTGATTATTTAGTCGGAATCTATGCAGTAGTCAACTGGTGGTTTGAGTGAAAGTTTATGTTTTACTATTTCACACATAGTGCAAGCCTCTTATGTCACCTAACATTTCGTTTCAACCAGTCTCACGTTTTAAGTTAAGTTGATAGATTGAATCTACTGTATTCTGTTGAAGGGAATCGTAAAATAATTTTGAACGGTTCATGATATCTAGATGAGGATTATGTATAAAATGTCAAGTTTAGACAGATACAAGTATATTAAATAAGTAAAGCTCAGCTAGAATCTAAAATGTTTTTGATATCTGCATGTGGATTATAAACAGTCAATGTTACTAAAATATTGCTTTAAAAAGCAGTGGCAGATAAACAAAGAAGGAAAAAAAACAACAAAATATAAATATGCGGTTGAGATTGCTAGTATTTACATACACAAATGAGGCAATGCTAACTGTACTTAAATAATAATCACATGCTTTTCATCTTTTTGCAGACTGATAGCAGTGTAAGTACAAATTTCTCTCTATAATACTCATTAACTTCGCCTTTTATACTCTTGCCTATTGGGATATGGTATTTCATGTTACTAATTGAACCTCATTCATTAACTATATTTCATCAGAACTATTATTATATTCAATGTATGTGAATATATATATATATATATATATATATATATATATATATATATATATATATATATTGGATACAGAAAACATTCTTACATATATGCACCTAAGTACGGATACATAATCATAAAATATGTAGTGTGTATTGTGTAAAAGCTGAGAATACCTAATTGTGTCTAAAAACAGAAAACATAATTTCTGCTTAAGCATAGATGATTTCCAAAGTTCGAGCTTACACAAACAAGCATTTACTTTGAAAAAATGACTTCTGTGCAATAAAAAACTTATGACCTTTTGGATATTTACAAGTGGCGACTGCAAAAGATTTTTATTTAACCTGTATTTTTTTATTCTGAATTTTTCAGCCACGGCCATCCAGGGAATACAAGCATGCGGCATGCTTCCCCTCATTAGCAGATAAAAATTAAAATACAATTTCTTTAGTGGCATATTTATGATTTTCAACTGCTTGAAAAGCTACATTTAATTTGGCATGTTTATTTTTACATCTAAATGTAAGTTAGCAATGCTAATCTAACCTAAATCATGAATATTATTGTCCATAATCCGCAAACCCTAAATATATTCCTACAAACATAATATATAAGCATAGCTCCCATTTTATTAACATAATTAGAAGAAAAAAATATATTTTTACCAATTTACTATTTGTACAATTCACAAAGTACTGATCATATAGAGATCAACTGAGACATTGGCACAAATCTCAGCACCATTTTTTATGTTTTTATTTGTTTTTTTTTGCATTTGCTACAAGCAGTCATTATTGTAATGCAGAATAATATAAAATCACTAATTTCTTAAGTCCATCTGGTCCATGTTCCAGTATATGTATCATAATTTGTTGAGGAATTACGATTGTGTTTTTATAACCATAGAATAACAATGACATTTTATATCACAGCACCTAATTATTCCACTTTAGGAGGAATAATCATACTTTGGAACCCAACAGTTTCGCCTGTTTATCACTTCCTCTGGAAACTGATTCTGTATCAATAGAGGGACAGTGAAAATTAATAACAACATTAGTGTTGACTATATACAATTTAAAAGTAGTTTTAACACATGTTAAGACATACTAGTACAGAAGGAGAAGAAGGCCCTGCTCTTGCAAGTTTACAATCTAATAGGCGGTTAAGTGGAGACGAGAGGGAAGTGAAATTTTTTCACCAAGTAGGGTAAATGTTCATGACAGCAGTCATGGACCAATTGCATTATGGTAAGTGTGAGTGTTTCATTTTTGGATGAACTGGCATATGTTTTTACAATATAAAGAGGGTCCACGTTGTGCATATGTAAGAATGTTTTCCATCTGCTATGAAATATATCGTTTTTGAAATTAAGCTTTATGTCTCCCTTTATTCTCATGTTACACACAAAGACCAAGTAGAAAAATATCCAGCATCCTGTTCTAATATATGCATGTATTTGGTTAAAAAATATATTTACTAGATATAATTGTGCAATGACCACAGCAGAATCTGCATTAGATTATTGTCTGCAGCAATATATTAAACAGAAGTGCATTGCTAACTAATTAAAGGGAAAACTAATAATGATTCCCTTGCTTGATTTAAACGTTATAAGGCAACAGTGTTCTACTATTAACACAATAAAATAAAAGTGGCACACACTTAGCAGCTGCTATGCAGCCGTAAAGATGTGCAGAAGACGGAATCTGCTCATTTCATTGTGCACTTATATCTTGAAATATGGTAGCATATAAAACAAGTGGTGTATTAACAATAACTTAATAAGAGAAAGCAGGATCTTTTCTGTCTGCAAAAATATAGTGGCTCATAATATTTATCTTACTATGGTGAATGGTCTTCTAGCTAGATGTATATATTCATGTGAATTGTTTTTTTGTGTTATTAGCTAATGCCTTTTTTCTTATATAATGGTTATCTAGACTCTAGCCCTTAAGTTAAGCTATATCTGACTTTGATTTTTTTTTATCGCATTACATGTTCATGTTATTTCTGTAGCACCTTTAGATCAATGCAGCCCTTTGATGCCCGGTCATTATCAGTGGCATTATATACGCACCTATGAAGCTGCCGGGTTTGACCTGGAGACCCTGGTCTTCGGGTCAGTTTCTTCTTTTTCTATGCAGGGGAGTAGTGTGATCACACTCACCCTCGCACTCACCCTCTATCTACATTCTGCCTACTCACCGGCCTGTTCACTGCTCAGTTTTTGCCCATTAAAAGCTTCCTGGGGCAAGCCCCCCCCTCATGAAACAGATCCCCGAGAAGAGGAAAAGCTCCAGGTAGCCTAAACTGGGAAGTTCCTTTGTATAATTATATAAATTGCACTGAAAAGGCTTCCATCTGTTAGACATTCAGAATTCTAAATCCAGACGTTGTGTCACTGACAACTACAAGATACATAGGATTTCAATGGTATTCTCAAATCTTTCCTGGTCTAAAGTTGCATGGTTATGAGTGCGTTAGAAATTGCTTAATGTTAACGTGAGATATTTTTATTCTATATAGTTTTTTTTGTACCTATTAATCTTGTCGCTTATGTGTAGTCACGGTCTTCGGGTGGTGGAGGAAAAACTTCAGATGAAACCGTTTATGAGGTGTCTGCAGATATTCTAAGCAAACTTCCTATGAATTTCGACATTGAAGCTGCAATGAGAAAATACCCAACTACATACACACAAAGCATGAACACTGTCCTTGTTCAGGAAATGGGACGATTTAATAAATTGCTGTCTACCATAAGAGATTCGTGTGTCAATATACAGAAGGCGATTAAGGTATGTAAGAGCCGCAAATAATTTTAAATGTCATAGTCTACAACCTAGTCTATTTTTATCTTTTTAAATTTCTTATTCTCAGCAGGGCTAGAGTTTTTAACATATTCCTGATGAATGGGACATAGTCTCCCTCTGACTGCTGGGGCCAAAAATGTGTGCCTCTGAGCTGTTAGATTAAATATAATGGTGTTCCAAGTGAGCACTGTTACAATTAAAGGGGATTTAAATGCTAGAAAAGAAATTTGGGCATCAGGGAGTTGTTGGGTTTGTAGAGATCAGGTCTGCTGCCACAATACCTCTCTGCATCCCAAATGCAAAAATAAAGTTACCTCAGATTTCAGAAGAGCTTGTTGATAAAATGGCTGGCTGAAAAGTGTCACAATGGTCCTAGTGAAATGACCCAGATTCACTTCTTTTCAGTAATATATAGTTTTATGGTGTGGTTTTAAGGTCTGTAGCCACTACTGAAGTGAACTGAACTGAATTTGGGGAAAAAAAAAACCTGGGGTTACAAAAAAAAAGTGATGAGCACCTTGTAATATTTGCTCTTTAACTGCCGCAATAGATGAAAATCCGTAGCATATAGAGTTGTTTCCAAATCATTACAAGTTAGTGAATATATTTTGCGCTCCTCCCATAGGCATTAGCCTGTGTAAAATGTATTTTATTCAAATGTTTTCCTCCATTTTGTGTATTTATACAAAATAACATTATCCATGTATGTTGTATGAGTACACTAATTGAGAAAATTACCGGTAAGTAAAAACAGAATAATTGATCTGTTCCTGAAGGGGTTAATTTACCAGTGCAATTCAGTTGAAACAATATGTTAAATATTGTCCATCACTTACTATACACGATCAAAATGTTTTAAGATTATACTATTTTTACGTAGAAGCCCAAAAATAAACTTGCATTTCTGCTTGTTCTGAAAGCAAATGACTATCTTTGATGTTTAAAAGCCCCATGGTTACCCAGGCAATAATAGTAAAATATAAGTGTGGCATATATTAAAGCATACACTTCTAGTTTTACAGTGTGCTTTAAATACCGTTTTCTTTGCTCATAAATGTCTCCAAGGCATATCTTAAATTGCAGTTTTTAGTGTCTGAAGACACCCAGTTTAGAGTTTTTACATTTTACATTTGTTCTACATTACTAGAGCTGTCCTAGACGTAGCTTTTCAGTATTTAACTACGACTCCCATAAAGCTCATACAGGCTACCCCATTGGGTGCCCAATTTCTCTAAAAAGGCTGCTTATGTTAAAATATATTTGATGTAATGTATCCTGGCCTAGATCCAGGGGACCCTCTTGGGCGATTAAGCCTCCTAGTGTGACGCCACACAAAGAAGATCTATGATCAGCACATCCTTTAATGAATGCACTGCATGCCTTTAAAACGTGGAGCGCCAGGATAAGATATCCTATCCCGGCGCTCTGTTTCATAAGGGCTTGGGACATCAAACCACGGACATTACTGCAAACTGGAAGCACGTTAAGAATTCTTAACCCCAGCAGAGCATATACTTAAAGAACTCAAAGTAGACTATGATTGTTGTAATATGCAAGTCTTGAGGGGTCATTTATTATGCCATGAGTTTGGGTGAATTGAAACATCTCATCCTACCAACTATGAACTTTCAACTCCTGCTGGAAGGGCCAAGTTGGCCCTGCTGTATGTATAGTTAAATCAGTGAGCTATTACTACACTTTAGATAGGGTCAACACATTCCTTCTTTGATGAGAAATTCTCTGTGGTTGACCCTTTGCAATGCCTCAACCTCAGTCCTCAACTCCTAGCCTTTTAGTGAATCAAGTGACCTTTACAAAGAAAAAATATTTAGGGCAATAGCAACAACCATCTTACCAGCAAGACCTGGCTTGGAAAGCAAATCCACTATAATCTGCCACTTATAGCATTTGAAAAATCTACTTGCCATGTACATCCCATTATGTTCTTTGCATACAACCCATGACCAATAGGGCAGTTGTCTAAATGCAAGTCCATCCCATGTTGCCAAGATTATTATGAAATTACATATTTCCATTGCCAGGCTCTTCTAATACTAATATTAACAAATCATACTTGACATCGGTCACCTCTTACACTATATCCTTATACTATTTATTATGCATAATAGTCTAACAGGGAGGAACTGTGAATGTGAATAAACAGTCTTGATGTGCATTTTTCCAAATTTTAGGGGTTGGTAGTTATGTCATCTGAACTGGAAGAGGTAGTGATCAGCATTCTGAAAGGCAAGATTCCAGGAATGTGGATGAAGAAATCCTACCCAAGTCTTAAACCGCTTGGCAGTTACGTTAATGACTTTCTCGCCAGGCTGACATTTTTACAGGTAAGGAGAACACAGTGAAATAGTTTAATTTCTCTTTGACAAGAATGATGTGGAGTTTTACATAAACTTCAGTGAAACAGCAAGCAGTTATTTCATGGTATTAGGTGCTTGATGGCATGAAGATTTCTAATTGCAGTTTCATCAGACATAATACATCTTAATGGTCTAATTAAACCAAACACATTCATATCAGTTGTATTGCAAAACAGACCTCCATTATCAGTTTGTTTCGCATTACTTTTCCTTCTGCATAAATAATCAATCCCTTCCAGCCCTGCAGAAAATTTCTATAAAACTATTATCTTGGCATGACTGCCCATAGCTTAGTTACAAGACTTCACAGTTGTGCAGATATTCTATATATTTGTACATGGACATCGTTGATCTATGAACATCACTTACACAAATGGTTGCTTTACTGTATTAGTACTTCTTATTGTGTTTTCCCCTATATAATGGTCTAATGTTGCAATCGCACAGGGCAAGAATGCTAGCAACAGGATAAGTAATTTAAAGGAGAGACATCCGTGGCCAATTAACCTACCAAATTATAACTGATTCGTAATTATTGGTGTATTCATTCAGGCATTATCTGCATATCAATTGATAATAATAGATTTATTTATTGATTGAATGTATGAGTAATTTGCATATGGATTCACATGGACAGTATCACATGGCTAAAGATTATTAATTAAAACAATCTGTACATTTCTGGGATATTAAATCATATCCCAACTATCAGCAGCTGGAATGAGCAAGTCTGATTGACTTACATATGCCAGCATGAGCACATTTATCCTATATCAGTTGAATTCTTTAAATATTCCAAGACTGATATTACATAATGCATATTAGCGGACAGCTAACGGTTTAGTGAATGAGTGCCACAAGTGTCCATAAAACTAAACAATAAATTGCGTACTGTACAAAAAGGGAATGAGATGTTTAACTTTATGTAATGAATTTAAAGAGCAATGTAAGTTCACTGATACATCTGCTGCATACAGCAGTTTGTTTACTGAAGCATGTGGGAATCAGATCAACTTTACTGTTTATCAAATACCCTACCATGATAACAGCTGATTCAGATACATAAGACAGATGGCCACTTGTGTTACTCACATTAATTTAAAAAGTGCTGCTCAACCGGCAACAAATATTACTTAAATTTATAAAGTTTGTGATGGATGTTTTGTTTTTTATTTATATATAATTTACCTTTTTTTTTTAACAAGAATGTTTTAATACTCCGCTCTCTAAACTTGCAAACCTGGAAACAGCTTTTATATAATTTCATAATTTAATACGGGGTGGAAGAAATATGTTGTGTTTTTCTAAATAGCTCCCACAATAGTTTTATACCCTATGAACTAGATACTGACTTAGTATCCAGGGTTCCAGACTGGTCTGGTGTGGGTGGTGGCATGATGTCCCAAGGCATATAACCCATGGGCACCCCATGTCCTACACCGTACCAGCATGCACAGTGCCCAATTAGAACAGTGTTCATACTAAGCTTCTAGCAGTTCCAATAAACCCCAGAGCCAACAGCAGGGTGATGAGCATATCCTGCCAATTTTGTTTTAATATATATATAATATACAAAGATGAGCATTGACTGTCAATAAGATATGATATATAAACAAGCAAACCCTTGTTTATTCAAACCCTAGCATATCCCCCAATTAACCATAAACCAGGGCGGTAATGCGGATGTACTCACCAAAAGAAGCCTGTAAACCAAGAAGAAAGCAGGGAGTCCAGGTAGCAGAAGTGGTGCCCAACATCGATGGGATCTTGAGATTATGCTTCCCCAGTAATGAGGATATGCAGTGTACTATCTGGGGGAAGCTAAACTGCCCAAGCCCTCTGTAGCCATGTACCAATTTCTACAATAATTGTACCTTTGCGTCCACCATCAATTGGGACATCTTAAGGGGACGCAGGAGTTGGAGGAAGTGTAATGCCTGATCCTCCAGCCCTTATAGGCATATCTGGATTATAGCTTTTTTATGATATGTAAGAAATAGACTATGTCCTCTTGTAGTATAGTGAGCAGGAAAATATTCCTTAAACAGCAGGGGCGTAACTAGAAGCCTCAGGGCCCCGGTGCGAGAATCTGTTAAGGACTGCCCCCCCCCCAAAACCCATGATTTTTACACAACAATCTACCCCCTCTCCCCCCCTTTTCAGGCTATCTACCCTCTCCCTACCCTCCCATTCTCACTATTTACCCTCTCCCTACCCCCCCTTCTCACTATCTACCCGCTCCCTACCCCCCTTTGTAGGTCACTTACCGTGCAGTCCTGTGGTGGGAGCGCCAGGCCTCTGTCTTGCTGCTCTGCCGCGGTGCTCGCGGCTTCACTGCTGAGCGCTAAGCGTGACCACTGCAGTCGGGGCAGCACTGAGGCAGGTGGGGGCAGGGAGTAGAGGAGACAGAAGGACGCCGAGCAGTTGCTGAAATCGACCGCTTGGCACCCCTTGGGCCCCCTGACTGGCAGAACTCCAGGGCCCGGTCGCAGTCGTGACCCTGGTAGTTCCGCCACTGTTATACAGCTTGGAGAGATCTCCAGTGAGACAAATACCCCAGTGTGCACACCATTGGTGTGGGAAGGCTTCCCATATGTGATCCACCTCCCACCCAGAGACATATTTTAGGCATATTCAGTTATCTGAGTTAATTTTAGTGTTAGGAAGCAAACCATAGTCAGTGAATTCTTCTACTAAATTCAGAAGGGTGACGGTTTGTTGGGACACCATTTGTTGGGTCAGAAGCAAATCATATGTGGATGCAGAAATTTTGATTATGTTAACAGGAAAGGTCATGTCTATCAGAATTTCTCTAATGGACTAGAGAAGAGGCTCCAATGATAGCATGAAAAGTAACAGAGCCACTGCACAACCCTAACGGGTGCTGTTTCTGATCTCAAAAGGTTCAGGCAGTCCCCCATTATGTCTGAGGCATACAAGCACCGGATCCCTGATTGCATTTTCTCCCCAAATCCCACCAGTTTAAGGACCGCCATCATAAATTACCAATTAACTCTTTCAAAAGTTTCCGAGCATCCGTGGACAGAAACATGAGACGCTTACTCGAATTGTTCCATTATGTGCGTAACATCCAGGCACAAATCCAGTCTGAACTGGGTGGATAAGCTGGGGGAGCATCCCCTGAATTCTGGAAGCCGAGATATTAGCGAATACTTTTAGGGCAATGTTAATAGGCCTGTACCTCAGACACTCTAAGGAGTCTTTCCCATCTTTTGGTAGAATTGTTATTGTGGCCATCAAAGTATACTGAAGATAAAATTCAGCATCCCTATATAAACTCAATAATAACTCAAGAGGAGTCCATCAAGCACCAGGGGCCGTTCCAGACTGCATTGACTCCGTAGCAAAATATACCTCCCAATCTAGGGTGCATCTAATGTTTCTCTTCAAATACTAAGCAGCTGCACTCTAAAATGTTCAGAGCTCTGGAAGTCTGTTTTTGTAACTGTTAAAGAAAGAAAAATTTTACATTCACAATATTGACTGATTTTTTGTAAGCGTATTAATTTCTGTAATAGTCATATACTGAAGGGTTAATACATAGGTCTGTTTTATTATTCCAAGGCTGACTTGATGTTTAAGCCTGTATTCAAATGCTGCAGAGAAGTCAAGCACAATTTAAGAACCCTCATACTTTTGAATGTTTTCTCTAAAAACCTATATATCTTTATATTTTTTCAGGACTGGTATGAGAATGGGACTCCTCCAGTCTTTTGGTTGTCTGGATTCTTCTTCACACAAGCCTTCCTAACAGGAGCCCAACAGAACTATGCACGGAAATATACTATTCCAATTGATCTGCTGGGTTTTGACTTTGAAGTTCTAGAAGATAAGGAGTACAAACATGCACCAGAAGATGGTAAGTAGTCGTATGTTTGAAGATCCTTCAATAGAAGTTAATAAGCATGTATACTTTTTCTGAACATAAAAAAAACTATACAAAAATCTTTAAAAAAAAAAAAAAAAAAAAAAAAAAAAAGCATAACATTACTTATGTAGTATCTATATGTTATTATGCATACATTACATACATACATTAACATGTCTAATAAGAGGCCAAACGTTAGAGGATGAAATCCCGTTATGAAGCAGTGCTTCTTCATCTCATCTTCAAACATCCATCTTTAAAAACGTAATATATTTGGGAAATAATATTATGGACTTTACCAATTAATTCAAAGTGGCGTTTGGGCAAAAATAAATATGTATTAAAAACAAATTGATGCAGTTTTAAAACGAATGGATTGAAATATGCAGCAGGAACATCTCACTGGTAATGTCCTTATTTGCACTTAGGTGTTTACATCCGTGGATTGTTCTTGGATGGTGCGCGTTGGGACAGAAAAATGAAAAAATTAGCCGAATCATATCCAAAAATCCTTTATGACACGGTACCAACGGTTAGTATCTATATCTCACTACTAAAAAACAAAATTGCTGTACCTGTGAGTACTATTCAGAAATAAGCTTGATCAGTATGTAAAGAAAAAGCTTTCTTATGTACACTTTTTATACATCCTCAATAGCCATCTAGTTCTAGTACATTCTAGTCCATAGAAGTTGAACTCTTATTGAAAATGAAAGGGAGAAGCAGCATTTAGATAACAAATATGCTGTTTTAACACTGTTTGGCACTGATTTGTGTACTGGCAAACACTTCCTTACACACATGATTTTACGGTTATTTATATATATATATCTTTTTGTTTGGAGGGCAAACGATGATGATTATATAGCTATATTTTTTCTTGGGAGCAGTATGCAGGGTTTGCAATAGCTTAACATTTTTTAAAGAAAAAAAAACCCCCATACATTTTGAAAAAAATTCCCTGCTTTTTATCCTGCTTCTTTGTAGTCTCCAAAGATCTGCATAATCCTCTAAATTGTAGGAACACTGGCTGAATCAGGGATTAATCTCAGAAAAAAAAACCCAGTTCTATTTTAAAAATTTAATTTGTCATGACATGCTCAGCGACCCATGACGGGTGCAGAGATACTTATGTAATTGTTAAAAAATCTTTTTTTGCTGTATGTAATTCTAAACCAGTGACAAATTGGTCAACACGAACCGGAAAGATTTGCTTCTCAGGTAGCTACAAACATCTGCATCGGTAAAATTTCTGCTTCTCAGCTGATAGCGTTCTATTGCAATAGATGTTGGCTTCACGGCCAATAAGTGCATTAAGACACCTTAATAGTTCCTGCCAGGCAATGGCAAATCATTCTCTTTACAGCTAGAATGGCGAGTCAGCTATAACGTGCTTGCATTCACATGTGCCCATACAATATTTACATACACATGATATATATATATATATAAATCAATAATGAACACACACTACTATCTTACAGATGTGGCTGAAGCCGTGTAAACGAACAGACATCCCACAGAGACCGTGTTACCTGGCACCTGTTTATAAAACCAGCGAAAGAAGAGGGACCTTGTCGACTACTGGACATTCTACAAATTTTGTCATTGCGATGACTCTTCTGTCGGACAAGCCGCAGGAGCACTGGATTGGACGAGGCGTTGCTTTATTATGCCAACTAAATTCATAAGTACTCTTGTAAGAGCACAACTGGACTTAATCTTACCTTTACCTTAAGTTACAAAAGCGTAACCAAATGCTACATGAAACGTTTGAAATGTTCAATAACTAATAAATACAAGTGTCCGATGCTTTGAAGATTTTATTTTTACAAGATAGTTTGTGAATGAACACACTGTACACAAAATGAGGAGAACAATGTTGACATACAAACAAAATAACTGATCATTTTAAGAGTGTGACATTTTTGGAGACAGTTCTGAGTAGGTAACACATTATAAATCACAATTGACAATCACATATACAGACTATGATAATGCACAATAACTCACACTGCGTCTAGGCATCATAACAGTGGGTTGGCTGCAATGTGAGGTACAATGACTTGATTATATGTCACACAGTGACAACACTAATACAGGTGGCATTGATGACCTCCAAGGAAGTTTAGCAATGCTCTGCGTTCAAGCTTTATGGAATGCTTTACATCTCTAAAACACAGATTACCTGCAAAGTAAACAATGTATGAACAAACATTTCAGTTGGAACACTGACATATAGGGCTATTAGCAGCAGATATTATTCTTTGTACACCTTTATCAAACAGAAATCTGTAAATAAAAAAAATATTTGATACAGAAATATGATTTTGCAAGCCAAATGTTCCATTGAATTAAATTTTTTATTATTTTTTTTTTAAACCATGGCCTTAACTGGGATACTCAAACTGCAAAGCAAAACTAATGACATGATAAAGCAACTGATTGTTTTTTCTACACTTTTAAAAAAACGAATGTTGGACAAAGTTGATTTTTATACATAATTTAATAATCCAAATCTGAAAAATAAGATACAAACTGATTATTCTCCCATGTAACATCTGCATATTGAAGAGGCCCTTGGTACGTGCATTTTATCCCCCTGGAGCTATGTCCCAACGAAGGAGGAATTTGCAGCAGCAAACGATAAAGGCTTTTAAAGGCATGTCTTTATATACGTCTCCCAAAAGCATGTTTTACTATAGCCAGAAAGAGTTATTTCTTTACAGGATAACCTAGACTAGTGCCCTGCGCGGGACTGCTTTTTAATCCTGCTCCCACCCGCTCCCGCTGTTTTTAATCCCGCTCCCGCAATGTGGGTGTTCCGCTCCCGCATGCTCCCGCCTCCTTACCTGACCGCCTGCTCCCGCCCGCAGCCCCAGCAAGACCGCCCGCAAGTTTTTTGGCGGGTCCCGCCTCCCAATGCAGTCCTCTAACCTAGACCCCCAAGATGATTCATGTATGTGTAATAAGTAAGATCCTGAAAACCATAACTGTTGGTGGAATTTGAGAAGATGTAAGAGATTGTACCCCTGCAGCCAGGTCTTTTAACACATCTCTTGAAAATAAAAAGAGCTTATGTTAATGATTTTAAGTACACAAGCATGTTAAGATCAACAATGATGAGGGGTAATACCAAAAAACACCCCTTGGTAATCCATAAATGCTGCATAACAATTTTATAACTATTCTCTACTAAAAAAAAAAAAAAGTAGCTAAAATGTTAAACATATACACATGAAGGCACCATTTAAGAAGAAAACTTTAGCTGCCAACTTTGTTAGTAATATCGTAATATGTACTTATCTTTCCAATAAAAAAAAGGTATGTGGGAAGAAATGAGCATCTTAGGTTTGAGTTAAACTAATACATTTTAAAAGTACTGCCTCTACCACATTTTAGTTACAGAAAATCTAGATTATCTAGAAATCAATGTGTCACCAATTATAGTCATCCTTGTGTTTAAATGTCTCCCTTAAAAGAAAAATGGTAAGCAAAATCCACCCACATAGACTGACTAGCTTTCAGCAGCATTTACAAACATTTGTTACTATAGAAGTAGAAACATGGGAAAATACCATATGTGAAATCTGCAATTTAAATAATTACAGTAGAATAACATTTTATAACATTTGCGAACAGCCATCAAATGTCCAAATGTAACTAAGTGCTGACCACAATGCTCCAAGGTGGTAAAAATAAGTGTAAATCCAGGCTGCGGAAAAGTCTTTGGCAAGTGCTAGTCAACATTACAACTGCTAATCCAAGTGAAAAAAAATATTCACTGAAGCCTGCAGGCTACCGACTTCATAATACTACCAACAGGAGCCAAAATTCAAATCATGGATATAAACGTTCTTTTATCCTCTCTGAATCACCAACATAAAATGTACAGTTAAGATACTAAAAGGAGGAAAACTCCTCTATAATGCTACAATAAATGATATATTGTATATTATTCTGGCATGGTAAGGGGGAAAAGTCCATAAAAGTGTGCAGTCTTTTGAAACACATTTTGCACTACTAACTGTGCTAAACAAAAGATCTAATGCCACTAATGAAAGTTTACATTCTGCTCCAGAGGGTTGCATGCGCATGGATGTTAAATCCATTGTAAATGTAATTTAAATATTGATTTTAATTGGAGAACTTTCCTGCCAGTGATTGTCCGCTTTAAGCAGCCAAAAGCGGTGCAAGCAGCAGAACACTGAATTCAGTTTTTTTGTTTTTTTTTTAGAAACCTATTTTTTCCCACTAAAATGGTAAAATATGCATATTAAAGTACTCATAAAGTACTTTAATACTCATCCTTTGTTGGTCAGGCTGTATGGGACATTAAACGCTTTGAAAAGCATATGCAGAGCTGCTGTCCTTTCCAAAAACCTAAACATTAAGGATTCTCCAGCAAGTTGCTAAACACGCTCTGTGCTAAATGTGACTTTTGGCATTTTTTTATTATTTTTTTTTATTTAATATATATATTTTTTTTTAACAGGACTTAGAGTACACCTACTAATGGCATAGTGATAAGACCAGACAGAACCAATCCATTCTGTTGATTCTCAAACTGAAAACACTATACAATTTCATATTAAATTACTACTTTAAGTACCTTGTAGAGATAAATGATAAACATACAGTTCTTAGGACACAGTATTAAAGCAAGGTTTGGCATCAATCCTTCATGGCATTAGCAGCTGTAAGACAGCCTTAGAACAAATTATCATCTGAGCATTTACGCTTCTTTAAGTCCTAGCGTCCACCTCATTGGCCTATGCAGGCAAGGATGACACCGTTATTAACTGGGTGAAGAGGAACATGTATTAAGTCGATTTACTGCTCATTAATATTCCTAGGGTAGGATAACTGCGCAAAGGCTGATAGATTGATATGCATTTTCTATTTTATTGCACCCACAAGTGAGTTCTTCTGAACAATCTGAATACATGAACAAAAAAACACAAAATAACTGAGTTTACATTTCAAATTTCAGTAGAATTATAGGCCATGAATAGATCACATCCACAGCCTTCCAAAGATTGGCTTAGTAGGGTAAAGCCCATATATTGCTAAATTTCAACACCTAGTTCATGGACAACTGAATTATTTAATTTGGTGTGCAAATTGAATAGGCATTGAAGATTTTGGAGGTGTATTAATGAACCTTAATGTAGCAGAAGCTTGTGAGCGGTAAAAGTACTGGACAAGCTCATAGTTTGTCAACATCTACATTGCTTTCCTTCCAGAGAGCCGTCCTCGAGGTGCCATTCGACGCTCAACACGCTTACAAACTAAAAGCT
The DNA here is from genome assembly GCA_023333645.1 of Sceloporus occidentalis. Classification (NCBI taxonomy): domain Eukaryota; kingdom Metazoa; phylum Chordata; class Lepidosauria; order Squamata; family Phrynosomatidae; genus Sceloporus; species Sceloporus occidentalis. The sequence goes on along the minus strand of JALMGF010000038.1, from coordinate 4,610,973 downwards.
CCTTGGTGGAATTTATCAGTGTCTACAAGGTGAAACTCCCCAGGCCCCTTGCTTAAATACTTTAGAAAATACAGAAAGATGAAACTCATTTTTGGTTTTTTTCAGGTCAATGTGGAACTATTGTGAATATAAATATATCCCTTTTTTTAGACCCACTTCTTTGTCTATTCACTAAAGAGAGTTGTCTGGAGAGTTTGAAGGGGTGTTTTTGTTCTGACTATCTCACTTAATGAAGCATAATAAAGAGCCAACACTTGCAAGTTTTTCTTGCAAGAAGGTCTAAGCTCTCCCTACATAATAAAAATAAACTTGCACAGGACAGACCACAGAGAATGGCAAAAACAGTTGACTTTGGGTCAGTTTTTTTGGTGGGTTTAATTTATTTGTAAATGGTGCAAGCATGTGGATCATCACTTGACTGATGTTCATACAAAGCAGGTAAACAGACATTTTACAAATGAACCATACTGAGTATCATATCAAAACTGGATGTCAAACACTATTTTATCTTCATAGAAAGCAATGACCAGCATGATGGCAAAGCCAAGAAGCAGTCCTAAATTCTGCAGAATGAAGTGCCCCATGGGGCAGTGCTCGTTATCACCATCGCCATGCAGCATTTCTGGAAGCTGGAAAAAGAAGCATATTCAAGCATTACATGCTGAAACAATGTGAGTGACTTACAAGGCTCAGCTTCACATAACATATCTCTGCTATGTCACCGTGTGCCTGCTCAGATATGTACAAAGCCAGCCATTATTGGTGCATCCCCTTCAGGTGAAGTCACCTAAAAAGGTCTGCATTGCTCCATCAAAATTACTATTGGCACATAGTAAATTATTTGCTGTCCTCTCTGTAAAAATCATAACTTTTGGAAGGAACACACCACTAAAATACTTAAGTGAATGCATGCTGAAGTTTACTTTACTCCGATGAATTTTACTCCATGGAAATCAGCATTGGCATTCTTAAAATACTGGTGTTTGAACAGGAGACATCAGACTCGTTTGCCTACATTTTCTGTAGGGGAATCCATTAAAATCAATGGAAGCAACAGCATCCAATCACATCAATTAGCTAAGCAAACATTACTCCCATAGAGTCGCATAGTGTGTATGTATATGTGTATACATTTATTTATATATTTAAACAGACACAAAGATGCATGCATTACCCAAGCAAAAATAAAGTGAATGCCCACAAAAATCTTACCATGTCTACTAGCGCCACATACAGAAACATTCCAGCTGTAACGGCAAAAACCCACAGTGTGATATTATTGGCATATTGTCCAACTGCTGTGCCTATCAGCATGCCTACGTAGGCCATCATTGCAGAAAGGAGATTGTACACAATTGCTTGATTCACCGTCATACCAGCTTTGAGAAGGACTGCAAAATCACCTGGGGGAAAAATAAAATGTTTTATGACTTGTGGTAAATGCATTATAGACTATTGCTTGAAGCTTCATCGGCTTGCAGCAACCTTCCACTATAAAATGGCCAAACAGTTTTGAGTATATGGGCACATGCGTTCCCCACAAGCTGTGGTTTTCTCCGTGAGCTTCAAATGGTCAGTGAAGCACTATTTTCAAGTCAAGAGTTCCACAGTTTATACCTTAGCACATAAATTCAAATACATAAAAAGGGGTTTAACACAGACAGAGAAAGGAGAAATGTTAGAAGAAGAGGTCACAATCTAAACTAGGGGGTCTGGGACGGATTATAGTCCTTACATCAGGAAAACTGCAGACTAGATGGGTTGAATGGTTCTTATTTGCCGTAAAATCCATTTTATTGGAGATTGTATTCTCCTGACAACACCTTTCGCTGCGGTATATGTATAAGATGTAATTGTAAGATTTATCCATAATTTGTTTTATTCTGTATACATCATTACATTTACAGAGCCAAGTGGATAAGGGAAAATGAAGCCCTGGGCCAGTCTCCTCCCGGTGTCCCAGCACCTGCTGCAGGAGACATCTGTGCTTCCATTGGGAGCGATTTTTCACCAGCGATTAGCTACTTGACAGAGCTACACGGCACCAAATAGGGAAAGGAGAGGGCCATACACTGTAGTTTCCTTTTTGGACTAGGAAAATAATGCATTCTAAAGTACTTGCAAAGTACATGATAGGGATGTGTATATATATTCAGACGTGATGTTATACATCCAAGTATGGTGTTTTACACAGAAAGAAGGTGAGATGAGTGCGTCTGTGCATCTCTATCCTAAGAATACTCTGTAAGCTGATGGATATATGCTATTGAGCGGCTGTCAGTATGTTTGAGGTTGCATTAGAGTGGCTTGGCGAGTGTGAGATGAGCGAGTCGCACCTCACATCTCAGGTGAGGGGTGAAGGTGATGAAAGCATGTTTTTATTTTCAGTCCAGTCCTCAATAGAACTAAAAAATATGGGATTTGTAAAAAGTGACAAATCTTTGTCAGGCCTCACCCTTTTCTTCACACAGGTAAAGGGTTATTTATACAATACCGAACCGCTACTGAAGCACAGTAGTTGGATGAAATGTATCAGACTCTGAGAATGTGCTTTGCCTAACAAGGCTTTCTGCTCGTCAGCATTTTAGAGGATGGTATTATCTGTATCTCAACTGTTCTTTGTTCTGCTTCATTTACATAAAACACACTAAGTTATTATTTAAAATGAATTCATTTTCAGCAAGTGACAAATTTATAGACATTAGTACAAAGAAAATACAGAAGAAGGAAATGATTCAGTCATCTAAAGAATAATGGAGAACAAGCACCTGCAATGCAACGTTATTTTTGGAGTTGAGTCTATACTGCAGAATAATAGCGCGACTGTCAACTTACCTAATTCATGGGGAAGCTCATGACAAAACACTGCTACGGACGTGCTAATTCCACCTGGCAACCCAGCGCTGAAAGCTGCACCTGGAAAAAAGAACAAACTCAAAAATGTCTTACCTGTCCACAGCCATTAAGCATTTGAAACATTCAACTAAAATGAGTAGAATCAAAATTCTTGGCCACGTTGAGGCGCATTAAACCTTTACCGTAAAACATTTTCACAGAGTTAACAGGCTACTTTCATACAGTTTCATACGCAGTTTTGGTATAGTAGGGATATGTAGTACTAAGCATATTCATTATTAAATAATAAGCATGACTATTAACTCAGTAATTATTTGGGGTCATATCAAAGGGGGAAGAACACTGGGAGCGCTTGAAACCTCACCATAGCGATCATGCGCATGTGGGGCAACAGGCCTGGTTTATTAGTTGAGCCTGTGATGCAAGGAGGTAGTCCAGAGGTAAAATTTAAGAGGAGCTCATTATATCAAAATGCAGCAGAAAATCAGACCTGGTCAGTTATGTGAACTTAGATTTGCTTTATTGGCAAACGGGGGCTAGGCCTTTTAGGTGGACTCCAACAATTTTTTCTCTCAAGCCATGCTTACTACAAGCAACCCACACAACATGTAACATTCTAACCTATTGCTAATCCATCGCTGAAGTTGTGCATGCCATCCCCCATGATCACCATCCATGCAATGCTGGCAATGCCAGTATCCTTCATGTCTTTTCCAGAATGACAATGACCGTGTGAATGGTGGGAATGTTTGTTGTGGTTGTGTTTTTTTGCCATTCCCTTTCCGTGATTATTCTCGTAGGGTTTATCATCTAGGCTATGATCATCATCATCGTAAGAGCCTTCTTTGTTGAGATGTGGCAAAACTTCGACAGGAACAAAAACCTTAGCTGGAGACTGCTGAATACTTTCAACATATGTCATTTCTGTTTCATTAAGCCTTTGTGCTTCTGAAGCTACAGAATCTTCAACTCCTAAACAAATATGCAAGAATATGACAAGGGTCATATAAAATATACCACACACATTAATTTTTGAAGTATTTAGAGCTCACTTTTTATATAACACAGCATCAATCATGTGAATGTCAAGACAGAGACTGCAATGTATTGTGCATAAAAGTAGCTCTCTTGCTTCACATGCAGAAAATGTATGCAGAGCAAAAACAAAAATAAAATGCCAATCACCTAAAGAATAATGTGAACGATTACAACACAGGACATCTTGTGCCTTCTTGCAGTTTATCTTTGATCACGTACCTTTCAAAATAATAAGGACTGTAATAGCTCCGGGTGACAACTTCTTTGACAGGAGTTATTACACAGAAGACACATATTGCGGTCCCAAATACAATAGGACCTAGGAACTAAGTTCTAGCGCTTGTTATTGTAACCAAATCTACTAGGCAATCATCACGACTCCTTATCATACCAACTTGTGGTTAACAATAGAACAATTGGTCTTAATCATACAGCCTAACATTGTAATGAAACGCTATGGAGGAAAAGGATTTCATTGAACAAACAGGACTGCACTAACATCGCCATAAAGAATCCGCTCAGGGTGGTGTTTGAGCGGAGAAGGTGTGCAGTTAAAAAGCTGGGACAAAATTAGATAAAACCAGGTTCCTATCAAAGCTAACCTACATTAACCCTGTACAACACTGTATTTTATGCTCAATTATATATTATTTTCTTCTTTTAATGTGTGCCAGCAGATTACACAATGCTGTACAATGTGTTCTACAGACAATAACAAATATAAGGAAACAGGCAGAAGGTGTGGAAGGCCCTGCAGATTAGACATTACAATGTAAACATTTAAAATTATTCCTGCCTGGCGACTTGTTTATTTAAGAAATGCTTACAGTTAAAGGAGCCATCAAATAAAACTAAAGTATACACAACCTGCCTACACAAAAAAGCAAAGTCAGAACAGAATACAACAAACATTTACAGATATGTATGTAAAAATTACAAGTTGAGTTGCTCTTTAAATATTTACAGGCTTATGACCCGTCATTAAAGCATTTTACCTGTTATAGGCTTTAGTTGCAGCCATTCAGCATCAGATCTGCGGTTTAGTTTGTGGTCGGATAATTTTCGACCCACTGCGGACTCGTCCACCTTTGGCTTTCTTTTAAGCCACTTTTGCGTACCCTAAAAAGGAAAGAAAATGCGTAAGCAATTCAGCTACATGATATCGCTATGCATTATGCAGGGTTGGCTCGGCTATTCTTGTTCTTTCAGGGTTTTGCCTTTCATTCATGGGAGAATTCTCATCTCTTCTCCCATCTCAAACAATCCTTAGTGTTAATCAAAAAAAACCTTTTGGGGATATTGACAAATTTAGATAAAGATAAGAACGCTTTGCAGCTTCCCTAAAACAAAAAAAAGAAAAAGAAAGAAAAGTACCTTATAAATGCTAAATTTATATAAACTGCTTTATGGGAATTACTCTATGGTGCCTAGAGATTCTAAACTGGAAATGTTTGTAACAGTTAGTTAGGAATTTCCAAACATTATAGCGCTTAGAAGACCCCGCACAATAATCTAAATTTCACAAGGTATAGGAACTCAACACTAAAGTAGTTTTCATTGTAAAAAATAAAATCACTTATATCAATCTGGTTTAAAAAAAAAATACCGAGACCTGAAATTTAACAGGGAAATAAAAGATTTAGGGCATAAATGTGTCTGCCTTAAGAAAAATGGGTAGCAGCTAAAAGTGCTGTTGACCTTTGGGATTAATGATCATTCATCTGCTTTAAGAACTGGAAGGTCTGTTGGCCTTCACCCCCCACCCCACTAGCTCAAGAAAACAACCTGGTATTACATTTATTATAAGCAATATCACTGGTTGAAGGTAACACTTGCTGTTAAAGAAACAGTACAATATAAAAGTAACTTTTCACTGGGAAAGGTAAAAGGGAACTGTTCGAAAACTATTTTAAATATTCTATGTGGGATGATGGGACCAAAAAAAAATAAATTACTGCCTATAACAACATTTACAGAGGAAAGACGGCTAGTAGGTGCTGACAAAAACAAGAAAATTGAAATGGAAACATACACCTGGAAGGGTTCAGCCTATAAAATGCAGAAGACACTCACTAGCTTTCATAGTTTCAGTGCAAAACAGTTTTGGGATGTCAACCTTGGCTTTCCTGGGTTACAAGCAACCAGTGACAAAAGTCATCAGACCACAGAGGAGGGTAACCGAGAAGCAGAAGATTCTTCCTTAAGTACTTTATTTGTATTTTTCTGATTTTGAAGAATACATATTACTATGTACTACCTGTACTCACAATGTACTCGTCCATGCATTTTTCTTTAGAGGTGCTGTCAGGGACACCAAACTTTCCCATTAAATATATTTTGTCTGCATTTTAAAATAAAGATAATCTGATGTGCATTTGTAGACTACAACTAACATACTTCTCAGCCAGAATCATGATGAGTATGATAGCAATTCTAGAAATGTTGAGATTACATTTAGTGGGTGCGTTTCAATTCCTTCTTTTGTTGACAGGTTACTGATAAACTGGAGATATGGCAATACAGACCTTCTGCTCCTTGTAATGCTTGAACATCCGTAAGCAATGCTCCACAATAAACAGCAGATAGATCCCTCCCAGGGCAACAAGTCCTTTCATAACACTGTCGTATTCTTCCAAAAAGGACTTATTCTCCGTATTCCCCGGGTGACTGTGGTGCTCATGGCTGTGATTAGGGTCCTCTGAACCATGATCGTGTCCTCCTTGTGACTGGTAGAAAAAAAGAGCATTCATTACATGTTTCAAGATTCTTGTAATGTCAAAGTATACAGACACAATAAGGGTATATATATATATTATATATATATATATATATATATATATATATATATATATACCGTATTGGCTCGGATATAGGCCGCCCCCGTATATAGGCTGCACCCTAAAAGTTTGGTGCTTTTTTAAAGAAAAAGTTTTTTTCTTTAAAAAAGCACCAAAAAAACATGCTGCCACTCTGCCCCCCCCCGAGATATGCTGTCACTGTCCTCCCTCCCCGAGATATGCTACCACTGTCCCCCCCCCCCCCCCCGCCCCGAGATATGCTGCCACTGTCCTCCTCCCTCCCCGAGATATGCTGCCACTGTCCTCCTCTGCCCCCCGAGATATGCTGCCACTGTCCTCCTCTGCCCCCCGACTTACCGGAGCTGACTCCCGGGTGTCTTGCGAGGCCGGCGGGGGAAATCAACCTCCCGTGCTGGCACCCCCCCCGTAGGAAGTGCTGGCAGGGGAGGCTGTCTGAGCGTATCGGGGAGTAGGATGCAGGTTCCCTGCACCGCTGCGGGGATCTGTATCCTAACCCCGCTGCCTGCCCGGCGCCCGGGACTGCATGTCCCGGGCGTCGGGCGCTAGACCCCGAATATAGGCCGCACCCCCACTTTAAAGACTTAAAGTGGGGGAAAAAAGTGCGGCCTATATCCGAGCCAATATGGTATATATATATATAATCAACTACTGTAAAGTGTGATGTGGTCACTTTAGGTAGAACTGTCTTCACTACATCTTTCCACCGTATATATAAAATGAGGGTTTTAATATGTATACATTCTTTGATTTGATATGGAAATACGATTACTAAAGTTTGGAAAATAAAATTTAGCAATTTGGAATAGTGATGGATCTGTTTAGGTAACCAACAGACTGTTCCTGTGTTCTATACACAACTATTTTCTATATTCCTGTAGTCCACACTTGTTCTATTTTATTCTACATGAAATTGCAAATTTGTCAGTAAATCTAGCAAGCATTATGGGCCATGCATTTGCTTACCCACCCTGACAAGGAGCAAGGAGATGAGCAAGTGCTTTTGGCAAAGGGGATCTTTATTTATTATGATCTTTTTAGGCCATTAGCTTTTGTCCAAGAAATTTATTTTTATATACAGAGAGGTTATACCAATATATTTTAATATTTATACATTTTTTTTTTTATACATTTTTATACATAAAAAATTAAATCAAACTCCTTAACATGCACATTCATCCCTCCTCTAAATCAAGGTCGTTGGATGCAGTAACCAACACTTTTTTTTTGCTAAACTCCCACGTTACTTTGTCAACTAGCAGTTGCTTACTTTTTAATATTAGGTAACTATTTATGAATGACATCATATTTTGGCAGGCTTATTGCTGTATGAAGGGAATAATTTTTTTTCCTGGGCCAAAGATGTAGAAAGGTGAGGAGTAATATTCACCCCATTTATTAGGCAGAGGAAAGATTTGCCTGTAAGACGCGAAAGGTTTAATGTACACTACCGTTCAAAAGTTCGGGGCCACTTAGCTGTTTTCATGGAAAACAAGGAAATTTCAGCCTGCGCTAACATAAAAGGGTTTTCTAACGATCGATTAGCATTTTAAACTTAGACTTGGTTTAGCCAACGCGTGTCATTGGAACACAGGTGTGATGGTTGCTGATAAAGGCCCTCTGTATGCTTATAAAGATATTCCATTAAAATCAGCTACAATAGTCATTTACAACATTAACGTCTACACTGTATTTCTGCTCCATTTGATGCTATTTTAATAGAGAAAAAGAGGCTTTTTCTTTCAGTTTTGGACATGGGCACTCACATCCCCAGCTGCATCATTATAGAACAGATACCACTGTCTGACATCAGAGATTTAACATTATAAAGTCATTTAAATAAAAAAAACTTAGACTTTAAGCTTTTAATAATTACAAATAAAAAACAACACTTACATGTGGCAGAAGATGAAGTAGAGCATCTCCACTCAGTGTCCCCACAGCTAAAGCTACTAGGAAGTTAAGGAGGAACTTGAAGCAGCCTTGGTTAATTATTGGTATTAAAATAACACCCAGTAAAGAAAGTAGGCTGATAACCGTGATCGAGATGAATCCACAAATCCAAGCTGGGGGAAAAAAAACAGTTGTTAGAAAAGCAGTTGTCCGGAACGTGCATATAATATAGTTTACAAACACTGAATTGACTGTAGCTCAGTGTGGTGTGTGCGCGTGGCTGAGCTGTTGCTTTACATGTTTGAGTTTCAAAACCGAAACCCGTGTAAATCCACGGCCTCAGCGTTGCTCGACCACTCGGCATTTTAACCGCTAAACACGCTTTAAAATCAAACGCCAGAATTTGAAAGGAGAAAACAATAGTCAGACCAAAAAATATTTGTCAATTTACCTCATTTGGTTTCTCTCAGCGAGGGATCAGCCCATAAGAGAACGCTTTACATGAACAGCCAAAATAAGGTAAATATATCTATACGTTCACAAACATTACTTTCTGTCATTTCATTTTGAAGCGTGAGAAGAACTTGTGTGTAACGCATTATGCAAGTTTGCTTCTGCAATGGCTTTAAAACGGTCTGTGTGTTTGGGTCAGTTTATGAAAGCGTGGTCAGTATCTTATTAAGAAGTGCGATATTTATTAAAGGGACTCTCCAGCCATCATGTTTGCTATAATGCGGTTTCTGTGTGTAAATCGGTTTGTCTTACATGGATTGGCCATTTTAACAAAGGCAATTCAACATTTTTTGAAAAAAAGTAATGTTGCCTTTTGTACAATACATACAATAATTAGAAAAAATTAACTCTCTAAGTTGACCTGTTAGCTACGCATTTACCATTTTGTGTTTATGAATAAGAGTATTGAAAAGTCTTGCAAATCTTCTTGAACCTAAAGGGAATTTAAAAGAGAACTGCCTGTCTGTTGTGTCTACCGCTTATATATTTGAAAATATATTGTAATAGTAGAATAGTTTGCCTCAGCAGCACTGTATCCTATAATGTGTCATAAAGCTTAACAATTATTTTCAAGTCTTGTCTTTTTATGTCTTCACAAGCAAAAAGAAAGCGGTGAATGTGGTGCATGCGTGTCAATGTTCTGGCTTACTAATTAAAAAGAACTGTGACAGATTTAGAAAGAGGGGGTGCTCTCAAAATGATTAAACCGACCAAAAAATCTGCATTGCTGGAGAATATTTTCTGCTAAAAATGAGGCGACTTGTTTGTTCAGGTATCATTTTATTACTGCTTACAAAACATCAAAACGCAAGCAACTTAACTTCCCTTGCACTGCCTAACACGCAGGTTAAAAGGACTTCAAAAGCAGTCATCCTCCAACACCCCTTCCGGATTCTAAACGCAGATAAAACTCACTTCCAAAAAGAAGTACTCATCTGTGAAAAATTACTAATTACCTTGGTTCATAGCACAATAAGGACAACCATTTTCCACTCGGTCTAGGCAGTTTAATTGGCAAAAAATACTTAGGATCCTTATAGTAAACTCCCTTAGTAATCAAGCTGGAATCAATGCCCAGAATAAATGAGCCTCATCAAAAAGGAAACTATTTGCTTCCATAAGAAGCATAATGTGTGTCTGCTTTTTAGCAGTCTTTGAAGAAAGTTAATGAGATGGTTGCTCTGCCACTGCAGGAGGTTTATACAGAACAGGTTAACCTTTCTTCATGATGTTACAGTCATTAAAAATAATTAGTAATGTGGTGTTCACGCCAAAGGGAAAAGGAGTTAAAAATAGTTAATCCAAAAATCATTTTTGACAAAGATATGAAAATTAAACCCGACGCATAGCATGTTTTAATGGATTACACAATTAGGTTAAATGAAGTCTTACAGTGAAATTAACATTCATAGGGGATGTGATAATTAAAAACACCGATAACACACAGGGTCTAACTAAAGATGGGTATGAAGCAATGTTCACAATATGTTAGGAGGTTTGTACTATGAAGAAAAAGAGGTGAAGTTGGGCAGTGTGAACACAAGTTTAACTTCCAATGTAATTTTGATCGCTACAGTGCAAGCAGTAAAAACAAATTAGAGAATCTTTGAAGTAATTTTCTTCCCGCTTTCACTGCAGACTAATTTAGAAGAGACAAAGTAACCTCCTAGGAAAGGTCATGCCCATATGTTTGCTTTCTTGCCAAGCACTGGCACCCTTGCTTATCTATCGTATAGGACCAAAAAGTTATGAGGACACCTGATCGTCACACCTATATAAGATTGTTGGCATCATATCTCAAACCACTTGCATTAATATGGAGTTGGACTCCACTCTCCCCCTGTGGCTATAACAGCTTCCACTCTCCTGGAAGTCTTTCCTCAAGATTGTGGAGTGCGTCTGTGCGCCACAGAAACCATTGCAGAACCCAGAAAGGCGGAAGAAAGCAAGGACGTATTCTAAAAGCCTGTGCAAGCAACAGCGTCCATGTTGTAGGCATGCGAGACACAATGCACCGGCTGCTACCAGATATTCACCGTAGGAACTCCCACAGCACCAGACATTTAAGTGAAGCTTTCTTCCCATAGCAAGTACAATTCCACACACCGGTAAAACATCTTTAGCTTAATAATAAATAATCGTTATCCTTTTAAAACGAAAACAGATTTTGCTACTTACCTGAGATTTCACTTTTGCCTTTAACCATATTTTCCATGTGCAGCTCAGTAAAATGTTTGATGCAAAATCTGCTATCAATCTGATATACCAGAGCCGGACACAGGAAAGCAAACTGCTCAGGGGAAATTGGAGAGTTGATGTTTAGCCCATAATAATGAAGCAGCTGGGTGACGTTTAAACACTGGAAATTAAGAGAAAACATAGTGAACTACAAAAAGATGGTACTTTTCCCAAAAACTTTATATTATGTAAGTGGTTCCCCACCCAGCCCAATGGTCCAGGATTCATGAATCTCCCTATTGGAATAGCATGTGGCAATTTACTAAATGCTGCATGGCTGGTATGCATTAAGGACCAGGTTGGAAGTACCACGTTACACATAAAACTAAATCAAATGAGAGCTGTCCGGAATAACCATATATTCTATTTTGTAACTGACACAATATGCGTGCCATCACATGGACATAAAATGCACACCTGAAAACCTAAGGCGTTATAAAGATAAAAAAAAACACAAAAAGGATTTTAGATTACTTTCAAAGGGTTTATTACCTAGGTTACGGTGGTTTTGGACAAGGGAAGCAAAATGATTTGTGCATAGCACTGGTTATAGGGCTAGAAATACAGGAGTAGCCAAGGACCGTAGAAAACAAGGACTTATAAGCGAGCCAAGACCAGTATTCGGGAGTGCCTGTGGTTGTATTTTATTACAACTATATGATACGCTTCTCTGAAAAAGGAGTGTGTGCAAATAGTACTTAACACTAGGTAGAGTGGCAGCCAAAAACGTTCCCTGTTTGTTCACTCACAAGTTTTTCATTATACATTGAAGCCTAGCATTTGCAACTAAATGTAGCGGAGCTCCCTTGCAAAGAAGGGAAGAGATATACGATACAATCTTTGCCTGTGTGCAGGGATTGGTTTATGGAATGGAAAGCTTAGTGAAGCTATTGGTTTCCATGATTACACAAACTGAGTGAATAAAAGTACCAGCAACTAAATTAACTTGTCAGCAAACAGGAAAAAGAAAATCTGATTACGGCTTACATGCAAGGATCAGCCTCTGAACTGATTTAAGTCTCCCACCCATGATAATTTTTTAAAAATGTAAAGGGGAAAAACCTCAATTTTGAACATATTTATTTATGAGTCCCTTCTACACTGACTCTTGATCGTAAGTCAAAATGACAACTGTCATTGGAGCAGTACGCCACAAAAGTAGGTGCACCAGAGGCACAAAACGGGTTAGTTTGCATAGATAGTTTAGGACTAGATTATCTCAATTATACGGCAGGACATTGTACCTACATTGGCCCCATTTGCAATACACATGTATGCAGAACCCCTACAAACATTGGATACATTTAATAAGGGTTATCAGGACTTTTCAGCAAACATTTCATTTTTGTTACTTTTTTGGTTTATTCTTTTCTGTTCTTACCATTATATCTTGACTGTGATGCATGGTTTGCCTTGAATTAGACATTTATAAACAAGTTGTCACATACAAATTATATATATTAGGTTTCTCTAGTTAAGAGGAAAATGTGCCTAAACTTCTAACAAAGGGTTTAAGCACAAAATAAAAATGCAGAACATTTGAACTTGTGTTTCTCCCGGGAATAGGTCTGCCACACAGGTAATAAGCAAGTGGCTAAAGTTTTTAGTCAACATCCATGTTTTGGGAGATTGTAATCAATGAGCAACAGGAGATGGTTTATTAAGATAACCACAGAGAACAAAAACAGGCTTCTTCACTGTGAGTTTTATAGCAAAAAACAAGGGCAATATGTATAAAGAGCAATTCTGGAACCAAATGCAGAGAACTGACCACGGACACCAATGGAATGTTCTTATCGCCGTATTCCCTCCTATTAGAATTACCCTTTACGAATACTGCCCAAGTTCTACGTGTGTCCCATTCATGTAAATATCGAAAGAACCCTCCTCTTGCTCAAAGCGAGAGACGAAATGTTGCTTTCACTCACCTCATCATGCACATGTACCTCGTCACCATGTTCCTTTTGAATCTGCTCAGACACAATATTGTGTTCCTTCAACTTTATCTGGTCATGAGGGGCTTCTCTTTTTCTTGTGTTCCTTCGTCCACTCTCAGCTACTAAAACATCTTGCGAGTCACGATTAACGTTGTTAGCACTCTCGTGATCGGGTTTGTGAACATGGTTATGATCATATAAATCATTGTTCGCATTTCCTGAGACAAGCTCTGGTGCAGAACCTACAGTAGTTTCAGCATGTTTAATTTCTTTCCTCCTCTTCTTGTGTTTATGAGGCTTTCTTTCAGAATGATCCTGTGTTGTATTTGTATCCACTACTGGCTGCTGATTATGTCCTCCGTGTTCAGCGTTACTGATTGTACCATTGAGAGAATGGTGGGTTCTATTATGAGAAAGATGGTGATCATGACGATTGTGGTGATGTGAATGATTATGGGAATTTGTATGATTCACTTGAATGGATAAGTCTACATTCCTAGCTTTACACTTACTATTATGTCTTGTAGATGCAGTGCTTTCTGTACCATTAACAGTGTCTAAATGGGTATAGGAATGATCATGAAAATGTTTTTTTTCTTGTACATCTAAAGCATCTAAATGTGATACATGGTCATGCCCAATATCCTCATGACCTATTTCAACTACTTTCACCTCGCCAAGACCCAAACTGTTTAACAGTTTTTCCAGTCCATAAAAAGACAATCTTCCATTTTCCCCGTAACGGTGAAAAAGTTTTTTAATGTAATATTTTTGTTCATGCTCAGCTTCTGGCACTGAAGACCTACTTGTAAATAATTCTACTGCTCCATTATGAAGATATGGCTCCTCTGAGATTTGATAGTCATTAAGAATGTGGATATGGTTTTCTTCTGAAGCGTGACCATCCACGTCCTCATGGCAATGGTTACAATGATGAAAAATAAACGTGAACAAACAAATGAGGCAGAATTTCGTGTGCATGTGTACCTTCATTTCTGTTTTACCTGGACAGAAGAGAAAGAAATAAATTATCCTTCACAAGGTTTGTCACTGTTATCAAGCATTTTCGGAATATTCATTTGGAACTATAATCATTTCAAATGATATGATGGACTTTAAAAGGTTTAAAAGGATACTCCAATACCCCATACACTAGCTACAAAAAACACATACTTTATAAAGACTTTAATACACATTCTTTAACTGTAACAAGCAAGCAAAGAAAAAAACAATTAGCCAACAATCACTGGGGAAAAAATGCTACCACTATACTCAACGAGAGCACCTTGTGCACATGTGGAAAAATCTCATTAGACCCCTGGAAATTTGACATGAGCCAGTGCTGGAGTAGACTGTTGAGTATACTATATGTGCTTAATGGTAAGCAAGTAAACATTCGTACACAATGCACACATTTAAGAGACCTAGTACCTTTTATTTCACAAAATCAGTACTGTCATTTTTTCTTACAGACCTCCAGTTGACTTTCCTAAAATGTATGGAGGTAACATACTAGATTTCACAAATTACAACCATTCATTTCAAGAAAAGAAATCACAGTAACCAACAAAAATTTTTAGACACTGCCTTCACTCTCAATGTAGATTAAAAAAATATATATATGTACATGTCAGACGTCAACATCACCACTAAGGACACAATCCTAACATTGAATCATATGTTCACAAAACAAAGCAATAATTCAGCACATACAATTAAAAACACACATATCCTAAGCCTTGTAGGATTTTTTAGGTTGTGCGCTCCCCTATTTTGTATTTTTCTTGAATCACATGTCCCTATAAGATTTTACTTTGTCCATCCCCATGATATAATATATGGGTTCCTATTTCAGAAAGAAACAAAAGTAGTTAATAGTACAAGAGAATTGATTCTTTGCAATTTACAGAGAAACACCACCAACCTATCCAAAAATACTACATATATCCTCAGAATGGACAAACCAGACACATCCCATGAAACATCTGTGACAAAGTTTAATAAAAGCATAAGTTAAAAAACCCATTGCTAAATAACATTTCTCTTTTAAATGTCAGAATATACTCACCCTTTAACAAATTCTATAGGTTGAAAGGAAAACTGTTTTCAAATTCCTGCCTTTGGAAGTATGAACTGCATGTTCACGCAACCTATACTTCTTACTAGAAATACCTGAAGATCCAGGTTGTCAGGCTTCAAAAATAAATCTCTCTTGTATATGTTAAGGCAACTCCAAATGTACTACTACTTGTAATTTGTTTTATAAGGCTCCTTATATACACAAAGTCATCTACCAATGCAGAAAAACAAAACACCTACCTACATGCGCACACCTCTCTACGTCTACACAAAGGATAGGAGTGTTTACTAGTTGCCTAGCACATGCAGAAGCTGCAAAGCTTGGGAGAATGTACACGTGCAAATGATGCATATGTGAGGTTGGTGGTACTGTGCATCAAGTGTAAAATAGGACAATACATCTGTAAAACCAGCCAAAAAAACTGAACCTAGGGAGATAAATTTACACAGACACACGGAATCCGTCAATAACCTCGAAATCCAAACCACTGAAGGATACTCAAGAAATGATATCCATGTCATCAACCTATTTAGTACCAAAGTCACTGGACCAAAGACAGACCTTTTCCTGTCTCATTACCAGCATTTTTTTCTTAATGAAACTGTTTATTTGGTTTATGCGTAAAAATACTTTTCCACGTAGAGTAGTACTTCACAAAAAAGATATAACGGAGGAACAGCAAGGCATTGCGAATATTGCTCAGAATTAGAAGACCAGCATTTTATAAAACATTTGCTTCTTTTAATTCTGGTTTTGTTATTTGTCCTTGTATAAGGCCCTCGCCACTAGAAATGCTATATAAAAGGTACATAAGGACACCTTTGATTGTTATCTAAATGTTACATACCTTGACCATTAGTCAAATAGGATCACTTGTGTATAGACAAGCAACTAAAAGTATATGGCAATGCCCTTCAAGAGTTAGGACCCCACAAAAACTAGAAAGGGTTAGGGAACAAAAAAAAAACACAAAAAAACACATTGTAAAACATATTTGACATGAAAAAATATTTCATATATATCAACTGTTTAATATTATGGAGCTATATAATAATAATTATTAAAAACAAGGAGACACACAAAACCACTTACCAATTAAGCATAAAAATGGGTATTCAATCCTTAGGAATTAAAACAAATATTTTTTCCAGGGCCTAAAAATCATGTTTCTTAGAAAAGGCACCAAAGTTTTTAAGTGCAGTCAGTGCTTTGCAGCTTTATAATATGTCATTAAGTGGGGGGTAGGTAATACATTCACACAGGCATCATAAGTTATATACAATGGGCCCATTAAGGCTTACCACAAAGTTACATGATATGTACAAACAGTTGATTATTTGACAAAGATATGACTGCTCATGTGATATTGACAAGTTCAGAAGTGCATGTCTTGGGTAAGATTAGTAAAAATACCGTTATTGTATATTAAAGTACAAAAATATAAGAGAACACATAGCATAAGTATCTGTCCCATATTGTGATTTTTTTTCTCATATACGTCGGCACATTGTGTTCTTAAGCGCACTTTATTAGCAAAGAAATTCAGAAGACCATAGTTTGAACATACAAAAAGGAATTATTTGACAGGGATTCCCATTAAATTATTCCTCTGTTTTACACTTGATCTTTAGTTACATCATGGCAGACTAACTATATGGTCTTCTAATTAAGAATTTTGATCACATATTATAATGCTACACTTCCTTTTAAAAGAAACAAACATTACACTGTAATCAAATATATGCTATGTGAAAATGCATCCAGCCATTGGCAAGTAAAGGGTTAAAATAATGTTCCAGTATTTAAAGTATTCAAGTAGGGGGTTTCACCAGCGATGCACTGTGGGGGATCCCAGAGTCGCCCCATTGAGTCACATATGGTGCACTGGCCCTGCTAGACAGCTCAACTAATTACTTGGATCTATTTAGGGCTGCAACTAACGATTATTTTCATAAATCGATTAGTTGGCTGATTATTTTTTCGATGAATTAAAAAAATAAAATGTACTTTTTTTTGTTTATTTAAAATAACTATGTTAAAAACAAACAGCAGAATAAAAAAAAAAAAAAAAAAAAAAAAAAAAAAAACAACTTTGAGAAAGATGCATTTCTTGTTTTTATTTCCCAACCTGGCCCCCCTCCGTTATGCACATCTGAGCCCAGGCTTGCCACACTTCCTCCCAGGTATGCCTTATACCCCCAGATATGCCACCTTGGCCTCCCCAGATATGCCTCCTACCCCCAGATATGCCACTCCACCCTCCCCAGATATGCCTTGTACCCCCAGATATACCCCACTGCCCCTCCAGATATGCCACTCTGCCCCCTATTTGTCATAGTGCCCTCTGCTACACCTTATACACCCTATATGCCACTGTGCACCCCCAACATGCCTTATAGCCCCTGATACGCCACTGTGCACTCCCCACCCCCCCCAAGACATACCCCCGTGCTCCATACTTTTTGGTGTCTAGTCGGGGCAGCCGGTGGAGGTCTGCGTGATGCACGTAGAGAAACCTCTGCTGTTGGCCAGCAATTTCGCTGGAACTTCTATGACTAAGCACCGGAAGGTCATGTGACGTCGGTGCTCCATCATAGAGGCCCCAGTGGAAGTGTCGGCACCAGCAGAGGCTGTCTGTGTGCATCGCACAGACACCCGCTCGCTGCCAGAGAAGGGGATACAGGTCCCCTGCAGGGCTGCGGGGGATCCACCTCTCTGCAAGACGGCGAACTTGTGCAATGCGTGCAGACAGCCGCTGCTTGCCAGTACTTCTGCCAGGGCTTCTATGGTGGAGCACTGGAAGGTCATGTCACTCTGGTGCTCCATCACAGAAGTAGGGCTGCAACTAACGATTATTTTAATTGTTGTAATGAACAAACTGGGTGTTAAAAACACAAAACAGCAGAATAAAAAAAACGTAAGATTTACACTTTCATCTCTTTATCACAACGGCATTTCTCTATTCACCTTCTTATTTTACTGACATAATAAAAGCTACAAGAACCCAAACACAGTGTTTCTAGGTTTTAATACAAAGTTCTTAGTAAATATTAATTTGTATGTTAACTATTTTTCATATTTCATAAAAACTATGAAAAAAAACACTTGTTTATATTTTCTTTTATATGCCCCCAGTTAAGCACATCTGACCCCCAGCTTGCCACTCTGCCCCAGATATGCCTTATACCTCTTATATGCCAGAGATTCCACTGTGCCCCCTGATATGCCACTGTGCCCCCGATAGTCCTTATACTTCCAATATGCCACTCACCCCCATTTATGCCTTAACTCCCTATATGCCACTGTGCACCCTGATATGCCACTCCACCCCCTATAAATGCCCTGCACCACCCTGAAATTCATTATACCCCGATTCACCACTCTGCCTCCCCCAGATATGCCACTCTGAAATTCATTATACCCCCCATACACCACTCTACCTCCCCCTATACACCACTCTAACTCCCCCAGATATGCCATTCTGCCTCCCTGAAATTCATAACACCCCCATACATCACTCTGCTACCCTGAAATTCATTATAACCCCCCATACAGCACTATAACTCACCCATACACCACTCTGCCTCTCTCTCCCCCTCCCATACACCACTCTGCCTCTCTCCCCCCCTCCCATACACCACTCTTGCCAACGAATTTCATTATCGATTATCGATTTTTATTGATTATAAAATGAGGGCTTTTTCTGACAAATGCTCTGAAAAATACCTCTCGTTTTATAATCCGTTTCATTTAGCGTCACAGCTGTTACTACTTACCAGCCCCTCCCTGCAGTCACTGACAATTGGGCCCCGCCCCTTTTCTCCCAGTGCTGATTGCCCCCACCCATTTCATATAGCGTCCACAACTCCACATGGCTCAGCAACTAATCTAACTTTATAACTGAAACTTAGGGGAGGTGGGGGTTAATTTGGGGCAGTAATGGTTAATGGATGTATAGGGTTAATTTAGGGGCAGTTATGGTTGATTGGGTCTTTAGGGTTAATTTAATGAATTTAATAAAGTTAACTTAATTTGCAGTTAGAGGTAAAGGGGGCAAACTAAGGGGAGTCCTGTATTTATTTATATTATTGTGTCAGTGTGATATGAATGGGTCTGTGAATCTATGAGGGCACTATGGGATATCTGGGAGGTATAAGGCACATCAGGGGGCACGGTGGCATATCAGGGGGAATAAGGTATATAAGATATGTGGGGGGGCAGAGTGGTATATCTGGGAGGCAGTGTGGCATATCTGGGGGTATGTGACATCTGGGAGGTAGTGTGGCAAGCCTGGGCTTAGATGTGCATGACTGGGGGGGATAACATACAGTCATTTTAAATCGAAACAATTATCGGCGAACTAATCGATTCTGAAAATAATCTTTAGTTGCAGCCCTAATGGTGTATATACCCGAGCCATCCTGTGTTGAGCCAGACCACTGTTAATCATGAACTACTGCTGGAGGACTTTCATCATATATTTTATGAATAGTCCAGGAACTTAAAATGTTTAATTCTTTACTAAGCATATACATTAACCCCTTAAGGACCAAGCTGTGTTTTACCTTTTGTACCATTGGGACCGAGGCTGTTTTAACAGTTTTGCGGTGTTCGTGTTTAGATGTAATTTTCTCTTTACTCATTTAGTGAACCCACACAAATTATATGTTGTTTTTTTCAGGACAAGAAGGGCTTTCTTCAGATACCATTGTTTTAATCATATCTAATTTCCCATAAAAAAAATAAAATATGTTGAAAAATGTAAAAAAAACCCCACATTTTTGACTTTTACCCCAAAAATCTTTTACTCATCCAAAAAAGCTAATGAAAAAACCTACTAAATATATTCTATTTGTCCTGAGTTTAGAAATACCCAATGTTTTTATGTTTTTTTGCTTTTTTCTGCACGTTATAGAGCATTAAGTACAAGTAGCGTTTTGCTATTTCAAAACCATTTTTTCCAAATCCGGTAATTCTTCCTCCCATGTGCCATTTCGGGTATCTTTGAAGCCGGCCAATGCAATTTACCCCATCAAATCATATATTTTTGAAAACTAGACACCCCAAGGTATTTCAAATGCTAGAATTTTAACTCTTTCCATGCACTAATTCTACCACCAGTCTTTGTCAAACTTTGTGGCAGTAATTTTGTGTTTTTTATCGCCAAAATTGCTCTTCAGGTATGGATTTACAGCTCCTGGTATACATTACTTTCAAACAACACCCCAATATGTGTTCAGCAACATCTCCCGAGTACAGTCATACCCCCCATGCATGGGTTTGTCGAGTTGTTTGGGAGGTAAAACGCCACATTTAGGAAGTACACATTTTTTAACTTGGAACTTTTACATCTGGTCATTCTGCCCCCATGTCCTAATAGGACCATCTTTGAAACCGGCTTATTCAATTTACCCCATCAAACCATATATTTTTGAAAACTAGACACCCCAAGGTATTTCAAATGCTAGTATTTTAACCCTTTCCATGCATGAGATTCTACCACCAGCCTTTGCCACACTTTGTGTTAGTATTTTTTTTTTATACAAATTGTACTTTGGGTATACATTTATAGCTCCAGGTATACGTCACTATCAAACAACACCCTAATATGTGTTCAACAACATCTCTCGAGTACAGTGATACCACCCATGCATGGGTTTGACTGCTGTTTGGGGTTAAAAGGCCACATTTGGGAAGTGCGCTTTTTTCCCCCTATTTTGGTCAGTCTGTGCCTATGCCCTATCTTTGAGCCTGGCCACTACAATTTACCTCATAAAACCATATATTTTTGAAAACTAGACACCCCAAGGTACTTAAAATGGTAGTATTTAACCCTTTCCATGCATCAGATTCTACCACCAGCCTTTGCCACACTTTGTGGTAGTATTTTTTTTTGTATTTTTTTCACACAAATTGTACTTTGGGTATAAATTTATAGCTCCAGGTATACGTCACTACCAAACAACACCCTAATATGTGTTCAGGAACATCTCCCGAGTTCAGTCATACCCCACATGTATGGGTTTGTCTGGTGTTTGGGGTTAAAATGCCACATTTTGCGCTTTTTTTCCCCCCATTTCGGTCAGTCTGTGCCTATGCCCTATCTTTGAGCCCGGCCACTCCAATTTACCCCATCAAACCATTCATTTTTTTTTTAAATTAGACACCCCTTGGGTATTTGAAATGCTTTAATTTAAATTTTTCCACGTCAGGATTTTTGGGAAGATACAGCGCTAATTTTAGCACTTGCTCATAATAATAAACTTTATTTTTTTTATTTTACTCTTTTTGGACTTTTTTTTTTACATTTTGCTGGAACTGGATAGTTCCTCTAAAGCATAATAATTTTTAAATGTTACCATGTTTTTTTTAAGCTTTTTCTTTTTTTAAATATTTTACTAATCACAGTGATTAGAAAGCTGGGCTCCCCGTACAAATCTTACAGGGGTTCCCTCACATTTCACTTAATTAATGCGGCTCTCACTGCCCTTCCCGGATTCTGGAAGTCTGCCAGCCCTCCCTCTCTGTCTGCTTGGTTTCGCCGGGTTGAATTCATATATCAAATGGAGGCCCTCACGGGGGCTGCTAGGGGCCAAGAATACTCGGTTGGGCTCATATGGTATGCCTGGCGTACATATGTCTCCTCCCTAACTGACAGACCTGATTCCGTGGGGCCTTGAGCTTTCGTCGGCCTTTCTCGCAAGGGTGGGGTTTCCATTGCCAGCTCGGACTCTCTTCTTTTGTTTTGTTTTCCTTTCTATGTTCTTCATATTTGAGTTATACGCGTGACCACGCGTTATGTATCGGCTCCTGTTAGACCTGGATCTTGGAGCTGCCTGGTTTTTGTGGCCGGGCTCATTCCTACCCTCCATTTGTATATATCCTCCAGGTACTTCTGTTATTCTTGTTAATATTATTGTTCTTAGTGACAACCCGCTCTTACTCACTGTTTACCGATTGCGACCGTCTTTGTAGCACTTATGACTGATGGTTCCTTACGACGCCTTATGTATCTGTCGGAAGTATTGCACTCTCATGCACGATCGGGCATGGACTGTTCTGTGCCTTGTCGTTTATCCTGTTTCATGTATACTCTGACTGTATAATGCTGTTATTGTGATTTTGTGCTATGTTGTATCCTCTCTTTACAATAAACGGTGAATTGAAAAAAAAAAAAAAAAAGAAAGCTGGGCTCCATTGACTTGTATGGTTGAATGCAGTACCTGTATTCAACCTGCAAGTGGAGCCAGAGTTCTCTAGAGGGTCTGGAGTCCGTCAAGCGAACTTTTTCAACTTTATTATTTTTTTTCCCGGGCCGCCGCCATCTTGCGGATGGCGAAGACTGCGTGCAGCTGCGGCTTTGACAGCTCTCCGGAGCGGTCACACACCGCCCTGGGGTAAGTATTTGGTGTCGCTGGATGCCTCCTGATCAAGGCATTCCAGCGACACCATTGAAGTTTAGGAGATGATCGTTGATCGCCTCCTAAACGCTTTTAAAACGGGCGTCCGCCGCCATACAATGTATGGCGGACGTTGACGCCCCGGGGAGGGGCCAGAGATGGCCCATCATGCCGATCTCGGTGTTGCTGAATGCCTCGACATCGAGGCATTACAGCAACACCGTTTAAGCTTAGAAAGTGATCGTTGATTACTTTCTAAGCTTGTTTAAGTCTGATGACGTGTCAGGCACGTCATAGGTCGTTAAGTGACCATTTTGCACGACGTGCCTGACCCGGCAATGGACGTTAAGGGGTTAAAAACCTCATGGATGGCACAATGCCATTTTTTCAAAACCATACTTTTTTTGTACCTCTGTTAGATCTGCTTGGTGTCATAGGTTGCTGAAATAGTACGATCAAATAGCCTTTCTTCAAATTAATATCAAATTATGATACTTATGATATCCTAACGATTCATTTTAGAGGGCCAAAGGATACTTATGGTAGGCACACTCACATATATACTAGCAACCAGGCCCGGGACAAAAAATAGGCTGGGGCATTTAAGCCTGAGCAGCCCATTTTTATTTATTTATTGTTAAAGCCCACCCTTCATGTACCATCTTTGCATTTACTCACTCATTCACACAAGTCATTAACACATTCATTAATGCAGTCTCACAAATCATTCAAGCAATTCACCCACACAATTCATTCATTCTCATACGCATTCACACTACCCCCTCTCCCCATCTTATCTGCCCCTTCTCACTATGTTCCCCCTTTTCACTATGTACCCCCTTCTCAATATGTACCCCCTCTCACTATCTAGCCCCTCTCCCCCTTTCCAACCCCCCTCTGCCCCTTCTCAATGCACCCCCCTCCCTCACCCTACTTACCTTGTCGCCGGAGCAAGCAGCAAGTGCGACCGGGCCCACGGCAGGGCCGGATTGACTTAGGGGCTGATGGAGCTGCAGCTCCAGGCCCCACCTTAAAATAGGCCCCAGTCAGGACCTCTACGGCCGCATTGACGCAGGGCCCCTTAAGCCCGCCGCAGCTGCGACCGGGTCCGCCACTCTAAGGGGCCGGGAAGCCCCCACCAGGGCCGGCCTTAGGGGTCTGCGGCCGCACAGGGCTTAAATTAAAACATCCTCCAAGTAAAAAAAAAATAAATAAAAAAAAACTTTAACATGGAGGATGTTAAAGTAAAAAAAAACCCCAATGTTTTAATTTAAACCCTGTGCGGCCGCAGACCCCTAAGGCCGGCCCTGGTGGGGGCTTCCCGGCCCCTTAGAATGGCGGACCCGGTCGCAGTTGCGGCGGGCTTAAGGGGCAGGTGCCCCTTATGCCCTGCGTTAATGCGGCCGTAGAGGCCGCTTAGGCCCAGTCAGTCCGGTTCTGACTGGGCCTATTTTAAGGTAGAAACCTGGAGCTGCAGCTCCATCAGCCCCTAAGTCAATCCGGCCCTGCCGCGGTCTGGCCCACCGGGCAAATGCCCGGTGTGCCCGATGGCCAGTCCGGGCCTGCTAGCAACCTTTGGACAAACAGACCAACATCTTTGGTGTTTTATACATCTGAAACATCACCACACAAATGAGAAATTGATTTATTCACACTGAAATCTTTCATGAAATCTTTCAAGATCATGCCTTAAGTGAATAGGTGTGCATTATTTAGATGAATCTCTAAAATTAGTATTTGTATGTACCGTATTGGCTCTGATATAGGCCGCACCCTAAAAGTTTGGTGTTTTTTTTAAAGAAAAGGATTTGTAATAGATATGCTGCCACTATGTCCCCCCCACCCCCGAGATATGCTGCCACTCTGCCTATACGATTGTTGGACATTCCATTTAACTTCAACCCTCTCCACAGCTGTATCAGCCACCACTCTTATGGGAAAGCATTCAAAAAGATTTTGGAGTGTGTCTGTGAGAATGTGTGTCCAGTCAGTGAAAAGAGCATTTGTGAGGTCAGGCACTGATGTTGGACAAATTCATCCCAAAGATGTTCTATGGTGTTAAATTTAGGACTTTGTGGAGGCCTCTTGAGTTCCTCCAAACCAAACTAGTTGTGTCTTTATTGACCTTGCTTTGTGCACAAGGGCACAGTGATGCTGGAAAACAAAAGGACTTTCCCCATATCAGTGCCACAAAGTTGGATGCACACAATTGTATAAAATGTATCTGTACAATAAAACAAAATAAAAAATAGACCATTATCCTTCCGCCACCAAACTATACAGTAGGCACTATGCTTTCCGGTAGGGTGACATTCACTTGGCATCCTCCCAACCCAGATTTGTCCATCAGACTTCTAGATGGTGAGGCACAAGTTATTACTCCAAAGAACATGTTTCCACTGCCCCGGAGTTCAGCGGTGGTGTGTTTTACACCACACCAGTTACTCAGCCTTTGAAACCCATTACATAAAGCTTCCGATGCACAGTGCTTGTGTTGATGTTACTTACACAGGTAGCTTGGACCTCTGTAGTGAGTGATGCTACCAAGGAGAGGATTTTTACTGGCAACTCGCTTTAGCATTGAGCAGCCCCACTCTGCGTGTGCATGGTCTATTGTATTGTGGCTGAGCCGTGACTGCTAGACACGTCCACTTCACAACAATAACACAAAAGAACCAGAGCATATCTATCAGGGAATACATTTCATGCACTGAATTGTGGCAAAAGTGGCATCTCATGAGCCATGTTTAAAGTCACTCAACTTTTCAGTACAACCCATTCTAGGTGCCAATTTCTGTACTAAATCAGTGATGAATAGAATGTTCCTAATTAGGTTGAAAATTGACCTGTATCTGTACAACCCATTGCTGGCAAGTGGCCAGGGCCGGCCCGACAATGGAGCCAAGTGGGGCAACCGCTCCAGGCGGCACTTTTGAAGGGGCGGCACTTTTTAAAAAGCGAAAGAGAGAAAGGGGCGCCGAGTGGTTTTCGCTTACCAAGCTGTCAGTACCCGCTCGGCGCCCCTCCCTCCTCTGCGGCGAGTCTCCCTGTTCGGTCTCGGTGCCGGCTTGTAATGCTGAGTGCCGGAAGATTTCCTCATAGCCGGCACCGAGACCGAACAGGGAGACTCGCCGCAGGACTGCTGAAAGGTAAGTACAAGGGGGGGGGGACGGAGGGAGAGGAAGGGTAGATAATGTGGGGGGGCGGCAGGGACGGAGGGAGAGGAAGGGTGGCATTTTAAAATTCGCCCCAGGCGGCATTTTGCCTTGGGCCGGCCCTGCAAGTGGCAACTCATCTAGGTAAGAGAAGAGTATATTTTGCATTTGCAGAAATACCCCTGGATAAAGCGCAAATTAAAATTTACTTGTACAATCAAACTAGTCTCTAGTGCAGGGGCGTCCAAGTTTTTTTTGCAGTGGGCCACTTCATCAGAATTGTATAACGTGCGAGGGCCGCACTCTTTTCTGTGAGAAAATATGGCCTTTAATAAGATATGCAGATTAAAATAAAGTAAATGACACAAAACCTTTACTTTTCCTCTCACTGATTTCTGGGCCTAGAAAGTTTTGTGACTACAAATTCAGGATAAGTTAAAATGAAATAGTTCTATTTATTTTAGGGATGCACCAAAATGACAATTCTGGACAAAAACTGAAAATTCAGGGTTCACTTAGCCAAAACTGAAAATTACCCCCCCCCCACACTTTTAATAGAAGTAAGTCACACACCAAAATTGTACAAAAAAATTTATATATTATGATTGTTAACAGCAATCTCAGGCATACCCAGACCCCATACTGCTGGCAGCATCAATACACAAGGGGGGCGGCTAGCCAGGTTTCAGCATATAGTGGCTGACTTGGCATGATAGGAGTGTGATTGCTAACAGCAAACACACTCTTTTTATACCCAGACAACCAGCAAATGCTGGAACCTAGGCATGATGGGACTGTGATTGCTGTTAGCAGATTGCTGTTAGCAATCACACTCCTATCATGCCAAGTCAGCCAGTACATGTTGGTACAGGGTGGCTGTAAGTGCAGACCCCATACTGCTGGCAGCATCAATACACAAGGGGGCAGCTAGCCAGGTTTCAGCATGTACTGGCTGACTTGGCATGATTGGAGTGTGATTGCTAACAGCAATCACAGTCCCATCATGCCTAGGTTCCAGCACTTACACATCCATGCTATCACACACACACAAATTAATTCATTCACAGATTCATTCCCTCACAGCCATACTCATTCAAACAACCTCTCCCTCCCTTACCTTCACTACAGCTCTCGATGCCGCTCACAGCCTTCAGCAGGTGGCGCGGCCCCCCCCCGCGTTCTCCTCACAGAGGAAGCAGAACTGGAGCAGAGAATAGCCCCTCCCACAAGTAAACAGCAGGGCTTGTGATCTTGGCTGCCGATCTCACGCGGGCCGCATGTTGGACGCCCCTGCTCTAGTGGGCAACTACCTTTTTTTTTACTAGAATATGTTTTGAAAAACAGTGTGCTATTTTCTTTTTCAAAACAGTTCTTATGGATTTTCAAGCAGCAGCAACGTGCTCTAGCTCTGTCATATTAGACCCCTCTTCTGCCCTGTAAATAGACTGGCTAGATCTTAATCACCCAGCAAGAAATTCCAACCAATGAAAAATCCATGAAGGAACTAATTCCGCTAGCACTGCCATAAGGAATCAAACAATTTATTACCTTACAGTCTGGCCAGCAGTAACTACATGTGGCAATGCTGAAGTGGCCAGTCTTTAAATTCTCACAGAATACACTTAGCTCTATTTATATGACCTTTAAATGAATTGTTTACCTTCAGCCTACTGCTTTACCCATTTTAGATCTATCCTCATGACCATGTCCATGTGATTATCACACCCCTAAAAAGTGCATTCACCCATGTCTGATACTCTTGGTTGCTTCACTGAATTTCTAACGCAGATTGAAGTAAGATTTTCAGATCACATACTGTTGGGCACTGAACAATTAATTTCTTTGTCCTTTAAACTAGGGTCAATAAAAAATCCTTGTGATGATGGCTTGGGGCAGTCAGAACAATAAAAACTATACATGATTCTGGGAAAACACTCTAGAATAGACTTTTGGTGTCTTTACAGAGTGCAACATGTTATAATCTACAAGGGTTAAAGGCATAATGGGCAGTTCTGTCAGTATATACAGTCCTGTGGAAAAGTTTTAGGCAGGTGTAAACAAATGCTGTAAAGCAAAAATGCTTTCAAGAAATACATGTCAGTGGTTTATCAAATCAATGTTTGGTGCGGCCACCCTTTGCTTTCAAAACAGCATCAATTCTTCTAGGTACACTTGCACAAAGTGAGGGATTTTGTAGGAATATAGTTAGGTGTATGAAACTTAGACCAAACAACTGATCAATTTAATATGTAGGTTGGAACATAATTAACTGAAGCAGAAATCGCTGTATTAGGAGGAATAAAACTGGGTGAGGAACAGCCAAACTCACTAAAAAGGTGAGATTGCTGATGCTTAAAGTCAAGTCATACACTATGGCAAGACTGAGCACAGCAAAATACACAATGTAGTTATATAGTACTGCATCGGCAAGGTCTCTACAGAAAATTCAAGGTAGACAGGGGTTCCCATGTGTTCTATCCAAGCTCTTTTGAAGAAGCACAAAGAAACAGACAATGTTGAGGGCCGTAGATGCAGAAATTTAGCTGCGGATTAAAGACACATCATGCTTACTTCCCTTCCCAATCAGATGTCCAGCAGTGTCATCAGCTCAGCATTGGCAGAAAACAGTGGGACCCTAATACACCCATATTCTGTCTGGAGAAGTCTCCATACTTCTGATGTGGAAACAAAGCAAATCAACTATTCACACAATTACAGGAAATGGTGTGCAGAAAAATGGAAGCAGGTAATCTGGATTAATTAAGTAAAATTTTAAATATTTGGCTATGGTAGAAGGCTGTTTGTTCACCGAAGTGCTGGAGAGCAGTACAAAAATTAGTTTTTGCAGGCAACGTGGAGGTTCCCTGCAAGTTTGGAGCTGCATTTCTGCAACTGTAGCTGGGAGTTTGGTCTGAATTGTCTCCAATGCAGAGAGGTACAGGCAGATACTTACCTATCATTGGAGGGATTTGATTGGCCCCCACAATATTCTGTAGCATGACATCGACTCAAAAGATACAGCCAAAGACATTAACCCCTTCGCGACCTTTGCCGGTTCTGGACCGTCATGGACAAACGGTCGGAGAATGACCTTTGACGGTCCTGAACCGTCATGGGGTTAAATTGGCTCAGAAAGCAATCAAAGATTGCTTTCTTCGAGCAGATTGTGTTGCTGTAATGCCTCGACATAGAGGCATTCAGCAACACAGAAAAAAAACCTCGGGGAGCAGTTAGATCACTCCCCGGAGCTTTTTTATTAGTTAAAAAAAAAAGCCGGCAGGTCTTTTAAATATGGCGGCGCCATGCCGCTAAAAGCTTCGTTTAAGAAACGACCTCTGATCGTTTCTTAAACAAAGCTTTTAGCGGCATGGCGCCGCCGGTAAACTTACCTTCAAAGATGGCGCTGCCCTTCTCCTGGCAATGGCCTCAGAAGCGATTTCAAATCGCTTTCATCACTAGGGGGTGTTGCTGGATGCCATCAACATCCAGCGATTGACACCCCAAGCCTAAAGATCACTCAGGAGAGTGATCTTGATTTGCTCGGTCAAAGGCAATGTTTATAAACATTTGCCTTTGACCTGTAAAGATCTGCCTCCCTCCATCACTTGCTTTTAGTGAGGGAGAGAGACAGATCGTGAGAAAGCAGGTACACTTTGATAAAAACTTAAATTATCAAAAATAAAAATTTACACAAAAGGCTCTTATAAGAGCCCCTCTATTTTTTTTAACCCCTTCCTTACTGTTGATCACTGCATAGGCAGTGATATTGCACATCAGCACTTTTTTGCCGTTTGTGCACTTTTATTTTTATCCACATTTTTTATACTTTATATTATTTCATATTTTTAGGTACCATTAACCCCTCCTTTGCTGTAGATCAGTCCTTAGGGGTTGATCCCATAGCAGCAGCACCTTTTATCTTACTGTTTTTTTTGTTGTGTTTTTTTGGCTAGGGGTTAATTATTTTATAATGCCGCGCGTGTATACTGCTGAGGAAGCGTATGCATTTTTGGCCTCAGATTCTGAGGCCACTGACACAGCGTCAGATTTTGATCAGTTCACAGATACATCTAGTGATGTATCTGTGGCTGCTGGGTCCGCTGCCACAAGTAGTGCCATTGCACCCAAGGAGTGGGTAGTGCCTAATAGGTATACACCAGCTATCCCTCCTTTTACTGCAATTCCTGGCATCAGTTATGATGTTACAGGATTTACCCCATTGCAGTTTGTGCAGATTTTTTTGGGGAGATGTCTTGGGAGACATTGTCTCCCAATCCAACATCTATGCCCAGCAGTGCCGTGCTGCTAGCCCTGACTCCTATTTTTCAAAGCAGCCATGGACCCCCATAGACGTGCCAGAATTTCTTAAATTCTGGGCATTAACTATGCTAATGGAAATTATAAAAAAAACCTCCACCCGCTCCTACTGGAGCACTAGCCCCATCTTTAGTACCCCCATTTACACCCAGTCCATGGGTAGGATAAGGTATGAAATGATTCTTCATTTCATGCATTTTAGCGACAACAGCCTGTGCCCCCCTAAGGAGCACCCCCAGTTTGATAGGCTCTATAAAATCCGCCCCCTGATGACCCATCTCGCTGCCAAGTTTGCAGAGGCTTATAGACCTGGAAGGGATATCTGCGTGGATGAATCCCTGATGAAGTATAAAGGAAGGTTGGGATTCAAGCAGTATATTCCTTCCAAGCGCTCCAGGTATGGCATAAAATTGTATAAGCTCTGCGAGAGTGGGACTGGGTATACTCAGGCCTTCCGGGTATACGAGGGTAAGGATAGCCACCTTAACCCTCCAGGTTGCCCAGAACATCTAGGCACCAGTGCCAAGATTGTGTGGGACCTAATATTCCCACTTATGAACAAAGGCTACCACTTGTATGTTGACAACTTTTATACAAGCGTCCCTTTGTTCAAGTTGCTGTATTGTTTCGATACAGTAGCTTGAGGTACTATTAGAAAGAACCACGTGGGTTTCCCACAACGTCTGGCACAAGCCCGGCTAGGAAAGGGGGAGACCTCAGCTCTACGTCAAGGGGAGCTTTTGGCACTGAAGTTCAGGGACAGAAAAGAGGTGTGCATGCTGAGCACCATCCACGATGAGAGAACTGTGGAGGTTTCTGTCCGTGGCAGAGCTGGGGTCACTAGAAAGCCAGTGTGCATCAGGGCCTATAACAAGAACATGGGTGGAGTTGATCTGTCAGATCTACTCCTACAGCCCTACCTCATTTTGAGGAAGACAAAGGCCTGGTACAAGAAGGTTGCAATTTATCTAATGCAAATTGCAACCTACAATGCTTTTTTGTTGCATGAAAAAGCAAATCCCGGAATGTCTTTTTTGCAATTTCAGCTTCGAGTAATTTCGGATATCTTGTACCAAGATGCACCTGGTCCCCGGGCAGTGATGGAGTCTAGCAGAATTGGGGCTACCCATTTTATTCTTAAAATTCCTCCTTCAGAGAAGAAGCAGAATCCCCAAAAGAGATGCAGGGTATGCTAGAGCAGGGGGCAAAGAAAGGACACCCCATTCTACTGTCCAGATTGCCCTGGAAAACCTGCACCTTCCTGTGTCGGTAACTGCTTCAAGCTGTACCACACGGCTGCCCATTTTAAAAATTTTTTTTTTGTGCTCTACATTTGTATTTTTTTTCCCCATTTACTGCTATTTAGATGTTTTTTGCTGCACGATTTTTTTTTGCACTGACAAGTGACCCCTGTGTCTTTCCCATGGCATGAGGAAATCGCTTAAGGTGCTAGATCAAATCCCTTCTTGGAGAAAGGCCAGGCTTTCTTCTGCCCCATCTGAAAGTTGGGTACAAACCAAGTTTTGACCGGATGTTGTAAACAGTGAATTACGCATGTCTCAAATGTTACAGTTTAGCCCCCACACAACCTGCCAAACCCATGCATGTGGGGTATCGCTGTACTCAGGAGATGTTGCTGAACACACATGGGGGTGTTTGCCAGTGACATATACCAGAACCTGTATATCTGTAACTAAAGTACAATTTGTGTGAAAAAAAATTACTATTACAAAGTTTGACAAAGTGTGGTTGTATAATTGGTGCATGGAAAGGGTTAAAATAGCAGCATTTGGAATACCCTGGGGTGTCTAGTTTTCAAAATTATATGGTTTGACAGGGTTAAATTGAGTTAACCGGCTTTAATGATGTTCCAAAGAGGAGATGGAGGCAGAATGACCAGATGCTAAAAGTCTGTGTTGAAAACTTGAATTACGCATGCCCCAAAAGTAGCCTTTTACCAGCCAAACAATCTGACAAACCCATGCATGTGGTGTATCGCTGTACTCAGGAGATGTTCCTGAACACACATTGGGGTGTTGTTTGCCAGTGACATATACCAGGACCTGTATATTTATAACTAAATTACAATTTGTGTGAAAAAAAAATTAAAAAGAATTACCATTACAAAGTTTGACAAAGTGTGGTTGTATAATTGGTGCATGGAAAGGGTTAAAACAACAGCATTTGGAATACCCTGGGGTGTCTAGTTTTCAAAAATATATGGTTTGACGGGGTTAAATTGCGTTAACCGGCTTTAATGATATTCCAAAGAGGAGATGGAGGCAGACTGACCAGATTTATTAAAAAAGGTTTGAAAATCATAAAACGCCGCTTGTACTTATTGCCCAATAACTTACAAAAAACAGCAAAAAAACATAAAAACATTGGGTATTTCTACACTCAGGACAAGTAGTAGAATCTATTTAGCTAGTTTTTTTTACTTGCTTTTTCAGGTGAGTAAAAGATTTTTCAAATAAAAGTCATAAAAATGTTTTTTTTAATTTTTCACCATTTTTTTTTTATAGTAAATAAGATGATATGATCAACATAATGGTATCTGAAGAAAGCCCATCTTGTCCTGAAAAAAACAATATATAACTTGTGTGGGTACACTAAATGGGTGAGGAGAAAATTACAGCTGAACACAAGCACCACAAAAGTGTCAAAACAGCCTTGGTCCCACAGGGTACAAAACGAAAAAATGAGAAAAATTAGTTTGGCTGGTAAAAGGCTACTTTTGGGGCATGCGTAATTCAGGTGGTCATTTGGTCATTCTGCCTCCATCTCCTCTTTGGAATATCTTTGAAGCCGGTTAACTCAATTTAACCCCGTCAAACCATATATTTTTGAAAACTAGACACCCCAGGGTATTCCAAATGCTATTTTAACCCTTTCCATGCACCAATTATACAACTACACTTTGTCAAACTTTGTAATAGTAATTTGTTTTATTTTTTTCACACAAATTGTACTTTAGTTATAGATATACAGGTTCTGGTATATGTCACTGTCAAACAACACCCCAATGTGTGTTCAGGAACATCTCCTGAGTGCAGTGATACCCGACATGCATGGGTTTGTCGTGTTGTTTGAGATTTAAAATGCCACATTTGGGAAGTGCGCTTTTTTCTCCATTTTGGTCAGTCTTCCATTTTGATTTTTTTTTGAATATTTTACTAATCACATTGTGATTAGAAAGCTGGGCTCCATTGACTTGCATGGTTGAATGCAGTACCTGTATTCAACCTGCAAGTGGAGCCAGAGTTCTCTAGAGGGTCTGGAGACCATCTAGCGAACTCTTTCATCTTGCTGATGGCGAAGATCACCGGCAGCTGCGGCTGTGACCGCTCTCCGGAGCGGTCACAGCCCATCCAGAGGTAAGTGTTTGGTGTCACTGGATGCCTCCTGATCGAGGCATTCCAGCGACACCATTTAAGTTTAGGAGGCGATCGCGATCGACAATCGCCTCCTAAACGCTTTTAAAACGGGCGTCCGCCAACATACAATGTATGGCGGCTGTTGACGCCCCGGGGAGGGGCCAGAGATGGCCCCCGATGCCGATCTCGGCCTTGCTGAACGCCTCGACATCGAGGCATTACAGTAACGCCGTTTAAGCGAAGAAAGTGATCGTTGATCACTTTCTAAGCTTATTTAATTTTTTGACGGTTCAGGGCCGTCAAAGGTCATTAACGTGACCGTTTTTCCATGACGGTCCTGAACCGGCAAAGGTCGTTAAGGGGTTAAAGGGATTTAACAACGTACAAGAGAGGCGTTTATTTCAAAGTAGGAGAAATGTGAGAACAAGAGGTCATAATCGAAAACTAGATGGCCAGTAGTTGTCAGTGAAGTGATTTAAACATGCACGGGATAGACATATTGATATCCTGAATCTAAGACAAAACCAAAGACTGACTACGGTCGGAGTCTCTACATTAGGAAAAATGGGAAGACTAGATGGGCCAAATGGTTGTTACCTGCCATCAAATTATATGTTTCTAGATTCAGGAATCATGCAAACAAACCATTATTATTTCAAGTCCAGTATTTCACCATCTAGCCTGGGATACATTGTTTGTGAATTTACAGCTTTTATAATTTTGAAATAAGGTTTCAAAATCTGTATTTCAACACATACAAGAATGCCAATTATATATATATATATATATATATATATATTATGTGTGTGTATATGAACTTTCTTGTATGCTAGCTTCCTTATCCCTGTCAATGTGGATGACTTGACAATTGCAAACAGCTAAAAGCTAAAAAGTAAACATTTATCTTACAAGGAGTTATGTATGTAACACTGTCAAACCGCACAGCCAATGCTCCTACAACTTGTCCATTCTGCCACTTTGTATTAGAATTGGTCTTTCAATTTGTGGTGTGGTTTTCTGCAAGGCTCTGCCCACAAGCTTGAAAAATAAGTCTGCACTGAACTGAATTTTCTAAAGCCTATCTTGCTCAAATTAACAAAAAAAGCCTAGGCATTTGCAAACAAATATAAGATATGTGGCTAGACGCATTTGTCTAGTATTTAGAGAGCCAGACCGACATCTGTGAGACAGCCTGATATTTCCTGTGAGACAGAAAGAGGGTCACAGAGATTAACATAAAATGGCAAAAAAAGTTATAAGCCAAATGTAAAAAAAATAAAAAAAAAAAAATAAAAAAATCAGGGGCTATGGCTTCATGTCTTCTGGGATTTGTCAAGCTCTAAGGTCTGCATTATTATTTGTTAATTCTAAGTATTTTCACATTTGATACGCTGGGACTGTAGTCTTAAATATTCACACAGACTAAAAACCACCCCACGCCAGGTACATACTTCAGAGACCCAGGGAACCTAGGCTATTTCACCGCAGCCATTATACCATTTCCATGCATCTATTTCCCCATCAACTGCTTGGAAAGTATGTAATCACAAATCAAACTATGCACAACCTCTGCAATGTAGCTATTTTGGTTTGTTTGTGAGTAGCAGTATCCCTTAGAGCAGTGGTTCTCAACCCTTGCATTCTCAGGACCCACATTTGTCTTTGGTCATTAAGTTGCGACCCAAAAATAATTTCATTTCTGAAACATATTTTATTCCATAAAACAACTCGTGCAGTATTCCACATATATATATATGTGTGTGTGTGTATGTATATATATATTTCTTGAGAAAGGCTCATTGAGAGCCAAAACGTTCAGTCAATAAATGTTATAAAAAGAAGACCCGCTGAGTGCATCAACTTTATTTGCTGTATGTATGTATGTATAATATATATATATATATATATATATATATATATATATTAGTACACTAAAAAAAAATATATACTTACTTCAGAAAAGATGAGGGAGTGGAAAGGCTGCCCGCGGGCTGCAGCAGGAAGAGGGGAGGCGCAATCAGAGAAAAACTTTATTCAGATCCCGCTAGGAGCAGACAGCGACCGTGAAGCAATCAAGCAACTTGCTTTGCAGTAGGGGAGTAATACTAAAGTACATGCCGGACCGGAGGCTGCCTGATGGCCCTGATTGTTGCAGCCACGGTCCTGACAGCCTGTGGCTCACGGATTGCCGCTAGAATGTGTAAGGCAGCCCCAGGAAAGTGAAATTTTTCCCGGTATGCCTCCAGTCCGGCCCTGACCTTCCGCGACCCACGAGTTGAGAACCACTGCCTTAGAGTATAGTTAATACCCCACAGGCAGTTTTTTTAATATTTTGGAGTATATTAAGAGGACAACACCCTACCTTACATACTACCTATTTCTCACTAACATACTTGTGGTAGGAAAGGGTTTTATATATAAAAACTACTGGGAAAGATAGTGACTTTCACAGTAGTTTTTTTTTTTTTTTAATGACTTTTTCCCCACCACTTTTTGTTACCTCCACTATTTTGCATCAGCAGGGAGAACACAGGTTGTCTAATGATAATTCTTCCTCTTCAAAATAATGAATTAAAAATAAATGTTTTCAAGTAGAAATAAAAATTTAAATATATGTCAGTATGACACCAGGGTATTCATATGATTTATAAGACAAGATATCAGAGGTCTATAGAGTATGGTTAGTGACCTCCGGCCCATTGCTCCCTGCAGTAACTAACATATTCACTAGCACACTCACTAAAACATGCTCACTCCATCAATCACACACTTACCTTGTCTGGAGCTCTTCCTTATACACTATGTGCATGCAGCTGCGCTTTTACAGCAGGGTCACAACAATGACCAAAGCAGACTGGTTCAAGTTGGACTGGTCCTTGTTGAAGAATTTTGGCCCGGCAATTGCCTAGCCCAGTCTTTAGGCTGTGAAATATCCTTGATCACGAATGGGTTAATTATCTCTAATAGCTGATTTCATTGCACAAACTTAGAAAAACATTGGACCATACCAAACAATTAGAAACCATTTTCATCGCACCTTTGTGAGATACCTATTAAGGATTAGGTGCAGCAGATTGACTTATTATGTAGCAATATT
Organism: Sceloporus occidentalis; assembly: GCA_023333645.1. Taxonomy (NCBI): domain Eukaryota; kingdom Metazoa; phylum Chordata; class Lepidosauria; order Squamata; family Phrynosomatidae; genus Sceloporus; species Sceloporus occidentalis. The sequence goes on along the minus strand of JALMGF010000038.1, from coordinate 4,574,256 downwards.
TGACATGTTCTGCTTGCAATATTTGCCAACAGGAGCTTAACTAGAAAACACAGAGTCACATGATGTTAATGCTTGGCGTGTTGACCATCCTTTGAGAGTGCATATTATATATTTGATTTTTTTGGTCCACACCAAAATTGGACAGAAAAATTCAATAACAATATTAATATATATATATGATTAACAGCAATCACACTAGAACCTGAGCATGATAGGAGTGTGATTGCTGTTAGCAATCACACTCTAATCATGCTAAGTAAGCCAGCACATGCTGGAATCTGGGTATGCCTGGGCATGATAGGAGTGTTTCCTCATGTGCGTTCAAAATTTTTCAGAAAGGGCCCTTCCGACCTGGATCAGCCCTTTCTAAACAGTTATACACGGGCCAGTACAAGATTACGCTTCTCGCGCACAGTGCGACCAACCCACACGTACGCACAAGTCAGTCTCTTGATACTATTTTTATAGCTGCTCCACCACTCTGTTGCCTGCAAACTCAATTGAAGTGATTCAAACCAGAAGCCACAAAGCTCAAAATCATATCAAGGAATATTCTTTATGTGATCCCCATAGGACCACAGACCATATCCAAAGTTGTCAGCGACCATGCGGACGACCGACCCGCAGCCACTCACCGGAATACCCGCGGGTCGGTCCTCCGCAGCACCCACGCCGCGTCCAGCCGGCAGAGACGCGGCTCGGTCCCAGCCGCATCCAGCCGGCACAAACTCGGGTCCGTCCTCGCTCGCGTTGACGCCGCATCTAGCCGGCGCGCGCGAAACCCCGCCTCCCTTTTCTCTGCTTCAGGAGGGTGGGGGCCGCGCGCGCTTCCGATGACGTCACCAGCCCGGGAACATTTAAAACCCAGCAGCTCCTGCTCTCTCTGCGTGTTCCTACTACTAAGCTATTGTTTTGTTGTGACCCTGCTTGTTTTACGGACTTTTCTGATCTTCTGGATACCCTGACCCTGGCTTGCATACCGGACTCCGCCATATTTTTACCTCACAAAAGTAAAGAATAATAACCCAAAAACTATCCTATCAGATCAAATCTGTGCAATGTCAGATCAATAAACCTACATTTTTGGCTGGCTATTAGACCCAAACCAAATCTGTCAACTCCTAAGCTATGATTAACAGAGCTAACTTAAAACACAAACATTAATAATAAGCTTCTGTCTGAAAAAGCACAATTTAATGCAAGTAATACAAACCATTTAAATTAATATAAAAAACACAACTCTGATTATGAAGTTGCTTGATTAGAAAGCAAAAATGTAACCGTTCCCTTCAGCAAGTTGAACTTTGCTAGAATGGTTATATGAGAGTTACTCACTTCCTGGATCTGTAGTGCTGATTTGGGTACCCTATGGCTCTGCAATGGAACATTGCATATCCAAGGAGTTAAACAGTAACTGTGATTAAGAAAATTCCACAACAGTAAACTCTAGGGCTGCAACTAACGATTATTTTAATAATCGATTAGTTGGCAGATTATTTTTTCGATTAATCGATTAATCGGATAAAAAAATTCATTTTTTTTCCAATTTAAAATAATGTAATAAAAAACATACAATTTACACTTTTATCTCTTTATTGCAATGGCCTCTCTCTCTCTCTCTCTCTCTCTCTCTCTCTCTCTATTCACCTTCTTATTTTACTGACATAATAATAAAAGCTACAAGAACCCAAACACTTTCTCAAACTAGGTTTTAATGCAAAGTTATTAGTAAATATTAATTCATATGTTAACTATTTTTCATATTTAATAAAAACTATGAGAAGAAAGCCTTGTTTACATTTTTTTTTTTTTATTTACCAAACTGCCCCCGGTTATGCACATCTGACCCCCAGCTTGCCACTCTGCCCCCATATATGTCTTATACCTCTTATATGCCAGATTCCACTGTGCCCCCTGTTATGCCACTGTGCCCCTGATATGCCTCATACTCCTTATATGCCAGTGATATGTCACTGAGCCCCCTGATATACCTTTTACCCCAGATAGGTTTTATGACCCCCTGATTTGCCTAATATCCCCTATATGCCCTGAAATTCATAATACCCCCCATACACCACTATAACTCACCCATACACCACTCTGGCTCCTCCCCCCTCCCATACACCACTCTGGCTCCTCCCCCTCCCATACACCACTCTGGCTCCTCCCCCTCCCATACACCACTCTGGCTCCTCCCCCTCCCATACACCACTCTGCCTCCTCCCCCCTCCCATACACCACTCTGCCTCCTCCCCCTCCCATACTCCACTCTGCCTCCTCCCCCCTCCCATACTCCACTCTGCCTCCTCCCCCTGCCATACTCCTCTCTGCCTCCTGTCAGCAACGGAGGTTCACAAGACACCAGGGAGCCGGGTAGAGAGGCAGAGGGAGGAGCCAGAGTGGTGTGTGGGAGGGTGGCTCCCATACACCCCTCTGACTCCTCCCCCTCCCATACAACGCTCTGCCTCTCTACCCGGCTCCGTTACTGACAGCCACTTTCACTGAAGCCTCAGCGTAAGTGAAGGTGAGTAACGGAGGCTGTCTGTGCGATGCAGACCCCCACCGGCTGACAGAGAGGATGATTCTCTGTCAGCCGGTGGGGGTCTGCACGATGCGCACAGCCAGCCTCCATTACTGCCCTTCACTTACGCTGAGGCTGCAGTGAAAGTGCCTGTCAGTAACGAGTCGGGAGAGAGGCAGAGCGGTGTATGGGAGGGGGGAGGAGTCAGAGGGGTGTATCGGAGGGGGGAGAGAGACAGAAATGAGAGACCGGCCGACAGTGAGGGGAATCCAGGTCCCCTGCAGCGTTGCTGGAGATCTGGATTCTAGTATTATAATCCGATCTCTGTTTGAGGTCGGATTATATAAGGAGAGGAGTTTTTCAGAGCATTTGCTCTGAAAAAAAACCCTCTTTTTATAAATCGATAAAAATCGATTCGATTAATCTATAATGAAAATCGTTGACAACTATTTTCATTATCGATTAGTTGTTTCAGCCCTAGTAAACTCAAATAAAAAGTTTACCCTCTAGTGGCCAAGTGCTGCTACTGACAGGAGTACTGTAATTACTGGGTACAAGTGGATATTTTTATTGGAATCCCAACACCTGTAATCCAGTCAGATAACATGTTGGAGTCATGTTAGCACGAAAGAAAGAATTCTTACCTGGGAATTCCTTTTCCTTGTCCATTTCCAAGGTGGCACATGAGAAGAAGGCTCCGCCTACCAGGTAGGGCAGGAAACACTATAAAAAAAGGAGACCTCCCCCTTCCTCCCCAGTGTGGTTAAAAAGAAAGACTCAGACAAATAAAAACCAAACAAAGTAAATTTAATGGGTGGGAGAAAAAGTGTGCCACCTTGGAAATGGACAAGGAAAAGGAATTCCCAGGTAAGAATTCTTTCTTTCCCTTGCCATTCCAGGTGGCACATGAGAAGAATTAGCAAGATAGGGAGGGAAGGATTCCAGTCTGTAGGACACAACGACCAAATTGAGACTCATCTGAGAGATGAAGATTCAGCCTGTAGTGCCTTACGAACGTATGAATCGACCTCCAGGTCGCTGCCTTACAAATGAGAGACGGAGACACCCCGGAGAGTTCAGCCCAGGAAGTCGAGACGGATCTGGTCGAGTGAGCCTTCAGGCCGGAGGGAGGTACTCTTCCCGCAGAGACGTAACACAAGGTGATAGCGTCTTTAAGCCAGCGGCTCACGGAAGCCCTGGATACTGATCTGCCCTTGCGGGTTCCCGCAAAGGACAGAAAGAGAGAATCGGATTTCCTCCAGGCAGACGTACGTGAGAGATAAGACAGGATACATCTCCGCAGGTCTAGCGAGTGGAGTTCCAGTTCTTTGGGATTCTTGGGATCCGGACAGAGAGTAGGCAGAACGATCTCCTGATCCGAATGGAAGGGAGAGACTACTTTAGGGAGAAACTCCGGAGGCAAACGAAGGATAATGCAGTCCGGCAGAATCCTGAGAAAAGGTTCTACCCTGGAGAGAGCCTGGAGCTCGCTCACCCTCCTAGCAGAAGTGAGGGCTACTAGGAGGACAACCTTGTAGGTGAGCAGCTTGAAAGAGGTATCCTCTAGAGGCTCGAAGGGAGACGTGGTGAGTTGGTGCAACACAAGGTTAAGGTCCCAAGGCGGGACTGACGGACGGAGCCTAGGGCGAAGTCTACACATTCCCTTAGAAAATCTGGAGATCCAAGGATGGGAAGCCAGATGGAAGTCCAAGAAGTTGCTCAGTGCCGAGATCTGGACCTTGATAGTAGCAGGTTGGAATCCTTTATCAAAGCCATCTTGAAAAAAGCGCAGCACCTCACGGATAGATGGAGAGGATACTTCGTGCACATTGCACCAGGCGATGAATGTTTCCCAAACCTTCTGGTACTTGGCGGTCGTAGAATTTTTGCGGCTGGAGAGAATGGTGTGCACTACTGGTGCAGCTAATCCTTTAGAGGTCAGGATCTCCCTTTCAGAAGCCATGCGGAGAGGTTGAATCGGAAGGGATCTGGGTGGAGAACAGGACCTTGAACGAGAAGATCCTTCACCTGAGGAAGAAGCATGTGTTTGTCTATGGACAAGGTGGTAAGGTCCGAGAACCAAATTCTTCGAGGCCAGAAAGGAACAACCAGGATGACTTTTTGAGGGTTTTCCCGAATTTTCCGGAGCACTCTGGAGATAAGGGGAAGCGGAGGAAAAACGTATGCGAGATCGAAATCCCAGGTCTGCGAGAGTGCTTCCAGGCCTCGGGGACGGCCGACTGGTGAAAGAGAGAAAAACTCCTTTACCTGAGTGTTCAGATGCGTGGCCATCAGGTCTATCTGGGGAGTACCCCATTTCTTTGTGATGAAGGCGAAGACCTTTTTGTTTAAGGACCATTCTCCCGGAGGTACTGAGTTCCTGCTGAGGTAATCCGCCTCCTGATTCAGTGAACCCTTGATATGGACCGCGGAGAGAGTACAGTGACTGAACTCCGCCCATCGGCAGATCTGAGCAGTCAGGGTCTGCAGGCGTCTGCTTCTGGTGCCACCCTGTTTGGAAAGGTAGGCCACCACGGTGACGTTGTCCGAAAGGATCCTGATGGATTTGTGCCGCAGGATTGGAGACCAGAACCTTAGAGCCCTCCAAACCGCCAGCAGTTCTAGAAGATTGATGTGCAGGCTTGATTCTTGAGGAGACCAGGTTCCCTGGGTAATATGGCTTCCCATGACAGCACCCCAGCCTGTCAAACTGGCGTCGGTGGAGATAACCACCCAATCTCTTGTGTGCCAAGGGAGTCCCTGTGAAAGCTTCTTGGCTGACAGCCACCAACGGAGTGACTCCCGAACGAAGGGAGAAAGCCGGACCTTCTTGTATAGGGACGTCCTGGAGCGATCCCAGTGATCCAGTAAAAACTGTTGAAGAGGTCTTGCGTGAGCCAGTGCCCAGGGAACCGCCGAGATGGAGGAGGTCATTAGACCGAGCAAAGACATGACGGATCTGAGGGACACTGACTTGCTCTGTAGGACCGCATGTGTGAATTCCCGTAATCTTAGGATTTTGTCCTGCGGGAGAAACGTCTTCTGTACGTCTGAATCGAGGATCATTCCCAGAAAGGTCTGACGTCTGTTTGGAAGTAACTTTGACTTTAGAGAGTTCACCAACCATCCCAGGTTGTGGAGAGTCCTGAGGGAAAACTCTAGATGGGATTGGAGCAATGATGCCGAGGCTGCAATTAGTAGCCAATCGTCCAGGTATGGGACCACTTTGATGCCTCTTTGCCTCAGGAAGGCCACGACCACTGACATGAGTTTCGTGAAGATCCGTGGTGCTGAAGCAATTCCAAAAGGAAGGGCCCGAAACTGAAGATGACGAACACCTTGAGGCAGTGTAACGGCCAGACGGAGGAATCTTTGGTGGTCTTCCCTGATGAGGACATGTAGATAGGCATCCCGCAGGTCTATAGTGACCATGAGGTCCCCCGATGAAATAATCTCTGTGGCGGACTTCAGGGATTCCATCCGAAACCTGTTGTATCTTATACAGGCATTTACCAACTGTAGGTTGATTATTAATCTAAATTTCCAGGACGGTTTTGGCACGACAAAGACGTGGGAATAGGTTCCCTCTCCTATTTCTAGATGAGGCACCGGGACTAGAGCCCTTTCGTGAATTAAGTTGTTGAGTGTGGAAAAAAATCCCGCTCTTTCCCAAGGATCCGCAGGAGGCATGGACAGCAGGAATTTCTGGGCAGGTAGGTGAGTAAACTCCAGTGCATAGCCTTGATTGATGATGCGAAGGACCCAGGGGTCTGAGGTGATCTCTTCCCAGGCATGAAAGAAACCGGTTAACCTGCCCCCTACTTGGAGCCTGCTGGCGTCAGAACCTTCCTGATTTACCGTCCCTGCCTCTGCCTCTTCCTCTCTGGAATCTACCTCTTGCGTAGGGTTTACCACGAAAGGACTGGTAGTCTTGATTGGAGGTAGAGGCCCTGTAGAACTCCCTGTCTCTTGGAGCTCTATAATAATTAGACCTGAAACGAGGTGGTCCTTTCCTCTGAGGTAACCAGTGCTTGTCGCCCGTGGTGGATTCTAGAATCGTGTCGAGGTCGCTGCCGAAGAGGTGATTCCCCTGGAACGGAATGCTGCACAGCTTGTGTTTTGAGGCATTATCTGCAGACCATGACTTAAGCCAAAGCGCTCGTCTAGAAACCGCTGAAAGTGCCGTAGCTTTAGCAGATGCACGGACAGCTTCAATGGAGGCATCGGAGATGAAGTCAATTGCTAAGCAGGTGTCGGACAGGTTTCTTGCAACCTGCTCAGTCCCTGGAATAGCTGCCAGGTCTTCCACCGCTTGTTGAAGCCAGATCTTAATAGCTCTAGAAGTTGACGCTATGGCAATGGCTGGACGAAAGTTCGCCGCTGCTGCTTCAAAAGCCCTCTTGGCGGCATTCTCAGCCCGCCGGTCCATGGGGTCTTTGAAATGGGACGCGTCCTCCATCGGAATGGCTGTTTTCTTCGTAGCCTTGGCTACTGCGGTGTCCACTTTCGGAACTTCCCAGGCATCGGAATTCTTACCATCAAAAGGGAACAGCTTTTTGATTCTGGAAGACGTGAAGAATCTCCGGTCAGGATATCTCCACTGCTCCGTAATTATTGCTGAAAGTGATTCGTGAACTGGAAAGGTCTGCGGTTTCCTAGAGTGACCCTGAAAAGGATCCGGTTTTGAGACTGGCATGTCATCCTGTAGATTCAAAGTAGATCTGACTGCAGAGATGAGCTTCCCTGTTTCTTCGATTGGGAAGAAAAAGGTTTCCTCTTTAATTTCCCCCTCCTCATCCGAAGACTGGGGGTCATTCGACTGGTAGTCATATTCCGAAAAAGGAGCCGAATAATCTTCCAGGGCATCTGGAAGAACATTTGGTGGACCCTGCTGGTAAAGTTGATGCTGAGGCACCGGCGCCTGAGGGGAGCTTGCCATGGCCCGAAAACAGTCAAAGGTAGACTGAAGTTCTCCCTTCAACCAGGAGGTAAATTCTGTTGCGGAAACTTCTTTAGGCCGAGAGCAGGAGCTGCACATTTTGGCCGTGGGGTCGTGTAGGGTCTTTTTACAGGAAGAGCAGGCTTTGTGTTTCGTTTTTCCCCACAGACTTCCTATGTGGGGAGGCCTCAGGAGGAATGTCTGGATTTTTGTCTGACATGACTGAGGAGAAAAAACACAAGGATGAGACCACAGAAAGTAATAGAAATAGGCAATGGTTTCAACCCAGGAGGGAAAACCTACTTGAAAAAGGCAATATACAATCCTCAGGCACAGGCAGGCACAAAAAAAGGAGTATAAAAAGCAAAAATACAGTACAGGAACGAGAGCAAGGAAGGATCTTACCCATTCTGGCGGTTTTATAGCGGCATTTAGGCGCCCAGGCCCGGAAAACGTCACATCCGGAAATTCCCTGTCAATTGACCTCTCGTGACCCCGGACGCAGTGCCGGAAGTAAAGCAGATAGGAGAAATAACGAAAAAAAACGGGTGCCGTGAAACCGGCACAGCCGGCTATAGAGTCCCGCTCGCAGCGCCTCCGGAGCTCTCTCCTGCCGTGACTCACGCTGAGGATTCCTCCTCCCCGGGACGGAGAGAACCGGAGCCCGGGGATGCACCTCCCAGTGAGCCCCCTGGGCTGTGGGCAGCATCTAACGAGGACTGAGCCTCGAGTAACTGCGAGGACGCGGAGTTACAGCCTCCGAGGCTGCCGCATCACCCTGGATCCCCCGGGATCACTATCGGGGATCGGAGAGAAAGGACGCCCCCCCGGGGCTCCAGGAAAACAAAAAAGAAGAGAAAAAGGTAAGCTAAAGCCTAACCGCTACCTGAGTAGGGCAGGAAACAACACTGGGGAGGAAGGGGGAGGTCTCCTTTTTTTATAGTGTTTCCTGCCCTACCTGGTAGGCAGAGCCTTCTTCTCATGTGCCACCTGGAATGGCAAGGGAAACAAGCATTGTTTGGTTATTGGAGCTGGAGAGTTAGACTTCTATTTTCTTTGCTATTCCTAGTGGCAAACAGGAGAGATGGTTTCGCCTACCAGGTAGGGGAGGAACAAAATAAAGGTTAGCCCTCCCACTAATTCAATAGAAAGAACGTACTCTAGAGGTCACCCAGAGAAAAGGAGATGCAGAGGAAGAGGGGATAGATGTCAGAGGATATTTAAAAGCCAGCTTGATTCCAGCGGGAGGAAGACTCCCCTATTTTTTCAGCAAATTGAGTCGGATGACGGCAGACCCCGGGCTCTGAAAATCGTTTACCTGGGTTATGCAAAAAAGAATTCTCCGCTAGTTGACATGCCCATTTTCAAATTTTCTATTCCCTCTCAAGACTCGGGAGAGTAGGTCTAGCCACTCCAATCAGCAATTTCATCTCAAAGGTTATGATCCTGGTTTTGCCTCAAGAAAGATTGGAATCCTTGGAGAGTACTTACACCACAATCTTTGCAGTGCCAAAGCCATCTAGAAAAATGCTAGTCTTCAATTAATTCATCACATATCTTTTCATAATGGGATCTATAAAAATGACAGCAGAGACCCTTTTTGGAGGTGATCTTATGGTCTCCTCAGACCTACCAGAAACATATCTTCATGTTCCTATCAGAAAAGACCACCAGCAGTTTGTAAGAAATTCAACATTTCCAGTTCCAGGCTCTGCCATTCGGCTTTTTCTCGGCCCCGAGAATGTTTCCAAAAATTTCTGTCACAACAGAGTTTCTCAGACTAGAAGATATCAAAATGGTTCCTTTTTTGGATAATTGGCTTATTGCAGCCACTTCAAGAAAGCTTCTCCTCTATGATCTGTCCAGGAAAACACATCTGAAGGCTTTTGGATGGATCATGAACAGCGAAAAGTCACAACTTTTCCCAGACACAAGGAGACTATTTCCAGGCATGATTTTGGATTCTTCAATCAAGAAAACCTTCCTGCGAGGTTTGAGAAACTAAGACATTTCATCCTACAGATGTTAGCAAAAGAGGAGGTACCAGGTGTAGGCCTTTAAGTTCTCACAATTTGTTCCTGGGCAGAAATAAATCTTCTGGATTGCGATGTTATACACATAAAAGGTTCCAGCAACATGAAAGTGGACTCTCTTTTGCCAGGCCATCTTACAAGGCAAGTGAAGCCTTCATCCAGAAGTGTTTTCATACACTCGTATCCAGATGGGGAACTCCACAGGTAAAACTTTTTGCGTTACAAGTCTGGTGGGCAATCCTCTTGGTCTATATGCCTTGACTCAGACTTGGAATTATTCCCTGACATACCTTTCCTCCTCTTTCCCTCATCTCCAGAGTCAAAAAAAAATCAAGAAAATGAGAGAGAGGAACATGCCAGTCATTCTGGTTGTATCGTATTAGCCAAAAAGCGCTTTGTTTCTAGAACGCCTGAGACTCGCGCAGGATCAACCGCTATATCTTTCAGTGAGAGTGGATCTTCTCCAGCAGGGCCCTGTTTGTCATCAAGATCCAAGCACTTGGAAGTTATCAGCTTCTGAAAGACAAAACCAAACAGGGAGAGACCTCTCCACAGGCCTGAAGGATGTGACATCCTTGAGATACAACAAGATTTTGAAATGTCTTTCTAGTTGGTGTCATTCTCTCCAGATTTCCCAGCCTTTCGTAATGCACATCTTAGATTTCCTGCAGAAATGCAACTCAGCCCCTCTACAATCAAGGTCCAGATCAAAGCCCTCAGTGCAGCTTTTGACTTAAAGCTCACAGATCATCTCTGGGTCCGTAGGATTGGCAAAGCTATGTCTAGGGTTAGGCCAAGAACCACCTCTCCCATTCTGACTGGGGACCTTTACCTCCATTCGAGACCTTGTTAGAAGTTCATCTAAAATATCTGACATTGAAGGTGGCTCTCCTTGTAGCCCTGACATCAGCCAGACAGGTGGAGGAAATCTAGGCTCTTTCCATTATGGAGCCCATTTTCAAAATTTGTGACTACTAGGTGGTCCTTCGCCTTCCTCATTCAGGGGTCAAGGGTTTTCTACTAGAGCCATATTAGCTTCATGGGCAGAAGCAGCTGGAGTCGAACCCAGACTTATTTGCAAAGCAGCAACTTGGAGTAATATCCATACTTTTACCAGGCATTACAGGCTGGATCTCATTAACTCTGACAACATTAACTCTCCTGTGTGCCACCAGGAATGGAAAGAAAACAATTATTTTCAGGGAATTTCTTTTTCTTGTCCATCTGCCTACTAAGGGCTAGATCTAGGACATCTCTCTGTGACACTGGAGATTCTATTTTTTTATTTTTTAAATTAACTAATTTTTGAAAAAAAAAATCATAGAATCTCTCACGGAAAACCACCAAACTCTACGAGGACATTGAGGTTCCCGTAGACGACCTATATGAGTTTTGTATAATTAGGTTTTTCTGTGTTTCTCCTTGTTTTATCTTTACAAACGGTGTTGTATACTCTGTGTCTAAATTATTATTGCCTTTGTTCATATTCTTTTTGTACGCAAGCATTGTGACATTCGTCACATTAAACTATATATTAATCCAGTTTCCGGCTCTGTGCACTGAACTCTAGGTTTTCAAGAAAGCTGGCATTAACCACGTTGCTAAATTGTTTTATTTAAATTGAGTTTTATAGAAAAACATTTTTATCCGTTCAATGAGACATTACCAAAGCGTCCATAAGATGTAGTCAGCTTAAAACATAACTTGGTGGTGGCAGTGTATTACCAGCCTTGTGTGGTATTTGTGGAGTTAAGCGAATAACTAAAGGACTGGTATCGTTAACCATTGCACACCCTGTGTGTCAGGTTATCCAATAGATAACCGTGACTTAAAATGTGTGTTTAGATAGCATGATTACCTGCTAATAATCCCCTTAATTCCAACAGGGCTTTGGGTCCTTTGTTCAGTAGAGATGGAGAAGCTCCAGTAAACGGGGAAAAAAAAGCCTGCGCTTATTTGTATGCAGTAAAAATGCACTGGACTTCAGTCAAAATGGTCTCCAATAGGCATTAAACATAAAGATAGGGCTTGGGCGCTCCTTTCATTACCTGTGCTTTCCAGTAGCATATCTTTCAAAACAATCACAGTAGAAGTAGCATTTATGAGGTACATAGCCCACAGCAGGTAAGGAGCCAAAGCTTCCATACTACCAATATTATTATGTTTTTGCCAATAGCTAACAGAAGACAAAGATCCTGGGCCTCTAAAATGTTACAGCTAGTCATAAGAATGTGTGATAATTATAATTCCATATAATACATATTATACTAAGAGGTGTGCCTGATATTAACATGATGATAGGTGTCTCATTTGCTATATCCACGGGGCCTGGGCTGAGTGGATCATAGATGCCACAGGTAGAGGTAGGGCACTGGGGCTGCCCTAATTGAGAAAGCACACAGTGAGATCCAGATGTCCAATCCATCTCTGTACTGATTGGATGTCTGTGAGGGTATGACGTATTATTACTACTACCCTAGCTTGCATTAATTGATTTTCAATCTCCCTCATTTGAATAAATATGGAAGAACAATGCACTTTTATGATACTTTTATACACTATATAGTATATATATTGTTAATTCAGGTTATGTGTGCTTTTGATGCAGCCAATGCAGATGTTTTTGGAAACAAATTATTTTATACTTCTGCTGATATGGTGTCACCAGTGAGCCAATTGTGCACTGTATCCAAAATTGCATGATTGTTTTTATAAATGGGGGTATAATTATATATGTTTAATTTCACACAATAAATGCTACTTACTATCCCCCACTTGCCCTGTGAAAAAATTCATATTAAAGTCCTCTGTGGGTGCCTTAATATGCATTCTTCCATAACATGGGAAAAAAATAAAAGCATTCCTCGTTACTGTTCTTGCACGTGCTCAGTAGAACCCTAGGAAAACGAAGTAATCGATACGAAGGCACAGGTTTCGCTACCGGTGGCCTTTAATGCGGAAGGCGCTAGCATGGCCAAATGGAATGCCTCTGCTGAAAGAAGAAAATGACCCAGAGAAAGAACTTCTCCTGGAGAGCTTACGGGCATGCCAATTAAATCATCTGAACGTGTATAAACCTTTAAATGTTAAATGGGAACACCCGCCATTTTTTCCCATCACTAGAATCAAATTAAAAGCAAGTTTCCAAAATATTGTGCCAGTTATAGTTTTTGTGTAATATAATGTTTTAGGCTGCATTTTATCCATTTGTAAGTGCTGTTGCTCTGTTATTTATATTTTATATATAATGGTTAATTCTTAATCACCCAGCCAGACACTCTAACGAAAGTCTAAGGAGGAAAGGGCTTCATTAGCATTGCCATAAAGAATCAGCTCAGTTTGGTGTTTGTGAAAGGAAAGCCACCCCACATATCACATGATGGCTGCCTCCAGGTCTGCAGATAAAGGACGTTTAACCTATTTAACACTGATTTAACCTATACATTATACAGGGTTAGGCAAGCCCTTCCTGCTGCAGAATCTTTCCCGTCAACACTCCCTTCAGTCATTCAAACTCCCCTGACTAATTAAGGTTTGTGGAGGAAATGGTGTCATAGGGCAAGTGGGTTTTCTTTAGCGGTACAATTAACTGTCAACTCCAGCGTGGTGTTTGAGTAGGGAATGGCAGCCTCCAGATCTGTGTATATATGTTTATATTAAATTTAAAAAAAGGAAATATAGTTTTTGTCAAAAGGATAAAAAGTGCATACAGCCCTGCATCTAGTGCTCAAACACAAATATTTGGTTTCTCCATGGGACTGCCCATTTAAGACAATACTGTTATCTCCACAGATATTATTGACCAATGATACACAAGAGCTTAGAAAATAATGACTAGTGTTTGTCACAACAATGACAGAGCCGTGGAACGAATGCATTCGCAATGGATCACAAAGAAGAGGCAAACTAAAAGATAAAACTTATAATGAACTGTAACAAACACAAATATCAATTAACTACGGTTTCCATCAAGCTACATCTCACTTACGAACCACTTTAACAATATAACAAAAAATATATTTCTTCCTATTACCCATTGGGCAGCGCAGTGGAATATGATGGCGCTTTATACTTTAATGAATAATAATTATTTCAGGGCACACGCCAGAGTGTGGGAAATTACAAGCAGGTGCACAACTGGTATTACATGTAGAGCTTCTTTCAACTTTAGTTCTAAAATTAAGCATGTGTCTTATACACAAGTATGTGTTATAACTGATTCCTTAGAGTACTTTACATACAGTCATTTACTAATGGGCAGTGTTTAGAAAAGCCCCAGATCAGCATCTTCAAAACAAATACAGATTACACGTTTAGGATACATGCAGGCTTTACACTTACCACAGTTGTATCCCCGCTGCCCCTGTGTTGTGTTAAGGGGCAGTTAATTCTGGATAGACACTGCTATACTGTAGACACAGAAATATCACGTGTGTCCATTTATTAGTAACAACATAATTCAACAGAAGGTATGAGTATACCCTGACCATTCCCTGGAAGTGAGTGACAGGACCCAGGAAGTGTGATCGTGTAACAAAAGGACAAAGGCAGAGTACGTAGTGCCACCTTAATCATTACTCCTAAGTGAATTTATGCCACCACGCTGTCTATTCGCAATGCCACAGTCACATCTCCATCAGCAATAACCAACGACTAGTAACTACACACAAAACCCGGCTCATACCCACCCCGAAGCCACATGGCTCACAGATGGCCGGTCAGGAGTCGGGTGTGGAATTTTTCTGACCTTATTCGTAGCCTTCACCAGCTCCCACAGTACCGGCCATAAGCAGAGTACACCTCTCCTAACAAGCACCGAGGACTACAACTCCCGGCGGCCTATGCAGCCCCGTGGAGCAGGGAGGGAAAAAAGCTGTTCAAAATCATACAACTTTAACACATACCGAAGCTACAGGGCAGGGAACACACGACAGACAGGAAGCTGGAATCACGCGGTAAGCGACGACTCAGAAGGGAGGGGCTTAGCTTACTATTGTATGTTGATTGACAGTCTGGAAATGCGACTGGTTCGTAGAAGTTCACTAAATGCCCATTGATAAAATGTAAATTAAAACTAAACAGTATTGACATGATCTTTGAAGAATTTTATGTAACATAAGTTGGGGACTGGTTTGCAATGATGCAAGGGGATCGGTAGTTTTAATGTACACCAGTAATTACCAATGAGGACACACGCTTCAAAACTCAGTATAAAACTGTTACTAGTTACTGTAATTCCAACTTGCGTACTGTGCACAAACACTTTGGGGCTCTATGTCCCTATCTCAAGTTGCCTATTACAGGAAGTGCATAAATCCGGAGTTCATACAAAACTAAGTACGTTCCCATCCGCCCATAGGAGGGGCGTGGCTAGAAAAACAATGACATCACTTAGCTCACTTTTTTGTTTTTATTTATTATAATTTTTTTTCTTTAACCCCTTCGTGACAAAGGCTGATTTTACTTTTTGTACCCTTCGTGACAATGGCCGTTTTAACATTTCTGCGCTGCTCGTGTTTAGCTGTAATTTTCTTCTTTCCCGTTTACTGAACCCACACACATTAGATATTGTTTTTTTCAGGACAAGAAGGGCTTTCTTTAGATGACATTGTTTTGATTGTATCGTATTATTTACTATTAAAAAAAGTATAAAATATGGTGAAAAATTTAGAAAAAAATGACTGTTTCTAACTTTTAGTTGAAAAATCTTTTACTCATCTATAAAAGGTAATAAAAAAACCTGCTAAATAGATTCTACTATTTGTCCTGAGTTTAGAAATACCCAATGTTTTTATGTTTTTTTGCTTTTTTCTGCACGTTATGGAGCAATAAGTACAGGTACCGTTTTGCTATTTCAAAGCCATTTTTTCCAAATCTGGTAATTCTTCCCCCCATGTGCCATTTCGGGTATCTTTGAAGCCGGCCAATGCAATTTACCCCATCAAGTCATATATTTTTGAAAACTAGACAGCCCAGGGTATTCCAAATGCTGGTATTTTAACCCTTTCCAAGCACTTATTCTACCATCAGCCTTTGTCAAACTTTATGGTAGTAATTTTTTTGCATTTGTTTTTTCACACACATTTTACTTTAGGTATAAATAAACAGGTTCTGGTATATGTCACTATCAAAAAACACCCCAATATGTGTTTAGCAACATCTCCTGAGTACAGCGATACCTCACATGAATGATTTTGCCTGGCTGTTTGGGGGCAAAAGGGCCACATTTGGGGCATGCACATTTTTCAATGTTGCACTTTGGCATTTGGGGATCCACTGCCCATGCCCTATTTGGTACATCTTTGAGCCGGGCCATTTCAGTGTGCCCAATAAAGCTATATATTTTTGAAAACTAGACACCCCAGGGTATTTCAAATGCTAGTATTTTAACTCTTTCCATGCACCATATCTACCACCAGTCTTTGTCAAACTTTGTGATAGTCATTTTTTTCCATTTGTTTTGTCACACACATTTTACTTCAGGTATGAATTAAAAAGTTCTCGTATATGTCACTATCACAAAACACCCCAATATGTGTTCAGCAACATCTCCTGAGCGCAGTGATACCCCACATGAATGATTTTGCCTGGCTGTTCGGGGGCAAAAGAGCCACATTTGGGGCATGCACGTTTTTCAATGTTGAACTTTGGCATTTGGGGATCCACTGCCCGTGCCCTATTTGGTACATCTTTGAGCCGGGCCATTTCAGTATGCCCAACAAAACCATATATTTTTGAAAACTAGACACCCCAGGGTATTTTAAATGCTGGTATTTTAACTCTTTGCATTCACACATTTTACCACCAGCATTTTTTTAAAGTTTGCAGTAGTATTTTTGTGTGTGTATTTTTCCCACACACACCTACTTTATGTATGAATTTACAGCTCCTGGTATATGCCGCTGTCACACGACACCCCAATATGTGTTCAGCAACATCTCCTGAGTACAGTGATACCCCACATGCATGGGTTTGTCATTTTTGGGGGGAACTAAAAGGCCACATTTGGTACGTGTGCATTTTTCTAATTGGAAATTAGATGTGTGGCCATCCTTCCCCCCGTGTTAATTGGGACCTTGTTGAACCCGGCCAATTCAATTTACCCCATCAAATCATACATTTTTTAAAAGTAGACACCCCATGGGCATTTAATATGCCAGTATTTTAACTCTTTCCATGCGAGAATTGTTTTAAGCTAATATGCTAATTTTAGGACTTGCTCACAAAAATATATTTTTTATATATATATTTTTTTTTTGCCTTTTTTTTTTATTTTTTTAACATTTTTTTTCAACTTGAAGGTTCCCCTGATAGTGACATCAGTGGGAAATAATTTTTACATTTTACTGTTTTTTTACTATTTTTTTTCTAATTATTATTAATTTTATTTTATTTTTAATTTATTTTTTCTAATCACACTGTGATTAGAAAGCTGAGCTCCATTGACTTGCATGGTTGAATGCAGTACCTATATTCAACCTGCAAGTGGAGCCAGAGTTCTCTAGAGGGTCTGGAGACCGTCTAGCGAACTTTTTAGACTTTGTTTCTTTATTGAATTTTCCCGGACCGCCGCCATCTTGCAGATGGCGAAGATCACCGGCAGCTGCGGCTGTGACCGCTCTCCGGAGCGGTCACAGCCCATCCAAAGGTAAGTGTTTGGTGTCGCTGGATGCCTCCTGATCGAGGCATTCCAGCGACACCATTTAAGTTTAGGAGGCGATCGTTGATCGCCTCCTAAACGCTTTTAAAACGGGCGTCCGCCGCCATACAAAGTATGGCGGATGTTGACGCCCCGGGGAGGGGCCAGAGATGGCCCCTTTGTGCCGATAATGGCGTTGCTGAATGCCTCGAGGTCGAGGCATTACAGCAACGCCGTTTCGGTGCAGAAAGCGAAAATAGATCGCTTTCTGCACCCGTTTAATGACGTGCCGGTCCTGGCACGTCATTTGTCGTTATCGACATGAATTTCCGTGACGTGCCCGGACCGGCAATTGTCATCAAGGGGTTAAATCACTAACTTTTTTTTTTTTCCCGTTTCATTTTTCAGCATGGGAGGAGGGTAAGAAACATGGTTTCTCACTCTCCTCCCTGCGATCCCCCTGCACCGATCACACTGTGATCTCTATGCAAGTCCCCACAGACTTGGGCACCCTGACTACGGCTACGAAGCCTGATACGCATACCTGGGAACTTCTTCGCTCCAGCCTTACCCGAGCCTTACCTTGTGGGACACGGCCAGGTCCCGCTGACGGTGGGGAGTCCCGTGACTTCAGTGGGCGGTCCCTCGCTGATGTTGGGGGCGTGTTAGTGGGCGTGTCAGGAACCAGCTCCCGGAGCATGCCCATACGCAACAAACTGCGATGCACTGTGCATTCAGACACCTTTCTATCAGAACCAGCGTTATCCTTTTCAGCAATTTAAGCTACAGTTGCTTGTCTGTTGGATTTGTACCACACAGACCAGCCTATCTCCCCCCCCACGTGCCCTTATAAGCCTTGGCTGCCCGTGACCCTGTCACCAGTTCACCACTTTTCCTTCCTGACCACTGCAGACCATGAACACCCCACAAGAGTTACAGATGCTCTGACCCAGTCCTCTAGCGATCACAATTTGGCCCTTGTCAATGTCGCTTACATCTTTACGCTTGCCCATCTTTCCTGCTTCTAAAAACTTTGAGGACAGAATCTTCACTTGCTGCCTAATATATCCCACCCACTGACAGGTGCCATGATAACAATATTATCAGTGTTATTCACTTTATCTGTCAGTGGTTGTAATGTTATGGCTGATTGGTGTATAGTTTTCAATAGGTAAACTGAAATCTTTCCCTAGAAATTGTGGCTTCCCAGGGGAGAAACAAATTGGCGAGAAATGTTTTATTGCATATTGTGTGGGTAATGACTATTGCTGTTTAGAAACAGAAGAAAAAAAAGACACTGTTGACTTCCACTAGCTTTTACATAATGCTTATTGCCAAAAATGAAATGAATTACTTTACAATATATGGCACTCCCTTATTACATAGCAAATACCCCTGTATTTACTATAATCACTATATATTTGTCATCTAATGTAGCGAGACGTAAACCTGAAACAAGTATCAGATTAAAGATATCATTATTTATTCTACTAGACTCTGACTCTTTATAATACTGCAGTATGGAACAGTCCTAATCACTCGGCTGCAAACTCTGACTAATGAAAGTCTATGGAACAGACTTCTATAGCATTTTCTGTTACATAGGTGGCACATGTTTGAAAATAGGTGTCTCACCAATGAATGGCCACAGCATTAATGGTAGATAGCAGAACTACGCTTTGCTTTTGTCTCTCTCATATTACCCTGATAAAAGGTTCTCCAGACACATCCCTAATCGCTTCTATACTTTTATTTCTATGCAACTTTGCCTGCATTATTCAGGCCTGGTGTAGTATGCCCACAACTGGGGAAGTTCTACACCAGCATAATGCAGACAGGTCTGCGGAAAAGAGAAGCGTTTCTACACTTTCTTTTCCTTTCTTTCCCCGTGGAACCATTTGCATTATGCTGGCCATGTGTAGTACTTCTGCAACAGTCAGAACCTTGGCACACACCATGGGAACATCCTAGAAGGATAATGCAGGGAAAAGCCAGTACAAGAAGTAGAGAAGAACAAGAAGTGGAGCTGCAGAAAAGGAGACATAGAAGCAGAGGCACGGAAGCGGTTGTCTGAGAAGGTAGGGAGACATTAAGATTGAGTGAGAATGAATGAGAGTGAGTGACAAAGAATCATTTTTGAGATGTTCTTGCGAATGCCACTGTCTGTATTTTTGTACCTCTCCATTTTACCCCACATGCCTTCCGTAGGGGGAACTGAACTTAGTACTTGTTGGACAAATAGGTGACCTATAGCAGAGTTTCTGCAAATGAATGAAGTGAGTCATCAAAATCCCCTTCTATGCAAATACCCCGAATATATGTTTGACCGAATGCATCTACTGCATACTGTGTGACTGCCAGCTCCAGTGTTGGCATAAAAACAGTTTCACGGGATGTAATAAGACCCTCCACGCACATGCTCAGAAAATACTCCCTTTGACTTCAGTGGAAGTGCTTTCCTGCCGTTGATTGGCTGCTTTAAGCAGTCAAAACTGGCATGAAAATTGGACTGTGGAGTGGTGCACTGCAGCTCTGGTGCTGCAGCCTATGATGAAGCTATGTACTTTTGTTTTTGCATAAAGTATAGAATTCATATAAAAGTGCTTACACAGCACTTTCATGTGCGTTCTTAGTTGGTGAGGCTGTGTGGGAGTTTATATTGTCCCCTTAACCACTTAACGACCATTGACCTACTGAGCTTGTCATGGAGAGATAAGTAGTTAAAGACCATTGACATGCCTGGCACAAAATAATTACTAATACAAATGTTGACAAAAGCTGGTGGTAGAATTACTGCATTAAAGTGTTAAAATACCAGCATTTGAAATACCCTGGGGTGTCTAGTTGAATTGGCTGGCTTCAAAGATCTCCAAAATAGGATGATAACCACATGTCTAAAATCCCAAATTCTAAATCTCCCAAATGTTGCCTTTTATCCCCCAAACAACATGAAAAACCTATTCATCGGTGGTATCACTGTACTGAACACATATGGGGTGTGGTCGAATAGGTGCATGGGAAGTGTTAAAATAGCACCATTTGAAATACCCTGGGGTATCTAGTTTTCAAATGGTTTAAAGATTGTCCTGATTATATTGAGTTTTCACTTGCATATTATTTTTTTAGTGTCTGGCTGTTTTATCTTAGGGATTTAGGTAGATATATATTTATTGTGTGAACTAGTGAGTTAAAGATAGCTTTTGTACATGATTTATTGTTTACTGCATATGTGGACATTTGCAGTCTATCCTGCATTTTCTGTATCCATTTGAACCAGGGCCGGATTAACGTAGGGGCTGATGGAGCAGCAGCGTGATTCAATGCGGCTGATTCAGCCCCACGACCACCTCCGGCAGCCGCCTAAAGTTAGACGCCATGACGCTTAATGCCTCAGTGAGGTTCTTCGCCCTACCCCCTTAGAGATGTGATGCTCCAGGGGGCGGGCTCACGCGGAGTTCAACAGAGTTCCTTGTGTGGCATTTGGTCCCGTGGAGGAGAGCAAAGAGTTGGCGGGAAGGTCCGGAAAAAGTAATGTAACCAAAAAAAAAATGATGTTGATAATGACATGATCCTAAAGGGGGGGCTGGGTGGCATAAGTATACAAGGTAGTAGGGGCAACATTACACAAGAGGGGGCTGGCTAGGGCATTACATAAGTCAATACTAGGGGGTGGTGGTTGGGGGTATAAATGCACATTGTGGGGCACAATTGTAGGGCACAAATATACGTAGGGGCTGGTGGCATCAATACACAATGGGGACATTTGGCACCATCTCATCTCATAAATCAATACTGAATGGAGGGGCAATGCTGGCTGTGTTGAAAATATTTTTTTTCATTGTTGTAGCTTAGCCTGTCCGGATGTGGGTGGCAGAACCTGTCCTGGTGTGTGTTCGTTTGGGTGTCAGTATGACAGAGCCTGTCCTGGTGTGTGTGTTTGGGTGTAAGTATGACAGAGCCTGCCCTGGTGTGTGTGTATGGGTGTCGGTGTGGCAGAGCCTGTCCTAGTGTGTGTTTGGGTGTCAGTATGACAGAGCCTGCCCTGGTGTGTGTGTATGGGTGTCGGTGTGGCAGAGCCTGTCCTAGTGTGTGTGGGTGATGGTGTGGCAGAGCCTGTCTTGGTGTGTGTCTGTGTGGCAGAGCCTGTCCTGGTGTGTGTATTTGGGTGTCGGTGTGGCAGAGCTTGTCCCGGTGTGTGTGTTTGGTCGCTTTCATTCGTCGTGGGAGCAGATTGGGGATCTTCACATCTCAGAGACAGATGGAAGTATACTCCAAGGCAAGATTCAGGTTTACAACGATCTGGGCTTATCAACTTATCCCTTATACTATGCTACATACAGTCTTGCTTTGATGTGGGGTAAGATGTTTTTGTTGCACATGTTTTGATTTATACTAGATGCGGGTACTTTATTATGGGTTTGTTGGTGGTTGACCACTCATGATTATCTGTTGTTTTCCCTATAGGTCTGGCACTAGGCCTTTACACTTGTTTTCCCTTTGCCCCCCTTTTTTAGCTGGAGGCTCGTTACGAGTTTCCAGGTTCATTCTACCATATGTGTAGCTTTTTACTCAACTACCTGAGTAATGTTCACACCCCCTTACATGACCATGTGTAGAAAGGTTCACTCTCTTTCAAGAGTTACGTTAGGCGTTTTTTTTTATTATTATTTCTTTCATTATTATTATTACTGTTATTTGTTTTAACAGGCTTATCTGCAGAAGTACCTGCAGCATATTCAGCATTCTACTACATCTTACAAACAGCTTCTACAGTCACTCAAGATGATTTTCTCTTTGCTTTTCTCTGATGGCTTCTATTAATCTATTATCAATTAATGTCAACACACCCCACAAACGTAGTGTGCATGCAAGAAACACACTTCAAACTAAATCAGGAGTGTCAATCTTCCTGTCTAGGCAACTTTGTTTTGCCCTACACAGGGTCGTTATCTCGTATTGAACAGAACCATTAATTCCACATACTACACTCTTGCCTCATTTTATACACCGAATAGTAATCAGGTTCAGTTTTTCACATGGTTTCTTATGAAAGTGGAGGCCCCGAGACAGGGTAAACTGATTCTCTGTGGGGATTTGAACGCTATTTTAGATCTGTCCCTAGATTGCTCTGCTACCCTGACAGGAAAATAACGGCTCAAATATTGTTGAAACACAGGCAACGATTTTACGCAAGGCTCACACGATGCTGGCAAACAAACTCAGCCATACGGCAGCGTACTCCCAACCGTCAGTAATACAATCCTCTAAAGGAGAATTGCTTCGAAACCCAGCACAAACGGCAGATGAATTTGCCCATTATTTTTCTTCACTCTATGACTTATATGGCGATGGGGGAACTCCACAACCCTCGTCTTTTGCTATAGACAAATATCTTGATTCAATATCCTTACCTCTCCTCACAGAAGAGATGAGATCCAGTATTGATGCTCCTCTTGACCTAGACAAAATTAGTCAAATCAAATGTAGCCCCTGTCCCACATGGGCTTACAAGTTTGTACTATAAAACTTATTTGTCTATTTTAGGTCCCCACCTTAAAACACTTTTTCTCCTTTATGATGTCCGGAACAATACCATCACAAAATAATAATATTAAGATATACGCGAAAATTCTGGCGAATAGACTTTCACTGATGCTCCCTAAGTTACTACATTCAGATCAGGTGGGGTTTGTAAGGGACAACAGTTCAATGACAATACAAGGAAAATTCTTAATGTTATCTGGGAGGCATCCACAAACAGGACTCCGTGTTTATTGGTCTCTTTCAATGGTGAAAAAGTCTTTGACTTTATTGGCTTTTTCTCTCATCGGTACTAAAGCGATAAAATATTCCGAACTCCTTTATTCAGGCGGTGATGGCCTTATATACTTTCCCTCAGTTTATTCGTCTGGGTTCATTTATTCTCAAATTTTGCCTTACAAATGGTAAAGGACAGGGATGTCCATTGTCCCCTCTCATTTACACCTTGCAGAGTGCATAAGGCAAGATCCCCTTATTTCTGGCTTTAGTTCTAAAATAGGGAAAGAAACTAAATTAGGGTTATTCACTAATGACATCCTAGCTGTTATTACTAATCCCTCTGACTCTTTACCGGCCCTATTATCTGAATTGCAACATTATGCTGATGTATCCTACCATAAGATCAATAGTCATAAAACTCCTTTTCATTTGCCTCAGCCTCTTAAGGAGTTTTTCCTTATTACCTATGTCTTTGAATGGAGGAAAGATTTTATTTCATATCTGGGCATTAAGATTAATGATCTTAACATTAAATCGGCGTGGCAACAGGTGCTGAACGATTTAGATAGGTGGCAGAAATTTGAGTTATCATGGTTGGTTAGAATCATAACCATTGCCCTCCTAAAACTTATGTATATATTTTAGGGCTGCAACAACTAATCGATAAAATCGATAATAATCGATAATGAAATTCGTTGCCAACGAATTTCATTATCGATTAGTTGAATCGATTATTATCGATTATAAAATGAGGGTTTTTTCAGAGCAAATGCTCTGAAAAATACCCCTCATTATATAATCCGTTTAGTCTGACTCACAGCAGCAGCTCCTACTTACCAGCCCCTCCCTGTAATCACTGTGACAACTGGCCCCGCCCCTTCCTTCTCCCAGAAGGCCAGAACCACATGGCTGTGACACTCATCTAACTGTAAGTATAAAATTAGGTGGGGGTTAATTTAGGGGCAGTTATGGTTAATGGGGTGTTTAGGGTTAATTTAGGGGCAGTTATGGTTAATGGGGTGTTTAGGGGCAGCTATGGTTAATGGGGTGTTTAGGGTTAATTTAGGAGCAGCTGTGGTTAATGGGGTGTTTGGGGTTAATTTGAGGCAGTTGTGGTTAATGGTATGTTTAGGGTTAATTTAGGGGCTGTTGTGGTTGACAGGGTCTTTAGGGTTAATTTAGGGGATGCTGTGGTTAATGGGGTGTTTAGGGGCAGTTATGGTTAATGGGGCGTTTAGGGTTAATTTAGGGGCAGTTATGGTTAATGGGGTGTTTAGGGTTAATTTAGGGTAGTTGTTTTGATGGGGTATTTAGAGTTAATTTAGGGGTAGTTATGGTTAATGGGGTGTTTAGGGTTAATTTAATGATGAGGACTGAGGGTTAATTTGATTAATTTAATAAAGTTAACTTAAGGTGCAGTTAGAGATAAAGGGGGGGCAAACTAAGGGGAATCTAAATCCTGGGGGCAGTGAAGATTAACCCAGTACTTATTTAAAAAAGTATGGTGTCAGTGTGCTGTGAACGGGTCTGTGACTCTATGAGGGGACTATGAGATATCTGGGGGGTATAAGGCATATCAGGGGAGGACGGAGTGACATATCTGGGGGTATAAGGCATATACATTAAATAAGGCATATGTGGGGAGGGCAGTGTGGCATGTCTGGGGAGGACGGAGTGGTGTATAAGGCATATCTGGGGCCACAGTGGCATATCTGGGGGTAGACTGGAGTGGCATATGTGGGGAGGGCAGCGTGGCATGTCTGGGAGGTAGTGTGGCATGTCTGGGGAGGATGGAGTGGTGTATCAGGGGGTATAAGGCGTATCAGGCACAGTGGCATATGTGGGGGTGGAGTGGCATATGTGGGAGGCAGCGTGGAGTGGCAGATGTGGGATGCAGCGTGGAGTGGCAGATGTGGGAGGCAGCGTGGAGTGGTATATGTGGGAGGCAGCGTGGAATGGCATATGTGGGAGGCAGCGTGGAGTGGTATATGTGGGAGGCAGCGGGGAGTGGCATATGTGGGAGGCAGCGTGGAGCGGCATATGTGGGAGGCAGCGTGGAGTGGAATATGTGGGAGGCAGCGTGGAATGGTATATGTGGGAGGCAGCGTGGAGTGGTATATGTGGGAAGCAGTGTGGAGTGGCATATGTGGGAGGCAGCGTGGAGTGGCATATGTGGGGGGCAGCGTGGAGTGGTATGTGTGGGAGGCAGCGTGGCAAGCCTGGGCTCAAATGTGCATAAATTGGGGGGGGCTGGTTGGGAAATAAAGACAAGAAATGTATTTTATCAAAGTTTTTTTTTATTCTGCTGTTTGTATTTAACATCATTTGTTTATTAAATTATTTTAAATAAATGAAAAATTTACATTCATTTTTTTAATCCGATTAATCGATTAATCGAAAAAATAATCGGCCAACTAATCGATTATGAAAATAATCGTTAGTTGCAGCCCTAATATATTTAGCACCATCACGGTTCCACTACCCCATAAGCTTTTGCTTCATATGCAAACGATACTGACTAATTTTATTAATGTCGGAGGTAAGTCAAGAATTTTTAGACAAACGCTTTTCACGCCTAGGTTCAAGGGAGGGTTGGGGGCTCCTTATTTAGCAATGTATTACTGAGCTACTGTACTCTCTCAAGCGGTTGTATTTCACACAACCGCAATGGGTATTTCAAGAAAATGGTTATCTTTCCCCACATTCTGTGTCACAATTGCTTTGGCTGCCCCCACGTAGACGTTTTCCTTTACCCCAGCGTCCATCTTGTAATGTAGGTATCAGGTAAGGAACCCGGTATGCACGAATCAGCACACTGGTAACACGACGAAGAACGGACCGGGTATAATTGGAGACGCAGAGATTAGGTTAGCGATCAGGCTTTAATCAGCAGAGATTATCCACAACAGAAAAACAGGAATGCACAGCTCCACTTAGGTGATAAGGCGCTAAGCATAAATAAAGTCTGACTGTGAGCAGGAACGCCAAGAACAAATGATGAGCTTCACTTAGTTAGTAAGGCACTAAGTTACCATAAAGTCCAACTGTGAATCGGGAAAACTGATGAGCTTTGCTAGTAGATAAACCGTAAGCATAAATGGTACTGCAGGAACAGTAAGCCCGGCTGACACGACAACCAAGCACTGAATGACAGTCAGTGCTCGGTTTAAACTTACTGCGCTCCCAAGCCCCGCCCCCAACTGCTGATGTCACACCTTGAGCATCTCTTCGTCGCCATGGAAGCAGAGGATAAGAGGGGGCGTGGTAAGCACGCGTGTGTACTGCCCTCCCTCTGGTGGACAGAGAGGACATCGTGCGTACCCGCTAAATGCAGGTCTTAAGAAGTGCTGCATCATTGTTGACTGGAACGGACGGCAGCAGAAGACGATGAGGCAGGTAAGTGTCGAGTACCTGCTAGACGTGGGTACTCGGGTGAGGTGCTACACCGTGGGCCGTGACACACTTACTACATCAGCTACATTTTATATGTGATTGTATACCAAAAGAAAAAGAGTTCCAAACAAGCCCTTCTATTATAAAATATATATTACTTTATTATACAAAAATATAAAAACACATACAGCATCTCAGAAATTGGACAAAAAAGTGTCTTGAAAACAGATCCGTGCATGTGGAGGAACTATACTTTACATATATAAAGTGACTTATGTGCATATGGATAGTGATATAAATAAATAAATAAATAATAGTAAGAAGGTGCTATAACATTAATTGCTCACTATGGAGTGCACCTATATCTATTATAACATATTGTGCCTATCGCAAACATACACAAATAATCAAATGATTATTATCAATCAGAAATATGTCCATAAAGTGCTCTAGTGCTTACCCATTAAGTAAATATGACCTCCACTTCCCCTACGCCGTTTCGGTTCTCCTTTTTCAAGGGGTCGCTTCAAAGGGAACCATTTCGGTTCTCCTTTTTCAAGGGGTCGCTCCAAGGGGGATTTTTGTATAATAAAGTAAAATATATTTTATAATAGAAGGGCTTCTTTGGAACTCTTTTTCTTTTGGTATACAATTTATTATGAGTTTCCCTATACTCAACAGATGATCCTTAAATAGGTGTGAGCATATGATGTTAGCTTGAGTGGGTGGTACTAAATGGCTGTAGAGTGTGCATGTGTAAGTCTATGGTGTTAACATGTGTTTTAGTATATGTGTGTTAGCATGTATGTGAGTATGTTTAACTAGCATGTGCTGGGGTAGCATATGTGTGAGTGTTACTGTAACTTAATAGATTGTGTGTTCTCTGATTTTAATATGATGGATCAGCATATGATGTTAGAGTGTGTGTATATAGTGTATGGCGGTACCATGAGTATATGTTAGTACTTTGGTGTTATCATGCATGTGTGGGTGGGTGTTAGCATGTTTGTGTGATAGCATATGTTGCCAGCGTGTCAGGGAGGAGCCTTGGGTTTGTGATATTTACTGCGGGTTTACATTTTAGTATGTGCATTTTTTTAAGCCCTGAGGTTTAGTGCTTTGTTGTATAGAAAAAAATGGTGCTAGTGCCCAGAGAGGCCACAATATTGTTGTTGTAGATTCCCCAGGTCTTCATGCTCGGGGGCTCCACTACTGAAAGGATTTGCAACCACTTTCTTCCCTCATCCACAAAAGTAAGCGGCATTGGAACAGTGCATAAGAACGGGGGAAGCACAAGGGTGCCGCACCTCCCTCAACAAGAAAAAAATATTTTTGGAAGATCTGGTTTCACAGTGGACTCAGATACTTTGTTTTGGGCTCAATGCAAAAAAAGTGAAATGTGAAAATAAATTGTGTCAATCAGGGGTCCAGTCTTTTTAGGCTAGGTATCATAAACATTTCCTATTCAGCCACCCTAGCCTAAAAAGGTTGGGGCTAGTAAGAAAAAAAAGAAAGTGTCTGGCGTGTTTGGTGCAAATGTGCTCAAATATAAACTGTGCCCATGTTTCATACTTTAAATTCACGTGCACCTGGGTGCAACCAAAAAATCCCCATAGCACTTTTAGCCTTAAGGTCAGAGGATCAAGCTTTCCCTAGACACAGATATTCACTTGATCATAGCTAAAGGGCAGAGAAAGGAGCAGTATGTGCTTGTGTTTTAATAATGGGGGGATGCAGATGAAATACTGCACACAGGTGCCACTAACCCTGGGCTCATTGCTGGTCATTAGAGGTACCCTATATTTACAAGAAAGATTCATGAAGTACACAAAGATCCCAATGGGAACCCAAGTCATGTTGTACTGCTCTATAATAAAGTGCAGTGCAGAAAAACTCAAATAATAAATTAAAAGGGCTTGGGACTTAATAAAAGTCCAAAGCCCTTTGCAATGTCAATACTCCAGGTAGCCTATTTTCCATGTATGCAAAGGTACATTTTTAATTACCCCAACTACTTCATTAAAAAGCTGGCCATTTTTGTTGTACTAGATATAACCTAAACTGACTCCTCCTAGATTTAGTGATATCATAGACACTGTTTTGCCTTAGAAGGAAATTACATGTTATACTACCCAAAAAAATGTATTGTTGTTTTTATCTTACTTTTTAAGAGCACATAACATCATTGCATCATGCATTTATCAATTCAGATACCTAAGTGCATAGGTAAACTTAATAATGTTCAGTTCTTACATCCCACTAAATATAAATGAGGATCTGCAATCCTCTTTGTTGAAAATAATTATATAAGTTACTTACTAAGCTTAATGAGGCATTAGGCACTTCTGCTTGACTATACAAAACTAGCCTGCTTACTATTTGTGATAATGTGTTTAATCCCTTGAAATAGTGATTTGTCTTTGAATTAAAAAAAACAAACTATTTTGGAAGATGTGAAACAAAGACTTAATACAAAAGGGCTATTAATTTTAACAGATAAACAACAAAGCTATAGTAATTAATGTGGTCATATGTCTTACATCCCCCCACAAAAGGTTATTTCTTGTGTTTAGTGTTTTATTGTATTGCTTTTCCATGTGGTCAACTTCAGATTTCTGACCACTAATCCGTTTTCACTTTTAATGACTGTTTGCAAAGTCAAAATAGCAAACTTACTGGTTGATTAACCAGTGAATTTTGTGGGTATCACATGGAACTGCCAGTTATACTTTAGCATTAATTTTTAAATATAAAGCCAAAGTGTCTGGTCGTTGTTCAAAATATCTTGGAAGAAAGAAACAGGAATGTCTTCCACATAGACAGAACTTTTGTGAAGTATGTCCCAGAGTTATAGGAGCCCCCAAAATCTATCCATAGCCACTTGCCTACAAACATCTCCTCCATTCCCAACTGATTTCTTATTACTGTGTGTCCCAATCTTGTGTACATATGAACTAGTCTGTGGTATATTACAGGCTGAGATGAGGCTGCACACTGGGCTTGGTTTGTTGGACCACATGTGAACAGACCTGGCGTCAACTGTAACATGAGAGGTCTATTCAAGTGTCTGTGTAGACATTTGTGATGACCAAGATACTAGGGTAGAGGAGAAGTTTGATTCAGAGTGGCTTTAGTTCATACTGGATGAGTTGGCTGAACCAAGCATTGGGCTTGATCCAGCATTTGTTAGCCTACGTTTAATACCTTCTGTAGAAGGTATGAAGACCTCATATCTCATTGGTGGAGTACAGGTTAAAGGAAAAGCTATGCTTCAGAAGACACAAACTTCTGCAAGTGATTTCCGATGATGTGCAGACACAGAACATTGCCATTGAGAGCACTGTGAAATATGTCACATCTCTCTTTAGAGTCCCATGAAAAGAAAAAAAAAATAGTCTTAAATAGTGCATTTATGTATGGGAATGAAGTTTACCATTGAAGTTTACCATTTGTTTAAAAAACAAAAATTAAATATAACAGAAAAAAGCTAGAACACATTCATAGCTGACTGAAAATGTTGTTAAATAGAAACAATATAATACAATATTTTTGAAAACTCATTACCAACTCATACTCGTAAGAAAAAAAATGTTTAAAGCCACCATCTGTAGCAATGACATTGTATCATTGTTATGATAAGATAACACAAGGGTATTGTACATCATACAATGTAGAATTGAAATGGCCTTTACGAATATACATTTGTTATTAAACTGTCATATTATGCCTATTATTTTTCTTTTTTCCCTGGGTATTGATTTAAAAACAATTAAACTCATAACTGTTATGCCCACTTTAATCAAGTTTCCCTTTGGGATTTCCATATCTCCAAACAAAGCCACTTTTTATTTTTTATTCAAGGGAAATTGAATTGAAATCACAACTGAGATAAAACCATATATTATTGCCTAGTTAAACAGAAAACGAAAATAGGAGTGAGGTTAATCCAGAATGTGGCAGTTATTTGACTTATCATTCTGAGTTTGGTCCACCTTTGGAATTTTGATCAGTTTTTCAACATTTTTATAAAAGGTCGTACAAATTTTAATTTAATATTCATCCCATGGTGATTTTAAGTTTAATCTAAAATTATTTATTTATTTGTTGTAGCTGGTCTGGGAAGTGTTGGCATAGCTGGGAATTTACCAGGTTTCACCCGGATTCTCCAGGTAAAGTGCTGCTTCCCTGGGCCTCTGGGTAAGCATCTTCAATCTCTGTGCAGGGGAACAATGTGTGCTTACGCTCACTCTAACTCATACCTCTGAACAATGGTGTTTTGATACTACTACAGGATCTAGCTCAAGCCTCAGAAGGATTCCTAGTAGGATCGAAACGTTGAAACGAGTTGTGAAATAAACATCACTATTACAAAGTGCTGAGTGATATCATCTTTGTTTATTATTATTTTGGACTGAGTGCATGGTCTTGTGTCAATTACTGTATGGCATTGGAATGTCAACCTATGGTGTTAGCATGTGTTTGTGTTAGTGTATGGTGTTAATAAGTGTGTTACTGTAAGATGTAAGTATTTGTGAGCATATGCTGTTATCATGATGTTACTGTATGGTGTTAGAGTGTGTGTTAGTGTATAATGTTAAGGGTCACGTCAACTTGTGTAGTGCATACACGGACTTGCTACCCGGTAGAGATGGTATGGCCAATTTCAGCATGAGAGGGGTTAATTCGATTGCATAGGCATGTGGTGCCAAAAGGTCTTATAAGATACATTTTTCTTTGAAGCTGGGACACCAACCAGGGCCCTCTGCAAGGTGTGCTTACTAGGGGCCAAGATCTAATTTTGAGTAAGTCGCCATCTTTCCTTGCCGGAGCCCTATGGACAGAAAAACTGTTACTTTACCATTCAAGTGAGTAGTTAGGTTTTCTGTAATTTCTCCTTTTTTTTTTTTTATTCGTTTGGTGTAAATAATCTGTTTACCATCTTTGTTGTATGCACTGTGACTATTTTTTTGTTCATAATAAATATTCCTTTATTAAGTTCTGCCTTTGTCTGTAAAGCCTTTGTAAAGACTCACATTACCTGATTAGACCATTTTATTGGTAATTTGAAATCACCTAATTATTGTGTTAACGTATATTGTGCAGGTTTTTAAGCTAATTCGCTTGGGGGACCAAGGCACCCCATGTCCAAATTGTCTTGGTGGTGGCAGCGTTATGATATTAGTTATATCATTATAGTTAATTGCGGGGGGTATTAAGGGTGGATATTTTTATCACTATTTCCTGTCTAGGGCAGATAGATAGTGAATTTTAATCATTTTACCACCAGAACCAAGTGTATACAAGTTTATGGTGTAAGCATGAGTGTGTGTCATGTTATGGTGTTGGCATGTCAAGGGTGAGTCTAGGATTAGTGGTGCCTAGGAGGGGGAGAAGTGGAGCAGAAGAAAGAATTTGTAAGTGTATGATGTTAGAGCAAGTTTGTGTGTTAGGATGTTTGTGCATGAAAAAACTTTTCCTCCCAGGCAACGCTAAGCCTAGGCTCACCTGGACCTCCAGCAATGCAAATTTAGGACTGCTTTCTCTTGTTTATATAAATACAGTAAAATATTCACTATGTGATGGAAACTAAACTAGACTGTGAATTCTGGTAGTAGGTAAATGATTTATATCCATTTATTATGGATTGATATTATTTTGATAGCGGGAATAACTAGATGTTTTTTTTATTTATTTAGGTTTCCTGCATGTAACTATAAACAAGCCAACATGCAAATTTTCTACATTCTTTCTTCTTTAGTCTGCTAAGGAAGGGGAATATGCATTATTGGAAAGATGACAGACAATGCCATATATTTAAACCTATGAAAAGCCATAAAAGACCCATAACAGCTATTTGTAAATCAATACGTATTTCAAGATTGTTTTGTTACAATAAGCAAGGTCAATGTGACATTTACAGTTTATTGAATTGATGTCATTATAGTCAAAACTGTTGTTAACCTTAGAGGGTGTGAATAATATCAACTTTTAGCTCTGGAGACAAATGTGTAGTATTTTGCTTTACCGAAGACTAAGATTTAAATGAGGCCGTCTTTACTTCTAATAAAAACCAATGCCACAATTCCTACCAAACTGAAAACTTGTCATAACAGACCTAGTCGGCAGAATTGACACTAAGATGAACATAATATTTTCAAAAAGTGAGCCACCTAAAGAAATAAAAAATATTATTTCAATATATGAATTTTCTTTATTTTTCCTTGTTTTGGTTATAGGCGGATTTGTTGTGATTTCACATACCTACTGTGTTACTGCTAATCCAATACCTTTGTTTAAGAAAATAAAACTTAAAACAACCTTCATCTCACTCTGTTGGAAAGCATTGAAAAGTTAATAATTGCAGGTATTTTTTGTGCTTCTGTATTCATCCTGCATTAAATAAATTGTTCTCTGGATTAATATTAAACAGAAACTGAAATGATACCACTCAGAAAGCATCAATCTTCAGGGTTAGCAGAGAAAAACAGTGCATATGTTAACCTGAGGTGACAATACTCTATAATCTATATAATTTTTTTCTTCCTCTATAATTTTATTTGGAATGTGCAAATATAATGATAATGTTTAATGTAGTCATAGATCACTTTCTAAGCTTGTTTAATGCCACGACGTGACTGGCACGTCATTCGTCGTTACCTTACCGTTTTTGTGTGACATGCCTGGCCCGTCATTGGATGTTAAGGGGTTAGGTTAGCAATAATCACAGACATAGGGCTAACTTAAATATAATTTTTTATTGCACAGTGAAAATATATATCACAGTTTGTTGCAAATGGAGCTGCCCAGACCACTCAGGGTGCCCATGCTGACCGCTGTCCACTGCCGAAATTGCCTACAACGGGCACGTGAGAATAATAAATATTATATGTTTACTTTTAAGCAATTTGTACTGTTTGCATTGTAATTGTTAACATTTTAAATAACTTTGGAAAACAACCTTCACTAAATGTCTTTGTAATGTTAATTGTGATTTAGACGTTGAGATCCAATCTCTTTTGCTATTGTTTGAAATAAAACGATGTCAGGGAAATTATTTAATTTCCGTTTCGACAATGCAAATACAATTTTGCTAATACAAGATGGCAAAAGTGAATGATTAAATCCGATTGATTGGTGCAGGAATCCAGGGAAGTGACTATGTGAAACATTGGATTTAATTAAGCATCTCTCAGACCTTTTATGTTCTTGCTTTTGAATGACAACTTAACTTTGGCTTTCAAAATTCTTTGCCATTCAAACACAATGATAAGTCTATATGTGTCTTATACAGATTTAATTTCTACTCAATATAATTGTTTTTTGGCTTTAAAACCTATATCATGGCACTCACAAAATTACATATCTTGCTTATTACAATTTAAAGCATATATCTTTATAAATACGAATAATAAACGGGCTCATACAGATTTAATGGTTCAGCAAAATCAATACTTATTGGTTTTAAAATAATAATAAGAATTTGAAGACTTGTGAATTCTCGATTTTAATGTTTGGTGCAAAATTCACTTTGCAGCATAGTAAAATAATAAAAATTCAGTTTTCCTTTTGTCATGTACATTTACGTGACGATTCTTGAAAAATCCACTTACCTTAAAGCAGCATACATTTATCAGGTGTCAATTAACACCATTCTTCGTTATTAACAGTTATTTATAACATAAACTGAATATAATGTGTTGCAATTTTGTGTAGACATAGTTGAAACACAAAATACAGGAAATTATATGTACTGTATTACCTGTCCCCCAAATTGATGTATTTCATAACATATGTTAACACATGTTAAACATTTTCAAACAACAATACACACTGAAAGTTGAAAACCATTCTTATCTGGTTAATTTGCTGCAAAATGTCTGTCGAGAGTTCCTCTACAAATTTGGGATTTTATAGTATATTAAAATAACCTGTATTTACTAAAAATCTAAGTTGTGTTTAAATGTGTACAAATGCTATTGCTGATATATAATTAACATTGAATCCATGCCCATTTTCATTGGTCTATTGATGGCATGCCTGAGTAGTTATGTAACAACTATTTATGGGATGTGTTATTAATGTGTATACATCAGATATTTAGTGGGTATGTAATGCATATAGTGTATGAGAGAAAGCGTACTTATAGGATTTATGTGTATTGTGAGAGAAGCCATGTGTCTAACATCATACTCCAACACATCACACACTCTAACACCATATGCTTACACACACGTATGCAGTCTAACCCCATATGCTAACACACACAAACACACAAACTCTTTCAACATATGCTAACATATTGTCAGGAACCACAAACCAGAATGAGGTGTTGTGTGCAGTTAAATCACTTTTATTAAAAAAACCAAAATAATAACGTAAGCCAGAAGTGTGGTGTAATACAATGCCAGGGGTCATAAGCCAGAGTGGGTAGTCTGATGAGCTAGGATCAGGATATCAGATGTCAGTGTAGTCAGGAACGTAGTCAGGAACCAAAGAAGGGAAGTCAGGCAGGCCAGGATCATGCACAGAGAAATCGCAGTCTAATGGAGAAGGCACAAAGCAGTCAGAGACCACACAAGGGCAGAGAGACTTAGAAGCTAAATAGCCAGAGCACACCAAGGAAGTAGCTGGCTGATTAACAGGTAACCGTTGAGGCAGCTTGTTAGTCATCATCTTAGGTAAGGGGTGTACAACCTGCGGCCCTCCAGCTTCTACAGGACCACATCTCCCATAATGCTCTTTCAGCTAAGGGGCTGGCTAAGGAGGATGGGAGATGTAGTCCTGCAGCAGCTGGAGGGCCGCTGGTTAGACACCACTGGCTTAGGTGTGCATGAACTGAGCAGAGAAGCAAGTAGTGGAGCAGGGGAATGGTGAGAACCCTGGCACATACACACTCTAACACCATAAACAAACATACCCACTTTAACAACATTCACTGATACACAGGTTCAACACAGATAA
Organism: Sceloporus occidentalis; assembly: GCA_023333645.1. NCBI lineage: Eukaryota > Metazoa > Chordata > Lepidosauria > Squamata > Phrynosomatidae > Sceloporus > Sceloporus occidentalis. Next base: position 4,539,010 of record JALMGF010000038.1, on the reverse strand, counting down.
ATGTAAGGTTATGCACATGGGGAAGAAAAATCCAGGCTGGGAATATGTATTAAATGGGAAAACACTGGGGACGACTGACATGGAAAAGGACTTAGGAGTTTTAGTTAACAGTAAATGTACCTGTAGCGACCAGTGTCAGGCAGCTGCTGCTAAGGCAAATAAAATCATGGGGTGCATCAAAAGGGGCATAGATGCCCACGACAAGGAAATAATTCTACCCCTATACAAGTCACTAGTCAGACCACACATGGAATACTGTGTACAGTACTGGGCACCAGTGTACAAGAAAGATATAGTGGAGCTGGAGAGGGTTCAAAGACGGGCAACCAGAGTAATAAGGGGAATGGGAGGACTACAGTACCCAGAAAGATTATCAGAATTGGGGTTATTTAGTTTGGAAAAAAGACGGCTTAGGGGGGACTTAATAACTATGTATAAATATATAAGGGGACAGTACAGAGATCACTCCCAGGACCTATTTATACCCAGGACTGTATCTATAACAAGGGGACATCCTCTACGGCTGGAGGAAAGAAGGTTTCTACACCAGCACAGACGGGGGTTCTTTACAGTAAGAGCGGTGAGATTATGGAACTCTCTGCCAGAGGAAGTGGTGATGGTAAACTCAATAAAAGAGTTCAAAAGGAGCCTGGACGTGTTTCTTGAAAGCAATAATATTACAAGTTATGGATATTAGATTAATAGGGACAGAACGTTGATCCAGGGATTTATTCTGATTGCCATATTTGGAGTCGGGAAGGAATTTTCCCCCTGGTATGGGGCAATTGGCATCTGCTTCATAAGGGTTTTTTGCCTTCCTCTGGATCAACACAGTAGGGACACAATATGTATATAGGTTGAACTTGATGGACTTTGGTCTTTTTTCAACCTTATGAACTATGTTACTATGTTACTATGTTACATTATCTAACATAATACACTAAAACACATATCTAACACCATACACTAATGCCAATATCATACACTAACACAGACACACACTTATCTTCAAAGCAGCTTGAATACATACAGTATGACAGTATAATTCACCACACTACTGCCACAGGTTTTTGTAATGTTGCATTACATCATCAAGCTACACTGCTTGGCTTTGGGGTTCTTGGGTATAGTGTACCTGCTGCACCCATCTTAGCTCATCCCTGCAAAGACTCATTTTCAGTAAACAGTGAATGTCTTTTGAAGACTTACTTTGAAGGTTATATTTGTAAAATGCTTGGAAGTGCCTAGCACTTGTGGATACAATTAAAATATGTTTTCTTTTCTGTGGAACATAGAAATTGACAGACAAAAACCATTCCAGCTATTTTGCCTGTTCATGTAATATGATTATGGACTGTGAACTGTGAACATGTGTACTATTACTTGCACATGTTACACACATGGACTGAAAATATTATTTTGCCTATGAATGTGAGTTGATGGATGATGACTGAAAAATCTTAAAAGTTGCACTCCAATTATTGTATATACAGAAATGTATGAATCATTTAAGGACATGTTATGTTTAAATTCTTTATGAGCCTATACAGATTATGAAGGCCTGCACATTATTTATTTAATCATTATATAATATACTTTATAACACAACTGACAAATTATACATATTTACAAATGCTAAATCTCAAGTTATTTATTCTTTACATTTGTTATTTTTTGTCTTTCTGTCTTTTTATTTTTTCTCCTTCTCCTTATACGAACTTGTGGAAACAAACATTTTCTTTGTGTTCAAATATTATTTTACTCTTTAACATAGTTTTTATGTTCAGTTAATGTACATTTTTATTCAACAGCTACATTTTAACTAAAGAAGAGTTTTCAAGAGTGCACAGCTAAACAAAAGCACAAAATTAAAAAGGTTTCCCACATTAGATGTGAAAACTGTTGAAACAGTTCTGTTAATCTCATGCACAGCCATCACTAATCCTTCAGAAATGCAGACACATAAATGTTTGTTTTAGGTTCAAAGCACAAATTCTGTCAGTGTTAGAGTATTTTTTCATTTATTTGATACATTACAGATTAGGAGATTTACTGACTTCAAAAGGGGATTTTTTCTGTTAATGCCTGCACGCTCAGCAGTGACAATTAACTTTAAAGTATTAGCACAGAAATTAACATTTAACTTACTGATGAAAGTTTGAACTGGATAGGCTACCACATATTAAAATACATTTCAATGTTTTTGGATCTCTGTTCTGTTACCGCGTATAAGAAATCAGCAAATTAATGCACTTTTATATTTAATGATAAGAATGGATCTAGAGTAGGTTTTGCTAACCATGTATGGCTATCTGGTTCCAGGAGGACAAGCTTAAATCTAGACTTGTGCATTCTTGTTCAGGCAAATATGAAAATGAACATGAAGGGTGCGTTTTCCTAGTTCAGCCCGAATACCGAAGAAACGAACATGGCTAACTAATCTCCCTGGTCCCTTTCCCCTCTAGCCTACATAGCATCACATGGGTTAACGGGAGCGGAAATCCATAGGATCACGCAAGGAGTTAAAGGTCCGTGGGAGGGACTCTATTGGTCGCCGGCAGGGGCCTCCTCTAGCATAAACCAATTGGCCCATCAACGGACCTTTAACTCCTCGCGAAGAAGAAAAGAAAAACAAAAAAAAATAACCAAACACAAAGACTGTACACGAATATTCGCCCGAACCGAACACAGGAACTGGTGAATAATTGTAGAATACGAAGATTTTTTTGCCCACGAAGACGAACACGAAGAGTTGGCCGGCGCCCAAGTCTACTTAAATCAAGTATGTAGTGGCACTGTAAGGAAACCATGTGGCTTCCAGTGGGCTCCCTCTTTTTTTTCTTAGTACTAAGAGGTTAATATAGCATACTGAAATATGTAATGACGATTAGGTAATGTGACACTTTATCTATATAAGCAGACAGCTTTAGTCTGCTAATTAAAGTGAATCTGTCACTTTTCTAAAAAAGGTCTATAAACGTAGTAAACCTATTAAGGTCGTGGCACGATATGTATGTATTAAAACCCAATTGATGCTTATAACATGGAAGGAACGATCATGACTTTTTGCTGTTGATTGATTCAAGCAGCCTTTGCAAGGATGGATGAGGAGATGGGAGGGAATTGAATTGATAATACTTGTCCCACCTTTCTGAAACAGAGATCTCAGTTTCCAGATATTTTCAAAACAATTATATGGACTGACAAACAAATTGAAATCTTAGTTTTAAATAATTTAGTTGTCATAAAACATCTGTTGTTGGCAGTTCTCTTTAAACAGTAGTAACAATGATTGAGTATTTCTAGACCCTTTTCCTTTGATTTACGTTTGAATTTCACATAAGGTGAGCATGGGGCAGGGATAAAGAAGTAGACTAATCTAAACCTTAGCAGGTAACTTATGATCTACATCTGGTGTTTAACAGTTATAGCACTTTTGAGATATGACAGACATCAGTGTGACTCTTAAGAGAACATAAGGCCATGTATCAAGCAAGAGCATTGACACAAGGCATATGTACAGTGGATATAAAAAGTCTACACACCCCTGTTAAAATGCCAGGTTCTTGTGATGTTAAAGAATGAGACAAAGATAAATCATGTCTGAACTTTTTCCACCCTTAATGTGACCTATAACGTGAACAATTCAATTGCAAAACAAACTGAAATCTTTGAGGGGGAAAAAAAACCTCACAATACCTGGTTGCATAAGTGTGCACACCCTTAAACTAATACTTTGTTGAAGCACCTTTTGATTTTATTAAAGCAGTCAGTCTTTTTGGGTAGGAGTCTAGTAGCATGGCACATCTTGACGTGGCAATATTTGCCCACTCTTCTTTGCAAAAGCACTCCAAATCTGTCAGATTGCAAGGACATCTCCTGTGCACAGCCCTCTTCAGATCACCCCACAGGTGTTCAATTGGATTCAGGTCTGGGCTCTGGCTGGGCCATTCCAAAATGTTAATCTTCTTCTGGTGAAGAAGGTTTTGTGCCAAAATTGCCTGGTATTTGGAACTGTTCATAATTCCCTCCACCCTGACTAAGGTCCGGTTTCAGCTGGAGAAAAACAGCCCCATGCTTCACTGTGGGTATGATATTCTTTGGGTGATGTGAAGTGTTGTTTTTGTGCCAAACATACCTTTTGGAATTATGGCAAAAAAGTTCAACCTTGGTTTCATCAGACCATAACACATTTCCCCATGTGCTTTTGGTGGACTTGATGTTTGTTCTTGCAAACTTCAGCCGGACTTGGATGGTTTTTTTTTGCTTTGTAAGAAGAGGCTTCCGTATTGCCACCCTACCCCGTAGCCCATTCATATGAAGGAGATTGTTGTCACATGTAGCACACAGCCAGTACTTGCCAGAAATTCCTGCAGTTCCTTTAATGTTGCAGTAGGCCTCCCTGACCAGTTTTCTTCTCGTCTTTTCATCAATTTTGGAGGGACATCCAGTTCTTGGTAATGTCTCTGTTGTGCCATATTGTCTCCACTTGATGATGACTGTCTTCACTGTGTTCCATGGTGTATCTAATGCTTTGGAAATTATTTTGTACCCTTCTCCTGACTGATATCTTTCAAAAATGAGATCCCTCTGATGCTTTGGAAGCTCTCTACGGACCATGGCTTTGCTCTGAGATGCAACTAAGCAAATGTCAAGTAAATCCTACTAGAACAGCTGAAATGTATTTGTGATTAATCAGACTCACTTTAACTGAAGGTGTGTAATGACTTCTATGTAATGAAGTGACATGAGTTTGAATGTGATTGGTTAATTCTGAACACAGTCACATGCAACCAGGTTATTGTGATCCCCCCTCAAAGATTTCCGGTTGTTTTGCAATTGTATTGTTCACGTTATAGGTCACATTAATTCTGACATGATTTATCTTTGTCTCATTCTTTAACATCACAAAAACCTAGCATTTTATATCCACTGTATACAAGAAGCTCCCTTTATTACCTTTCCCTGTTATGTTGGACATTTGGAATAATGTCCCTTATCCCTAGGAAAGGTAAGCAACATATTTTTACCTGAGTTTGTACGGGGGTTTCAGCAACCTATGTTACACCACTAAAAAAAGGAAATCCAAGACCATACCTGTGAAGTCTCTGGGTTTGGCATGGAGGCTGCTCATGGCTCAGAGCAGATGTATTTACAAAATATGGTGATACAACCAAAATATGGTGATACAACTTCCCCTTTCACAGCTGCCACCTTAAAACAACACTGTCCAAATGTTGATAAATATAAAATCCGCTTAGGGGCGCTCATGTGGGGTATGTATATAGGGAACAAAAACAAAAAACTACCATTATAGTATAGCCTGTAGTAACCAATCAATCTGTTAGTATGGTAATTATTGCACTCACAGTAGAGCTGTGATATTCTTGCTCTTCTCAGTTACTTGGAATCTGAGTAGAAAATGACAAAACAAAAAGAGAAAACGCATTGCCAGTTATTAAATGACGTATCACCGACTTCTTATAACTCAAAAGAGATCGGGTGGTGTGATGTAGTAAGTAGGGTAACGGGTGGGTTGTCCGTGAGTTTTGTTACAGTCGCGTGAATCTGCTTCCAAAACTGAATAATCTTGGGACAGTCCCACCAAATGTGCAATAAAGTACCAGGGGCCACTTTGCACCTCCAGCACGTATCTGGAAAGGCCTTATGAAGTGCCACCGGGGTCTAATACCGGGGTCTAAGAAGTTTATATGAGGTTTCCTGGGCTTTCGTATGGCGTAAGCATTTGTGGGTGAAGATGAGGATTTTTTCCCAATCCTCTTGGTCCAATGTGATTTGCAGTATTCGCTCCCAGTGACCTTTGAATCTCAGTGGTGTTACTCCTTGTCCCTGAATCAGGAGCTTGTACAATAAGGAAAAGCTGTGGATTGGAAGATCGGGTCTGCTACACAGCAGTAATACAAAAAGTAATGGGGAAAGGGGGCAGCCCTGTCTAGTCCCACTGGAGATGGGAAAGGGTTCAGTCAGGGCCCCATTGATCCTGTCGGAGGGAAGAGTATACAGGGACGAGATCCATCTACGTATATTGGGACCAAAGTTCATATGGACTAAAACTGCAGACATGAAGGTCCAATTCAACCTATCAAAAGCCTTTTCGGCATCGGTCGTCAGGAGGATGGTTTCAGTCTTAGCATTATTCACCGAATGTATGATGTTCAAGGCGCGAATCATATTATCCCTGGACTCCCTCCCCATCACAAAGCCCATCTTGTCAGGGTGAACCAACTGAGGAATGAGGCTTTTCAATCTGGTAGCTAGAATTTTGGAAAATAGTTTAAGGTCCACATTGAGCAGAGAGATGGGTCAGAAACTGCTACACAATTCCAGATCTTTCCCTTCCTTTGGGATCAAGGATGTAGTGGCCATTAATGTAGAGGGGTGAAAGTCTTTGCCATCTAACAGGGCATTTAACGACTGCACTAGCTTGGGTCCCAGGATTCTCATCAACTTCTTATAGTAAAATAGTGGAAGACCATCCATGATTCGCCCTGTTTTGTGAGACAAGGACTCTGGGGGAAGTCCCGGGTCCAGATTGTACAGCCGAGAGTAGTATGTTGTGAATTCCTTTATGATGTTCCGTGGTAGTCTGTGTAGTGAGGCCTTGTGGAACTTTAAGTCTCACATTAGGCTGGACCATTTTTCCGGGACATTCAGTCCCTTCACATTATATGACAGCATTGTGAGATCTTTTCATGTGGGTGGGAGGTGTCAGGACTTGTCATATTCAAGGCCAAATCTTCAAAACGAAAAAGGCCTCCGTCAGTTAGTGAGGCAGACCCTTCACTGCCAGGAAAGGGGGGAAGAGAGAGGGGAAGGAGGGAGAAAGAAAAAAAAAAACAGGCAAGATATATATTATCTAAGTAACTCTTGGGCAACTATTGGACGTCAGGCCAGACACCCGTCAACAAATAGGCATCTTAAGCCACGCCAATACACTGGAATGCCCATGGCAAGGGGGTGTGGCAGGCACCAAAAAAGATGAAGAACCAATGAATTACTGGTCAAATCACAGTGTAATGAATAGAAACCGAAAACATTGCAAGGAAGATCACAGGCCCCCCGACTACTCGTCAAATTAACTTGTGTCTGGAAATCAGACAATATTGAACCACGAGACCAACACTCACATCTGCATGATAGCATTGGACCCATCAAACCAACAAATAAAACCAAGAAACATAAACCTATCCAAGCTTCTACCCCAGACAGCATCAGCAGTAAGATCGTAAGATGGCAAGGTTATCTACCTCTCTTTAACATCAGAATATGTTATTATACGATTCACCATCAAACATTCCCCTCACCCACCCATACACTATAGTATAAGTGTATGTAAACCATCCTACCCCCTCCAAACTCAGAGTCGAGGCCAAATTAGGTGGACAAATGGGAGGGGGGGTTCTCCCCCATGCTGATGTCTTGCGTATCTCGCCCCCTGAATGAGACCCTTTGGCTGGAATTGTAAAAAGGTTGATCTAGAGAGCTAACTACCTTCCAAAATAAGAAACAGGTGGCCTAGGGCACTGAAGTTTAAATTGTATCGAGTGATCCTTGTGGTGGTGGTGGTGGAGTGTCCGTAAATGGATAGAGCATTAGGATAGAGGAAGTGAGCAACATTATCGCGTATTAGTCGACACCAGGAAAAAGAGAGCATGAGGAATGCCGCTGTCCCCTACTACCGTCCTCCTCACTTTCAAGACTATGTGTCAGGGTCCGCAGAACAGACCCCGCCGCAGTGACTCAGCATGGCGTCCGGTCCTCTCCTCTTCCGTGGCTGCAGCTAGAGGGCGCGCGCGAGCCTCTCACGCAACTTTATTGTTCCCGAACAGAACCGGCGGGAACGCGCTCCAGTGACGTCATGGGCGGCAAATTTAAAAACCCAGCACTGAGCTGAGTTATTGTGCTTCCTATGCGTTTGTGTATTACTTCCTCCCATTTGATTTCCGTGTACCAGACCTGGCTTATCCTGACTACCTCCTTCGTGTACCAGACCTCGGCTAGCTTTTGGATTCTGTCTCCCTCCCGTGTACCAGACCTGGCTGATCCTGACTACCTCCTCCGTGTACCAGACCTGGCTTATCCTGACTACCTCCTCCGTGTACCAGACCTTGGCTTCCTGGATGACTCCGATATTTTGGGGCATTATTCACTAAACGCTGCGCTCCGGTTCCTGTTCCTGCATTTTGGGCTCTGCCATTACCCTATCCTCCTCAACATCCTGACACTATGACCCAATGGGATAGAAGCGAACCTTTCCCATACGTATCCACATTAACCCCACGCAATAAACAGCGCCTTCACCCCAACTAAACTCTCCCAGTATCCCCAGACCTTGTACAGTGGGCTGCTACGGATTGTTACAATAACCATAACCACATGGTGAGAGGCAAGCATAGTGGAAAAACGCTGAACGGGGTATCCCATCTCCTCTGCATTTCAACGATGAGAACAGACAGAAAAAGCAGGTCAATGATACATTCTCTTACGCGTCCCTGGAGTCCAGCACGTACGATCAACGAGTGCGCCCCATCTTCCTCCATCCAGCTTCCATTCCAGCCAAAGAGACGTGGTGTCCACCAGCGGAGTCCCAAAGCAACCCACCCAAACAACAGGTGCCCCCCATCTCCAGCTGGTGAGTGGTTGGTGAACCCGTGGCCCTCGGGCAAAGGATGTGTCGAATGCAGGTGTGTCCCGAACTGCCCGTGAATCCTGAGAAGTCTCCCTGTGGTGGGTGTAGCGAACCAAGGCCCTTCTGTGCAAAAAGTCCTGTTCCTAATAACAACCGCCTAGTAGCCAGGTAAGGTGATTTGGTGGCCTCTGCCGAGCATAGCGGCGCAGGCTCCCCGAGTGCAAGCTGCTTAAACCAGCATATCAGTGTGGTAGGATCAAGCTTAGGGTAGTACAGCTACACACGAAGATGGAATATATGTGAGTCGTGGATATCCAGGGTCACCGGAGAGCACGTGGGTGACCCGTGATACCCAAGGCCAGAGTGACAGTGGAAAGGGAGTGCAACCACGGTCATCACTACTGTTTAACAGTAAGTCCATATTGGGTGTCCAGCACAGATCTACCCACTGTGTGAGTTGTCAATTATTCCTTGATCTCTCCCTCCCGGTTAGTTGTTTCAGCCCAGCCAGTTGGTGCTGCCACAGGTTCCCTGGCAGAGACTGAGTGTATCCCGGGGGACCACGAATCCGCTGGCACAAGAGTCTTCCAGTGGGTCCAACCGTGAGGTGGGGATAAGCAGACTCCACTCCATGACTTTAATCTCGGGGAGGTTCAGCTCCTCTAGGAAAGCCAGAAGCTTGTGGTAGAACTGGAGAATTTTAATGGAGTTGCCACTCCTCACTATAAGGCAAAAGGGGTACCCCCAACTATACCACAGATCACGACGACGCAATTCCGCCATTAGAGTATATAGGTACCTGCGTCTTTGCAGGGTGATATCCGATAAGTCCTGGAAAAAGGAAATTTCCTGATCTTCAAACTACCAGGCTTCTTCGGATGATGTCTTCCTTGAGTTGGAAACTTACCACCCTGCATATGATATCCCTCGGATACTAAAGTCTGCCTTTCACAGAGCTGAGGAGAAAAGCCAGTGAACAGCATCCTGTTAGATCTGCGGATGATCCCTGCAGTTGAGGTACGTCTCAGATCATTTCCTTGGCCCCCTCGGAACTCGAGGGTGAGGAAGCCCTGGAGGCCTTAGGCTCCTGCGAGGTTAATTCCCTTGTGGTCTAAAAATATTCTTTCAATGACGATGAAAGTCTATTCCCTCTGGCCCCCAGAGTCTTCGGGTCACCTTCCCCATTTTTGCTTCTGCCCATTATTAAGGATGGCCTCGGGTTGTGCAGATTATGTCAGGAGGAAGACGGAGCTCCCAGCTGAAGCAGCCATCTTCCTCAGCGGCTAGCCACGCCCCCGGATTTTGTTCTCTATGCATCCAGGCATTTCTGGTTTAGCACAGATGTGGTTATGGTAAAGTGAAATTATCACGATAATCTAACACAAGATTTTTCATTTATAATTCTCATTTCTTCCTGGCATTAATTTCTAAGTACCGTATTTGCTCGATTATAAGACGAGGTTTTTTTCAGAGCAAATGCTCTGAAAAATACCCCTCGTCTTCTAATCGGGGTCGTCTTCTAATCAGACCTCAAATAGAGGTCTGATTATGAGACTAAGATCCAGATCCCCCGCACCGCTGCAGGGGACCTGGATCCTCCTGTCTCCCCCCCCCACACTTACTTACCGGTGCTTCCTGCTGTATTGCCGGGGCAGCGGGTTGACGTCTACGCGATCCGCGTAGACAACGTCCGCTGCAGCCGGAAGGAGGTGTGGCTAGCAGCGGGGGTTGTCTGCGTCCGTCGCGGATACCTTCCCCGACTGTCAGAAATCAGAGTTCCCCGCACAGGTGCCGGAACTCTGATCTCTGACAGCCGGGAAAGGTATCCGCGACGGACGCAGACAACCCCCCGCTGCCAACTCCACCTCCTTCCGGCTGCAGCGGAAGGAGACGTCAACCCGCTGCCCCGGCAATACAGCAGGAATTTGGAAGCACCGGTAAGTGTGTGTGCGTGTGTGTGTTAAATGGGGGACATAGGGCATTTCTGGAATGCCTTATACCCCTATATGCCACTCTGGCACTTAGGGGGTTAAAAGGCATATTATGGGGCAGAGTGGCATATAGGGAGTTATAAGGCATTTCAGGAGGCAGAGTGGCGTTAAGGGGGCATTTAATAGAGCACTCTGCCTCCTGAAATGCCTTATAGCGTGCTCTATACAATGCCTTTTAACTCCCTTAATGCCACTCTGCCTCCTGGAATGCCTTATACCTCCCTATATGCCACTCTGCCCCATAATATGCATTTTAACCCCCTAAATGCCAGAATGGGATATAGGGGTATAAGGCATTTCTGGAGGCAGAGTGGCACATAGGGGGTCAAAAGGCATACCATGGGGCACAGTGGCATATAGAGGGTTAAAAGGCATATCATGGGCCACAGTGCCATATTGGTGTGGCAAGCCTGGGGGCAGATGTGCGTAACTGGGGGACAGGTTGGAAAATACAAGGAAATAAAAACAAAAAAAATATTTTTCTCAATCATAGCTTTTATTTAAAAAAATAGTTTACATGAATTAACATTTACTGGTAAAACTTTTTTCCTTTAGGGTCGTCTTATATTCAGGCTTTTTCTTTTTTTCCTAAGTTAATATTCAGATTTTGGGGGGTCGTCTTATAATCAGGGTCGTCTTATAATCGAGCAAATACGGTAATTTAAATGTTTTCATTGAAAATGGACTGACTTTGTTGGCATTTATAATGTTACATCCTTACATTATCTTGATTGACAGCTGGGTTTTACTGGGGTTTATTGACGAAAACTGGAATTAACAGAATTATTCTCAAAAGTGTTGTGTTATTCTTCAAGTGCCTAAATTGTGCTGTTTCTATATAATGCAACGTTCAGTGAGGTGACTTTGAAAAAAAACCTTACTGATTTATATGTGGTTTATACAGGGCCATCTACACTATTCTTGAACCAGAAGCTCATTGGGGTTGTAAAATGTTTACCAACTAAACCTCAAACATTTGCTGCTTCTTGCACCCTAGCCTACCTAACATATATTCAAGTCCAGTGGTGTATTCTGGCCCAGGAAACAGATTTAATTTTGGACCCAACCAAAAATGCTTAAAAGCCCACTGCCACCATGTGAGCACACACTGACCAAGTAGAGACCCAACTCTCCTGACAGACAAGCTTTTTTTTTTTTTAAACTTCTTTATAACACGGAGAAGACAAAGCATATAACATAAGGACAAAGACATGTTGACAAAATAGGCATATACAGATACAAGCGATGCACAATTCCAGTATCACATACAGTGCAAACAATAGTCTGGGTGACCGAAAATAAAGTTAGGCGGATGACAATCATGGAATCAACCATAAGATGTAAAAAATCTCCATTTCCCAAAGATGTTATTACCTCTACAGCCGCAAAACCTCGGGTTACAACATGTACATACCCTGCCTGTCAATGGCAATAATAGCGTTGTCGCGATAGCAACCTAACAAAACCTCCTGCCTGTGTTACCTCCGCGAATGACGCGGAAGAGCCACACAGGCAGGGGAGGTAATGTAAACAGCCTCCGTGGACATGCAGCGGCGATCGAACACTCGATCGCCGTCGGCATGCCTGCGGCGGCTCAACCACAAAGTCCTCTCTGCTTGTGTTGCCGCCGCGAGTGACGCGGAAGCGCCACACAAGCAGAAGAGGCACTGGTCGGGTGCTGCGAGCATGTAGCGGTGGATCGTTTCTCCGATCGCCGCTGATATGCTGCGGCAGCCCGATCAGGGCTGTCACTGGCTGGGAGGCGTGCCTGCTCGATACGCACGCCCCCTCGTCTGCGTGTAGAGCACACGTCAGTACACGAGGGGGACGTGCGCGAGGAACGCCGTGGGACCCCGGCCGGACAGGTAGGTATGACACAACCCCCCCTCCCAGGAGCGCGCTCCGGGCGCGAAGGACCAGGACGGAGAGGGAATCAGGCATGGTAACGGGAGACACAGAGAGACGCGTGCACAGCGCGGGCGGGAACCCAGGTCCGTTCCTCAGGACCGTACCCACGCCAGTCGAGCAGATACTGGAGGGAGCTGCGGTGCCAACGGGAGTCGAGCACGCGACGGACGCTGTGTTCCTCGTGACCGTGGACAAGGACAGGGGCAGGAGGACGAACGGACACAGAATAGCGGTTAACCACGCAGGGCTTAAGGAGAGACACGTGGAACGTGTTGGGGATACTCATGGACGGAGGAAGAGCAAGGGACACGGCGACCTCGTTGATACGACGGACGATGCGGAAGGGACCGAGAAATTGGGGACCAAGCGTCCTACTGGGCTGACGGAGTGCAATGATCCGCGCGGACAGCCAGACATAGTCGCCAACCCTGTAGCGAGGAGGCGTAGCACGATGTTTGTCAGCAGCAGCCTTGCCGCGGGTCTGGGCCTTGACCAGCTGGTCACTGAGGGCTTTCCAATGGGCACGCATATTGGCAACCCGCTCCTCGACGGCAGGAATGCTAGCACCGCGAGAGGCGGATGGCGGCGGTAGGACAACAGGATGGTATCCCAAAGCGGCATAAAACGGCGAACAACGCAAGGATTCATGGACAGCGTTGTTGTAGGACAGCTCGGCCAAGGGTAACAGGGAGGACCAGTTGTCTTGGCGTTCATTGACGTGTAAGCGCAGGTATTGTTTTAAGGTCTGATTGGTGCGCTCCGTCTGGCCGTTCGATTGTGGGTGATAAGCCGAGGACAGATGTGTCCGGATGCCTAACTTGCAGCAAAGGGTCCTCCAGTATCTGGATACAAACTGGGGGCCCCTATCCGACACTACGTGGAGCGGCAGGCCATGTAACAGAACCACGTCTCTGATGAACACATCTGCCAACTGGGATGCCGTGGGTAGCTTGTGCAGGGCAATAAAGTGGGCCTGTTTGGTGAACCTGTCCACCACAACGAGGATGGTAGTGAACCCTTTAGAGACAGGAAGGTCGACAATGAAGTCCAAAGCTATATGAGTCCATGGGGTTCTTGGAACGGGAAGAGGCAATAAGAGACACATTGGGGACAGGTGGCAATGAAGGCGCTGACGTCACGTGTTAAGGACGGCTACCAGAAGGTTTTCCGGATGTGGTACTCTGTTTTGCGGGCTTCAGGATGGCCGGCTAGTGGTGGGTTATGACCCCGGTGGAGAACAGCATCACGAAACCGCTGGGGGACGTAGAGGCGTCACGATGGAGGGCGTTGGGAAGCGGTGATGTGCGCCTGTTGCATACGAATCCGGTGCATCATGGAAGATGATAAGGAAGAGATGACGCGTGCTTGTGGAATGATGGGTTCATCTTGGGTGAAGTCCCGATGGCTATCGAATTGACGGGAGAGAGCATCTGCTTTGACGTTTTTACTTCCGGGCTGATATGTCATGACATAATTAAAGCGGGTGAAGAACAAGGCCCATCTGGCTTGTCGAGGATTCAGACGTCGAGCAGATTCTATATATTGTAGGTTCTTGTGGTCCGTCATGACCACAACAGGCAGTTTGGTACCTTTGAGTAGGTGACGCCATTCCTCAAAGGCCATTTTGACCGCGAGTAGTTCTCTGTTTCCCACGTCATAGTTACGTTCGGCGGATGAGAAGCCCTTTGAGAAGAACGCACAGGGGAGGTATGTGGACCTTATCGGGTTCTGTTGAGATAGAACAGCCCCAGCACCGTTCTCTGAAGCGTCCACTTCTAGGAGGTACTGTAAGGCAGGATCTGGTCGTTGCAGAACGGGAGCTGAACAGAAGGCTTGTTTCAGTCGCTCGAAGGCTTTCACGGCTTCCACGGACCAGTACTTGGGATTAGCCCCTTTTTTAGTAAAGGCGATAATAGGCGCTGCGATGGAGGCATAATTGCATATGAAGCGCCGATAATAATTGGCAAATCCCAGAAAGCGTTGTACAGCTTCTACGGTATGGGGAATAGGCCAATCGAGGATAGCCTTCAACTTGCTGGGGTCCATTTCGAGGCCATTAGTGGAGATGATGTACCCGAGGAATGGAAGGCTGTTCTTTTCAAAGTCGCATTTCTCGGCTTTGGCATAGAGACCGTTCTCACGCAGTCTTTGCAGAACAGAACGTAGATGTATACGATGGGTTTTGACGTCAGGTGAGTATACAAGGATACCGTCGAGATAGACGACCACGTGGGAGAGCAACATGTCTCGGAACACGTCCTTAACGAAGGCTTGAAACACGGCAGGGGCATTACAGAGGCCGAAGGGCATCACCCTGTACTCATAATGACCATATCTCGTATTGAAGGCGGTCTTCCATTCGTCATTTTCCTTTACACGTACTAGGTTGTATGCCCCTCTTAGGTCGAGCTTGGTGAAAATCGTAGCCCTCTTCAATCTGTCATAGATCTCCGTGATTAACGGAAGAGGATACCGTTTTTTTACGGTAATGCGATTTAGTCCCCTGTAGTCTATGCATGGCCGAAGGGAGCCCTCCTTCTTGGAGACAAAAAAGAATCCAGCCCCTGCTGGTGAGGAAGAGGGTCGGATGAAGCCCTTCTTCAGGCTCTCTTTGATGTATAATTCAAGGGCCTCATTTTCCGGCTCCGACAGGGGATATGTGCGTCCTCGTGGTGGCATGGTACCCGGCAACAAGTCTATGGCACAGTTGTAGGGTCTGTGAGGGGGTAGGTGTTCTGCCTGTCTCTTGGAAAATACATCCAGAAAGTCCCAATAATGTTTCGGCACTAGAAACTTGGGGTCTGTAGGCTTGATCTCCAGAACGAGGTTCACCCGTGTGCAAGGTAGAGAACAAAGGCGGTGACAAGAAGGACTCCATGCAAGTATCTCGCCTTTGTCCCAGTCAATGCGTGGGTTGTGCAGCCGTAGCCAGGTAAACCCCAGTATCAAGGGGGCATGAGGTGACTGTATGAGTTCGAACATGATGGTTTCTCTGTGGGTTGCCCCAATGCACATAGTAAGCGGACTGGTCTCTTGGGTGACCACTCCCCGACCTAAGAGACTACCGTCAACAGCCGTCACCACAGAAGGAGTCTTTTTGGGACGTAGCGGTAGCCCGTGTCGTACGGCCCATTGTTCGTCCAGAAACACTCCAGCCGCCCCGGAGTCTATGAAAGCGTGGGTGACCACGGAGTGGTCTAGCCACCTAAGCGAGACGGGTATCAACATGCGTTGGGGAGGAGAAATGTTCTTAATGCTTAGGGGTTCTCCTCCTTTGGTCCCTAAGCTCTTTCGTTTCCCGGATGTTGCAGGCATGTATGTAGGAGGTGATCCGCTTGACTGCAGTAGAAACAGAGACCTTGATTCCTCCTTCGTGTCTTTTCCACTTCGGTGAGGTGACGTATAGGTTCCTCGGAGGGATGGCTAGGTGTGGTAGGTGGAGAATGAGGACTGCTATGGGAGGTAAACGGCCGATATCGCCTGCCTTTGTCTTTCTCCAAGTGTCTCTCCTGAATGACCTTGTCCACGCGCAAATAGAGGGTGATAAAGTCCTCCAGGTCAGATGAAAGGTCGTGGAACAACAGCACATCCTTGATCTTGTCATTGAGATCCTTCCGATAAGCGTGTCGGAGGGCGCCTTGATCCCACTGGAGTTCACAGGCCAGAGTACGGAATTCCACTGTATATTGGGCTAGAGTCTTATGTCCCTGTTGTAGCTCCAACAAGGAGGTCTCCGCTGTTTCTTTGCGGCCTGACATATCGAAGACTGAACGCAAAGCTGCCATGAAAGCTGGGCAGTCATCCATCAGGTCGGATCCCTGCTCAATAAGGGGAGAGGCCCACAGCAGTGCCTCACCCTTCAACAGTGAGATGATGAAGGACACCCATTTGGAGGAGGTACAAAACGCCCGTGGATGGTTGCGGAAATGCAGCAAACATTGGTTTAGGAACCCTCTGCATTCTTTAGGATCCCCAGCATATTTGTCCGGGAGAGGCAAGCGAGCGGTAGCACCTCCTTCCTCTGGGCTGGGATCCCTAGGTAAGAAAGACTGTCTGGCAGAGGGAGCGACAGCCAGAGACCGTAGCAAGTCAGTCATGGTGTCCATTTTGCTGGATAAGGACTGTAATTGCGTGGAATGGGACGTAAGAAGCTGGTCCTGCAGGTCCTGGCGGCAGAGGACGTTAGCCATTTCCGCGGGGTCCATGGTAAGGCCCATTCAATGTGTTACGTCGGATCAGGCACCACAGGTGATGGACCCACGATGCAGGAATGGCGAGAATATCCGATAAGCAAGCCGGGATCGAGGCAGGCAGCACAGGAGCGTAGTCAAAGAACAATGGCCGGGTCGGGGCAGGCAGCACAGGAAAGAAGTCAAAGAACAATAGCCGAGGTCGGGACGGGCAGCGCAGGATCAAGGTCAGAAGAACGAAAGCCGAGGTCTGGTACACGTGGATATCAATCAGAAAGCAAGAGCAACACAAACACCCTGAGAACAATAACATGGACTCGTTGAACGGGCAAGGAAACATAGGACCAGGAAGTTTAAATAGAGCCAATGGCGGGAGAGCAGGTAGGATGACGTCATCGCGACCTGCACAATAATAGCAACCTAACAAAACCTCCTGCCTGTGTTACCTCCGCGAATGACGCGGAAGAGCCACACAGGCAGGGGAGGTAATGTAAACAGCCTCCGTGGACATGCAGCGGCGATCGAACACGGAAGCGCCACACAGGCAGAAGAGGCACCCGATCGCTGCTGATATGCTGCGGCAGCCCGATCAGCGCTGTCAGTGGCTGGGAGGCATGCCTGCTCGATATGCACGCCCCCTCGTGTGCGTGTAGAGCGCACGTCAGTACACGAGGGGGACATGCGCAAGGAACGCCGTGGGACCCCGGCCGGACAGGTAGGTATGACACATCTTCCCCACAACAACTGAAGCCTAAGCAAACCTCCATACTTTGCTAAAAGGTATACAGACTGGACCAAGAGATCTCCATAATTATCTGTTATTTGTTTTCTGTATTGTTATTATAATGTTCCTGTTTCTATACCCTTTTCTGTCTATCTGTTTGATAGCCTAGGAATGCCCATATTGGGAATTGCAGCATTTTTTTTTTCACTGATTGTTTTTAGTTGGTAAAATTTATGTGATGCCTGTCACTACTTAAGTGTGTTATATTTTACTTTCTCTTTCTGCTCCACTAACCCCTTATCTCCTATATCTGCCCTCTTACTGCCCCCGTCCACTTTAACACTATTTAACATTCTCTATTACAGCCCTCAAAGCCTGCAATACACTCCTCCATCTTCCCCACAACAACTGAATTTTTCCTGCCCTCCCTGCCCTTCTCCCACCCGCCCCAGTGTTGTCCTAATATATAGACAGTTAATTACCAGATCTATTTAAACATGCCAGTAGAGGGCACCAACTCTTTGGATCCATTTAGTACCCACTTCTCCCCATTAAACCATTCCAAATACCATCCCTCTCCATCTCTCTGCCATCACAGCTATCCCAGTACCTCTACACTAACCTTTATATGTGAAACCTGCCTGTGTTTGCTCTGCTACTTCTGTCCCCCACATATTCCTCCCTATTCCTCTCACTCGCAACCACCAAACTTAACCAACATGGTCAACCTAACCAATTTTATTCCTATCATCTCCAACCATAAACTCCCTCCAGTCCTTAACTGTTCCCTAACAAAGGCTCTCCTCCTCACTTATCACCTCTTCCTTTTCCCGTCTACAAGATTTCACTCGAGCTGCCCCATATCTCTGGAATCCACTTCTACTGAACTTTCAGCCTTCACCCTCCCTCCCAACAGTCAACAAAAATCCCAAAACCCACTTCTTCAGAGAAGCATTCCACCTTAGCTGCTAGAACTTCCTTGTCATTGAGACAACCACCACACTACCTCTCACCCTTTCTCTGTGCCTTATACCCCCCGCACTACCTCTCACCCTTTCTCTGAGCCTCATGTTTGTCACCCCATTCCCTCAAGATTGTAAGCTTGTGAGCAGGGCTCTCTCCACCTAATGTATCGGTTTGTCTTAGTCTGTCAATTCTCGTCTTGTCATACCCCTTGAACTTATGTATTGTATTAAGCGCTGCGTAAATTGTTGGCGCTATATAAATAAAAGATAATAATAATAATAATACTATTCGCAGGGCTGAATTCTCGCTTTGTTTTGTGTATTTTTTGGTCAATATTATTCTAGCAGTAACCTGGGAATCTAAATGGATCTGCTATTTTTTTGCTTTTTAGGTTGTGAGCTTCCCTTTCTGTCTATACCCTTAAATGAATGTTGGCATATATGCCTAGTTTTGTGAAGTGACAGCTACATATACATTTCATTTTACCTGTATTTTAGTCACAGGAGGTATCACTATCACAGGAGGACTTCATGCTAGTTAAATGTTAAAATATTATATGAAATGTGATATAAAATATGTATGGGATATTGTAGCCTCAAAAAAGTAACGAATGATTAGTGAATTCTGGAAGCATGCATATATTCAAATTGCATTACAAAGAAATGTGAAGATCATATAGATACTATATTTTACATCATATTCACCTATTAAACATGCTCTATTATAAACCAAATTGTTTCTGAATTCATCTTTGTAGCAACTTGAATGTTGGGGAGGCTTTTGAAGTAGCAGGAAGAGAGAAGATCTGAATAATCTATGTGGTTAAATTTAAATAATTTATGCGCAATGCAGTGAAGAAGTAATTGCAATTATAATGTTCAAATCAGTAGAAATGAGATTTGTTTGAAGTGGATGGTTGATTTTGTGTGGTATTTTAGTCTCCTTCTTAATAAAGTCTTTGACTCTCAGAAAGATTGCTTGGAGTTTGACGAAATCCCAAGAGTCCTGTGAAAGGTTTTATTTAAGAAAAAAAAATACATTTTCACCCTGTGCAAATTTAAAGCCTGCAATCCAATCATTCATGCATCTGTAGACATAAGATAAAATGAACAGCAGCAATGTGCTAGGACGTAAACAGAAGGATTGCTTACATTTTTTGTAAGAAGTGCATTCGATCAAGAGCATCCCAAAGCAATATTCCTGGGTTGTAAACAATTTATTTTGTTTAAAACAGTGCAACAAAAAACTACTGGTATTTGGTGAAGATAGTATATTAATTTAATGTATGGTTTGCAAGATGGTTTCTGAAATTACGCAGGGCTACTTTACTGAGCAGAAGGATAATTTAAGTACTACAAAGCTTATATGGCTGATTGGAAATCTGCATTATTGTGATTAGTGATGTAGAAAGAGATATCTTATGTAAAATAAGCAATTAAAACCACTTTGGTCAACACTACTTAGGTTTTGCATGTATAGTTGTAAATTTAATTGATTCAATGTCAGTAAATTTAATTTTTGTTTTAGTTTTTATCATCGCTTTTTTTTAACCCTTAAGGACAATGGGCGGTCCCTAAACCCATTGAAAACAATACATTTAGAGCCCGTACATGTACGGGGTTTGTCATTGAGGGGTTAAGGGAAGTTTCCACTATTATTTTTTGCAAATATTACATTAACCGCTTCTTGACTGATAATGTACCTGCAGTGGCGACTCTAGAAACAATATATAGGGGAGGCACACAAGATACCACAGTCAAACTAGGGGGGGCATTCATAATTTCCACCAATAAATCATACCACATATATATATACACACACACATATTGCCAAAAGTAATGTGCTATGGAATTATACTTTTGTTATTGGACTAAAATAATACTTGATCATTCAACATGGGAAGCCTGAAGCCACAATTTAGTGCGACTAATAAATATTATAACACAATAAATGATTTCAGGGCCTTGAACGTTTTGTCCCCTGAAGTCACTACAACTTCAGGAGGGCACACACCAAGACAGGCTCTGCCACACCAGCACCTATACACACACACACCCCAGGACAGGCTCTGCTATACTGATAACCAAAAACACACAAACAGCAGGAAACAATCTACGTCACAGACGTCTACATCAGGATGGATTTTTCACACTGCATTGTCGTTTATACCTCCTTAGTGTTTTTGCCCCTTGTGTATCCTGTATTTGCGGGTATACAATAATATATGAAAAGTAGCATTGCCGGTATAGATCAAATTAATACATGGAAACAGCATTGCAGGTATTAATCAACTGAATAAGACATATTAACCCTGTATTTGCAAGTATACATAAATATTGTATGGAAATATATAGATATGGATCTACAGAATAACACAAAAACCCAGCTTTGCAGGTATAGATCAATTGGAATTCACATAAAAACACGGTGTAAGAAATCATTTTTATACTTTTATTTTGTTCTGCACATTTTAGGCCTGAATGCAACTTGAGTGCTAGGAACATATGGTATCAATTAAGTGACGTAGCTTAGAGGGTCTTCTGTGGAATGCCGGTGTATCCTATTACTGTTCCAATAGGATTCCTTTACGTATACCCTAACCAAATGTAAAGGGGTATAAATTGGCATGACTACAAGGACAAGGTCTCTTTCCACGCTCTTTCCACGCTCTCATCTTCATCTCACCAAGATACTTAGCCTACAGTACCTTTTATCAACATTTGTTCCAGCATTGGTATTGTATGAATTGATAATTTGTTATCGAATAAACCTTATTAATAAGACATAGAAGCTGTGGTCTTGATTGCTGTTTGATCACTGGAGAAGCTTAGATATTCAAGACAAAGAATATTCTAACAAATTGACGAGCCAGCCAGTCTTTAGTCAGTTTTCTACGGCGAGCCTTTACTGCACGTTTGTTTTTTACTTTTCCTCTTCCGACAAAGGGGGGATAGTGTGCAGTTGTCTGAAGAGATCAAAGAGATCCTCTGACTAAAAAAAAAAAAACCTAGCAGTGTGATCAGAAGAAAGTGTAATTCGACACTACCAGACCATTACCAGACCCTTACCAGACCACGTGGTGAGAAGCAAGAGCATTCCAGAACCGTGTATCGTAGTGAGAGCAGATTGAGCAAGCAACTGATCTACGGTAAGTATGGATTTTATTAATACTTTGTCTTCCGGAAGTAAACTTGAATTTACGTTTGTTCCTTATACGGCTAGTGATTCAGCTTTGTGGCATGATTTATGGCGTCAATGTGAAGATGCAAATAAGAAGATAGACAAAAAGATATTTTCTGTGAATAAGGAGAAACAAAAGTTGAGAAACGTAATGAAAATGATTAAGATTTTTAATACATTACTTGATGGTGGTGTTAATCTGACTAATAATGATGTTAGTCAAAGTAATTCACAGAGTAGTGACATGGTTAAAAATTAGATGCACAATGTGTGTGCAATAGAAAAGGAATGTCCTAAATGTGATTTATTAACTGAAGAGATTTCTGATTTGTCGGATTGCTTAGAAATTAAGAATTTGTTAATTACAAAATTGCAGAAAGATTTGAAACAAGTTTGTGTAATTACAAGGGGAGATAGACAAAGACACAGCTTAATTCCAGAAAATGTAGAGGATGAACCAGAGGTCAGTTCAGAACAGGAACTGCAAAGGAAGAAGCTTAGAAATAAAGCAGCAAAATTAAAATTACAGATACAAAGCGAATTAATGAAATTACTTAAAGAAATACCGCCGTATAATTCTAATTTGGATGCATTTGGTAATGCAGATGTATTTGAATCGAATACAGAGAAGCATAATTTGGCTAATGAACAACGAAACTGATTATTTAAAATTTGGTTGCCTACATACATGAGTAGAAGATTAGTAGCTCCAATAAGTACTCCTATAGTGGAGGATGATGAAATCATCCATGGAACAGATAAGGATAGACTCCAACAGTTGATTAAGTTTACAACTGGAAATGAAAATCCAACACTTGACATACTAGAAAACCTGAAACCTACAATTTCAGAGGATCCATTTTCTTTTTTGTTAAGATTTGAGCAGGCATATAGAATAGTTTTTAAAATTTCTGATGATGAATGTCCTGCTTCTATGATACAAGTGTTTGTTAAAAAGTTTAAATATTTGGATCCTACTAGTATTGCAATTGCTTCGGATATGCAAACACTTGAGGCTGCTGCTGCGTTTATTGATAAAATCAGAAGGGAACGCAAAAATGAAAAGGTTAAAATGAATGTGGCTGCTATTAACAAAAGTTTTTACACACACAGAAAGGAAAGGGTTAATTCCTTTCATCCCCCTTCCCCTCCTCAGGAGTTTAAAAGGAACCACATGTTGGCTCCCAGGGGACAAAGGATTTGGAACAAAGAACCTATACAGTGTTTCTATTGTAACAAACCAGGTCACATTAAAAAACAATGTTGTAAACTTTTTTATGATATGCAATGTAAAGGACAAGGGAAATCAAATGGATTTATTCACACGTCTGACCAAATAGATAGAAGGAATCCAGTACACACTACATCACAGAGAGAATCTCCATATGCACCACTCATTAGAGAAGTCAGGGAAATTGTAGCTACTGCAAATAATGCTGCTTTAGAAAACAGACATAGTTATGTTGATAACACATGCAGTGCTAAGGATAAATTACTTGTTCCACAATGACGGTCTGAGACCCTGCCCCCGCGTCCACTTGAATTTTTGGCTCCGGTTTATTTGGATGGTTGTGGCAGACCTCATGTACGGGGTTTTCTAAAGGGTCATGATACTGAATTCTTGATTGACACAGGAGCACAGCTAAGTGTAACCAGCTTGAAGTTACCGTTGTCACACGAGGCACCTAAATGTACTGTTATAGGATTTGACAAAACAGGTGGTGCTACTGCAACATTAATATCAGATATTCCTTTAGAAATACCAGGATATTTAAAAACGAAAATTGATATTTGGTATTGCAAGGTTGTTGATAATATTATTGGTACTGATGTAATGCAGAAAAGAGGTTGGATTGTTGATCTTGGAAATAAGGCTATTTGGAAAGATGCTAAGGGTAGAAAACCAGTGTTGGTAGATCCCTCAGAATACGGTGATTTGGGATTTGTATGTCCAGTAGAGGCAATTTCTACAGAAATACAATGGCCATATACTGGTAATAACCAATGTCTTAAAGAGATAGTACAAAAATTTCCTTTACTTTGGGCACAAAGTAAAAATTAATGTGGGAGATTCAAAGATGTAATGATTGATATACAGGGACCTGATCCTCCAGCTCAGCGACAATACAGGTTTCCACCAGAAGCAATAAATTCAATTGCAAGTGTGGTAAATGATCTGGAACAAAGAGGGGTGGTAAGGAAATCAAACAGTCCATGCAACAACCCTCTATGGCCTGTTAAAAAAACTGATGATTCATGGAGATTAACTATTGATTTAAGAGTATTAAACAAATACACACCAGCTTCAGCACATGTGGTAGCAGATACTCCAGATATGATGTCACGACTACTGGCAAATGCTAAAGTTTTTACTGTGTTAGATGTGAGTAATGGTTTCTTTTCAGTACCTCTCACGCAGAGCTGTCAGTATAAATTTGCTTTTACTTTTCAGAATCAGCAATATGTGTTTACTGTTTTACCCCAAGGATTTCACAGTTCACCAACTTATTTTCACCAGGCATTGGCAAATGTTTTGTCTAAATTTTCTAAACCAGAATGCTTGCTACAATATGTTGATGACATGCTTCTGCAAACTGAAACTGAAGAAGAACATTTGATTCTTTTGACTGAATTATTTTCTCTGTTGCAGGAATCTGGGTTAAAATTGAACACACGTAAGGTGAAACTGATGCAACCAGAAGTACAATACTTAGGGGTTCATATTGGTCCAGGACATAGAAAGCCAGTACAGGAAAGAATTAAAACAATTGCTTCACTTCCAGTACCAACATCACTTAAGGCATTAAGACAGTTTTTGGGATTGATGAATTTTTCCAGGGAATTCATTGAAGGATTTGCTGAAAAAGCAAAACCTTTATATGACCTGTTAAAAGATAATGAATCTTGTTTTGGTCCATGGCAGGAAGAGCATCAAAATTCTTTTGAAGTTCTTAAACAAGATCTGCAAAGGGCACCTACTTTAGCTACCATACATCCTACTGCACCGTTTGCTATTCAAGTACATACGTCTGAGACGGCTGTCTCAGCAGTACTTTTACAATTGCAACAAGAAACATGGAGAATTGTAGGATACTTTTCCAAGGTTCTTTCCCCAGTGGAAAGAGGATTGGATGTTTGTGCAAGGCATTTAGTTGGAGTGCATTTTGCTGTAATGGCATCTGAGCACATAGTGGGGTTTAAAGATATCATTCTCCAAACACCACATACACCTTTGAAACTTTTACTTGAAAAGGGTATACCAGGTGTTTCAAATCAGAGATTTTCACAGTGGTTGTTGGCATTGTCTTCTAAAAGAATCACGGTGGATCATAAGGCTAAGTATGTGCTTCCACAACTTATGCAATATGAAGGTAAACCACATGAGTGTATTGTAAACTTAGAAGATGATCTTCCTTCGGTTTTCAGAAAGGAGGTAGGAAAATTTGATGAATCTGTATTTGTTGATGGGTCCAGATTTTGTTCAGATGGAAAGTATTACACAGGATATTCCATTTGGTATCCAGAAAGAGGGTATTCAATTGAACATAAATTGCCAGGACACTTCTCAGCACAAAGAGCAGAATTGGAAGCTGTAAAAACTGCATTGGAGATTGAGGACAAAGAAAGTAAAGGCCCCCTAGTGATCTATAGTGATAGTTCATATGTAGTAAGATCATTGACAGAACATTTACCAATATGGAAAAGAAGAGGCTTTGTAGATGCTTCAAACAAAGTGTTCACTTGAAGCTATATTTGAACTTGCTTTTCAAGTTCCAGAATTTCATGCCATAGTTAAAGTACCAGCACATAGAAAGGACAAAGATTTTCACAGTGTAGGGAATGAAACAGCTGACATGTTAGCCAAACGGGCAGCTTTAACAGGTGAACCTGTATATCAAACTGAACCTATAGTCATAGCATTGGTAAAAAAGGCAAGTACGCAGTCTCCCTCATTTGCAGAGGAACAAGCAAAGGATCCATCCCTTGCTGCCTCTCGGGTTGATCCGAAACCTCCATTTGTTCATGAGAACGGGGTTTTGTGTCATGACCAAAATGGAGAATTACGTCCTGTTATGCCTGAACATTTGAAGACTTTCTTTACACAGTATAATCATGAAAGCCTAGGTCATATAGGACAAAAGAGGTTGTTAGAAGTACTAAAGGAGAAATTTTATTGGGAAAAAATGGAAGAAATAGTACAGCAAGTAGTGCAATCATGTCTCATCTGTGCACAGGTAAATCCTAGGCCCAAAGGACAAAAACCACCAATGCAACGCATAGCACCAGCAGATGGTCCATGGTCTACATTGCAAATAGATTTCATAGGTCCATTACCAGCAGGAAAAAATGGGTTGAAATATGCCTTAGTGGTAGGAGATGTATTTTCTAAATGGGTAGAATGTATACCATTAAGGAAAGATGATTCTTTTTGTACAGCACAAGCTTTGTGGTGTCATATCTTCAGCAGATGGGGTTTTCCTAGAATGCTTGAATCCGATAGAGGTACTCATTTCACTGGTAAGGTTATGCAGTCTTTATGCGCAATTTTGGGAATAGACCAACTATTTCATGTTCCATATCACCCACAATCATCTGGTATTGTGGAACGTATGAACAGAACATTGAAATCAAGACTTGCAAAAATGTTACTTGACAAAGGTAATACGTGGGTAGAAGCTCTCCCAGCTGTTCTTATGGGTATTAGAGGTACAACATCATCAGCTACACAGTATACACCATTTGAACTTATGACTGGTAGAAAAATGCCACTTGCTTTCCCTCATGAACCATATTTGTCCACGCCACAAAAAGATGCTATTACTAAAACAAAATGGTTACAATTGTTGCAAGATAACTTAGCAGAGCTCCTTCCATTTGCAGCAACCCGTATGCAGAAAATGGCACCTCCAGATTTTTCAAAGTTTTCAAAGGGGGGTATGGTCATGATAAAAACTTTTAGGAAAACTGGTCCATGGGAGGCAAATTGGGAAGGCCCGTATAACATTATAGATACAATGGGCAAGATAATGTTAAAAGTTCAACGACCATTGGATAATGCGAGTAACAAACGCAGACAAAAATGTTTTTGGGTTCATTCTGATCAATGTAAATTGTATATAACTAAATATTGATATTGTATATTTTGTTTTCCCTAGTGTGTACAAAACAGATCCATGGGTGATGCAGACTCCAACAAAAGTTCCTTATGGCAAAGACATTTGACTTTCAAGAAGAGACAATCTTTTTTGTTTATAGCAGTTCTGATGACGACAATACTGATGATTGACTGTTTTAAGGAGGATCCACAAATTGAAGATCTGCAGATTCGACAACTAACTAGCCAAATTAACGAAACTCGAGTGTTCCCAGACATTATTAGAAAGAAGAGAGAAATTGATGATTTTAATGGTCATGTGTGTTTTGGTGTAATGAAAGGGTACTTATCAGTATGTAACATTAGAATTAACTTTACTAGACAAAGTAATGTAAGGTTAAATGTTACGATAGGGCCTAAACATTTATTTAGTTGGACTAAAGGGACCTACACACAAGATGATGAAAAATTTGGGTCTTGGGATCATATTATAAATGAAGTAGCGTACTTGAGTGTAGTTATACATGGTGATGTGATAGTAAATTGGTCTGGAGATCTAGCACCAAATACTCCAGGTTTGGCAGTAACTAAAGATGGAGAAACTAGAACAAAGGTATTATACACGGAACAAGTATGGTATAAATTTCTGCAACCAGGAACAATACTACAAAATAACATATCAAATACACCTATAGTATGGAAAATACAAGCATTTAGGGATTCAAAGTTTGTAAATGTGGAAATGGCAATAACTGTAACAGATTTGATTATTCCTAATATAGAAGTATTTCCTAATTCTATAGAGATCCTAGAAGGAAGGGATCAATTAGTGTTGACATGTAGTATTGAGTCGGTGTTATCTCCTGAGTCTTTAATGACATGGATTAAGGGTGATGAGTTCCTGGGAAGTTTTTCTAATGCAAATCCGAGTATGATACATAGAGGTCTAGTAGGTAGAGTAGAATGGTCTGAGAAGAGATTTACATATCATAAAGACCAGCCTACTCTCAATGACAAGGGGAATTATCAGTGTTGTTTAAGATTGAAAAATTTTGAAAGGAAATGTGTAGATGTAAATGTTACTGTCATCTCACCAACAATATCTGTGTGTGAAAACAAAATTTTTAAAGAATCAAGTCCATTTCAGGTAAACTATCTCCATTCCAAACCTCTCCTTTTAGATGGTAAATTTATAACAATAATTTGGAATTTTAATATATCAGAATGGAAAATTTCATCTAGATTTCCACAATGCAAAAAATATTTATTAAATATGGAAAGAGGTGTTGATGACTGGTTTGGTAGAAATAATACAAATTTGAATAGGAAAAAGAGAAATGTAATACAAGGAATTTTAACAGGTGTAAATACAGTAGAAAGTATACTTAATACTATGGATATTAAGACACTAAAGTCTGATTTGGAAACTGCAGGGTTAATAGGAAGTAAAGAAACACATATTCAACAAGGTTTAAACAAAATCTTGGAGAATATGATAATAAAAACAGCTTCTGTGATAGGACCTGCAGTGCAACATCTCCAGGAAGCAACCATGGCTTTAATGACTAATGCTGATTTATCAGAAGTAGCCAGAGCTTGCTTGGAAATCCAAATTGAATATTCTACTGACTTCAAAATAATGGCACAAGCATTCCAAGGTGGTATTACTCCTCTAGGAATTCTACGTAGTTTACCTGAAGAATTTACATTTGCTCGAAATCATACTGATTTATGGGTAAATAAATGGTTAGGATGTAGTAATGATGTGTGTAAAGGTACATCTTTAATACCAATGGCAGGTAAAGAAGAAACATTATTCCCGATGAGAGTATTGGGAATACCTGTCAGTAGTACACAATTATTATTTTATAAATTAGAGTATCCTGATTTTGTTTTTTCCACAGATATGTCAGAACCGGAACAGTTAGACTTATCTGCATGTTTACATTTTGTGTCCAAAATTATTTGTTTGTCTCATCAAGCTGAGACTATATATCATTCATGTTTTCATAACCAGAGCTCATGTTCAGGTACAATTCAAAGTGTGAAAACATCTAACGATCTTGTAACGCCTATAGAGAAAGGTAGAGTATGTGTACAGGTAATGTCTAATGGGGAATTGATTAAAACAATGTTTCCTAAATGTACGCATACAGAAATATTATCGAAAGGTCTGTATTGTATTGATGGCGATCCAATAGCAATCTATATATATGGAACTCAGATTAATGTTTCTCAAATTAATTCTCAAAAATTAAATGTTTTGCCACTACAGTTTAATTTATCACAAGTAAGTGAATTTCCATGGCAAAAGTGGGCAAATGAGATAAGGAAAGATGTAGGATTTTTAAATGTCTTGCAAAAACAATTACAAGAAGCACAGATTGTATTTCAACATGAGCAAGGTAAACTCAAAAACATAGAACATGAATGGTCAATAGTCTCAGGTACATCTTGGTGGAAAAACTTTGCTAAGTCAACAGAAATTATGGCAAAATCATCTGTTGGCTCCGCTATCACCAATGTTTTGTTACATCCATTTATTATTGTTTTATTTGTGTCTTTTATATGTATTATTTTTCAAATATGTTTATTATGTAGAATAAGAAAATCATATTTAACTATTCGAGAAAAGATAAAGCAAGGAGAGATGATATTAAGGGAAACTTTAAGACGTAGGATGCATCAGTCTTCCACAGATTCTTATTTATAATATTATCGTTTACATATCTTCCTGCACTCACTGAATGTGATATGAATGTGATACGAATGTTGTATGAATGGACAGCAAACATTTATTTATGGTACATAACCATAAACAGGGGGAAGTGTAAGAAATCATTTTTATACTTTTATTTTGTTCTGCACATTTTAGGCCTGAATGCAACTTGAGTGCTAGGAACATATGGTATCAATTAAGTGACGTAGCTTAGAGGGTCTTCTGTGGAATGCCGGTGTATCCTATTACTGTTCCAATAGGATTCCTTTACGTATACCCTAACCAAATGTAAAGGGGTATAAATTGGCATGACTACAAGGACAAGGTCTCTTTCCACGCTCTTTCCACGCTCTCATCTTCATCTCACCAAGATACTTAGCCTACAGTACCTTTTATCAACATTTGTTCCAGCATTGGTATTGTATGAATTGATAATTTGTTATCGAATAAACCTTATTAATAAGACATAGAAGCTGTGGTCTTGATTGCTGTTTGATCACTGGAGAAGCTTAGATATTCAAGACAAAGAATATTCTAACACACGGCATTAAAGGTATATTTAAAACCCCCTAAATTACAGGCATACATCACAGGTTGCACACCCCAAAGTCAGCCCTGGCGTCCACACTGCCCACATAGAACCTGACCAGCACCCAGATAACACACATAAGAGTTGCCATCTTTGTCCCCATATAGCACAGCACAAGTCAACTTTGTCCCCAAACAGCCCGGCCTGTGCCATCTTTGTTCCATATACACCCACCTGTGCCATCTTGGTCCCCAAGGTTCAAACATCCTGCTAGTTATATATAACAATTTTACAGTCACTCACTAATTCACACTTTAATTCAGACAATTCTTCCACACATTAACTCATGCTCTCCCTCATTCAGACAATTCATCCACATATTAAATCATGCTCTCCCTCATTCATTTTTAATTGGTACCACCATCTGGCAAAATCTCTTGGAGTGGCGCTTGTGACCACTCTCTGGAGCAAGTTTTTTCAGTTTTGCTGAATACTTCACTATCGAGGCATTTCAACAATGTGAATGTGGAGGTGAAAAAGAGGTCGGAGTCAAAGGTGACACCAAGGCAGCAAGCATGAGGGGACTGGGGAATGATTGTACCACTAACATTAAGGGAAAGTATGTTAGCATGTGTGAGTATGTTACTGTGTGTTATACTTAGTGCGCATGTGTAACTGTGTTAATATGTTAGTTTCAAGTGTGTCATTGTGTGTAAGTATGTTAATATGTGTGAGTGTGAAAGCAGGTTAATGTGTTATGGGAGTCATGTGCGAAATGTGGTATATGTGAGGTAGTGGGATGTTATGTGTGATAGGTGTGAGGGGTTAGCAGTAACATGAAAGTCATAGCTTGTATATAGTCCAACATCAGGAACAAAAGTAGAATAGACCAAATAGGACACATTCATTAGTCAGGTGAGTCTGATTACAGGAGATAACAGAACCCAGGCTCTATGAACCTCTCAAGACATGGGTAAAATGAGGGTTGTGTTGGTCCTGCCCGTGTAGAAACACAAGTAACCATTAACAGAACTGGGAAAACACACATAAATCCAGCTGAAATGAAACACAACTTGTGAACAAACAGCTCAAGCATGCCCAGTTATTGTGCAAACATTTAAAGCCACCAATCTTCATCTGAAGTCCTCATAGCTACATCCACAATTGTAACAACATGTGGGGTGCACATACAAGAGTTAAAAATGTAATAGAAACCCTGATGTGTAATGATGTGTAATTTTCATGCTGATCAGCAAGCACCACAGATTTCATTCAGATATTTTTCATCTGTCAAAATCTGATCAATTAATGGTTGACTATTCATGTAGTATGAAAACTTTAAATAGGGTTTCTACCTACTTTATCTATCCTATCTATTCCATCTATGCACAGGGAAAAAAAAGTCTTTAATCACGCAAAAATTCACACAATGCATCAATACATTAATTCACACTCTTTACTTTACCTTCCTTATCACTTTCTACCCTCTCTCCCTCTCCTTTCCCTATGTTAGGGACCAGGAACCAGACGGACACAAAATGTAAAATGCAATCACCTTTATTGTAATGATAATAGTGAACAAAGCCAAATCGTGATCCAAAAGCATATACCAAAAGACAAGCCGGGGTCAGGAACCAAGACAGGTACTCAGACAAGCCGGGGTCAGGAATACAGAGATCAGCGAAGTCAGGAACAAGCCAGGAATCAGGAGCCAGGAGGGATGTCAGAGAAAGCCAGGTCATACACAGGAATTCAGGAACACAGCGATAGCACTTGGAGCCGGAAGCGAGGAGTGACTGTAGTAAAACGATTACAGACCAGAGGTTTCAACAGTGAGACATGGAACACATTGTGGATGTGCATGTTAGAAGGAAGATCCAGGGCATAGGCCACAGGGTTTATCCGTCGAAGAATACGGAAAGGCCCAACATACCGGGGAGCCAGTTTCTGGGAGGGCACCCGGAGGTGGAGATTTCTGGAGGATAACCAGACCCTCTCCCCGACCTGATAGGAAGGCGCGGGTGGGCGTTTACGATTAGCCTGGAGCTCCTGACACTGTTGTGAGGGTTGAAGTGCCTCCTGAACCTGCACCCATGTGGAACGGATCTGCTGGAGATGATCCTCCAGTGCTGGAATCCCCTGGGAAGTAAAATTATCAGGAATCATGGAGGGTTGATACCCATAATTCACCATGAAAGGGGAGAACCGTGTAGAGGCCGAGATAGCACTATTATGAGCAAATTCCGCCCAGGGTAGCAGATCTGACCAGTTATTTTGATGGTCCGAGATGTAGCACCGCAGGAATTGCTCCAAGCCCTAATTGGCCCTTTCCGCAGCCCCATTAGATTGTGGGTGGTAGGCCGAGGAGAAGGAGAGTTGGATACCCAGTTGCGCACAGAAGGCCTTCCAAAATCTCGAGACGAACTGGCTACCCCGGTCAGAAAGTATGACTTTGGGAACCCCATGTAGCCGATAGATCTCCTTGATAAAAACTGTAGCCAACTCCTTAGCGGAAGGGAGCTTTTTGAATGGTATGCAGTGTATCATTTTAGAAAACCGGTCAACAACCATGAGGATAACTGTGTTACCGTTAGACAGCGGAAGGTCGACTATGAAATCCATGGCAAGGTGAGACCATGGCCTCTCACCAGTAGGTATGGGTTGGAGAAGGCCCACTGGAAGGTGACGGGGTGATTTAGTCTGCGCGCAAACTGGACAGGCTGCTACGAAGGCAACAATATATTTGTTAATTCCTGGCCACCAGAAGAGACGGGAAACCGACCAGAGAAGTTGGTTCCTCTCGGGATGACCTGCTGATTTAGGATTATGATAAGTGGAAAGTAACTTGGTACGCAGGTTGACAGGTACAAAACATCGCCCTGAGGGGGTTTCAGCAGGTGCATCTACCTGAGCGGCCCGTATTCTGTCACCGAGGGGAGATGTTATGCTGGTACGTATGGTAGCCAGTACTCGGTCCGGGGGAATAATCGGACTAGGAGGACACTCCTCTTTAGCTTTCAAGAACTGTCTAGAGAGAGCATCAGCCTGGACATTTTTGGTCCCCGGCAGGTACGAGACCACATAATTAAAACGGGATAAAAATAATGCCCAACGGGCCTGCCTCGGAGTTAGGCGTTTAGCCTCGGACAGGTAGGTGAGATTTTTATGATCCATGAAAATTAGGATTGGTACGGAAGTTCCCTCAAGCAAATGCCTCCATTCTTTGAGAGCCAGTATTATCGCAAGAAACTCACGGTCACCAATTTCATAGTTGCATTCCGCAGCACCTAGCTTCTTGGAGAAGTACCCACATGGGTGCAACTGGCTCTCAGGAGTAGGAAGTTGAGACAGGAGGGCGCCTACCCCTGTCTCAGACGCATCGACCTCAAGTATGAATGGAATTTCGGGTTTCGGGTGTGCCAAAACAGGAGCTGCGGCAAAAGCGGCCTTCAATGACTAAAAAGCTTTGATAGCCCCTGGGGACCAAAGAGAGGCATTGCCATCTTTTTTGGTCATGTCCGTAAAAGGCTTAACAATAGAGGAAAAATTCCGAATGAATTTCCTATAATAGTTAGCGAAGCCGAGGAACCGTTGAAGGGAGCAGAGACCTACAGGTCGTGGCCACTCGAGAACAGACAAGAGTTTTTCAGGATCCATAGCGAAACCGACCTCTGAAATTACGTACCCCAGAAAGGTGAACTGCTTGCGGTGGAACTCGCACTTCTCCAATCTGCAAAAGAGATTATTCTCTCGTAACCTCTGTAGGACTCGGGCTACATCAGTGTGGTGGCTTTCTATGGAGGTGGAATGGATCAAAATATCATCTAGGTATACCACCACACATTGTTGGAGCATGTCCCTTAGGACATCATTTATGAATTCCTGGAAAACCGCGGGGGCATTGCAGAGACCGAAGGGCATAACTAGGTATTCATAATGCCCGCTCCTGGTGTTAAACGCGGTTTTCCATTCGTGGCCCTCTTTTATTCTTACTAAGTTATACGCCCCTCGCAGGTCGAGCTTTGTAAATACCTTGGAGTGGAATCGGGAGGCATTTTTAACCGTCATACGGTTGAGCCCCCTGTAATCTATACAAGGTCTCAGTTCGCCGCTCTTCTTTTTCACAAAAAGAATCCGGCCCCAGCAGGAGAAGAGGATTTACGGATGAACCCCTGGGACAGCGCATCCGCAACATACTCCTCCATGGCCTTATTCTCTGCGACAGATAATGGGTA
Source organism: Sceloporus occidentalis (assembly GCA_023333645.1). Lineage (NCBI taxonomy): Eukaryota > Metazoa > Chordata > Lepidosauria > Squamata > Phrynosomatidae > Sceloporus > Sceloporus occidentalis. The sequence goes on along the minus strand of JALMGF010000038.1, from coordinate 4,504,823 downwards.
GACTCGACCTCGAGGGGGTATGGCACCAGGTTGCAGCTCAATGGCACAATCGTACGGGCGGTGAGGTGGGACCAAAGAGACCAGAGAAGTGGTTAGCACCTTCACCACTCTCCCTAGGCATGTTTTGGAACAATTAGGCGACCATGCCAAGACTTCGGCCCTTACCCAATCAAACACGGGATTATGTTTGCGCAACCATGGATATCCTAAAACCACAGGATAATGAGGAGAGCCCCAACAGCCATAGACAAAGGAGCGGATTCATGGGTGACCTGCGGGGGCTGTAACGGTCTGCCATCGATCGCCTCAATGGCAAGTGGAGCAGTCCGAAGCTGCAACGGAATAGAGTGCTTCTGAGCAAAGCTGCTGTCAATAAAAAGGCCCGCTGCCCCCGAGTCAATGAAATGACGGAAATCTTGCCCCAAGTGAGACCCACCGAGACTAGAGGTTTATCCTTCTGGATATCTGGGGACGCCGAGACGCCACCTAAGGACTGTCCCCTCTGGAGCCTTAGGTGCAGGCGTTTCCCGGACGTGTAGGGCAAGTTCGCAGCAGGTGCCCTGCTTTACCACAGTAAAGACAGAGACCCTCCCTCCTCCTAAAGGCCCTCTCCTCAACCGAGAGACGGGTAAATCCAAGCTGCATGGGCTCCACAACGCCCGAAGTGTCGAGACCAGGAGGCATGGGAGGAGAGGGAGGCACGGGTGGGGATGAAAAGCTCGGTGCTAAACGTATAGGAGGCCTCCGCAGGCGCTCCCGGAAGGATAGTCTCTCACAGATTCGTGAGTCAATAAGGATACAAAAAGAGACCAATTCCTCCAAATCACTGGGAAGGTCCCGGCCGCAATCTCATCCTTAAGTATATCCGAGAGCCCATTAGAAAAAGCAGCCACGAGAGCCTCATTATTCCAACCAACCTCAGCGGCCAGGGTACGAAACTCAATAGCATAGTCCGAAACCGTCCTTGTACCCTGCCGAATGGACATTAATCGTTTGGCAGACGAAGCAGAGCGTGCCGGTACATCAAATACCTATCTTACAGACGCAACAAACTCAGGGTAATTGTGTACTAAAGGTTTCTGTGTCTCCCAAAGGGGATTCGCCCATGCCAAGGCCCTGTCTGAGAGTAAAGAAATCACAAAGCCCACCTTACTCCTGTCGGACGGAAAGGCCTGAGGTAACCTCTGCACAAATTAGGGTCGCCCCCATAACGCTCGGGAAGCGGGGCGGACCCTGTCAAGCCTCTGGCAGTATTAAAATCACCAGTGGCAGACGGAGCGGAAGCAGCAGCAGGTATAGAAGCAGCCTGTGCCGTGGGGACCTGAGCTGGCAGAACCAAATGTGCAGTACGGAGCAACAAGGTCTGGACAGCTAACGTAAATTGGTCCATGCTCTGGTCTACCTGGTCCAACCTGGTTAAAACATTTGGTGGATTGCCTGCCCCTTCTGGGTTCATGGCCCTTGTTTAATGTTAGGGACCAGGAACCAGACGGACACAAAATGTAAAATGCAATCACCTTTATTGTAATGACAATAGTGAACAAAGCCAAATCGTGATCCAAAGGCATATACCAAAAGACAAGCCGGGGTCAGGAACCAAGACAGGTACTCAGACAAGCCGGGGTCAGGAATACAGAGATCAGCGAAGTCAGAAACAAGCCAGGAATCAGGAGCCGGGAGGAACGTCAGAGAAAGCCAGGTCATACACAGGAATTCAGGAACACAGCGATAGCACTTGCAGCCGGAAACAAAACAAGGGCAAGTAGGAAGTGAAGTTTAGCTGCTTAAATAGCCAAAAGGGGCTGGCTGTGGGCTGGACAATGGGCTGAGTGACAGGAGTGTAGCCATGGCAACCCAGCCAGGCTGTATAGCCTCCAGCAATGCAGCAGAAAAGCAGCTAGACCATAACACCCTACTACCCTCTTCCTCAATATCTACCCCCTCTCCTTCCCTTATTACTTTCTACCCCCTCTCCCTCCCTTATCACTTTCTAACCCCTCTACCTCCACTTTCCCTACTCACTATCAACCCTCCCCCTTTGTAGTTCGCTCACCTTTAGATCCAGCGACGGGAGCACAAGGTTTCTGTCTTCCTTCTCTGCTGCGGTGCCCGTTGCTTCACTGCTGAGCACCGAAATATGACGTCATATTTCGATGCTCAGCATGAAATGCCGGCACCGCGACGGAGGTAGAGGCCTTGTGGAGAAGAATGGGGGGCACGGAGCGGTTGCTAGGCGCCCCTCTCTCTCCTCCGCATTAAAAAAAAAAAATCTATATTTGCTGCTCAATCTTTTTTTTTTTTACCCCTGTAGCGACGTCACTGTGTACCTGGTATGTCATGAAAAGATGGCCAACGCGTGTCATTACAATCGATGCATGACCCAAGCAGTCAGTCTACAGCAGATTCCCCACACTTCTGTGCATATGATCACTTCTACAGCCAATCACATGCACAGATATAGTCAGATGACAAGGGAAATGCATGAAACCACATTATTATTATTAATTAATTTTTATAGTGCCATCATATTCTGCAGAGCTGTTTTCTGCCTATCCCTTTTTCACTGTGATCGTGAGCTAGAAAGAAACAGAGAACAGTAAGAATGTTTCCCTTTTTTTTTTTTAAATATATTTTTGTTAACTTGATCCTAAGTGGTTAATTCTTTATATACACTTATTAGTATTCTGTAGACAGTGTGGTGGGAGTTAGAAGAAAATTTATTAGCTAGGGTTAGGTAGGGTTTAAAATAAAACCTTAAAAAACTTAGGAAATGTAAAATACATTTAAATAATTTAGGAATATAGGAAATCAGGGTACATTAATAAATATATGTTTTGCATTTCTTTCTATTATTGCTGTGTATCGTTTACATATATGTAACACTGTGAATACATTTGGATTTTTAAACACTGTTAAAAAATAGTGTCTTACCTATATGAATATAGTTTTTTTTAAAAGCCCCACCTTTACTCTGATCGATTGATAATCAAAAAGCAAAATATAGTTTTAGTAAATTACTTTGGTTATGCTAAAAGCTTGAATACAGCAGTCTCCCTCTATACAACAATATGTCAGTTTGGGATCAGAAGAGCTGTGGTATACACAGTCATCAATATTTATGTTATCTATAACCACTGCACAAGTAGCATATGACCTGAGATGCTTTATCAGGAAGTATAATTTTATTAAGTTGATGTAACAAATTAATTATATTAATATAACATAATATACTTTATCGTTAGCATATTTACTATTTAGCACATTGTGTATTTCATACATGAGACTAGACTTTGCTAACAGCAAAGGTCTATGTTGCTGTAATGTTCCTCTGTATAAATGAGATGCAGTTACAATTAGTGCTCTCCCATACAACTTTAAGCCAGATGGGACTTTGGTCAAAGTGTGGTTAATCTTGTGCAAAGATAAATAAACTGTGCATTTGCAAACCAAGAATTTGATTTGTCAGTTAACAGAACATGTTTGCGGTCTTTCACTGTCTTCTGTGATGTTTAATTAACTCCTTGACGACAAATTGGATATGGGGTAGGTGGACCAAATCTCAAAATCCATGCATGTACCACTGTACTCCGATATTGCTGAACACGTATTGGGGTGTTGTTTTGAAGTGACACATACCAGGAGCTGTAAATTCACACCTAAAGTACAATGTGTGTGAACCCCCCCCAAAAAAATTACTACCACAAGCTTTGAGAAAGGCTGGTGGTAGAATTAGTGTATGTAAATAGTTAAATACATTTGAAATACTGGGGTGTCTAGTTTCCAAAAATATATGGTATGACAAGGTAAATTTACTTGGCAGACGTGAAAAATTTCCCAAATAGGACATAAGTCCAAGATGACCATATTGAAATAACAATATTCTAATTGTACTTATTGCCCTATAACTTGTAAAAAAAAAAAGGCAAAAGAAAAAAAACATAAAAACATTGGGTATTTCTAAACACAGGGGAAATATTCAAATCTATTTAAAGAAAGCCCTGCTGGTCCTGAAAAAAACCATCATATGATGTGTATGGGTGCACTAAATGAGAAAATTACATCTAAACAGCAACATCACAAACATATTTAAACATCCTTTGTCCCAAAGTGTACTACAAGTAAGAAACAGTCTTGTTATAAAGGGGTTAAGTACCTTTGTTAGTATATAACTATACACTGATCATTATGACCACCTGCCTAATGTTGTATAGGTCCCCCTTTTGCCTCCAAAATAGCCCTAACCCATCGAGGCATGGAATCCACTAGACCTCTGAAGGTGTGCTGTGGTATCTGGCACCAAGGCGTTTGCAGCAGATCCTTTAAGTTCTGTAAGTTGCAAGGTGGGACCTCCATGGATTTATACTTGTTTGTCCAACACATCCCAGAGATGTTCGATTGTATTGAGATCTGGGGATCTTGTTGTTGTGTTCCTCAAACCATTCTTGCTTTGTAGCAGTGTACAATATTATTGTTCAGATAAGGGTGCACATGGTCTACAACAATGGTTAGGTAGGTGGTACGTGTCAAAGCGATATCCACATGAATGGCCAAGCCCAAGGTTTCCCAGCAAAATATTGCCCTCCGCCCACTTGACTTCTTCCTGGTGCCTTACATCTCAGGTGCCTTATAGGCAAAGGATTTGGAGCATCACTGTGTCCCACCAACCAAACTCCCTATACCCTGACAGTCTCCATGGCACACAGGAAATCATATACCCTGACAGACTCTATGACACACATGGAGCCATTTACCCTGACAGACTCCTTGACACACTGTGACCACTCGTCTTCCCCTTTCAAGCTGCTAGGTGCAGGTAATATCCACAACTAGTGGCACAGGGAGTGTACAGATCACCTCCGCACTTTGTCTGACTGATCCAGCATGCAGAAAGTGACACACTCTGATCACATCCACTTCCTGCATGCTGGATCAGTCTGCACACAGCACAGAGGAAGAGAGACACACCACTCCTGTCGTTAAGTGGTGTGGGCAGGTGCACAGACAGGCTGTTTGGTCGCATAGATGGCACATACAAACTTTTTGGGGCAGTGACCAGTTGTTTGGGACAAAGATGGTGCAGATAAGCTGTTCTGGGAAAAGATGGCACAGACAAGCTATTTGGGAACAATGATGTACAGACATGTTGTTTGGAGGCAAAGATGGCACAGGCAAGATGTTTGAGGCTAAGATGGTACCCATAAGCTGTTGGGTGCAAAGGTTGCACTCACAAACTCTATGGGGGAAAGCTGACACTGTGAGACATATTGCTCGGCGAAGTCATGGGAGGGCAGGGTTATTTTCACATCAGGGCCCTGTGGTTTGTAATTACAGACATATTTTATCCTGAGGAATGTACTGTATGCAAGATATAACAGTCTTTAAATTAAATAATATACATTGCACTAAGTAACTTAGGAAACTGAGCTACAAGAGTTTCATTGCATTTGCAACTATCAATTTTGAGTCTAGATACAAAGTAATTCTTTAACGAAATCACAGAAAAAAAGCCAAAAAATAACCATTTTATACTGCCTTCTGGGAACTTTGACTTTTTTAGATTCAATTTTCAGCTGCATCTGCCCTGGAATATCATACATGTTTTATGAGGAAATCATTCAGTGCAAACTGCAGTCAGTATAATAATAAATCTCTGCTCTCTCTATTCAACCCTCAGGGATTCTTCAAAAACATTAGTGTTGAAAAGAGGGATACAATATGTATGTTTTAATCTTTTAGCAGAGCTAAATAAACATGAACCTGATCAAATGTTTCATTGTTTCATGTAGACATCTCAATGAGTTTGGACAAGAAGTGCGTGTGAGATGAAGTAATTGTAACTTATTACAATTTAAAAACTCTGTTATATTCCATGTACACTAACCTGCTTCAATATCAATCAGTCATAGATGGACAATACTAAGTAGTAAATGTATCCACTTGTATTGCTAATTAGTAAAGGGAACTCTTTTAAAATGGGTTGGTCACATTACTGAAAGGTGCCTATGATTAAGCCAGTGTGGCACAGGTAGAACGCGTTAGGCAGCGCTACAGCAGCGTTTTTTTATTTTCACATTAAATGGTTTGTGTGTCTTGGAGATCTGATTTACTGTGTTTCTACTGGAAGGAAATAAAAGTTAAGTCTTACGGTCCAGCCTCAGAGTGCCTTTATAACTCCGCCAGTGCATGGTCCTAAAAGGGAGCTACAAATTAGTTCACATTACCTAAATCCTCTGTTTTACAATTTAGTGCACCAAATAAATCTAAGTAATATTTTGCAAAATAGAATATGCAGCATAGGTGTATTAGAAAGCAACCTTATAATTATATAATGGAAGCATCATACTCTCCAAAAGAAATAAATTGGCAGATAAACAAGAATACAAGCTATTTGTAGTTTTAATAAATTATAGTAGTTCTGCTAAATACTGTGAAGGTAACTGCATTTCTTTCAGCTAGTTTTTTTTAATAGACTATTTTTTGTAAGATTACATATTACAACAGATATACTGACACAGGATTATTGTCTCCTTTAGGCAATTCAAACAAAACACCAGAAAAGTCTGGATAGTATTGGGTTAACTTTGCAGACTAAACACCATAAGAGAAATACCCTAACCTTCCAAACTAAAACTAGAGTCCTAACATCCTGCATTAGATTAAGTTGCAGTTCCCATGTATAACCACTAAGAACTAAATTGTACCCCTGTTATAGTGTCTACATTCAATAAGTGCTTTGCTGGTATGGCTTCATCAGACCCGAACCTGGGTTGTGGACATTTCAGTTTCAGGCTCCTGAGGCCATAGATCTCTCAGCTAGCTAGACAGTCAAACTCAACATTAGATGATGTGTATTACGAGAGGCTAATTAAGTAGACTGTGCAGTTAGAAAAGATTCAATAAACCTATAAAATTGTTTTAAAGGCAGACTGAGCAAGCCCAAACATAACTATTTTAGATCGTGCTCAAGAGTGCTAAACGGAAGACAAATTACTTTTACGTTAGATTGTTAGTAGAACACATTCAAGTCTGATCATCGACAGAGGGCAGGTGAAGCTCCCTTTTATTTATTAGATAGATATTTTAGTCAGATGGATATTCTGACTGTGAATAACAGCTTCACTTAAGTACTGGAGATGGACTAAATCATGTGCAAAATCTTAAGATTAAATATTGATGTCATAGCCAAAGTAATACAACTCTATGACACTTGCTTAAGTAACCACTTAAAACCTTCCTGTTGAAGATCTCTAACGCCCCTAATGTTGCATAACAATATATGACGGATATTTAATGGTACTGTTTCATTTTTGGTATTTACTATACACGGGGTTAGACTAAAGTAGAAACCTTAAAATCAGTTAAAATTCACAGTGATTTAATTAACAAATTATATTTTTTATGTGGTTTGGTATTTTTTTATTTTTTTATTAGAGTTATATGTACAGCATGTATTCAACATATTTGTATTTTTTATATTTGTATTTTTAATACATCACTTCTGGTGTCCGGGTGTAACGTTCACCCTTTGCTGTATGGACTTGTTTAAACTTTGTGCTACTCATTTCATGTTTCCAGCCACTAGTGGCTGCTCTTGCCACTCAGAACCACTCAGACTGATTATCAGGTCCAGCTGCAGTTGATTACCTGATCAAGACAGCCTTTATAAACCTGCCCAGCCCTGCAGTCTGGGCCTTGACATTGATGTTATAGGACTGCCTGTTTGGTTCCTGATCTGTTCCTGCTTTGGTTCCTGATCTGTTCCTGCTTTGGTTCCCGAGTTGCGGCCAGCGCCCCACTAGTGGACTCCTAAGTTGAGTGCCCTGCAAGTGGGCAACCTGCCATGTGCCCTTCAAGTGGGCAACCTGCCGTGTGCCCTGCAAGTGGGCTTCTAGTTGTGTGCCCCATCCCGAGGGCTTCCTGCCGAGTGTGCCCCATCCCGAGGGCTTCCTGCCGTGTGTTCCCCATCCCGAGGGCTTCCTGCCGTGTGTTCCCCATCCCGAGGGCTTCCTGCCGTGTGTGCCCCATCCCGAGGGCTTCCTGCAGTGTGTGCCCCATCTCGTGGGCTTCCTGCAGTGTGTGCCCCATCCAGAGGGCTTTCAGCCAAGAGACTTTACTTGTTTGTATGTTGTACCATCATCTATAATACAGCTCTTAATCCTGATCTTCTGTCTGTGGTTTATTTCCTGCGCCTGTCTGTAACAACCCCAGGCCATCATGCATCGTGGGGTACAGACAGAGCCCCTCATATCCTCTGCACATGGGCTCCTATCAGACCTGCTCACCCGGTTCGTGACACCGGGAATTGCGACTATCTTGAGTGTGGCGTAGTCTCCCTTCATAAAGACCTGCAGTTAGGGAAGCAGGACGCCGTGTACCAGGAGATCTGTCTCCTACGCGGCACTTCAGAGGATGGCAGCGGAAGTGAACGTACGGTGGAGGGGGGTCTCCCTCTCCCACATGGCGGCTGCTGCGGAGATGGCCGTGCGGTGGAGGGGGGGTCTCCCTCTCCTTCGTGGCGGCCGCTGCGGAGGTGGCCGTGCGGTGGAAGGTGGTCTCCCTCTCCTTCGTGGCAGCTGCTGCGGAGGTGGCTGTGCGGTGGAGGGGGGTCTCCCTCTCCTGCACGGTGGCGTGGGACAGGTGAGTAACACCCAGGCAGTCTTTTTTTTTTTTACCCCCAGTCTCCAGGCTTTTTAAAAACTTTTGTTGTTTCACGCAAACATTGTATGTTACTTTATATATCTTGTCCAGAAAATAAGCAACTACAGACAAAAAACAGCAGGATGCTGGTGTGTGGACACAAAAGCAACTCCTGGACCCTTAAGGAGAGGTTGTACATTGCTGCACAGGGAAACTCTACTGGGAAATCACCTGATTGTTGTAAAGAGGATGACTGCTGGCGATGTAATTAATACCAATTGAAATCCATGGGGCCATAAAAGATCCCCAAGAGGATGTCTGATAGAGAGCAGTGTAAAAAGAAAAAATAAAGTAAAAGTACTGAAGGATAATGTGTGCAATGTAATATCAGGGGGGTCAATAGAAGGGAGAAAAAAAAGGTAGAGGGAGTAATAGCAAAACAAAGAAGAAGGAAAGGAAAGAAGTACAAGGGGGGAGAGAAAAGAGAAATGAGGGAGATGAAAGAAGGTGGGGAGAGAGAGAGAGAAAACGAGAGATAGAGGGAGAAAGAAGGAAGGGGAGAGAAGAAAAAAAAGGAGTGAAAAAAAGAGGGGGAAAGAAAGGAAAAAGCTAAAACAAAAAGAAGACAAGACATAAAGAGTGAGAGAGAGAAGATAGAGGTTTCAGAGAGAAAGAGGAAAGGATGTTAGAGGGGAGAAAGAGAGGGAAAGGGAACAAAGAAGGGGAAAAGGAAAAAAGAGGGAGAGTGATAAAGAAAGTTAAATGAAGTAGAAAAAAGAGAGAAGGAAGAGAGAGATAACCATAAAAAAGAATGAGAGAGGATAAAGAAGAAAAAGGGCATGTTCCTTATAATCTGCATCTATTGCTTAAGATGTTCTGAGGCAGCTGTGGCTCTGCCTCTGTTTTGTTAAATGAGGGCATCTGGCAGCGGGGGAGTATGACTCTAATAAAATGTAACAAGAGTATATTGACTTTGCTGGATAACAAAGGTTCCAAGTAATTAAGTTAAGCAGATGAAGGGTTAGGTTGTAATGGCACCAAAACTGACATACAAATAAATGGAAAACAAATATTCAGAGATTTTCTGTTGCTTTTCATTTGTTTCTGTGGGAGATTTGTACGAATGCACAGATTAGGCAAAAATGCACTAAAAAGTCCACATGTCTAGCAGCAGCTCCTTTAGACAATACAGCATGTTTACGATAACTCCTGTGGAAGCAAAAAAAAATCCAGCTCTACTATTGCCTTTAGAGTGACCACAAGTTGGGCAAAATCCAGTGGTTTTCATTAAAGGAGGACAGCATACAGGCAAACATATGCAATTTAAAACCAAACAAAAAGTAACGTTCACTCATTATGGATTACAGGTTACAAAAATATTCCTGGGTTTGAACTATTATCATTTTTTATATTATGTCTTTATTTCTCTGTTGCATGTTTTACTCTTACTCTGAATGTTTTTATTTATATATTACATAAATTAGTTAGAAAAAAGGCATTCCTCAATGCATTTCAACTCATATAATGGAAAAAAAATCTTTCCTTGGCAGGATTGTTTTTAAATCTAATGTCACCGACTGGATGGATCAGCTAAATTTCAATAGCACAAAATTAAAAATGCAACACACTGTGAAGAATTAAATAGTCTAATTTAACAGATGAGAAGGTGCAAATAGCAAAACCTCAAAGAAGCTGTTAAGTAGAAAGGTATACTGCTTTGTCATCTTGCATCAAGACATTTATTTTGGAAACCATAACCACGAATATTCAGATATATTCATATATTTTCTTTACATCTGAGAAGTATGCTACATATTGTAAGAGTATCAAGCTTCCTTTACCAAGTCAAAATATTTACTAACCACAAATCCCTCAGATTAATCTACATAAACAGTCAAAATGAAGATAATAACTACACCCTGGTTTTTCACCATTTCACAGAAAGAGACCACACTACCTTGTTAGAATAGGCATAGACTTCCCATACTACCAGCACTTAATTTGACATTTCCTTTATTTTATTCTAGTTTATGCATCCTTCTCTTTTAATAGGGTTCACTATGTTTGTCTCAATGCTTTTTTTTAACAATGCCACTATTATGACTATGATTCACGCTACCATCCCCCACTCTTTTCGCACTGGCTTAATTTACAACCACCTGAAACTGCTATGACGTATACATTATTAGTCTTTATGTTTCTCTTAATCCATGTACTGCTGCCTATACAATTAATTTACTTGTGTGCAAGGGGCTGTTGTCGTTATACTTTAGCCTGCTGCAATGTCTGATACTAACCCATGCCCTGCCCCATACCTTTGGGACTTATTTCCTGGTGCCAACGCATGATCTTATTTTGGGATGGCTTCTCCGGTACAACATTTGACCTGCCTACCAACCTTAATTGTCATTTCAACATTTCTGCCATCTTGTTTGCCCTTACCAGTGTTTTAGGACCTGTTGCTCCAACCTTACTCCAGCTTTGCATATCTGCTACCATCTCCTACTCTGTTTATTGCAAGATATGCTTTTATTCATCAGGTGGCAGCACAAGACAGGGCCTATTTAGAAAATTAGGACAAACTGGCCAGTGTTGCAGCAAACACTTTTTACGATCCGTGAGGCATTGCCATACCGAAACCTTCATATCTTTTGCAAAATGTCAAAAAAATAGAACAGGAGCTATCTTTACAGTAAATAATATAAAATATAAGCTAGTATAAAATAGTACGGCGTAATACTCACAAGAACATGAACACGAGTTGTAGTGGCTCATATACATTTATATACTAAAATACCTTAATTACACATCACACCCTTTAATTACGCTTCAGGCAATGCCTGTAACATTGTGTATTTAAATCACAATGGGTAAGCATACTATCAGGTGTAGTTCTAAACTAGGGTAATTAAAACCAGCTGTGAAAACCCTAAGTGAAATAAACAATATAGACTGGTAAGAAAGCAAAATGCATTGTTAAAAAAAAGATAAATAAATATATATGATCTGCTTGCATAGTGATTATTTTGAGATCAATAAAGTCCAAGTGCATATTATGAAGAAACAATGACTATGGCTGTATGATGGTAGTAAACATTACCACTGTCAGGAACCAATTTTTCGCTGCCTGAACCATGGCTTTTTTATACCTGTGGTGTTTACATCTGCAACCACTAGTGGCCACCCTCTGCACTCTGGAGCACTCAGAACTCAGGTGTGCCTTGTTACCTGGGTTGAGCCCTAGTCTACATCCAGCTGGGCCTTGTTACCTGGATTGCCCTGCCTTTATGAACCTGCCCTGCCCTTCAGTGAGGGCCTTTGTATTGAAGTCTATGGACCTTCCTGCTGTGGCTCTGCACCTGTACTGTTCCTGGTTCCCTGCTTTGTGTCCTTCCAAGCGGACTCCCTGCTTTGTGTCCTTCCAAGCGGACTCCCTGCTTTGTGTCCTTCCAAGCGGACTCCCTGCTTTGTGTCCTTCCAAGCGGACTCCCTGCTTTGTGTCCTTCCAAGCGGACTCCCTGCTTTGTGTCCTTCCAAGCGGACTCCCTGCTTTGTGTCCTTCCAAGCGGACTCCCTGCTTTGTGTCCTTCCAAGCGGACTCCCTGCTTTGTGTCCTTCCAAGCGGACTCCCTGCTTTGTGTCCTTCCAAGCGGACTCCCTGCTTTGTGTCCTTCCAAGCGGACTCCCTGCTTTGTGTCCTTCCAAGCGGACTCCCTGCTTTGTGTCCTTCCAAGCGGACTCCCTGCTTTGTGTCCTTCCAAGCGGACTCCCTGCTTTGTGTCCTTCCAAGCGGGCTGTGTGCCTTTTGTACCCTTCCAAGCGGGCTGTGTGCCTTTTGTACCCTTCCAAGCGGGCTGTGTGCCTTTTGTACCCTTCCAAGCGGGCTGTGTGCCTTTTGTGCCCTTCCAAGCGGGCTGTGTGCCTTTTGTGCCCTTCCAAGCGGGCTGTGTGCCTTTTGTGCCCTTCCAAGCGGGCTGTGTGCCTTTCGTGCCCTTCCAAGCGGGCTGTGTGCCTTTCGTGCCCTTCCAAGCAGGCTGTGTGCCTTTCGTGCCCTTCCAAGCGGGCTGTGTGCCTTTCGTGCCCTTCCAAGCGGGCTGTGTGCCTTTCGTGCCCTTCCAAGCGGGCTCTCTGTCTGTCGCGCCCTTCCAAGCGGGCTCTCTGTCTGTCGCGCCCTTCCAAGCGGGCTCCCTGCTTTGTGTCCTTCCAAGCGGACTCCCTGCTTTGTGTCCTTCCAAGCGGACTCCCTGCTTTGTGTCCTTCCAAGCGGGCTGTGTGCCTTTTGTACCCTTCCAAGCGGGCTGTGTGCCTTTTGTACCCTTCCAAGCGGGCTGTGTGCCTTTTGTACCCTTCCAAGCGGGCTGTGTGCCTTTTGTACCCTTCCAAGCGGGCTGTGTGCCTTTTGTACCCTTCCAAGCGGGCTGTGTGCCTTTTGTACCCTTCCAAGCGGGCTGTGTAGCTTTTGTGCCCTTCCAAGCGGGCTGTGTGCCTTTTGTGCCCTTCCAAGCGGGCTGTGTGCCTTTTGTGCCCTTCCAAGCGGGCTGTGTGCCTTTTGTGCCCTTCCAAGCGGGCTGTGTGCCTTTTGTGCCCTTCCAAGCGGGCTGTGTGCCTTTTGTGCCCTTCCAAGCGGGCTGTGTGCCTTTTGTGCCCTTCCAAGCGGGCTGTGTGCCTTTTGTGCCCTTCCAAGCGGGCTGTGTGCCTTTTGTGCCCTTCCAAGCGGGCTGTGTGCCTTTTGTGCCCTTCCAAGCGGGCTGTGTGCCTTTTGTGCCCTTCCAAGCGGGCTGTGTGCCTTTCGTGCCCTTCCAAGCGGGCTGTGTGCCTTTCATGCCCTTCCAAGCGGGCTGTGTGCCTTTCGTGCCCTTCCAAGCGGGCTCTCTGTCTGTCGCGCCCTTCCAAGCGGGCTCCCTGCCAAAAGACTTATTACCTGTATTTTATTTTGCCATACGTCCGGTTACTTGCTTAGACTATATTACCCTTATTTGCTGGTCCTGTTATATACATGAAATACACTGCATTACCTGGATTTCTGTTTGTGGTGTCTTTGTTTGCATAATCATGCACCGTGGGTTACATACTGAACCCCAAGTATCCCCTGCGCATGGGCTCCTACCTGACCTGATCACCCGAGTCCTGACAACTACACAATAATCTCTAATTATTATATTGTATATACTACTATTACAACAAAATTATAACCAAGTAAACTTAATCAATGTAATGTTACAATGTTGCAAAAACAAGGTACAGAGAGGGTTAAAGATCATCCCTATCAAACCATGGGGAAAGCTGGCAAAAAACAGACAGAAAGAAGTGTAATACATCATATTCAAAATGTATGTTTCTAAATGGAAAATCCAATACACCTCTCTGCTATCATTCCGTTCATTGGGATCAATATAGATTTTTTAGATTACCCTTCAGGTTTTTCCACCAACATCATCAGGGACATTTAGCATGACAAACTACTACATGAGAACCAGGCCCGGACTGGGAAAAAAAATAGGCCAAGACATTTAAGCCCGAGCAGCCCATTTTTATTTATTTATTGTTAAAGCCCACCCTTCATGTACCATCTTTGCATTTACTAATTCACACATTCATTAATGCAGTCTCACAAATCATTCAAGCAATTCATCCACACATGAATTCATTAATTGTCATACGCATTCACACAATTCATCCACACATTTATTCATTCATTCATTCTCATATGCATTCACACTACCCCCTCTCCCCATCTTATCTGCCCCTTCTCACTATGTACCCCCTCTTGCTATCTATCCCCTCTCCCCATTTCTCACTATCTAACCCCCCTCTGCCCCTTCTCACTGCACCCCCCTCCTTCACCCTACTTACCTTCTTGCCGGAGCAAGCGGCAATTGCGGCCGGTCCCGCGGCAGGACCGGACTGACTGGGCCTATGGGGCCTCTACGGCCGCATTAACGCAGGGCATAAGGGGCACCTGCCCCTTAACCCCGCCGCAAATGCGACCGGGTCCGCCACTCTAAGGGGCCGGGAAGCCCCTCTTAGGGGTCTGCGGCCGCACAGGGCTTACATTAAAACATCGGTGGGTTTTTTTTTTACTTTATTTAACATCCTCCATGTTAAATAAAGTTAACAAAAACTTTATTTAACATGGAGGATGTTAAATAAAGTAAAAAACAAACAAAAAACAACCCGATGTTTTAATTTAAACCCTGTGCGGCCGCACACCCGTAAGGCCGGCCCTGGTGGGGGCTTCCCGGTCCCTTAGAGTGGCGGACCCGGTCGCAGTTGCAGCGGGCTTAAGGGGCAGGTTCCCCTTATGCCCTGTGTTAATGCGGCCGTAGAGGCCGCATAGGCCCTGGGCCTATTTTAAGGTAGGGGCCTGGAGCTGCAGCTCCATCAGCCCCTAAGTCAATCCGGCCCGGCCCACCTGATGAGAACCCTCTTTCAGTTGTATTTTATGTGGATCCAATTCCTTCACATCTGCATAATTTGTTAAGTAAAGCTTGCCTTTTTCCTGGTACCCCTGGAATGTTCATATTGTGCATTTGGTTTCCAAATTCCAGTAACACATTGCACTTCCCAAGCACTGGAATAGAGTTCTATAATACTTCTTTAATATGTCGGAGCATTTCTTCTGGCTTCTTCTCAAGTTGGTGATTCTTATTGTCAGGCATGAAGTAGGAGACTCCTTATTCTGACACCATATTTAATCGTTTATCTTAAGAGATCATGTAATGTGTAAAGCTCAATATTAATGTTATTTTGATGACATCAGTTGGAGAAGGTTGAAAATATTAGTATGTTCAATACTCTCTGTTAGTGTCATAAGCCATTGTATACATACAGTATAAACAACTGCCATGTTTTGCATGACAATAGAAAACAACGAGTCAATATCATGCTACCTACTTATATGTTAATTTATGAAAGCCTTTTGCTAATACCATAACCTAAACTAAGAAACTAAAAATGTAGCAGTGTTACAGTTGATAATGGGTAAACAATCCCAGCAGTGAATCAGCACGAAAAATATGTGACTGGCTTCAGGTATGGCTGTCAGTATTAGATAAAATAGAATGACGACTTTCAATTGTTTAGCATTATGTAAATGGTACCTGCGCCAACTTTAACCACTGTTGTAAATTCACTGATATTTACACTTTTAGTTTTTGCACACTTAGAAATGCAGTAGACAGTCTAGAAGAAAATAGTGGTAATTAATTGCAGACAGTGGTTGCTAAAATGATAATCTCTTGATATCAGTAGAAAACCACTTTTGTACATTTGCTTTAACATCATTTACATTGATGTAGAGGACTGTATCGGGGTCAAAAAACTTGCAGGTTTTTCGGGTGTTGTGGGCGAGAGCAGGCGGTCAGACAATGTACCTGCAGGTCCAGTAATCCTGCACACTCCCGCAAGGCTGCCTTCACGTTGCTCGCACACAGCGTCTCTTCTCTTGTTCCGCCCAGGAACCCAGAGTCACGTGACTCTGCTCCGTTCCTGTTTCCCCTGGGCAGGACAAGAGAAGAGACGCTGTGTGCACAATGTACTGGCTGACTTGGCATGATAGGAGTGTGATTGCTAACAGCAATCACAGTCCCATCATGCCTAGGTTCCAGCATTTACTGGTCGGATGTGTAAGTGCTGGAACCTAGGCATGATGGGACTTTGATTGCTGTTAGCAATCACACTCCTATCATGCCAAGTCAGCCAGTACATGCTCGAGGTGCGGCCCGCGTAAGATCGGTTGCACTGGCTGGCGATCTTATGCGGGCCGCACCTCGAGGTCTCGCGGGCCTTTGCCCGCGGGCCGCATGTTGGACGCCCCTGCCTTATTACTTTCTAACCCCCTCTCCCTCCCTTATCACTTTCTAACCCCTCTCCCTACTCACTATCTACCCTCCCCCTTTGTAGTTCTCTCACCTTTAGGTCCAGCGACGGGAGCACGAGGCTTCTGTCTTCATTCTCTGCTGCGGTGGCCGCTGCTTCACTGCTGAGTGCCGAAATATGACGTCATATTTCGGCGCTCAGGATGAAATGCCGGCACCGCGACGGAGGTAGAGGCCTCGTGGAGGAGAATGGGGGGCGCCGAGCGGTTGCTAGGCGCCCCTCTCTCTCCTCCGCATTAAAAAACAAAAAAAAAAAAGACGGGATTTAAAGTCGCATTGCGACTTTTTCCGAATTCGGCAGGGGGGCAACAGGGGGGGCAAGGATTAACCTTGCCCCCCTGTAGCGACGCCACTGCTCACACCTATCTCTGCAGACAGCATCAGTTATACTGAGTACCAGGCTTTGTTCAGAATGGCATGCAGTCTCCCACTTTATCTTTGATCAAAACACTCCCCTGTCTTTACCGTAAAAAGACATTAAATCCAAAATTGTTATACTCATGGCGGGGTGTAATTTTGTAAACTAAGAAAACGTATTTGTATGACTGTCTATGTTGTATCCTCCACAGATTATGACATTTTAAATAATAAATTATACAAATAAAGGTGTGTCTCAGCTCAGTTTGGGATCTAGATTACCGGATAAGGAATGGACTCTTTGTGAACACCATTACCTGGGGGCTCTGATGGGCAGCAAAGCCACCCAAGCAGCAGTAGAGGCAGAGAGGTCAGAGATTGAGTGCACAGTATCAGGAATGAGACAAGAAAATAGTGTGGTCCAAAGATCAGGGCAAAGAGCTAATGGTTTATAAAGGGTAAGCAAGTGCAGGTTAAGGACAGGCAGTTATATTTTTGGTCAGAAAACAGTCCAGAAGTAAAAAAACGTAAACAAATACAAAGTGTAGGATACTCTGGAGGCAGGCAAATGAGAAGAGTGGGCCCTTTAACACTACCACTGGGACATTGGTATAACTAAGCACTGGGGATTTTTTTTTCACCCCTATGGAGTACTGTTGTGGAAAGTACATTTGCCTATCCCACAAGAAAACCACTGTTTCATAACAGTAATGTCCAACTATTTTAGGACTGATGTATATGATTTAAAAAGAAAGGCCATGGAACTGAGTCTTGATAAGAAATATTCCAGGAAAGGATTAGTGTCCAAACATTTGCATATACAAGCCAGTTTATGGTATAGCAGTATAGAAGGATAAACATAATCCCATTATACAATTTAAATTACCATGTGTGGGTCTGCTACTGGTCTATTATTAAACCAATAGATTAAAGCAATTTCATAGATATAGTGTTCAACATTTATCAGTCTTGAAAATATTGGATTTCAGGTAAATTACATTTGGCCAAAAAAGGAATAACAAGTCACATCATGAATTTAAAATATAAACAAAGTCTATGACCCATAACTAAGTCAGCAACCCTGCTGACTTAATATAAAATAATTACATCAGAGGTAGTATAAAGAAAAGCAATTTAGATAGCAGAAGGTGATGAGGGGAAATGGCATTTTTGTCATCTGAGCAGTGCATTTTCTTAATAAAAAAACATTATGTAGCTTGAGTGTCATTTTATGTATATTTATGCTTTCCACAGTGCTCTGTCACATAGTAATATTTATTCATCACTCTTCATTTACATAAATAAACCAGTACTTTCAGTTCTGAGACTCTACTGGAATAGGATAAATGACTGATAAATTAAGAAGAACATTCTTTAAAAGAAGCCTTATCATTTTTTTGGAGTAATATTTTATTTCACTTATTTTATCTAGGCTTAATAATCAAGTACCATTCAGAGACTGAAAACATTTATGATTCAGAATGATCAGAGTAAATCAAGTAAAATTCAGAGAGTGAAAACTTATGATATTTTATGGATCTTATTCATAAACAAAAAGCAACAGTCCACATGAAAGAACAGTCAGTTGTTTTTCTTATCTCTGCGGGTGAGTACATTTAAAGTGTAGTAAACCCAGTGGTGTAACATGCTCAGAGGCAGGGGCGTAACTAGAAGCCTCAGGGCCCCGGTGCAAGAATCTGTTAAGCCCCCCCCCCCAAACCAATCTACCCTCCTCTCACACCATCTACCCCCTCTCCCCCCCTTCTCAGGCTACATTTTTGTTTTTTGTTTTTATTTCCTTTTATTTGCCAACCTGCCCCCCACCAGTTATGCACATCTGCCCCAGGCTTGCCACTCTGCCCCCTGATATGCCTTTTAACCCCCTATATGCCCCTCTGCCTCCAGAAATGCCTTATACCCCTATACACCACTCTGCCATATAGGGGGTTAAAAGGCATATCATGGGACAGAGTGGCATATAGGGGGTATAAGGCATTTCTGGAGGCAGAGTGGCATATAGGGGGTTAAAAGGCATAGAGACAGAGTGGTATATAGGGGGTTAAAGGGCATTTATAGAGGCAGAGTGGCATAAAGGGGGTTAAAAGGCATATCATGGTTCACTCTGCCTCCTGATTGGGGACAGAGGTGACACTGGGGAGCTGAATGGGGACAGGGGTGACAATGGGAGGGGCTCATTGGGAACAGAGATTACATGGGGGGCTGAAATGGGACAGAGGTGGCACTGAGGAGCTGAACTTGTAAACACATACAGACACAGAGATTTCTTTTTTCTTGTTGTTGAATCATTTAAAAATAATTGAAAAAAGCATTATGTCACTTACATACACACACATACCGATTGTTTTTGTTTAAAAAAAAATACAAAAAAAATATTATACAGTTTGTACAAAAATAAATTAGTTTACTGACCTTCTACTTCTTCCACTTTGGGGCTTTTTCAGCTTGACCTCTGTCCTCTGGTAGCTGCAAACTGTTCTCTCTGCTGATAGGATGTCAGCGACACGACATCCGGTGCTCCAGCAGTCTGAGTGCGAGGGGGCGGAGCTTTCACCCCTCACCCTGCTCTCAGTCTCATCATCACTAGGCGGCCATCCGATTGTTGAAAATCTAATCTAAACGGCCGCTGCGTGCTGATGCCGCCGGCCAGAGCTACTTTAATCCTTTTTTTATTTATTTAATATGCCAGATAGGCTTGCCATATTAAAAATAAATAAATAAAGTATTAAAGTAGCGCCGGCCGGCAGAATCAGCACGCAGCGGCTGTTTAGATTAGGTTTCCAACAATCTGATTGCCACATAGTGATGGGAGCAGCGTGACGGGTGAAAGGTCCGTGCGAGAGGGCGGAGCTTTCACCCATCACGCTGCTCCCATCACTAGGCGGCCATCGCACACGGCCGCTGGGTGCTGATGTGGCCGGCCGGCGCTACTTTAATACTTTTGTTTTTTTTATTTCATATGGCAAGCCGATCCGGCTTGCCATATTAAATAAAAAAAAGGATTAAAGTAGCGCCGGACGGCCGCATCAGCACGCAGTGGCCGTTTAGATTAGATTTCGGCCTGAGGGGCAATTGTCCCCCTGCCCAGCCCGCGCCTTCTAATCCTGCTCCGGCGGCCGCCGGGCCCACGAATCTGCGGGCCCACCGGGAAATTTCCCCAGTATCCCGGTGGGCCAGTCCGGCCCTGCTTGGGCCCCCCTGAGTGGCAGAACTCCAGGGCCCCGTCGCAGTCGCGACCCCGGTAGTTCCGGCACTGCTCAGAGGTGGAAAGTGGTTGCAGGAATGGTATTTTTAAGTGTTCGACCCCTGACAATAAATGAAAAGTTGGCTGACAGGTGGCAAGGGCACAGTTCATCTAGTTGGATTTGCCTGCAACATAAGGAAAATTCAAAGATCCGAAATAAACATCTTGGTTCTGGATCAGCCTCCTCCACTCTTGACAAGCCAGGCATAAAAATGTGCACATATTTAGCATTTTATATGGCAATGAAATAGTTAATTTGTCTGTATTAAAGCGTATTTGACTCCTCTAGGCATGTACTGGGTATTCGTTTTACCTTTTAACAAATTTCTACACCTGCTTATTGAAAATCTTACTAACATGTATCTGTTTTATATGTGCTAATTTTTACGGACCCCACTTAATTGCTGTGTCTTAAATGGATGCAATACCTTTAATGCAGTCTGTGGAGGCTGTGTGTGCAAGTATGTTAGCATGTTACTGTGTGTGTAAGCATGTTAGTATATTATTGTGTATGTATGTTACAGTGAGTGTGTCTTTTAGTATGTTGTGTATGTTACCATGTGTATAAATATTTTAATGTGTGTAAGTTAGCTATCAAGGAATTACCTGCTACAAGACTTGTGCATTCAGATTCGTACAAATTGCAAATTTACTGAATTTTGTTAAATTTTATAAGAAATTTGTGGGTCCACTTTTACTCACAACTTCCGCCAAAATGGCGGCGCTGCGGTGACGTCCTCCCCGATTGGAGGATCAGTTCACGTGCGGGCAAAATGACAGCGCTTGCTGTGACATCCTTTTCCCCGATTTGATGATCGGGGAGATAACGCCACCCCAAGGAGTGTCATATTGCCCTCAGTTCACATGAGAGCAAAATTATGGCGATGGCAGTGACGTCCTCTCCCCGGATTGTGGAGGACGCCACCGCAGCACTGCCATTTTGACAAGGTTATGTCCACAGACATGCGAACGCCAAAAGAAGATTAAGGATTGAAAGATTGAAGGATTGAAAAAGCAGATTAAGGATTGAAGATTGAAGGTAGAATAGAGATGAAAGGAGTGGTAGTGGTAGAGAAGGTAGGGAAACATTTAGTAAGCATGAGAGAGTGAACGGGAATGAGAGCGTTAGCGAATCAAAAATGCCCCGAATTTTTGTCTGAAATTCATGGTCAGGGAACAGAATTTGTTGCCCAAAAGCAAATAGGCCAGAAACGAACCGAAAAATGTGCACATGTCTCCTGCTACAGTAAGCTGTCTATAATGCCTAATCACAGGCATTTGAGAGCTCTCCAAAAAGATGCTTTGAGCAGAATCTACTCTCTGTGGAAGTCTTGCATGTACATTCAAACAACTTGAGACCTGCCACATGGAGGTAAGGCAACGTTCTTTCAATCTTTGTGACAGCTAATCTGCAGCCCAACTACCCTGGGATTGTGAGAGGGTTCTCTATGCCCAGTTTGCAACTATATCAGTCTCATGCATGGTTGGCATTTTAATTGTTAAATCGATGCATTGTTGATTCTGAACACCAAAGAATGCCATGCTATTTATTTATTAACAAGGAAAAATACAAAGTGTCCAAGGCCTTGCAACTTTCAGAAAGTAGCAAGCATCACCAGACAGCAGGTTTTATTTAGTAATATATAATTTACCCATTCTCTGCACCAACTCATATAGAGATTTCTCAGATAATTAAAAAAACTATTTCAAAATATGCACAAGAGCATAATTTAAAGTAGTTTTGTGCATGCACACAAACTTTATTTTTAATGAAATTCATACGAGTAACAGATTCATAAGAATCTGTGATAATGAAGAGAGTCCCTGAAGAGACAACCAAAATGAATGGCAACATTTCAGTAACGTGTCCATTTACGCTACCAACAAAACCTCTAGTTTGTGGACAACACAAAAAAAATCATTATTATATTATTTATTGATGAATATTTAAGCACAAAATCTGACATTAGACCATGTGAAAGGGTTATACACAGGGCCGGCCGAAGACTTAACGCCGCCTGGGGCGAAGTTTAAAATGCCGCCCCCCGCCGACGGTTATACATAGGCCGAGTACAAAACATTTGGAAATGTCTGTGAGAAGCAGTGATTCCAATTTTCCTGGGTTGGACAGTGCTGGCGTCTGGCTTGTCCAAAAAAGTAGTTTGGTGACCCCTGGTATACTAGTAGGCAGAAGCCTTCTTGCTCATATTCAGAAGCTGAACTATCATGAGCTGCATGCAGCAGCACCCTTTATCTAGTAGAGTAAAAATCTTGTTCACCCCACCTACCAAAGTAAGGAGTGATTTTAGTTACAACGAAGGGAGTTATGTGCTGATGACTTGGTGGGATCCAAGTGACGACATCTTGTAAATATTCTATGGTGAAGCACAGAATAAAACCACCACTAGTGCCACCACAATTGCCCCAGGTGCTACCACTACAGCAAGCACTGCCAACACTCCACCACAGTGCAGCCTTGCTTCAGGGGGAAACTGGCAGCCTTGGTGCCACCAGCAAATTCACAACAGTTGCCACCAGCAGCAGTAGCAGCTGCTAGAGTCAGAGCTGTAGCTAGCTCCTTTTTTTTTTTATTTAACACCGTTTATTGAGAAAACAGTTCATGTAGATTTCCAAGTACAGCACAAGAATACAGCAAGTAAACAGGCAATCACTGATAGTCAGGCAAGGACACAAATGACAGGCATCATACATTGAGTAAACTGCAATTGCAGATGACAGTGGGAGAATGTGTCAAACAAAATAAAATAATGGAGCGCGGTCAGTCAATTGACGGACAAGTAGACACAGGATGGTACAATAATTACAGTCTGAAAAAGCATCGTTGCCTGAGATGTACAAAAGAAATGGGGAAGTCTACATGAAAACAGGATCAAAGAACCGGAAAGTCAAATACAAAGAAAACAAAAATAAACCCCCCCAAAAAACAAAGAAGCAAGTGCCGCAATCCCTCCTAGACATCAATATCTTATATAAGAGAGAAAATGTGTCTTGTGCATCCGAAGTCACGTATGGCAGAGGGCCATAGACCGGTCAGAGTAAAGGGCATATTGAGCGAAGGGGCAATTAAAACTAGTGCATAGAATGTAGGAGCCCAGGGAAGGTCGGGGAGGAAATCAAATCTTTCCACCAGAACCAACGTCGTTCGTAGAGAGGAGCTTTGCCCCTTGAGGTCCATATCAAGTCCTCCATATGGGAAATAAATTGCATCCTTTGAAGCCAGGCCTGTATTGGCGGTGTACATTGTTGTCTCCAGAAACGGTGGATAACTGCTTTCGCAGCACTAAGGACATGGTAAGTTACCGAGTTTTTGTAACGACTGAAGGGTATGTCAGTATAGTGCAACAGGGCGGCCACCGGAGTCAGAGTGAAGGACGGGTCGCCTACCGCCCTGAGGACACTTTCAATGGAGTCCCAGAAGGGTGTAACCATAGGACAGGACCACCAAATATGGAGGTAAGTGCCAGGGCCAGTAGCTAGCTCCTTTTGTGCCTAAGACAGTAACAGAAAATTGTGCCTGTGTTATTTTAAGGAAAGTAGATAAAAAATAAGGACAATAATACTATTAGAACAGATTTATAAAGACATGTAATTTAGCATAAGCAATTTATATGTGACAGATTACAATCATCACAATTTACATACAAAATAAAGTAAGGTAAATAAGGAATTGAAAAAAATACAAATTTACACAAAAGTATTCATCTGTATTTATTAAGATTGTACATAATCTTTCAATTAGAAGAATTAAAGGTTTTTTTCATGGTAATTTATCCCCCCGAGATTTATAACTTTTACTCACATTATTAGTGAGCAACGAGAGGCTTATCTCTTTTATGAGAAGGTACACTGTATGGACACCAGCCCATTACATCATATAGCTGATCCTCCCATTTGTAGCTATAACAGCTTCCACTCTTCTGGGCAAGCTTTCCAAAAGATTTTGGATTGTTTCTGTGGGGGACTCCTGGTAGGTCAAACATGTGGTCACACACACCCATACACACAGGAACATATCCACAAACTTAAACACTTGAATAACATACATACACGTGCACATAATTACACACACAGATAAGAACACACTAACACACACAATAATATACCCAGAAACATTCCCACATGAATATACCTAGACACATGCCCACAATGGCACACCTGGAAACACACTAACATACCAATAAAAACAGATGTGCACAATAACATACCCACAAACATACACTATCATATGCAGACACACGTTAAAACACATGATTGAGGTAGCGTCAATGTGGCGCCCTCCTTTCCCCCAAATAAATACACAAACACAAAGGTAATATAATAATGCTTTATTATAAAGTCAGCTATGGAAAAATTTTGGCCACGGGGAGTCTGCTTTTCGCCTTCCACACCGTGACACAGATATAAAATAACTTTATTATAGTAGAAACATACAATATTTGAAAACACATAATAAACATTATATAATATGGCAATGCACCACCTGACCCACTTGTGACACTTCCAAGCCTTAAATATATCAAGTGTTAGCAAGAAATGTCAAGGCTACAAAGTGCCAACACCTAAATGGTTAACAACCACTTACATAACTGTAAACTACACCGACTCAGCTGGCACAGGCCTAAAACCGTAACACTGTAGAGACTACCGGCGTCCCATGCACGGCAGCCCTTCACAGCTGCTAAGGACATTATTATTTTTAAACCAATAATAATACTGCCCCTGGGTTAAATGTGTGTTATATCATTCTCTTCCCTTTAAGTACGACTCGCCTGCCCACAAACACAAACATATACACTGCACTTGCCTGCACATACACGCTTGCCAGCTCACACACATATAATCTACCCTTATGCACGCCTGCCCACACATACATAAACTGCCCACACACAAATACCTACTCATAAACGTACATATATACTGGCCTTGCACATGCCTACACAGACATATACACTATAAGACATACACATGCTTTATATACACACATTTACACTGCCCATACACACATATACACATACACTGCCCTTATACACACATGCCCATACAGACTGCTTTTATACACACCTTCCCTATACACACACACACTCACACACACACATATGCCTGCCCATAGACACGCACATAAACATTGCCCATATACATGCTTCACCATATGTATATGCACACACATACTGGGTTAAATGTAGGCGTACAGCACCCCTTTCCTCCTCATCATCTACCCCATTTTTTCCCCGTTAGATCCACCCTTCTTTTTTCCAGATCAAATACCCCCTTCTTCCTCCCTATCAGATACCCCCTTATTTTTCACAACAGATACCCCCTTCTTTTTCCACATCAAATACCTCTTTCCTCCCATTATCCCCTACTCCACTTTCTCCCCATCTGTAACCTTTCTCTTTTTCCTTTCTGCTTCCCCTCTTCCTTCTTTCCTCTTGTTTTTACGTGTGACTTTTCTTTTGAGGCAGGACTGGAATGCAAGGTCTGGTTTGCTGCTCGCTGTAAGTGCAGCACACCGGGATATAAATGTCATATCCCGTTGCCCAGCACAGTGACAGGGAGCACATGCTACCTTAATGTTGGGCTGGCTAGGGAGATCCGTGATCTCCCCAACCAGTCCTGCAGGCTGCAGCTGCTGATCGAGCAGCTGGGCGCCCCCTTGCAGCTGTGCCCGAGGCGAGTGCCTCTCTTGTTTCTCCCTTTCAACAGCCCTAGCTAGAGCAAAGGTGTGGTGATTCTACCCTGCCAGCTCAGACTCTCTTTTTTTTTCATCAGTTGTCATGTCTTTTGTAGATTACTTGTGGAAGTTGAGAAGCTAATCAGTATGCTGATAAAATAGCTGAATGGTACACTCCAGAGTACATGCTGGTCACCCTCTGCCAACCAAGGGTTAAGGGCAAGTTGTCACGGTCAGGACTACTTGCCAAGCCGTGACTGTGTGGAGGGCGTGGGCATGAAGGGGTTAATAGCACCAGGCCTCTGGATTTACTAACTTGACCCCTTAACAAGGCATGAATTACACCAAATTAACCCCCAAATCCTGCCTGTATCCCCCCAGGTAGTCTGCCACCACTCACGATTTTGATACCGGATTCGTGAGAAATCCGAATTAGAACATTTATCTCTATATATATATCAACCCACCCCGGGCAAACAACATATATATATATATATATATATATATATATATATATATATATATATATATATATATATATATATATCCTGTAGAACTTAATAACAATACGGTAACGTGTTATCCTCTCTTAGGGTTCGTGGATATCAATACTAGAGCCCAAAGACAGACTTGGATTTTGAATATTTTAATAACAAAAAGACAAAGATTACACAGTGCCAGAATTACAAAAAACAAGACATACAAAAGAAAAATAAAACAGCAAACAGTTCTTAAAAACAATGGGACTTAAACACAGGACCCTCACTCACGAGTTTCTCCAATAAGTAGGCCTGTGGGAACTCCTTAAGTCGAGATGGTTCCGATCAGAGTATATCATGGAGTTCTGCCTTTCGGTCACTGCATTGTCCCTAAATCAGACTCTGTTTCAAGAAAACACCCCTCTGACCACATGTCCAATTATATGACACCTTTTCCAAGAATTGGTTCCCATCTTTGATGTGCCAATAAGTTATGGTGGGGTAAAGGTGATGGAAACGCCTCCACTTAAGATAGGAATGGAATTCCTATAACTAAGGATCCTTATCTGTTAGGCCATGAATCACCACAGGGGTCCTTTGGGAAGATGACACCTCTAGCCAGAACAGATACAGAGGGCATGCACAAAGAAACACATTAAATCAACCTCAGATTAACTCATTGAATGCTTAAACAAAGAAACTAACCACCTCTGCTGGGTTACCCTTCCATGCATCCACTACATTATATGAGTTAATGACACCTCCCCCTTTAAGATGGTGGACAGAGGAGGTCAGCACACGCTGATCTACTATGTCTGCCTAAATCCTAGTCTCCCCCTGACAAGACAAACTGTCAGCATTCCCATAGAAGCTGACTTCTTACACCAGCCAGTAAAACTATACTGCTTAGCAGGGGTTAATACGGGGTTAACAACAGATCGGAGCAGCAGCAGCTGCCGTGAAGGTACGTGTGTGCAACTCTATTGGTCGTTTCGGCAGGGGGCTGGTCTGGCATCAACGAGTGAATTGCAGAACGCACTTCATTCGTTGATGGCAGGCGAGCCCCCTGCCGAAACGACCAAAAGAGTTGCACACACGTACCAAGGTGTACTGTACACAAAATGACCTAGACAAATGCTCCAAGGAACTTGGCCTCCTTTTTATCATACACAGTCACACATCCATAGATGTTTAATAAAAGAATAGGGATTATTTTACATTTTTAAATTGATTTTGGACCACTTGTAATACATGCCTAACATTTGCTACCTATTTACAATGGCATACTTTGCAACCACCCAACTTACTGGACAGGACTGGAAAAAAGCAGGACTGTCCACCAAAATCTTGGGTGTGTTGGCAGGTATGCGGATGGAAAAATGAACTAAAAAATAGCTTAGGGTTAATGTACGGTTATGTTTAAGATTAGTAGCAGTGCACTGGTTTGGTTAAAGATGTATTATGTCTAAATAATAATTTAATTTTAATGTTTTTTAAAAAAAAAAAATAGGGGTTTATTTAAATGTATTTTAAAGTTAGATTTATTATTTAGTACTTTATTATATTTATTTAATGTTTATACTAGTGCTACCTACCAAGCTATAACTACCTACGTGTATTTGCATACCTAGTTTAGCTAAATTAGATGGGACAGGACTGTCCCTGAAAAAGTTGGGTCTGTTGGCAGGTATGTGGATGGAAAAATGTTATAGGATGAAGTGTGAGTTATAGCGTTAATGCTAGTGACTGTAGAAGTGAAGGCCAGGACAAATAACAAGAGGAAAGGTCCTTGGGATTTGTGCATTGTACGTGTGTGTTATGTGTGTTATGTGTTATGTCACTGTGTTATATGTGTTATGTGTGTTATGTGTTATGTCACTGTGTTATTTGTGTTATTGTGTGTGTTATGTTTGGTTGGTTGTGTATCAGAAGGAAACTAATGAAATGGAAATGGAAAAGGAAATGGAAAAGGCGAATGAGTGGGCAATTGGCGACCCACTCACCTGTTTCACCCCAGAGCAAAGCATCCAAACACTGTCAGTCTTAGACGTTTGGCAGCAGACTTCCAGAGCTCAGACACAAGGCCCTAGTGTAAGCTGGCTACTCCGACGGAGGTAGCAGGCGTTGCCACACCGCAAACAGAGGCAGCCAGGGGGGAGAAACTACCCTTACCATTAGGGACATTTTGGGCATGACACTAGCCAGGAAGCGAACTGGCAGAGAAGAGATGCTGGCACCACCAGCAGCATTGAAAAATGGGAAAGGCGAATGAGTGGGCAATTGGCGACCCACTCACCTGTTTCACCCCAGGGCAAAGCACCCAAACACTGTCAGTCTTAGACGTTTGGCAGCAGACTTCCAGAGCTCAGACACTAGGCCCTAGCGTAAGCTGGCCACTCCGGCGGAGGTAGCAGGCGTTGCCACACCGCAGACAGAGGCAGCCAGGGGGGAAAATCTACCCTTACCATTAGGGACATTTTGGGCATGACTCTAGCCAGGAAGCGAACTGGCAGAGAAGAGATGCTGGCACCACCACCACCACCAGCATTGAAAAATGGGAAAAGCGAATGAGTGGGCAATTGGCGACCCACTCACCTGTTTCACCCCAGGGCAAAGCACCCAAACACTGTCAGTCTTAGACGTTTGGCAGCAGACTTCCAGAGCTCAGACACTAGGCCCTAGCGTAAGCTGGCCACTCCGGCGGAGGTAGCAGGCGTTGCCACACCGCAGACAGAGGCAGCCAGGGGGGAGAAACTGCCCTTAGCATTAGGGACATTTGAGGCATGACACTAGCCAGGAAGTGAACTGGCAGAGAAGAGACGCTGGCACCACCACCAGCAGCAGCAGCATTGGAAAAGGCGAATAAGTGGGCAATTGGCGACCCACTCACCTGTTTTACCTCAGGGCAAAGCACCCAAACACTGTCAGTCTTAGACGTTTGTCAGCAGACTTCCAGAGCTCAGACACTAGGCCCTAGCGTAAGCTGGCCACTCCGGCGGAGGTAGCAGGCATTGCCACACCGCAGACAGAGGCAGCCAGGGGGGAGAAACTGCCCTTACCATTAGGGACATTTGAGGCATGACACTAGCCAGGAAGCGAACTGGCAGAGAAGAGACGCTGGCACCACCACCAGCAGCAGCAGCATTGGAAAAGGCGAATGAGTGGGCAATTGGTGTCCCGCTCACCTGTTTTACCCCAGGGCAAAGCACCCAAACACTGTCAGTCTTAGACGTTTGGCAGCAGACTTCCAGAATTCAGACACAAGGCCCTAGCGTAAGCTGGCCACTCCGGCGGAGGTAGCAGGCGTTGCCACACCACAAACAGAGGGAGCCAGGGAGTAGAAACTGCCCTTACAATTAGGGACATTTGAGGCATGACACTAGCCAGGAAGTGAACTGGCAGAGAAGAGACGCTGGCACCACCACCAGCAGCAGCAGAATTGGGAAAGGCGAATAAGTGGGCAATTGGCGACCCGCTCACCTGTTTCACCCCAGAGCAAAGAATCTAAACACTGTCAGCCCTTGGCGTTTGGGAGCGGACTTCCAGAATTCAGACACAAGGCCCTAGCGTAAGCTGGCTACACCGGCGGAGGTAGCAGGCGTTGCCACACAGCAGCAAGTGCAACCAGGGGGAGAAACTACCCTTTCCATTAGGGACATTTAAGGCATGACACTAGCCAGGAAGGGAACTGGCATTGAAGAGACGCTGGCACCAGCAGCAGCAGCATTGGGAAAGGCGAATGAGTGGGCAATTGGCGACCCACTCACCTGTTTCACCCCAGGGCAAAGCAACCAAACACTGTCAGTCTTTGAGCTCTGGAAGTCTGCTGCCAAACGTCTGACACTAAGCCCTAGCGTAAGCTGGCCTCTGCGGCGGAGGTAGCAGGCGTTGCCACACCGCAGACAGAGGCAGCCAGGGGGGAGAAACTGCCTTTACCATTAGAGACATTTGAGGCATGACACTAGCCAGGAAGCGAACTGGCAGAGAAGAGACGCTGGCACCACCACCAGCAGCAGCAGCAGAAGCAACAGCATTGGAAAAGGCAAATGAGTGGGCAATTGGCGACCCGCTCACCTGTTTCACCCCAGGGCAAAGCACCCAAACACTGTCAGTCTTAGACGTTTGGCAGCAGACTTCCAGAGCTCAGACACAAGGCCCTAGCGTAAGCTGGCCACTCCGGCGGAGGTAGCAGGCGTTGCCACACCACAAACAGAGGCAGCCAGGGGGGAGAAACTGCCCTTACAATTAGGGACATTTGAGGCATGACACTAGCCAGGAAGTGAACTGGCAGAGAAGAGACGCTGGCACCACCACCAGCAGCAGAATTGGGAAAGGCGAATGAGTGGGCAATTGACGACCCGCTCACCTGTTTCACCCCAGGGCAAAGCATCCGAACACTGTCAGTCCTTGGCGTTTGGGAGCGGACTTACAGAACTCAGACACTAGGCCCTAGCGTAAATCGGCTACACCGGCGGAGGTAGCAGGCATTGCCACACCGCAGCAAGTGCAACCAGGGGGAGAAACTACCCTTTCCATTAGGGACATTTGAGGCATGATTTCAGCCAGGAAGCGAACTGGCAAAAGATGCTGGCGGCACCACCACCAGCAGCAGCGTTGGAAACGGAAAAAGGTGAAAAGGTGAAAAGGTGACGACCCGCTCACCTGTTTCACCCCAGGGCAGTGGCGTCGCTACAGGGGGGCAAGGGGGGGCAATTGCCCCCCCTAGTTTATTCCTTGCCCCCCCTGTTGCCCCCCCGCCGAATTTGTAATCACCCAGGACAGTCCTTGACTGCTAACGACAGCATGGTGCCGTCGCTAGCAGTCCCAGTCAGGTGCTAACGACGGCACCATGCCGTCACTAGCACTATCTTACCTTGATGGAGGTCTATATATATATGTGTGTGTGTGTTTTTTCAGTGGTATGATTTAATGGTGGAAATTATTAATGCCCCCCCCAGTTTGACTGTGGTATCTTGTGTGCCCCCCCTATATATTGTTTGTAGAGTCGCCACTGCCCCAGGGCAAAGCATGAAAGTCTGTCAGTCCATGGCGTTTGTGAGCGGACTTCCAAAACTCAGACACTAGGCCCTAGCGTAAATTGGCTACACCGGCGGAGGTAGCAGACGTTGCCACACCACAAACACGTGCAACCAGGGGGAGAAACTACCTTAAACATTAGAGAGAAAAAAAATTAACTTTCCAAGCTAAGAGCTGGGTAACCCAACTTGGGCAGATTGAATTTAAGAAAGGCAATCTGCTCCATCAGATGAGGTGCCATGCGTACGCGCTCACTTTGAACAGTGGTTGGCGGACATGATAGAAGCTGCTGCGCAACCCATGAGAGTACAGGCCACACACTCTTCTTTTCATCCCAGTAGCTAAGAGGATCAACATTAGGCGCAGAAGGAACTTCACAGAGGTAAAGTTTGACCATTTCAGCAGCACTACTCTCCTTTCTGCTGCTAGCTCTGTCAGATGGTCCAACTATACTCCCAAGTGCCTCTTCCCAAAACGCAGCTGCTCCACTCAGCTGTGTTGTGCTGCTTGTGGCACTGCTGCTGATGCTGCTGCTAGGAGTAGCAGACCACATCATCTCTTCCTCCTCCTGCACCTCTCCCTCCTCGGACAGCATTCCCATTTTACGCTGCCAGTCACGCACCTTGTTGATCAATTGCTCCCGGTAGCTACTGAGAACATTAAATTTCAAAGCTAGCTTTCCCTTAATTCTTGGATCGCAAAGGCACGCTAGCATCATTTCGGGACTCTCTTCCATGCCTTTGCGAAGGTGTACTTTTAGCAGATCCTTCAGCTTCCTGACTATGGCTGCCTCACGGTTTTCAAGGAACACATCCATCTTGCTGCCTAGATGGAAGAACACTGGGATTACCTGGGCCAGACTGGCAGTGTTTGAGCTTAAATTTTCTGTGGCATCCCTGAATGGTTTAAGGACTGCCACTAGCTGGGCGATCACTGTCCAATCCTCCCTATTCAATGGAGATGTAATCCCAATATTGTGCTCTGAGGCAAGATTATGAATTGCCCTCTGCTGCTCCAAAATCCTCTCCAGCATGTCTAACGTGGAGTTCCACCGTGTACTGACATCCTGACGTAGGCAGTGTACGGGAAGACCTGACCTCTCTTGCTCTTCCCTCAAAAGTTGGCTAGCCTTAACACTATGGTGAAAATGCCCAGTGATCTTTCTGCAGCGGGACAGAACTACTGCTACCATATTAGTTCCTTCTGACATTGCTGCCTTCACTACAAGATGGATGATGTGGGCTGCACAGCGCACACCAACAATATGACCATCTCGCAGCGCTTTCACCATATTGGCACCTCCGTCAGTTACCACAAAACCAACTTCAACATTGGTGCCCGCCTCTGCTCCCACCCAAAGGCTAAACATTTTCCTCATTGCATGCAGAATATTTTGGGAAGTGTGCTTTTCATCCATCACTTCTGCATGGAGAAGGAAAGATCGGTAGCCTGCTGCAGCAGCTTCCTTAGACACACCGGGCTGCCACCAGTGTGCTGTCAAAGAAAGAAAGGCATGCTGGCCACTAGGTGTACTCCACAAATCTGTAGTGAAATGAACACACTGACCAGCAGCCTTGGAAAGCTCCTCTTTCACTGCTGCAACACAGGACCGATACAATGAGGGGACAATGTTCCTGCTGAAAGTGGAACGTGACGGAACTGTATATTGTGGAGCCACAGCCGCCATCAATTGTTTGAAAGGCTCCCCTTCGATTATAGAGAAGGATGCCTCTCCAACAGCAATGAACTGACCAATCAGTCGCGTTACTTTATTGGCCTGCTGTTTGGGCATTGACCTTTTGGATTGGAATGCCACAAATTGTTCCAGGGTGGGCTGGACATGCAGTGCTCCAACCTGCCTTGGTCTCTGGCTGCCAGCACTAGCTGCTGGTGCTGCTGCTGCTATTGGCTCAGAAGAAGCAGCTGTTATGGTTTTTCCACGGCCACCAGCTATGCTGCCTGCACTAAGTTTTACTTCTGCATCTTTCCCCAATAGCACAGCGTTGTGTTGAGTGCTGAGGTGATGCTTCATGCTAGCACTGGTAAAATGGCCAGACACTTTCCCTCTGCTTATTAGCTTCCCACAATGTTTGCACTTTCCATAGCGCCCTTCTTCAACATTTTCAAAGTGCTCCCAAATTGGGGCGCGCATAGCCTTGGAGTGCTCCTTGGGTGCTGCTCCTACTGCTCGAGGTGGATGAACAGAGGCAGAACTAGTGGTGGTGGGACTGGTGGTAACAGTACTGGCCATAGTGGGACTGCTAATTGCTTTAGATTTGCTAGGTTTTGCTGCTGCTGGTGGTGGTGATGGTGATGATCGTAGCGGAGAAGGTGGAGGCTCAGGGGAAAATTGTGCACTAGTCATTTGGACACTGCTCCCTGAGGAATCTGATTCCTGACCACTCATCTCCTCTACTTCCTCTGGCTCATAGTCTAGTTCTTCATCATTAGCCAGATCGAATGGAATTCCTGCTAGGCTGGAGCTAAGACTGATATTGTCGTGAGACTCGTGACTAGTAGGAGTGCGAGCAGGAAGAACAGACTCTGCACTTGGCCTCTCAGTCTCAGGCTCCTCTGCTACCTCGCTAGGTGGAGTTCCACTATGTGTAGCCCTCTCTCTAACTGTCTTTGTAAGGACTTGGTGGCTTGCTAGAGGTACTAGGAGGACATGGCGTGGCGGTACCGGTGGGAACAGTAGGCGCAGCACTAGTGGTGGTAGAGGCGGTAGAGTTGGTGGTGGTGGTGGTTTTCCCTACAAAGGAATGAGATCACTTTGGTTTGGGACCCCTCTGAGTCTTGCTGCTAATTTGGCTCTGCTTGGTACCTTGCATGCTGCTCGTGGATGGGGAAGATGCTGCTTGGGGCAAAAGGCACTTCTTTTTACTCACTGGGCTAGTAGAAGTACTAGTTGTGCTACCCTTTAACTTTGAACGTGCTTCTGGTGCTTTAGGCTTTCTGTAAAAAACCATAGAGCTTGTGGGCCTAGCCGCACTACTACTGCCTGCTTTTGGTGCCTTTCCTTTACTTGATGATCCTTCAAGCAATGCTTCCCCAAATGATAAGCGAGAGCTTGGCCTACTTGGCCGACTAGACTGACGCAAAGGCTGCATCTTAGAACTGGTGGTGGTGGTGGTGGTAGATGGAGCTTGTCCCTCCTTAGTCCCAAAAGGAGGGACAGGATTTTGTGTTGTGTGTGTAGTGTAGTGTTTAAAAAAAAAAAAAAAAAAAAAAAAAAAAAAAGGGGGGGATAAAAAAAATTAAAGACTTTGAATTTACACGGGCCTAAGAGCCTATCCTACTACTATGCTAAACCTAAAGCTATATTAGTACTCTAGTCTAACTCTAGGCAGACGCTCTCAAGCCCACTAAGCTAAAGTGAGGTTAAGTTATATATAATATTATATTATTAATAGATTAATCATGCATACTTTTTCCTGCATCCAGATCTAAGTACTCTGGTGCTGTAGACACAGTTGGGCACACATCCCTAGTTCCCTTTAGTTTTCCAGGGATAATACCTTCAGGGCATACAACTTCTGAAGACATGTTTGCAGAAGTATCCCCAGCATGCCTGAATCCCTTGGCTACCTGTCTGCCAGTACCTACCCAGGCCCAGTGTCCTACAGCTGCTGCTCCTGTCTCAGCTTCCTTACTCTACGGCAGGGGGTGCAAATGAGCGGCATGCGGGGCTGCCGACTGCTCACAGTGGCATCGGCAGGGTGCCCCCTCCACATCATGATGTGGCCCACCCCCCACATCATGATGCGCCCCCCCATTGAAATGCAATTTTTGTTGGTTTTTTTTTGCAGCCCGGAGGAAGCTCAAGTTTTCAGTAACTGCTCGGCGCCCCTCACTAAAGTCAGAAGTCAGAATGAGTGAGAGAATGAACAAATTAATTTGTGTATGAATAGTGTAAATGAATTAGAGAATAAATAAATTATTGTGTGGAAGAATTGTGTGAATGAGTGAAAGAATTAATGAATTTGTGAGAATGCATTAATAAATATGTGTAACTAAATTGTGTGAAAGAGAGAGAATTAATGATTGTGTGAATTAGTGAGTGACTGTAAAATCATCTGTGTGTATTATAGATGTAATAATAATTGATTTTTGGAAAGGTAAAGATGGCACAGGCAGGGTATTTATGAGATAAAAGGTGGCACAGGTAGCGTGTTTATGGGACAAAGATGTCATATGCTGGGCTGTTTGGGGACAAAGATGGCACTTCCTATTTGTGTGTAATTTGGGTGCTAGTCAGGTTCTATGTGGGCAGTGTGAATGCCGGGGCTGGCTTTGGGGTGTGAAACCTGTGATCTATGCCTGAAATTTAGGGAGTTTTATCTATACTTTTAATGCAGAGATTTTGTGTGAATTCCAATTGATCTATACCTGCAATGCTGGGTTTGTGTGTTATTCTGTTGATCTATACCTGCTATACTATGTTTCCACACATTATTCATGTATACCTGCAAATACGGGGCTTGTTTGTCTTATTCATTATTTTTTCTGAGCGGGTAGGTAGGAGGTTGGTATAAAAAAAAAAGGTGAAAAAATGCAGCCAAACAAAATTTCCACCTCTACAGTGCGGCGGTTTTCTGAGAAAGAAAAGCAGTTTTCATGATGTTCCTTTTTGTTTAAGGAATATTTACCGTATTTGCTCAATTATAAGGCGACCCTGATTATAAGACGACCCCCCAAATCTGAATATTAATTTAGGAAAAAAAGAAAAAGCCTTAATAGAAGACGACCCTATAGGAAAAAAGTTTTACCAGTATATGTTAATTCATGTAAACTATTTTTTTTAATAAAAGCTATGATTGAGAAAAATATTTTGGTTTTATTTCCTTCTATTTTCCAACCTGCCCCCCCAGTTATGCACATCTGCCCCAGAAATGCCTTATACCCCCTATATGCCACTGTGCCCCATGATATGCCTTTTAACCCCATATGCCACTGTGCCTCATGATATGCCTTTTGACCCCCTATGTGCCACTCTGCCTCTAGAAATGCCTTATACCCATATATGCCACTCTGGCATTAAGTGGGTTAAAAGGCATATTATGGGGCAGAGTGGCATATAGGGAGGTTTAAGGCATTTCTGGAGGCAGAGTGGCATTAAGGGGGTTAAAAGGCATTTCATAGAACACTCTGCCTCCAGAAATGTCTTATGCCCCCCATTTAACACTCCCATGCCCCCCCCAAACTTACCGGTGCTTCTGACTCTGTCATGCAGCCGGGGCAGCGTGTAGATGTCTACACTTACGCTGCAGCCGGAAGGAGGTGTGGCTAGTAGCGGGGGTTGTCTGCGTCCATCGCGCAGACCTTCCTCGACTGTCAGAGAGAGTTCCCTGCACCGGTGCCGGTGCCGCACCGGTGCCAGGAACTCTGATCTCTGACAGCCGGGGAAGGTCTGCGCGATGGACGCAGACAACCCCCGCTGCTAGCCACACCTCCTTCCGGCTGCAGCGGAAGTTGTCTACCCGAATCGCGTAGACACTGCCCCGGCTGCACACCGGGGACTCAGAAGCACCAGTAAGTGGGGCGGGCGGGGGAGACAGGAGGATCCAGGTCCCCTGCAGCTGCGGGGGATCTGGATCTTAGACGTCTCCTAGTCAGACCTGTTTGAGGTCTGATTATAAGACGACCCCGATTATAAGACGAGGGGTATTTTTTAGAACATTTGCTCTGAAAAAAACCTTGTCTTATAATCGAGCAAATACGGTACTTGAAGGTTTTACTTTGGCACACCACTACCAAAAGGTTGCCTACCCCTGCTGCTCCTCAATCTTTTTCCCTAAACTGAGGGATCAATTCTTGCATTTTTTCAATATATACACATATAGAATCATCAAAAACATATAATGCAATGCTCCGATATGTTATCCACAGCCTACCTCCTGCTAGGTGTAAATAGTTTTCAAAGAAGCAATAATGCACACAATATTGCACAAGGTATACTGATTTTCAGTTAGGATGTTTTATCATATTGCTTGGTAGCATTTTTTAATAATGATTTGCTGGCGGCACCAATGGAAAGCATATTTCCCAGCTGTATTTGTAAGAAGTGAAAATAAAAAGAAGACTGTGAATATACTGCATGTAATTTCTACCTATACCTTTTGACAGTTTATAGGTAGATGGCATAGTTTGAAATATCTCAGAATACCACACCTATGGAATTCTATTGTGTTTTCTGATTATTTTTTGATATTTTGCATTTCTAAGATAGAGTAAGTTTATTGTGAGTTGTCAGTTTTCAAATGAATTTTGGTTACTAGTATTAAAAAGTATAGACAAATTAGGATACTTCATCGGTATATTTACATCTTTACATATGTTGTATTCTCACTATCACCTTACTTACTGTAAATGAACATTCTATTAACATAGAATAGTGAGGCATGCACACCTGTTTCAGCTACCCCAAATAAATGATGCCCCCCTTTAGGCATTAGGATCACAGAAACAGAGGCTATGGAGTGGTCTAGTACCCTTAGGGCTAGTGGACCAAATGCATCTGTACCATCTCGGACCTGATCCTAAAACGTAAATGTGAACTAAGCATTCTCAATAATAAGCAACAATGTATCGTTTGGATACACAGAGCATTTTATAAATTCTTTAAAAAGTGTTATTAATATAATGTTTATTTTAATACTGAAATTTATGAAAGCACAGTAACATACACGATGGCCTTCCACAAAATGAAAAACGTCACTCTGAACATGGTGTTAGGGTAAGACTAACACAACATAAAGTAGTAACCAGGCTTTTTGGTGGGTGTATCCCAAAGTGAAACTTCTGGTTGTAAATGGGTTATGCGTACTTGGGAATCTTCTTTTTGTAGATCCCAATTTTAACCCTTTTGGCATGGATTTGGTCCTTTGGTGTCTCTACATATATGATGTTATTTTTATTTGGAAAGGCACATACAGCAAGGCAACCTTAATGATTTTAAACTATATGTTAATTGTAACTTTAACCACATTACATTCACTTTTGAATCAAATAGGGAATCTATCAATGTTCTTGATGTTAACTTTTACGTTAAAGATTCTCATGTTAAAACCAAAACTTTTTTCAAAGGAGTAGATGGAAATAGTTCCATAGACAGAAACAGTTGTCATCTTCCCTTGTGGTTAGACAACATTCCCAACGGACAATATCAACGTATTCACAGGAATTGCAGTGAGTTTGATGTTTTTTTGTGAGCAAAGTGAGATCCTTAGGGAGAGATTTTAGGAGAAGAACTATAACTTAGAAAGTCTTTTGATAGTAGAAAGTGAAATTGGGACACTAAATAGAGCCCACATGTTGCAACCAAGGGAGGTTATTTCTGCATCATCCAATTTGAAATTTGAAGTTTGTTTTTTCACTCAGTATACTATTAAGGCTAGATACATACAAGATTTTGTGTACAACTTGGAGTATTTTAAAAGAAGATTCAAATTTAGGCCCGGAGCGACCCTCTTATCCTACCATTATATTTAAGAAAGCTCTCCCCAAAACGCTATACCCCAAAACTACCTGGCTGGGTCAAAAGGTGCTTCCAGGTCAGTTGCTGTCAGATCTGCAGCAAAGCCAATCAGGAGTGGGCTGGTGATGACCAGATCTGCTCATCATGGCAGCCACTGAATGACCCCTCAGCCTAACTAAAATGACAGCTGTCAGGGATCATAAGGTAAAAAAACCCACTCACCTACACTCATTATTAATTAAAAGGAACACCCAAATCCAGCGAAGGAGACACACACAAAAAAATTGGCCCCAAACCCATAAAACATACCATCTTTGCAAGGAAGAAGGAGGGACACAATATGTAGCATTCATGCTGATACATACACAAAATGTAAAAGGTAGAGAGAAAAAAACTCTGGTGTTTCTGTTTGATTTGTTGCAGCAATGGTCCACTTCCTAATGTCATGAAGTATACATCCCTGGTTCAACTGTAAAAAAGGTGGGAGCACATTGCAGTCTCATCATTTAGGGAGTCTTTTGTGACTAGTTATGTAGACATACCACACTTATATGGTATCAAGAGTAATTTGCTGTGGTTTCTTTCTTGTAGACCAGAGTGTACCATTTTTTCCAAAATTTGTCTTATGTGAAAAGGTATAAAAAGTTGACCACTTTGCTTGCTCATGATTTGGGGGGTATGTCAGATATGTAAAGCTGACATACCACACATATGTTGTTGAAATCTTCAAGTGGTGTGCTTTTAAGGAACATACAGTTTGTGTGGATAATTTTAGTGTTTTGGGTAGTTGTCCCCTAAAAATCCTGAGGTACACATTTTTGGTTTACCTGTGCAAATTTCTTGAAACCACTCATGGTTTGAAGAACTCTCATGGACACGCTATACTAGCTTACCACACATATGTAGTATCTATGTGTTTGAGAAACATGGGAACATAGATAACACACATGTGTTTTCTTTCTTGTTTAAGTTAGGCCAATGTATAGCATGCACCTTCAAATATACCTGGAATATGAAAAAGTTGTTGAAGAAAACCTCTGTTCTTGGAACAAAGATTTGTGGCTGCTGTGGAAGACCTAGAAAGGTAATTCGGGTGTCTTTGAAATCTTCAACATTCAACAAAGTACAAAGTAAAAGTATAAAGGGGAAAATAGAGAGTGATATTCAGCGCTTGAAATAGAATATCTGGTATAATAACATGACTTAAAAAGGTATAATACCTTGGTGCTGCAGACCCAACAACACAAAGTAAAAGTATATTTTAAAAGAGGAGAAATGATAGGACAAGAGACTAGGGAGGTAGATGTAATCTAAGTAAGTTTTACCTCACTGAGAGGGTGGTAGAATAATAGAACAGCCTTCAAGCATGCAAGTGGTAGAGGTTAAGCACATATATGATAGGCCTATGGTAATTCTAAATATACAACAAGAACAACGGTTTGAATAAGGCTTGAGATTTTTACAGCAAGCAACTTCTGTGTGTCAATGTTTACAGAACTTGTAATGGTTCGCTAAATAATCCCACACTCTGAGTTGCTCCTTGATACATTTACCAATATGATCAGTAGTGTAGTTGCCATGTGCTTCAGAAACAGGTCTTATTATCAATGTTTTTTGCACTTGAAAATATAAAATAACACAGGGCATTACATCATAGAGTAAGGCAATATCACTAATCATACATTCTTGGGAAATTAATTTTATATAAATTCCTTGACTGACAGGCAATTTGTTGTGAACAAAACTAATTATTTTGTACTAAGTTGTCCCTGAAAATGTAAGATTATACTTTTTCTAAATCATGCCTTAAGGCTACAAATATATTTTCATTTTATTCCTGATAAATGTAAATGGATAACTATTACATTTTAGCAATTTCCTTATGATGGAACAAATTGTTTTCACAATAGCCATATATAATGTGTTATGAAGTTGAATATTAAAAGAAAAATACATAATAGATCAGCAGAGACCAATTTTGTGATGTTGAAAGGTTCATACTATACAAAAGATATTGTGTTACTAAATGCCCTCTCAATCATACCCCCAAGTATTTCAGGTTTCCAAATCATGGCACTTGTGTTGGGACTGTGTGATTAGAGATGGGGAGAGAGATTGGAGTGGGCAGGACCTTGGATAGCAGCGGGCATGGCTGGAGGTGAAGCCAACCACTCACTTTACCCAAAAAGCCACCT
Source organism: Sceloporus occidentalis (assembly GCA_023333645.1). Taxonomy (NCBI): domain Eukaryota; kingdom Metazoa; phylum Chordata; class Lepidosauria; order Squamata; family Phrynosomatidae; genus Sceloporus; species Sceloporus occidentalis. The sequence continues at coordinate 4,463,810 of JALMGF010000038.1, read as the reverse complement.
TTTAGTGCTAAGCTGCAGAGTGTCACAAAGTAGCCCCCGGTGAGCTTACAATAGATTTCAATGCAGCAAAAACACACAGCTCCATTGATCTGACAGCATCCTGGGGTGGTCAGGGGAGATTAGAGGATCTTAAAAATTAGCCCACAGTGGGGCAGCTGCTCCTGAAAATTGGAACTGTCCTGGCAAAAACCCTGAAACTTGAAAGGTATGCTCTCATAAACCCCTCTTTAATGTACAATTTAACAAGCCTTCATTAATTTTTTCAAGATATATATCTTGACTTTTACTTCATTTCTCGAACCTTCTATTCCTATGGGTGCCCTTTCATCTTTACGCTGCCCCTTTCACTTTCACCTTTAGGCAACAATCCAATGTTTCTTTGTTTATTAATTTATTGTTGGAGAAGCTACCAATAGGTCTGTTATGTGCACACTTTTCTGAGATGAAGCTTCCACGTTCAACTGTAAATGTGAGGCTTTCCTCTTTAGTTGAATCTTACATGTGCATTTGAACAACAGTTAAGACTTTTGCTGGGAGGAGTTAAGATGACCACATAATGTAGGGTGAGTACAAGAGCAACCAAGGAATTTCCTGCAACTCTCAAAGCCTCCATTTTGGTTGTTTCACTTAGAATTCAAGTGGTTAATTGAGTTAAGGGTTAATTTTTGGGTTAAATAACTTACATGTTCACTCTTGTGAGGGCCTAAGACTCGCCTGCAGAGGTAGACAAGGGCAAAATATATTTGAAAACATTCATTTTTGGCTCTCTCAATAGCAGAGGCATATCAAATGGGGAGTGTAAAGCGAGGTGTGTTGGCCAAGTCTTCCTACCTTTTCCGCTGAGCGCTTCCCCGCCCCTGTCTCCTTTCCCGCAGCTTTGTTTCTTCTCTTGCCTCTTATGTAGAAGCGCTCCGGAAGGCCTGGTCAACGGAAATGATACCAGGGAGAAGTAGACGAAGAAGCAGAGCTACGGGAAAGGAGACAAGGGTACGGAATTGTTTGGTGGGGAAGATAGGGAGAGATTGAGAGAGAGAGTGAGAGCATGTGAAAGAGAGTGAGTAAAAGAGCGTGAAATAACTAGGGTATTTTTAAATGCTAGTATTTCAACTCTTTCAATGCCTGGTATTTTTGTGTTAATTGCCTCCTAAGCTCTTTTAAAGCAGGCGGCCGCTGCCGCCATATTGTACATGGTGCACATTGTCGCTCCGGGGAGCTATCACGTGGGGCCTCTGCAGCAATTTTTGGTGTTGCTGAATGGCTCAATTTTGAGGCATTACAGAAACACTGTTTGGGAGAAGAAAAAACATGCCAGGCATGTCAACTATTGTTAAGGGGATGCATTTATGTGACTTACCTGGCAAGGGGTGTAAAGTGGTTGATGCTCTTGACTGTGTACTGTCAGTAACCAGATGTATTTTAAACGGCTACTTACAAAGCTTTTGTGGGCAGTATGAATTGTAGAGCAGATGGGGAGATCCTCCGATGTCTCCTGACTGACCAAGGGAGATATAAAATCGATGGAGCTCTGGGCTCTTGCTGCATACAAGGTATAAGTAGTATGTATTTCTACTGACTGTATCACCATTCACAACCAACCAACATAAAGGTAATACAATTCACCTGCCTGATATAGATGCTTTACTGCAGACAGAGCTAAATGATGCTAATGTGATATATATGTTGCTAAATGATGCTAATATATATATATATATATATATATATATATATATATATATATATATATATATATATATATATATATATATATGTTGTGACAGAAAGCAGGGGATGATAATGGAGGGAGTGTATATATCCCCTTATATTTTGCAGGGTTGTTACCCTCAATAGTTTTTACCAGCCCCAGGGAGATGTCTTGTTAACAATGGAATTGTTGGATGTCTGTTATTTGTGTATTTTGGGTCCCTGGGGTGGAGCACTTGGAGAGTAGGGTGGGCCAGTGCTCCACTCCACATTTTGTGAGCAGCCGAAGACCAGCAGGTGAGAATCCACTCCGGAGATTCACGGATACTCTCCTAGTACTCACTTGTTTCCACTAATTAATGGGAGAGGCAGTTAAGTAGTCTCCTGATCTCAGAGCAAGACAGATCATTTGACTCCCTGAGGGAGAGGGAGAGGGAGAGAGGGAGAGGGAGAGGGAGAGGGAGAGGGAGAGGGAGATGGAGAGGGAGAGAGAGGGAGAGGGAGAGAGAGGGAGAGAGAGGGAGAGAGAGGGAGAGAGAGGGAGAGAGAGGGAGAGAGAGAGATGCCAAAATTCTGAGTGCTGCCAATATTGCATATAAACTGTTATTTTTGTTTGTTGGGAACGGATAAGCCACCCAACTGCAGTTAGGTTGGAGAACCCTGTATTAGTTAGTGCTCACAAGAGCAAGGCTTTTTGTTTTGATTTATTTATTTTCTGTTATGCCTGTGGTGAAAAATAAAAACAGTAAGTAACAGTAAAGATTCCCGGACAGAGTACCAAGTGAAGGGGTATTGTGTCACTATATATATATATATATATATATATATATATATATATATATGATCAAATGGTAATAAAGCCAGGACTCACTGTCTTCAATAGATGCAAGATGCTAAAATATCAACGTTTCAGTCCAACTTGTGGACTTTCATCATATATTTAATATATATAATCAAGGTCGTCTTTTAATCGAGCAAATACCATAATACGATAATATTAGGGAAATTCAGTCCTGATCCAATGCGCTTCTCCTCTTTCACTGTCCTTACTCTGGGTGTACTTTAAAAAAAATAAAAAAATCTATAATATTGTGGTAATTCAGTCCTGCTCCATGGGACTGCATGTGCCTATCATCTGTCAGTGCTTGCCCGCCTAAGCTAAGAACCCTGCCACTACTACTACTACTGCTGCTGCTGCACCTTTTTGACCGTCCTTACTCTGAGAGAACATTTTTTAAAAATTCTATAATATTGTGGTGGAAATTCAGTCCTGCTCCACGGGGCTGCATGGGCCTATAATGTGCCAGTCTCTGCCTGCCTTGGCCCAGTGCTGTTGTAAGAACTTATGACCCTCTTACATTCTTTTAGGGAATGTGTGATGAAAAAAGCACAAATACAAGTGTATAGAAAAATGTATATTGATATTGAGTTAGCTCACTGTTACAGGTTATAAAACATATAACATACACAAAACATTTGATAATAATACAAAACAAAATGAATACTTAAGCACATTCTTGGGAACCTCTTTTAGCTCACAGGTTTCTCCCAGACGCCATCGTGCGCAGCTTCGTTCTGAGTCTCCTGACCCAGAACACTGCGCTCTCTTTTCTTGGACTTACTATTGCAGCCCCTAACTAGTCATTCCAGAATTCCTTGTACCTCTCAGAAAGTGGTTCACCCATTCCCTCTTACCAGAGATTTCCTGTATGACCCAATTATCAAGGAAACAGTCTATGTGAAAATGCATGCATCTATCTTGAAATACATCCCCCCTTGGGGGTATCCCATCTCTGTTGGAGCCTGTCAGGAACCACAAACCAGATGGAGACAGAAATGCAGTGCAATCACCTTTATTGAATATACAAAAATAATAATGCAGAGAAAATAATGTCCATAAGACGTAGTGAAAAATCAAAGGCAGGGGTCAAGAGCCAAATCAGGAAGTCAAACAAGCCGAGGGCCGGATACCACCTTACAGAAACCCAAATCTTCCCAAAAGCAGTATGCATAAAATGTAATATCACATTTTAAAGGCCCCCTTAATTTCTTTCATTCTTACATTTTTAATGAAAGGTGAGTACCTTTGGGAAATCCCCCCCGAATGTCGTTCCAAATCAAAAAGACCTCCGAATTTCATCTGATCCGAATGGCAGAGAAGCAAAATTAATTGCCTGAAAACTAATGCAGAAAAAATGAAACAAAAATTGTGCTTGCCATGCACAAATCTAATATTTGTGCCCATGTGTGTAGATGTATGTAAAAGTCAGACAAGCAAGGTGAACTATGAAAAAAAACAAAAACATGGTCCTTTTGGAGCCCATTGAAGTCAAACGATATGTAATTCAGGCTTTTAACGTTGTGGGCCATTGAAGCAAAGATGTTTTAGTTTTTTGTTTTTTTGTAGCATTTGTTTTTCGGAGGGCCTCTTTTCATCTCTTACAAGCAAGTGTATGCAATTTTTTTTTATTTGTGAAGTGCTAATGCGAGATGGCTTCAGTGAATTTTTGAAGTTGGACTCTTGTTGAATTTGTATACGTTTTCTGCTTCCATTTCGCATTTTTTTGACAACTTGCAACCAATCACACTTTGGCGAATAGACCTGAATATGTATTGATATCCTCTGGTTTTAGTTGTTGTCATTAGTTGCTGATAATGATGTATGTTTCTGCGCAGTCAAAAACTTGCAATGCCAGCAGTATTAATGTACTTTCAGTGCAAATGTTCACAGAGTACAAAATAGTCATGCTCAGAAATATACTATGATAAATAATAGAAAAGGCTGACAACTAAGTTTAATTATATTAAACACATTGTTTTTTTTTTCTGGAAATTACCCCATCCAAAGTTTTCTCAAATGTTTCCTCATATTTTATTATTTCAATACACAATAAAATTGTGTAATAAAACATATATGTGGGTAAATAGGATATATGTTGCTTAATAAAATTTGAAAACTTTCTTGACTTTTTTATGGCTATTATTTTGTTTTATTGCAAAATGTATATTTGCATTTACTGCTTAAAGCAATCATCCCCAAAACAAAATCCTAAAAATAAAGCCTAGTACCCAGTGCTACCCTTTCTCATTATCTCTCTCTTTTTCTCTCTCAAATATCTTTCTCTTTATCTTTCCATTTTATTACTATCTCTCCTTGTGTTCTCCCCATCTCATAACTGTCTTAAGTCCTGTGGTGGGAGAGTGAGGTCTGTTCCTGTTTCAGTGCAACATCAAGGTGCACACGGCATCAGTGCTGAGCGGTGGGATATGAACAGTCCGCTTCTGGAGAGAGCTAGCAGGTTAGTGGACACCACAAATCGTTAAGGCAGACAACAGTGTCCCTATATGGACTCCTTGTTGACTCCTGATTGCTGCCCCTGTCAAAGTGGCCTCTGGGTCCCCAGGAATAACAGGACTTGGGGCAGCTGCCCCTTTTGTCCCATGTTAAAGACCGCCCTGTTAGGAAGGCTTAACCCCATAACACAAGGTTAAAAGTAAAACGTTTGTTTTGTGGTTTGTATTTTGTCTGATAGGTAAAATCCTGCTTTATATAAGTTACATAACTGCACAATGACTTTTGCTACAAAGTTGTATGTATTATGGATTATGTTACATAAATATTAATGTTGTGGGGTCATATGTTGGATATTAAAAATAAAGTATTTGGAGCACATATGAAAAGTCATGTATTAACACAATCTATAATCTTTACATAACATGAAAATGTTCAGCAGGTTAATTACTTTATCACACAAAAAACATGTTTTGATTTTACCGATAATGATAAAGATAAACAGAAACTGGTTAAGCAAAATCATAATGCATTTCTTGTTTTTTGGTTTTTTTTGTTTACTGACAGAAGACATTTTACAAAGGACACAGTGTGTAACAACCAACATACTTTAAAGTTCATTTTCACATAAACATTGCACTATGTGGTTCCCTCAGCTTCAGATAATTCACAGTGGTTTTATTACTTCCAGCAAAGGTGAAGGTTATTTTATGATGCAGATGATGGTTTAACATTTGATAGTGCCTGCATCGTCCCTTGGGGTCTTGCATTGCTCCTTGAAATATACTCCATGATATCTATCTGTGCTGTTAGCACTTTGCCATCTGCTGCCCTAATGTGATTTCAGCAGGATACAAGCCTATGGCAAGACAGTATTCCAAGGGAACAAAATGAGATGTGCTTTCTGTATGCTAAAAAATAAACAAGTTTATCTTTTATCATGCATACTGTAATTACCTACCATTCTCACCATCTATGTGTCTTATATATCTACTAGAAATATGCAAATGTGCCAAAAATCATTGGGCTAATTTTTTGGTTCATTTTTGGCCCATGCGTTTTCAGACAATAATTCATTCAATGCCTATTTGTTTTGGACACAAATCTGGCGGCTTTTTGAATTCAGAAACTAAATTTGTTGTTCGATGCCTACATTTACTCTCACTAACTCTTTTACACTCTCATTTTGGTTCACTCTCTCTCTCTCTCTCATGGCCTCTGAATGTCTTCCTACCAGATCTGCCGACCACTTCCGCGTCTTGCGGCTCCGCTTCCACGTTTCACATCTTCTTGGTCTGCATCATCTTGTTCTCCTCCCTTCTCTTTTCGCATCTCTGTTGACATAACTCCAGACAAATGTCTGCCAAAATGGTGGAGTTTCCTCTGACATCCTCTACCCCGATCTTTTAATCGGGTGAGAGGATGTCACCAGAAACTTTGCCATTTTGGCAGGAGGTTCACAGAAGTTTATCTTACGGCAAAATAACAGTTTCTGGTTATGTCCCCTCCCTGTTCTTCCAAATCAGGGGAGCCACCAGAAGCTCCACCAGAAGTGAGAAAAGAGAGAAGAAGATGCGTGACATGGAAGCGAACCTGAGAGACACGAAGCCGAAGTAGTCGTCAGAAAAGGTAAAGAGACATTCAGAGAGAGTAAGAAAGAGAGTCAATGTGGATGAAAGCATGAGAGAATGATATTTTTTCTTAGTTTCCGTCAATTTCGTGGGGGCTCTGACATTTTTGGAGATTCATACAAATTGACGAAATAGCCAAATTTCGTTACATTAGCAATTCATATGAATCTGAATACACAAGTCTTACGTCTGCCATAAACATATAAAACCATTATATAGGATATATTTTAAGTTTTCTTTATCTATCTTTATTTATAACTATAGACATATCAGTATTTTAATGTAGCATAGTATCTAAATTGTCAGTTTCAATCACGTAAAGGGATGCACTGGTAATCATGTGGGGGGCATGTGGGGGGGGTGAAGAGTGGCATGGGAGTTCATTGGTTTTCTGGAGGCAGAGTGGCATATAGAGGGTTACAAGGCATATCAGGGAGGCAGAGTGGAATATAGGGGTATAAGGCATATCTGGGGGCAGAGTGGCTTATTAGGGAGGCAGAGTGGCATATAGGGGTATTAGGCATTTCTGGGGGTTACAGTGGTATATAAGGCATATCTGGGTGCAGATGTGTATAACTGGGGAAGAGTGGCAAATAAAAGGAAACAAATGATAGTTTCATTAAATATGAAAAAATAGTTTACATGTAAATAAATATTTACTAGTAAAACTTTTTTCCCCATAAGGTAGTCTTATATTTAGGCTTTATCTTTTTTCCCTAAATTAATATTCACATTTTGGGGGGTCATCTTATAATCAGGGTCATCTTATAATTGAGTAAATACGGTAATTAGACTTGTGCATTTGGACTTGTATAGACTTGCTTCTTAATGAAAATGACCTGTTTCATGTGTTAACTTCTGCGATGCTGCGTAGATAAGGTAGGCTAGATGGGGAAGGGACCAGGGAGATTAGTAAACGAAGACGAACACGCAGATTCTTCGTGTTGTGTCTTCATCTTTGTATACATTTTGTCGCTGCCATGTTCGTATGTTAGGTATTCGGGCTGAACAACAAAAAACAAATGCACAAGTCTGATTTTTATTATAATTAAAGTAGTACAGGGCAGTTGAACAAAAGACTCTGGATTGAAATGTATGAAAACAAAGAGAATTGGTGAGTTTATAAGTATGTAGTAGGGATTTACAAGCATTTACAGACTTGCTTTAATACCAACATAAAGCCAGTCTGCTTTTAATTACCCGCAACTGACTTTCTGAATTTACAGGCAACGGACTAGTAATCAAAGTGGTTACAGACAAATACTAATTGAAAAACAGATAATCTATAAGGTTATCTGGTGTTTTTTTTAAATGCAGGACTATACAGGTATAATAGGTTTTTAATTATTATTCCTAGAACAGTATTATTGGAAAAGAAAGAACTCAGTTTTTATTAAACTAACTGCATATACACATATAATTGGACACAAATGGCAATTTATTAACAAAAAAGGTTGCAAGAACCCATTTTTGTAATGCAAAGATTTTTTATCATGGGAAAAGAGTTATAGGTGAGCTATATATAATGAACTTATTTTTTACCACTCTGATTTGAGAAGGCTCAGACTACACATTAATTCACCAGAACACAATGTGCATTTTTAATGGGAACTTGCTGGTCTTCACCCCTGGCATTTCTTGTCAGATTCCAACCACTCTGATACTCTGACTCTGAATTTTCACGGGGGGGGGGGAATTTCCTCCTTTTATTTTGTTTATTTATGTAATAAAATATTTTTTTGCATCAATCAGCTGTCCTGGTTAGATCTGTCTTAATATTTCCTTATATTAGAATCCCAGGTATGAGGTCTTATGGAAATCACAAGAAAAAGAAACTACAGTATGAGGCTAGGTAAAATTCAGTTTTCAGTTAATGAGCGCATCTACAGCTAATTATTTATTATCTTTTATTTATATAGTGCCAACAATTTACGCAGCACTTCTTACAATACTTATATTCAAAGAGTATGACAAGACTAGAATTGAGAGATTAAGACAAACCGATACATTAGCTGGAGAGAGGGAGGGTGAAAGCTGAAGGTCCGGTGGAAGTAAGTTCTATATATACGAGTGAAATCTTGTAGATGGGAAAAGGAAGCGTTGATAAGTGAGCCTTAGCCCATGGGAAGATCTTAAAGAACAAGTATTTATTTATGAGTGCAGAAATGTATGAAGGAGCAGTGTTATGGATGGCCTTCTATGTTAGTAATAAAATGTAATTCTAAAGGTAATAGGGAGCCAGTATAGGATTTCACAGAGTGGGGAAGCAGAAGAGGAGCGGTAGTGCTAGGTTGATAAGCCTAGCAGCAGCATTTAGGACAGACTGCAGAGGAGAGAGTCAAGACAGTGGAATGGGAACCAGAAGAGTATTGCAGTAGTAAAGATTGGAAATAAGTGAAAGAACCAGAGTTTTTGTGCATTCTTGGGTGAGGAATGGGTGGATACGAGAGGTTTTTAATTTTTTTTAGGTACAAGCAGCAGGATCTGGAGAGGGACTGAATGTGAGGGATGAAGGAGAGGTTTGAGTCAAGGATGACTTCAAGGCATGAGAGAGACGGAGAGAGATCAGTAGAAGACAGGTAGGTTTGGATATCATCTGTACATGGATAATACTGAAGCTTTTTTCTTGAATGCTGGGAGGGAGGGTGAAAGCTTAATACGCAGTTGCAATCTGAAGTCAACCAAGTGATAAAATGTAAAGCAAATGAGGTGGAATGGAGAAGCCATACTTGCCCCCGTTTGTCATCTATATCAGCTCCCTCTCTAACTAAATATCCACAATAGGACTACACTGATTGACAAATGGATAAATGTGGTGTTGATAAATTAGTATACTTTTTGCTAAAAGTTGTTACGGTTACAGTTTCCTCCACCAATTTAATACTAATTTGCTTACAGGTTGTTATAGAAAAATTTAAGATTAAAATGTGTATAAGAATATTTACACCTGTACAGTTTCCCCAGTGTTTATGCCAGCTTTCTTGCTTAAAGTCAATATACTGCAGATTGAGTTAATTAAGGATGACTGCTAAACCCTTTCCTTAGAAAAGTAGCACAATGTACAACACACATCATATAGAACCTAGGAATAGTGTAAAGAACAATTAACATATACATTTACTCAAAAAAGTTATTGTCACATTTGGTAGCCTAGTTGTCAGTAGTACAATTAGGGTGCTTACAAACGTAAAGTCAAGCCTTGAATCAAATTGATACGATAACTATGGCTGCAGCGATATAAATAGCTAGTGATAAATGACAAGGTCAGTGTGAAAGGTAACCAGAACTCAAGCTCCCAAAGGAAATAGCAGTGACAATGTCAGGCATAATTGTAAAACTGCAATCCAATTGATAAAATCTCTGTCACATAACCCTTAGACAATACAAACAAATCAATTGTTTTAACCAGTATATAACCAGATGACGCATGCAAAAAACAGAAATAATGGCTAATATTTTCACCGTATAGAAAATTGACAACTATTTGGTGGGTCAGAAACAAAGGGGTACAGGAGGGAGAGGATAAGAGCAGAGAGAGGATGGGGCTGGCAAGATCAAAGGGAAACAGGAGAGGGTGGGTCAGAGCAGAGATGGGAAGGGAGCAGGAAGGATCAAAGGGCAACAAAGGACACCATCCTTGTGGAAATTCAAACACTGAGCATGACAGGGAACAATCACAGTGCATCATGTGCACTCTTAATGGACTTTACATGAAGCCCCACCCAGGATGACTGCCAGTTCCCAGTATAGCATACTCAATTCAGCACGCTGTAAGTGTGTTATAACTTATAGTGCTAAAATCCTGTACGTGAGAAGGGATTTTTTTTTTTTTGCAAGTTACAGACCAATAAGTACAAGTAACGTTTTTCTATTTTAAAACCAAATCTGGTCTTTCTGCCCCCATGTGCTATTTTGGACATCTTTGAAGCCAGCCAATACAATTTACCCCATCAAATCATTTATTTTTGAAAACTAGATACCCCGAGGTATTTCAAATGCTGATTTATTTTTAACCCTTTCCATGCATTAATTTCACTACAACCCTTTGTCAAACTTTGTGGTAAATTATGTTGTGTTTTTTATCACACAAATTGTAATTCAGGTCTAAATTTACAGCTCCTGGTATATGTCACTGTCAAACAACACCCCAGTATGTGTTCAGCAACATTTCTTGAGTACAATGATACCACCCATGCATGGGTATGTTTATTTTTTTAACAGGCCCTGCCATCTTGCGAGTGCGGATGTGCCCTGGGGGGTTTTCGGTGTCACTGAATGCCTCAATATAAAAGCATACAATGTATGGCTGCGGTTGACGCCACAAGGGGCCACTGCAGTTGTTGTTTAGGTGTTGCTGAATGTTCCTGGACATTGAGGCATTACAGCAACAACGTTTAAGTGAATAAAGCAATCTTAGATCACTGTCTAAGCTTGTTTAATGCCAAGATGTGCCAGGCGCGTCTTTGGTTGTTAACTGACTGTTTTGCGTGACATGTCTGGCACACCATTGGTCGTTAAGGTAAGGTTCTTCACACATGTTTCCAAAATTAATAAGGTCCTAGTTGTTGGGGTTCTAACGTAACTACATAATTAAGTGCAGAAAAGCGCATAAATCTAAGACATTAAGTATTATAAAAACACACCTTTTTTGTTGATGGAGTGGAAAAAAAGGTGCCACCTATATATATGAAATGGTACACACATGGAAGGATTAATATGGGGGTTAATGGAGCACCAAGAACCAGACCCAGGAGTCCCCAGCATACCAGGGAACTCTCTAGTTGTCAGTGCAACCGCATGCATCGCGGTTCTTGTCAGTCTTGATCCAGGTACCTTCTGCATTATCTGTACAGCAGACATTCCCAAGCACAATTCCACCTGATATATGTTGTTCCTGGAAGCCTGGAGCACCTGTTGGCAATGACTGCTAACACACCTTTACTAGCTGACTAATCTGACCTCTGGCTTCCTGATTCTTGGCTAGCACGCTGGATTCTGATGCTAATCTGCCTGCCTTAATATATGGTATGAACAATTATTCTTTTGCCTTAACTTTTTGTACTGGAACAACCCCTGTGTTCTGGTATGTTCTTTACAACACCTCCTTAGTGGTGCATGGGTGTGCGCCTCCCTGCTCCTGGGCTCCACTATAACCAGCCAGGCCGCTAGGTCCTGACCCTAAGTGATGCCCTGCTTCTCTGAGTCAGTTTCTTCTTTCTCTCCCCTACTACCAACCCAGTTCTCAGTCTCATCCAGTAAATGTTATCTGATGTTAGCCCTGCCTTTGCATGTAACTATCCCCACCCATTTGTGCAACTAGCTTCTCCCCTGACAAAAATTTTTTTTTGAAGTGAATATGTATCACCCTTGCTTTAAACATAACCTTCTAGTGTAATGTCCCAGATAGCCTCACCAAAGAAGAGTGCATATTAAAGCAATTTATCAGTACTTTAGCATGCATTCTGTAAAATTAAAAAAGGTTAAAACAACAAAAACACTTACCTTAGGGAGAAGCTAAAATTTTCTGTCTCCTCTATGGTCCAAAACTTTTCACTGCTGATTGGCTGCTTGAAGCATGTGCGATGTTCGCTGAGCCAGCACTGGATCTGGCTAGCAGCAGGTAACAGGTATATCACATGCCAGGAGATGTGTTCAGCTTGCATGGAAAATAGCTGGGGGAGGGAGGGGCAATTTCCTAAGGGAGAGAATCCATGTAAATTTAATGGGACCTCTCAGCTACCATAAGCATTAAAGTTCATATAAGGATGAGAAGAATATTGAGTATGTCCTAGTGTCAGGTTGCCATATCAATAGCTGCCCAATGCTTAATAGCCTGGAACCTTTATGAGCATTTAATTTACAGTAAAGGCACTGTGCCCATAACTAAGAGTGAAATAACCTAAGGACATTTGGAAAACATCACAATACTTAAGATTATTTGATATATATATATTAGATAGATACTGTATGTGTGTGTAAACTTAGTATAGATCCACAGGGTGCATCACAACATACATATGCATTATTTAAATACAATGTCTTACAAGGTTAAAAATGCTTTTTGCCAAGTCATAACAATATGCGCCTTAAAAGTGATCAGTTTAAATTAAAGATTACTTGTGTATAATTTATAAACTGCTTTTCTTCAAAGGGACACTACAATGCCTCATACCGAAGAATCCCTCCTTGCGTTTACAATAGGAAACCCATTAATTTAAAAGGACACGCTACTATTATTTGAATTTGATTGCTGGAACTTTCCTGTATGAAAGAAAGCCCATTTCAACAAAACCATACTTCTTTTGGGATGAAGTTTAGAAGAAATCTAAATTTCCATTTTAACCATACCCTCAAACAAATCTTTTCTTTCAATAAAATATTTATTCTATTTAAATTATAACAGATTAATTTTGTTCAGGGTTGTCCATGGGCTGAACGTGCTCTTGTCATGCTCTAGTTTGAGACCTGTTGCAACCAGCAACAAGCAGCAATGAATCCAAATCGTGGAGATGGGAGCACTTAAGGAAATGCACAAGATAAGTTAAGACGGTGTAGGTGCGATTATTTTTTTTGTGAGTGTGCATTAGTGTGAGTGTGTATGTGTGCATAAGTGTATGTGTAAATGTGTCACTGTGTATTAGTGTATAAGTATGCGAATGTGTATAGCAACAGAAAAAGAAAATGTGTGAACACGAGCAGCAGGAAAGTAACATTATGCAATTCCCAAATCACACCAAAATAGTAAATAATCTAAAAAAGAAGGGACTTGAACATGCACTCAGTGCATAAAAAATTAGTTGAATACAACCTGATATATATTTGTTATCCACTTTCCAGGTGGCATATAAAGGGCTAAACACTTTAAAAGACATAAATTATGTTTATGTGTTGTAATGTATACCTTTTTAAATTATTTATTGAAGTAATAATAAATAAAATTGTGTTTATTTAAAACTTATTAGGATATATTTTATTTGTTATCTATTTTATTTATAAAATCTATTTGTTAGACATAACAATTGAAAATAATTTCTATATTTGATGATTTCTATTAATAGGTGGAGATTACTGTAAAAGGCGTTGTCTTTAAACATATGTTTAGACAATAAATTAATTTGGGGCTGCCAAAATTTTTGGAATACTGTTTTACTCTCATAATTACTTTGATTATCTATTAATCTTTGTATTTATTATATTCTCCTGGCTAATTGTAATTTCATGACACTTGTCTAGTTTTAAGAAAGTTATTTTTCTTTCCACTTAATTTTTTCACTAAATCTGAATTTATCATCAGTGACCAGTTGGACCACAGCAACAAGAGGTAGTAAATATAATGGTGCTTTATTATTTGAGTAGAGGTGAATTTTGTCTCATTCAACATAGAAGAGTTTATCCCTTTTTTGGGGTATATTTCATAATTGTATATGACGGGTTAGGAGACTGCAACTTATAATGCGTATTAATGGCAATGATGTAAAAGGTATTTTTACCTGTAACCTTAGTATATTTTTTCTGAAGAAATGTTTTCACAAGAAATAATATTTTCCTTAACTATCGCTGTTGTATAATATGTAATTTTGAATTCTTAGTGAGGGTAGTGAGAAACGAGGGAGAGGGGTGTAGATAGTGAGAAGGGAGGGAGAGGGGGTAGATAGTGAGAAGAGAGGGAGATACTGCCTCAGTATATAGTGATAGGTGTTATGCTGTACCACCGTCATTGTCTGCCTCAGTATATAGTGATAGGTATTATGCTGTACCCCCCTCAATGTCTACCTCAGTATATAGTGATAGGTGTAATGCTGTACCCCGTCAATGTCTGCCTCAGTATATAGTGATAGGTGTTATGCTGTACCACCGTCATTGTCTGCCTGTCAGGGTCCTCAGCAAGGACCCCAACGAAGCGACTCACCTGAGTACCCGCCAATGGCGGGTACCAGTTCCCACGCCGCTGCCATCCTCACTGCTGCTCCGTCGGCTGCTTCGCCGTCTGTGTATAGATGCGCGCGCGCCCCCACCTCTCTTTGTGGATTCCTGAATGGAGAAGGCGGGGAACGCGTGTGAATGACGTTACGCACGGAGGCGGAGCGACCCCTGGTGGTAGCTTTAAAAACCAGCACTGAGTATCACTCAGTGCTCAGTTATTGTGCCTAACAGAGCTCTATTGTATTGCTGCTTTTTTCTATTGATTCCTGTTGCTGACCCTTGACTATTTGTATACCGTTTATGCTGACTTCTACGTTCCTGACCCATGGCTATTGAATATCGTTTATGCTGATTTCTCCGTTCCTGAACCTTGACTAATAAATACCGTTTACGCTATTTTCTCCAATCCTGAGCTTTGGCTATTTATTCCTGGACTTGCTGAATTGCCATCTGTCCTCACCGCTGTGAGGTATCCTGCATACTGGGTTCCTCACCTCGAATCCCCGACACTGCCTCAGTATATAGTGATAGGTATTATACTGTACCCCCCTCAATGTCTACCTCAGTATATAGTGATAGGTGTTATGCTGTACCCCGTCAATGTCTGCCTTAGTATATAATGATAACAGTTATGCTGTACCACTGTCAGTGTCTGCCTCAGTATATAGTGATAGGTGTTATGCTGTACCCCGTCAATGTCTGCCTTAGTATATAATAACAGTTATGCTGTACCACCGTCAATGTCTGTCTCAGTATATAGTGATGGGTGTTATACTGTACCCCGTCAATGTCTACCTCAGTATATAATGATAGCTGTTATGCTGTACGACCGTCAATGTCTGACTCAGTATATAGTGGTAAATGTTATGCTGTACAACCGTCAATGTCTGCCTCAGTATATAGTGATAGGTGTTATGCTGTACCACCGTCAATGTCTGCCTCAGTATATAGTGATAGGTGTTATGCTGTACCAGCGTCAATGGCTGCCTCAGTATATGGTGGTAGGTGTTATGCTGTACCACCGTCAATATCTGCCTCAGTATATAGTGGTAGGTGTTATGCTGTACCACCGTCAATGTCTGCCTCAGTATATAGTGGTAGGTGTTATGCTGTACCACCGTCAAAGTCTGCCTCAGTATATAATGATAACAGTAATGCTGTTCCACTTTCAATGTCTGTGCCAGTATATAACAATATAAGCTATGCAGTTTGTGTGGGGGTGCCACATACAGGATCCGCCCCAGGTGCCAAATACTCTAGGTACACCCCTGCAAGGTGATATCATTCTCATAAATCTGAAATGTTTATACAACGTGCTGTTTCACCTGTTGCATTCTTGTATGTGTTGAATCCATAAACCAGTGATTCATACCTGATTAAAGATCAATAATACACTCTATTTTATGTCATGATTTATTTTGACAAACTCTGAAGATGATGTTTCTGTTATATTTTGTGCTGCACCGACCATATAGATATTTTGTAGATTGTGTTTTCGCAATAAATAATATTTTCATTAACTAAAGAGGCCACATCACAGGTGACTTAATAAAAATCTGGTTCCCTTGTAACATTCTCTAGAATCTGTAATTTGTTGATGGTATCTTTTAGGTACGAAAAAGTATTTTGTACAATTGTCTGTAGGATATCATCTACATATCCTGACAAGTTACAGAATATAGAATCTATTTCTGATAGGTGGGTTATTAATGTCTATGTATTTTATTTATTATTCAATTTACCCGATGCAAATATTTTAACTCTTTCCATGCAACAATTTTTGTGAAGACATAGCACTTGTAGGACTTGCTCATATAAAACGTGTATATATATATATATATATATATATATATATATATATATATTTGGACTTTTTTGGTGACAGTGGGGAATTATTTTTACATGTTACCAATTTTTTTTTTTTTTTTAATATTTTACTAATCACATTGTGATTAGTGAGCTGGGCTCCTTTGACTTGCAGTACCTGCATTCAACTTGCAGGGGGTTGAATGCAGGTACTGGAGGATCTGGGTAGACGCTCTGTGAACTCATTGATCTGACAGTTGGCACTGCCATCTTGTGGTGATCGGGGTAGGGGAGGTTGTGTTGCTGACATGTCAGCCACACCGATTATGCCCCTAGAAATGCCTTATACCCCCTATATGCAACTCTGCCTCCCAGATATGCTTAATACCCCCATATGCCACTCTGCCTCCCTGATATGCCACTCTGCCCCAATGATATGCAGACAACCTCCGCTTCCGCCTGGCACTTCCACTGGAGCTTCTATGATGGAGCACTAGAAGGTCATATCACGCCGACGCTCCGTAATAGAAGCCCCGGCAGCAGCAGAGGTTGCTTGCACGCATCGCGCAGACATCCACCGGCTGACAGAGAGAGGATCCAGGTCCCCTCCAGCACTGCGGGGGATCTGGATCTTAGTCTTATAGTCAGACCTCTATTCGAGATCTGTTTGTAAGACAGCCTTGAATATAAGACGAGGGATATTTTTCAGAGTATTTGCTCTCAAAAAACTTGCCTTATTTTCGAGCAAATACGGTATGTCTCAAAGGGCGTTTTAGATGTTTACAATAGGCAAGCGTGGCTTTCCAAAAAGCAGTTACCTGGGAACATTGTCAAAAGCAAGTGTATAAATCAGCTTTAAGGGCATTACATTTCAGGCAGTTCAAATCATCTCTATAACACATTTGGAAGAGATGCAGAGGAGAAAAGTAAGCATGATGAAGCACATCTGAGTAAAGTGCAGTAGGTATTGCCTTGCTTGTAGCATCTATGAGCCTCTCCTTTGTAATGAAGGTAAGTATTGTACTTCTCTCAAAATAGAATGTATGATTGCTGATGAACATGGACAACTAGAAGCTGTTCGAATCAAAATATCTAGGGTGCTATCCCAATCCCTGGGGATAAAACATTGAATTTGGGACGTAATGTAACTATGCATTTGGAAGTATACAAACAGAGATATTGGAAATTCTGGCATTAAGGCCCTTATCTCCTGAAATGTACATATTTTCTTTGTCGTTCAGTTAGTCAATTGTATGTACCCATAGGGTATACATTAGGAGCATAGTTGTCAATTCACCATTACATGTATTGACAACTACTTCCAAGATGATATATCTACCCTCTGGATCCATGGTGCTGTATTCAATCATATATTGTAATAATTGGCTGTTTTAGTGTCAAGTTTGGCCAATGCCATATCAATGGTGGATTTTAATAAATTTCACATTTGAGCTTGAGTTCTGGGAGAAGTCCATGTTGGGAGGGGAATCCTGTGACATATCAGAGGCTGGTTCTGGTAGAGGCTTTGTCTTCCACCTGGTTTCGGAGTTGACTGAGAGCTGGTTATTGTTGATTTTTTTCAGATAGTTTTCTTTGTGGTTTGTTCACAAACTTCTCCATATCACAAGGTAGATGTTGGTGCTAGCAGAGAGATATTCCATTCCAGTAGGGCTGACCTTAAAATCAAAATAATCACAGGGGCATCACAAATAATATATATATATACAGTATTATGTCACTAGCCTACGCCGTTGTATACATGTCGGATACAGGGGCTAGCACAATATCCAGCAGTGCCGACAGACAGATGTCTCTGTCTCTGTCTCTGATATAATAAGATATATAACATAATATGTCTGTATTGACAGAAATTCACCTCTGTATTTAAAGGTGGCGAGGGTCAGTCAGGGCCGGATTAACAGCATCATGGGCATGGTGCTAAGGATTTTGGTGGGCCTTTTTATGGAAATAAATGAAATAGACGGAATCTTAACTCCTTGGCATCGATGTGTACTGGATAAAGAGAACATAAGTGCTAGGCAGATAATATAGGATAGAATCCTATGTGATGGGATTGGGAGTATATCAGTACATAAAAAAAAGGTCATCATACACAAGGCGCCTGAAGCCACAATTTAGTGTATTCATCCTTTGATTGAAATAGCGTGAATAACACACAACCTTTACTTTTCCTCTAATTGATTTCTGGGCCAAGAAAGTTTTGTCCTCTGAAGTGACTACAAATTCAGGAGTGCGTTTTATCTCTGGAAAAGTAAAAATTAAATAGTTCTATTTATTCCTACAGTAAGTAAAGTGCCAAGAAACAGATGACCAAATACACACCAGGACACACCCAAAGGAACACACCCTTCCACACCGACACCCAAACACACACACACACACACAAGGGACAGGGTCTGCCACACAACACCCAAACAAACACACACACCAGGAGAGGCTCTGCCACACCGACACTAGGGATGCACCGAAATGAAAATTCTGGACCGAAACTGAAAAATTCAGGATTCAATTGGCCGAAACCGAAAATGACCCCCCCACAGCTTAAAAAAAATAACCACACTTTTATTAAAAGTAACACACCAAAATTGGACAAAAAAATCAATAACAATATTAATATATATATATATATATATATATATATATATATATATATATATATATATACCTATCATGCCCAGGCAACCAGTAGGTGCTGGAACCTGGACATGACAGGAGTGTGATTGCTGTTAGCAATCATATATATTTAATATAGCAATCACACTCCTATCATGCACAAGCAGCCACATTCGGAAATGAACATTCATCCGGCACTGTATCCGGGGACATGTGCAGGGACATACCATATTTGCTCGATTATAAGACGAGGTTTTTTTCAGAGCAAATGCTCTGAAAAATACCCCTCGTCTTGTAATCAAGGTCGTCTTCTAATCAAATGAGGTCTGACTATTAGACTAAGCTCCAGATCCCCCGCATCACTGCAGGGGACCTGGATCCTCCTGTATGGTAACCTCAGCTGCTGCCGGCGTCTATCACTGAGCGCCGGCGAAAGTGCCGGCAGCAGCCGAGGTTGCATACGCGCGTACCTTCCTACTCCCGGGATAGCCCACCCACTGCGGGAAAGCAGAGCCAGTTGGGGAGATTGCTCCATAAGCAGGACCAGGACACGGCGGCACTGTGCCGTCCCAAAACGGATCCGGTAGACCTCTTCAATTTTCTGGAGGAGGCAGGGCCTAGCGGGGTCACACAGCGTCATGCCCTAATCCTGTGGGAGCTGCAGCAAGCGCCTGCGGAGGCATCGTGGTGAGTGAAGTGCCTGAGTGGGTATATTAGTGTCTGGGTATCTAAGTGTCTGGGTGGGTAGGTAAGTGTCTGGGTGGGTAGCTAAGTGTCTCAGTGGGTAGCTAAGTGTCTCAGTGGGTAGGTAAGTGTCTGGGTGGGTAGTTAAGTGTCTGGGTGGGTAGGTACGTGTCTCAGTGGGTAGATAAGTGTCTGGGTGGGTATATTAGTGTCTGGGTATGTAAGTGTCCCCCTATATGCCACTCTGTCCCATGATATGCCTTTTAACCCCTTATATGCCAGAGTGGCATATAGGGGTATAAGGCATTTCTGGAGGCAGAGTGGCATATGGGGGTTAAAAGGCATAACATGGGGCAGAGTGGCATATAGGAGGGTAAAGGGCATGCCTGGGGCAGATGTGCATAACTGGGGGCAGATATGCATAATTGGGGCAGATGAGCATAACTGGGGGCAGATGAGCATAACTGGGGGCAGATGTGTATAACTGGGGCAAATGAGCATAACTGGGGGCAGGTTGGTAAATAAAAGGAAATTAAAAACAAAAAAATAGTTTACATGAATTAATATTTACTAGTAAAACTTTTTTCCTATAGGGTCATCTTATAATCAGGCTTTTTCTTTTTTTCCTAAATTAATATTCAGATTTCGGGGGGTGGTCTTATAATCAGGGTCGTCTTATAATCGAGTAAATACGGTAATTTGTCCTCAATCAGGGGACTGTCCCCAGAAACCGGGGACGTCTGGTCACCCTACTTTACAGTAAATGTGGAGACTACCCATGTTCTAGATTACATTTTTTTATATTTTCAATATGGCAATTTGATAGCACAAGCCAGGCTTAAAGCTTATAATAATTATATGAAATGTCACATCAATATTTATTTAACTTGGCAAACAATCTGAATACAGAATGTGTCTTGTTTAATCAGCTGAATAGCTTAATAATAAAAAAAAATGCATTTTATTTTTAAGCAAATATTGTTATCTAATATTCTTAAAGTCTGTATGTGCAAATTATTAAAAAGGAACAGTTTCCTAGCTACCCCTGTATAAGAAATATCAAACTACAACATATCTAGTTGTGTATTTCAAAAATTACCATTTATATGCTCAATATTTATATCCCTCTTTATACTACAATTCAGTTTCTTCTTGACTGTATGATCAAACACTTGGGAAAAAAACAAGGATAATCAACTCTGTAATTTAACATAGAGATATAGATTTGATGGGTAAGAACTAGACTTGGGCACCAGGGGGCTCTTCGTGTTCGTCTTCGTGCTCATCTTCGAGGGGAAAAAAATCTTCGTATTCCGCGAATATTCGCCTGTTCCTGTCTTCTCTTCGGGCGAATATTCGTGGACATTCTTCGTGTTCGGTTTTTCTTTGTTTTTTCCGGTTAAGGGGTTAATACGGGGTTAACGCGTACCGCAGCAGCTCTGGCGCCAGGAGTTTAAATGTCCGTATGAGCAACTCTATTGGTCGTCAGCAGGGGGCTCGTCTGCCAATGGTTGATGGCAGACGAGCCCCCTGCTGGCGACCAATAGGGTCGCTCGTACAGACTGTTAAACTCCTGGTGCTGTAACTTACCCTGCAGATGCCACTGGTCTCCCTCCCTGTTCTATCAGTTAAATGTCCGTACGAGCGACTTTATTGGTCGTTCGTACGGACATTTAACTGATAGAACAGGGAGACCAGTGGTATCTGCAGGGTAAGTTGCAGCATTGAGGTTTTAATAGTCTGTACGAGAGACTCTGTTGGTCGCCAGCAGGGGGCTCGCCTTCCATCAACCATTGGCAGACGAGCCCCTTGCTGACGACCAATAGAGTTGCTCATACGGACATTTTTAAAACCCCAATGCTGCAACTTACCCTGCAGATCCCACTGGCCTCCCTGTTCTATCAGTTAAATGTGCGTACGAGCGACCAATAAAGTCGCTCATACGGACATTTAACTGATAGAACAGGGAGACCAGTGGCATCTGCAGCATTGAGGTTTTAAAAGTCTGTACGAGCGACCAACAGAGTTGCTCGTACAGACTTTTAAAACCTCAATGCTGCAACTTACCCTGCAGATCCCACTGGTCTCCCTGTTCTATCAGTTAAATGTCCGTACGAACGACCAATAAAGTTGCTCGTACGGACATTTAACTGATATAACAGGGAGGGAGACCAGTGGCATCTGCAGGGTAAGTTACGGCACCAGGAGTTTAACAGTCTGTACGAGCGACCCTATTGGTCGCCAGCAGGGGGCTCGTCTGCCATCAACCATTGGCAGACGAGCCCCCTGCTGACGACCAATAGAGTTGCTCATACGGACATTTAAAACAGACTTTTAAAACCCCAATACTGCAACTTAGCCTGCAGATGCCACATTAGATGAAATAGAAGCCACACTAGATGAAATAGAAAGCTAATGTTACCTCTCTCAGCTGCGGTAAAATATATAAAAAATAATTACCTGCAGAGATTACCCAACTAACAGGGATCTCAAGCATAATGTTTATCAAGTGTAAACCATTAAGCCCATCCTTGTAACATCATCCTGACCTTGTCCCACAGACAGTGGCCTACCCTTCTTGGCAGGATTGTTTCAATACAGCCACATTGGAGGTTTTTCGAGCATGAACTAAGGGCATGGCACATCATCTCAATTGGTTTTAAGCCAGTGTAACGGGTTCACCAAGTGAGCTGTAGTCACTCCCAGAGAT
The DNA here is from genome assembly GCA_023333645.1 of Sceloporus occidentalis. Lineage (NCBI taxonomy): Eukaryota > Metazoa > Chordata > Lepidosauria > Squamata > Phrynosomatidae > Sceloporus > Sceloporus occidentalis. The sequence continues at coordinate 4,441,429 of JALMGF010000038.1, read as the reverse complement.
CACGCAGATGTATCCTCCTGTTGTCCCCAAAATCACTTCCAGCACCAGTCAGCATACACACATACCTTCAATTGAGTACAGCAAGAATGAACATTTTATTGTTGTAACCAATGTTCCATCTAATTTTTCTTAGGTGGCGTGGGCAGAAAATTTCTCTTGTGCAAAGATGTTCCCAGAGCCAAAATTTTGTGCGTACAATATCCACGCCACATAAAGTATAAAAAAAAATAATATATTTTTTTTCTTTTTTTTTTATTGGGAAAAACTTGTGCGCACAATTTTTGGACGTGTGCGCTCTCTAAAAATACTATGTGCACCCGCACAAGCACACAGCTTAGAGGGAACACTGGTTGTAACACACCTGTCCCACTAACCAGTACTTGGGTGCACTTGAAGACTGGGGAGTTCGGGTTACAGGCGAGGACAACCATCCCACTCACCAGGGCAGGGAGACGGGGTCCATAATCTTTGGGTAGCAGGCATGCTTTCAGTCCTCTCCAGCAGCCCCAGTGACAAATAGTTCTGTCACACACTCCAGTCAGGATCTTGACTAGGCCACTCCAAAACCTTCATTTTGTTTCTATTGAACAATTCAGAGGTGGACTTGCTTGTGTGTTTCAGATCATTGTCCTGCTGCATAACCCAACTGTGCTTCAGCTTTAGGTCAAGAACTTATGGCTGTTCATTCTCAGAGAGCAGAATTCATGCTTCCATCAATTATGGTACGCCACCCGGGTCCTGAAGCAGTAAAGCAGCTCAGAACATCACATCACCACCGACATGTTTGAATGCAGGTATGATGTTGTTATTGTGAAATGCTGTCTTAGCTTTACACCAGATTTAACAAGAAGTAACAAGTGGTTTTCGCCTTGCAATTTTCCCACGAATGTAATTTTTGCACAGTCTCTTTCTTATTATGGAATTGTGACCTTAAATGAGACAAGTGAGGCCTGTAGCTATTTTCATGTTAGTCTAGGTTCTTTTGTGACCTCCTGGATGTGTCATTGATCCACTCCTTGTGAGGTTCACCACTGTTTCAAGTTTTATCCATTTTTAAACAAAGGCTCCGAACATGGTTTGCTGGAGTCTTTGAAGCAGGCCAATGCAATTTACCCCATCAAACCATATATTTTTGAAATCTAGACATCAGTATTTCAGGCATGAATTTTACCGCTACTGGCATATGTCAATGTCAAACAACACCCCAATATGTGTTCAGCAACATCTCTTGCGTACAGTGATAAGACCCATGCATGGGTTTGTCAGGTTATGTGGGAGGTAAAAGGCCACCTTTTCGAGAAGCATTTTTTGAATTTGGACATCTGGTCAGTCTGTGCCCATGTCCTATTTTTGGGACATCTTTGAACCCAGCCAATTCAATTTACCCCATGAAATCTTACATTTTTTAAAAACTAGACACCTCATGAGCATTTAACATGCCAGTATTTTAACTCTTTCCATGCAAGAATTTTTGGCCACATTATTAGGTATGCCTTGCTTCTACCGAGTTGGACCCCCTTTTGTCTTAACTGCCTTGATTCTTCATGGCATACTTTCTACAAGGTGCTGGAAACATTCCTCAGAGATTTTGTTCCATATGGACATGATGGCATCACGCAGTTGCTGCAGATTTGATGGCTGCACTTCCATGATGTGAATCTCCCAATCCACCACATTCCAAATGTGCTCTATTGGATTGCGATCTGGTGAGTGTGGAGGCCATTGGAGTACAGTGAAATTACCGTATTTGCTTGGTTATAAGACAAGTTTATTTTTTTTTATTTTTTTATTTTTTTTAGACAAATGCTCTGAAAAATGACCATCGTCTTATATTCGAGGTAGTCTTCTAATCAGACCTCAAACAGAGGTCTGACTACAAGACTAAGATCCAGATCTCCCGCACGCTGCAGGGAACCTGTATCCTCCTCTCCGGCAGCCTATGCGCACAGACAACCTCCCCTTCTGCCGGAGCTTCTATGACGGAGGGCCGGCATCACATGACCTTCATAGAAGCCCCGGCAGACGTGCCGGCAACAGCAGCGGAGGTTGTCTGCACGCATCACGCAGACCTTCACCAGCTGCCCCCACTAGACACCAAGGAATCTGAAGCATGTGGAGAAGTCTAGGGATGCACTGGTAAGTCGGAGGAGGGTAAGAGTGGCATATGGGGAGGGGGGTATAAGGGCTTTCTGGAGGCAGTGACATATAGGGGGTTAAATGGAATATCAGGGAGGTAGAGTGGCATATAAGGGGGTTAAAAGGAATATCAGGGAGGCAGAGTAGCATTTAGGGGGTTAAAAGGAATATCAGGGAGGCAAAGTAACCTCAGGGAGGCAGAGTGGCATATAGGGGGTATAAGGCATATCTGGGGAGCAGATGTGCATAACTGGGGGCAGGTTGGCAAATAAAGGGAAATAAAAACAAAAAATGCATTTTCTCAATAATAGTTTTTATTAAATATGAAAAAATAGTTTACATGTCAATTAATATTTACTAGTAAATCTTTTTTCTTATAGGGTAGTCTTATATTCAGGCTTTTTCTTTTTCCCTAAAATAATAACATTTTGGGGGGTCATCTTATAATCGGAGTTGTCTTATAATCAAGCAAATACGGTATTGTCATGTTCAAGAAACCAGTTTGAGATGATGTGAGCTTTGTGACATGGTGCGTTATCCTGCTGGAAGTAACCATCAGAAGATGGTCATAAAGGGATGGACATGGTCAGCAACAATACTCAGGTAGGCTGTCACGTTTAAATGATGCTCAATTGGTACTAAGGGGCCCAAATTGTGCCAAGAAAATGTGCCCCACATGCCATTACACTACCACCAGCCTGAACCATTGATACAAGGCAGGATGGATCCATGCTTTCATGTTGTTCACACCAAAGTCTGACCCTGCCATCTGAATGTCGCAGCTGGAATCGAAAAATTGGACAATGGAAGAATCCAGTCTTCCATTGTCCAATTTTTGTGAGCCTGTGCCAATTGTAGCCTCAGTTTCCTGTTCTTTGCTGACAGGAGTGGCACTCGGTGTGGTCTTCTGCTGCTGTAGCCCATCTGCTTCAAGGTACGATGTGTTGTGCATTCAGAGATGGTGTTCTGCTTACCTTGGTTATAACAAGTGGTTATTTGAGTTACTGTTGCCTTTCTGTCATCTTGAACCAGTCTGCCCATTCCCCTGTGACCTGTGACATCAACAAGGCATTTTCACCACACAACTGCCACTCACTGGATATTTCCTTTTTTCAGACCATTCTCTGTAAACCCTAGTTGAGATAGTTGTGCATGAAAATCCCAATAGAACAGCAGTTTTTGAAACACTCAGGCCAGCCCGTCTGGCACCAACAACTATGCCATGTTTAAAGTCACTTAAATCCTGTTTCTTCCCCATTCTGATGCTTGGTTTGAACTTCAGCAAGTTCAGCAAGTCTTGACCACGTCTACATGCCTAAATGCCTAAGTTGCTGCCATGTGATTGGCTGATTAGCTATTTGTGTTAACAAGCAATTGAACCTAATAATTGTACCAAATAAAGTGGCCAGTGACTATATATTGCCACTACTTATTATTAAACATAATAAATACACAGGACAATTATTTAGCTCTGACACTGTCACAGATATCATAAAATCTATTTTCATGATATTTCCAGTGATGTAAATGCATTCCCTGTGTTTTGTGTGTTACAAGTTCTCTAAAGCTCTTAGAATACTCTCTAGAGGTTAAAGTAGTTAATTTAAAAGCAGCTGCTGTTCGCAGCACTTTTAAGAGACTTCATTATAGTTCTGAAAAAAACATCATAGAGGTCCATGAATAATGCCATTTAATTTTAAAATATCTCTACTCTGACATAAATGTCTTAAATAGACATGAAGCACATTTGGTTAGGTAGTCTTGAATTTATAACACCAAAATTGAGGCTGTCTTGGTTTAAATATGTTCTGCACATTTTTGGAGTTGATGGATTGCTAGCACATTTACATATAATGAATATCCTATTACATAGTGAATTTTCAAGTCTACAGACTTATGTTTTAAACAATTTTAAATACATTTTGGATACTCATTAAGAAATTCAAGAAAATAGCTCAACATTCATCCCTTTCATCACAATTTGGTGAATTGAGCAATAGACAGAATAAAACTAATCAATTTAGAAAATACCAGAAATTTGGCAAAACTGAGATTAAAATATTACCATGAAGGTAATAGGACAGACATAATACTGAAAAACAAACTTTAGAAACAAAGAGCATACAATTGCATAACATGTATAATTGATAATTATAGGACATCTTCAGCACTTCTGAGGATATAGGTAAAGGTTTCTCAGAATTCTACCAAAACGATATCATTTAACCAACTGGAGCTTCTACAGAAGAGAAACACCAATATTTAAATAATGCCAATATTCCCAAAATAACTGAAAATGAAAGAAGTCCAAAATCTAAAAGGCCATTGACAAATGAGTTAAACAAAAAACACCAAGACCAGATGGATTTGGGAGTCTATTTTAAAAGATCTATACAAACAATATTAAAAACATTTATCGAAAATATTTGATGAGATTATCCAAACGTGACGTTTCCCAGATGAGATGCTAAGAGCCAATATTTTGCCAATCCTAAAGCAAGACAAAATTCCAACAGAGGTTTCTAATTATTGTCTGATATCGCTCATCAATGTTGATATAAAGCTATTTTCCTCTATGTTAGCAGATAAGATGTAAGAGATTATTCTGGCAGTCATACATCCAGACCAAATCAGTTTTGTTCCTGGTAGAATTATCCTGTAATAATAGAAGAAGACTAATCAATATAATGAATGCAACAAAAGAGAAAAAAAAACAATTCCCCTCCTGACCCTCTCAGTGGATGCCGAAAAAGCATTCAGATGGGAATCTATGTTCCAGACCCTTCAAGCCTTTAGGATGAATGGTTTTATTTGAAGAGCTATTTAATCCTTATATGCTAAAGCATCAGCAAAAATTGTCAGTATAAACTAGATGTGGGCGCTGGTGAAGTCTTCACGTTCGTCTTCATCTTGGGGAGTAAAAAATATTTGTATTCTACGAATATTCACCTCTTCCCATGTTCGTTTTGGGCGAATGTTTGGGTATGTTCTTAGTATTCATTTTTTCTCTTCACTTTGACCATTTTCTAGCCTATCTTAAGTCTTCCTTAGTCTAGCAGAGGTTAATATGGAAATCCGTAGGAACGCGCCAGGATTTAAGAACCCATTAGAGCGACTCTATTGGTTGCTAACAGGGGGCTCGTCTGGCATCAACCAATAAAGGGCAACTTCCGGGTCAACACCAGATTAAGAACGAGCAAAATCGGAAGCCAAGTTAAACGTCAGGAGAAGTTGGGTCAAAACGGGTAGAAAACAGGGCCAGGAAGCTGAGAAACATTAGCGTTGTATACACCACAATACAAAGGCCCAAACTGGAGTACAGATCAGGTATTTAAAGGCAGGACTAACAGCCAGATAATGTGGCTCAGCTGTCCCAAATAATAAATAATGGGTGTTCCTTAGAGGGTGGCCACTAATGGTTGCAGGTAGGCATAGCAGTAGGTATACAATAGACAGGGTCCAGGCAGGCAGGGTGAAGCCCTGATACAGATAATATTAACTCCCTAAAATATTTTTTTACAGATTGAACAATATAGCAAAGTATCTAATTGCAAACTGAATTTAAATAAGACTATTGCACAAGCTATTAATATAGCATTCATTAAAGAAACTGTACAAATAAAATATCTCCTTAGTTGTGATAAGAAATAATTTAACTACTTAGGCATTATAATAAATCATGTTTAAACAAACAAACAATTTTCTTAGAGAATTGAGTAATATTAAACTGTCTGAGTGGAGCCACCACCAGCAGCATTGGAAATGGAAAAGGTGAATCAGTGGGGAATTGGCGACCCGCTTACCTGTTTCACCCCCAGGGCAAAGCATCCAAACACTGTCAGTCCATGATGTTTGGGAGCGGACTTCCAGAGCTCAAACACTAGACTCTAGCGTTAGCTGGCCACTCCGGCGGAGGTAGCAGGCGTTGCCACACCGCAGACAGTGGCAGCCAGGGGGAGAAACTACCTTTACCATTGGGGGCATTTTGGGCATGACCTGCGAACTGGCACGGAAGAGACAATGGCACCACCACCAGCAGCATTGGAAATGGAAAAGGTGAATGAGTGGGCGACCCACTCACCTGTTTCACCCCCAGGGCAAAGCATCCAAACACTGTCAGTCCATGATGTTTGGCAGCAGACTTCCAGAGCTCAAACACTAGGCCCTAACGTAAGCTCGCTACTCCGTCGGAGGTATCAGGTGTTGCCAAACCGCAAACAGACGCAGCCAGGGGGGAGGAACTACCTTTAACATTTGGGACATTTTAGGCATGACTTTAGCCAGGAAACAAACTGGCTGGCAAAAGACACTGGCACCACCACCAGCAGAAGCAGCATTTGAAACGGAAAAGGTGAATGAGTGGGCAATTGATGAGCCGCTCACCGGTTTCACCCCCAGGGCAAAGCATCCAAACACTGTCAGTCCTTGACGTTTGGGAGCGGACTTCCAGAGCTCAAACACTAGGCCCAAGAGTAAGCTGGCTACTCCGGCGGAGGAGGCATGCGTTGCCACACCGCAAACAGACGCAGCCAGGGGGAGAAACTACCTTTACCATTGGGGACATTTTAGGCATGACTTAGCCAGGAAGCAAACCAGCTGGCAAAAGACACTGGCACCACCAACAGCAGAAGCAACACTGGAAACGGAAAAGGTGAATGAGTTTGCAATTGACGACCCGCTCACCTGTTTCACCGCCAGGGCAAAGCATTCAAATACTGTCAGTCCTTGACATTTTGCAGCGGACTTCCAGAGCTCAAACACTAGGCCACACACTCTTCTTTTCATCCCAGTAGCTAAGAGGGTGAACATTGGACGCAGAAAGAACTTCACAGAGGTAAAGGTTAACCATTTCTGCTGCTGGCTGTGTCAGTGGGTCCAACTATACTCCCAAGTGCCTCTTGCGAAAACGCAGTCGCTCCACATCATCTCTTCTTCCTCCTGCACCTCTCCCTCCTTGGACAGCATTCCCCTTTTACGCTGCCAGTCACGCACCTTTTGAACCAATTGCTTCTAGTAGCTACTAAGAATATTCAATTTAATTGCTAGCTTTCCCTTAATCTTTGAATCGCAAAGGTACGCTAGAATCATTTCAGAGTGCCACCTTGAACAGCCTCACGTTTTTCAAGGAACACATCCATCTTGCTGCCTAGATGGGAGAACGCTGGGATTACCTGGGCTTACATTTTCGGTGGCATCCCTGAATGGTTTAAGGACTGCCAGTAGTCGAGCGATCACTGTCCAATCCTCCCTATTCAATGGAGATGTAATCCCAATATTGTGCTCTAATGCAAGATTATGGATTGCCCTCTGCTGCTCCGAAAGCATCTCCAGTATATCTATAGCAGAGTTCCACCGCGTACTCACATGTTGTCATAGACAGTGTACGGCAGGACCTGCCCTCTCTTGCTCTTCCCTCAAAAGTTGGCTAGCATTAACACTGTGGAGGAAGTGCCCAGCACTCTTTCTGACAGAACTACTGCTGCTACATTACTTCCTTCTGACATAACATAGATTATGTGGGCTGCACAGCGCACACCAACAATATGACCATTTTGCAGCACTTTCACCATGTTTGTACCTCCATCAGTTACCACAAATCCAACTTCAACATTGGTGCCTGCCTCTGCTCCCACCCAAAGACAAAACATTTTCGTTATTGCATGCAGAATATTTTCGGAAGTGTGCTTTTCATCCATCACTTCTGCATGGAGAAGGAATGATCAGTTGCCTGCTGCAGTAGCTTCCTTAGACATACCGGGCTGCCACCAGTGTGCTGTCAAGGAAAGAAAGGCATGCTGCCCGCTAGGTGCACTCCACAAATCTGTTGTGAAATGTACACACAGACCAGCAGCCTTGGAAAGCTCCTCTTTCACTGCTGAAACACAGGACCGATACAGTGAGGGGACAATATTCCTACTGAAAGTGGAATGTGAGGGAACTGTGGAGCCACAGCCGCCATCAATTGTTTGAAAGGCTCCCCTTTGTTGGAAGGATGCCCCTCCAACAGTAATGAACTGCCCAATAAATTGGGTTATTTTATTGGCCTGCTGTTTGGACATTGATCTCCTGGAGTGAAATGCCCCAAATTCTTCTAGGGTGGACTGGACATGTTGCAGTGCTCCAACCTGCCTTGGTCTTTGACTGCCAGCACTAGCTGTAGCTTCATTGGGTCAGAAGCAGCGGTTGGGGTTTTTACACTCTTTCTGGAGATGGTACTAGTTGTTGTAGTAGTACCAAGGCCACCAGCTATGCTGTCTGCCCTATGTTTTTCTGCATCTTTCTGAAAATAACACAGCGTTGTGTTGAGTGCTGAGGTGATTCTTCATGGCAGCACTGGTGCAATGTTCGGACACTTTCCCACTGCTTATTCGCTTCTGTGACGGAAGCCTCTATCACTGGGACCACTGGAGAAGCCTGACTGCCAGCCTCCTCCCTATTGACTATGGGCCCTGGGTTTGTAAAGGCTTCTGTGGCTACCCCCAGCAGTATCCTCTCATCACTGGCTGAGGGGATTATCTCCAGTAGACAGCCAGGATCTGCCACCAGGGAGTGACCACCATTCTTTGATGTTTAATGTTGTATAAATCAGTCTCCCCCCACCTATTGTATTGTTAATCCCGTTACTGCCCCTGTTGTCTCTGAGAGGCAGGTTAAGGGGGCGGTTTGTGTCCCAATATCTTGTTTTATGTTAATGTGTGTTTTGCTGGATATATCCGGCTCTGTGTGTCTAAAATAAATCAGTCTTCTTTTGGTTTTACCCTACACTGAGTCTCGGCTAGTGACTGGGGAACCGGGGAAAGTGTTGTCCCAGACTAAGGGAGCACAAGACAGCGGAGATAGTCGGTCGACTAGCCAGCTCCGTGACATTGGTGGCAAGCGGCGGGATTTCTTCTTAGTCTGAGGGACACTTACTTTCTACCGGGATTGACCGACAGGACGGCAGACTTCGGTCGCCTTGACAAGGACATGGGTGTGGTATCCGAATTCCAGGGACTGCTGCGGGTCATCCTCTCCTGCTACACCACTGCTTTGCCTACAGAACAATACCAGAACCTGAGGCAAGTGGTTCGACGGTCAGTATGGCAGAGGGCTGTTATACGCCGGGGTCAGTGTCTTCCAAACTCCGAACAAAAGATTAGAGACCAGCGGGAACTACGGATGTCTTTCCTGGGACAGCAACCCCAGGAGCAATGGGTATCCGAATTGGACAAGCTGGTCCAACAGGAGGTAGAGCTGGAAGATCACTATAGGGCTCTGCAGTGGTATACAGAGCAAGCATATTGGGGAACTGTGAAAGATTGTTCTCCAGAGGGCTATGACTTTGGTGGCCCTGGATTATTATGGGATAGTCTTCAGGAGGATCAAGACTTCGGCAGCACAGCGGAGTGGCGGATTGAGGACATCCGGGATTTCAGGGAGTGGGACCTCCCAGATGCACTAGGACTTAAAGGTGATTTAGACTTTTTAATTACGCAGGAGTGGGAACTGGAGAAGGCATATAAAAAAACTGTTTGACCGCGTTCAACAGGATGCCCCAGTGTCCAGGGATTGTGTGGATTTTGTGGATGTGATTGAGTGGTCAGCTGAGGGTGTTGACCCAGGTGGGGTGGATGGGACTGCGGTCTCCACCCCTGAGTCAGAGGGATACTGGGCAGCTAATCCAGATCCGATACTGGAGCTGTGCGACTGTGCTCCACAACCAGATCCAGAGATTGTGGATCTAACTGATTTTACATCTGAGGATGTTAACCCAAGAGGGGTGGATAACACTGCGGTCTCCACACCGGGGGCCTCAGAATGCTGGGCAGTCTGCCCAGATCTCTTAGTCCCAGCTGAAGAGCTGGCAACAGGGCAGAGCGCTGCTGGCTTCTGCCCCACACCTGCAATGACTACAGGGATCCAGGGAGATGTGGCAGCCGGCCCTTCTCCCCAGCGGCAGCTCACATGTCCGGGAGCGAAGGAACTTGTTTTTCCTCCCCAGCGGCAGTGGGAGGAACCGAGAGATGTGACAGCCGGTCCATCTTCCCAGCGGCAGCTCACATGTCCGGGAGCAGAGGAACCGGCCCTCCCTCCCCAGCGACAGGCCGACCCACAAGATTCCCTAACCCCAGCTGAAGTGCTGGCAACCAGGCAGAGCATCGCTGGCCTCTGCCCAGCACCTACCAAAGCTGCAGGAGTTCAGGGAGATACAGCAGCCGACCCGCCCCCCCAGCAGCAGAACCTAATTCCAGGACCGGATCAACCGGAACTCCCTCCTCAATGGCAACAGGAGCACCAGGGAGGGGATGCAGGCGGCATCACTCCCCAGCGGTACCCGGGAGATGGCGCAGCCGGCCCATCTCCCCAGCAGCAGCAGGAGCACCAATTTTGGGAGGGCATTAATGGGCCAAATAAACTGACTGACTACGGAGTTAACCCGTTTGGGGTCTCATCCTATGTCAGTCCAATCCGAAGGGGGGAGAATTGTGACGGAAGCCTCCATCACTGGGACCACTGGAGAAGCCTGACTGCCAGCCTCCTCCCTATTGACTATGGGCCCTGGGTTTGTAAAGGCTTCTGTGGCTACCCCCAGCAGTATCCTCTCATCACTGGCTGAGGGGATTATCTCCAGCAGACAGCCAGGATCTGCCACCTGGGAGTGACCACCATTCTTTGATGTTTAATGTTGTATAAATCATTCTCCCCCCACCTATTGTATTGTTAATCCCGTTACTGCCCCTGTTGTCTCTGAGAGGCAGGTTAAGGGGGCGGTTTGTGTCCCAATATCTTGTTTTATGTTAATGTGTGTTTTGCTGGATATATCCAGCTCTGTGTGTCTAAAATAAATCAGTCTTCTTTTGGTTTTACCCTACACTGAGTCTCGGCTAGTGACTGGGGAACCGGGGAAAGTGTTGTCCCAGACTAAGGGAGCACAAGACAGCGGAGATAGTCGGTCGGACTAGCCAGCTCCGTGACAGCTTCCCACAATGTTTGCACTTTCCATAGCACCCTTCTTCTACACTTTCATAGTGCTCCAAAATTGGGGCGCAGAGAGCCTTGGACTGTGCACTTTTCGGTGCTGCTTCTACTGCTCTGGGGGGGATGAGCAGCAGCAGGACTAGTTCTGTTAATACTGGGAGATGGCACATTAATCTCACTCTCCGTCTCTAGGCTCTCAACAGTGCTAGTAACAGTGGTTGTTCTTCTTATTGGTACAGTTACAGTACTGGTGGAGGCACTGGTAGCTGTGCCAGTGCAAACAGGAGTACCGGCCATTGAAATGCTTGCGGTACTGCTAATTTCTTTAATTCTACCAGATTTGGTAGGTTTTGCTGTTGGTGGTGATGATAGTAGTAGCGGAGAAGGTGGAAAATTGTGCACTAGTCATTCGTAGACTGCTTCCTGAGGAATCTGATTCCTGACCACTCACCTCCTCGATTCTCTCCTCCACTTCCTCTGGCTCATAGTCAAGTTCTTCATTAGCCAGATCAAATGGAATTCCTGCTAGGCTTGAGCTAAGACTGATATCATGACTGGTTTGACTACTACTAGTAGTAGCACTAGCAGGAAGAACAAAGCCTAACTCTGCACTTGGCCTCTCAGTATCACGCTCCTCTGGTACCTTGCTAGATGGAGTTCCACTATTGCTAGAGCTGGTGCTTGGAGGAAATGGTGCGGCGGTACCGGTGGGAACACGAGACACAGCACTAGTGGTGGTGAAGGGCTGCATCCCCCACTGCCCGCAGTCCTCCCCGCGCCGTCGTCAGCACGGCACTCCGTCATGCCATCGCAGTGCAGGGCAGGGCAGGCTGCGTTATCAGTCCCTAGTGGGTCTCGTACAGCGACCCACATGTACCCCCATGGTGGGGATAGCAGGAGGGAGTGTCCTGGCCTATGTAGACCCCATCCCATTGGTGGAGATAGGGGAGGCAGAGAGAGAGGCTGGTAATCCCTTAGGGGGATTGCATAACCTCACAGGTGAGGGCAGAAACACCTGGGAGTCAGTGGGAGGGGCTTTATCTGTGGATTATAAAAACCCTGCACACCATTCAGTCTGTGCTTAGTTATTGAGCTCTCTGGTTCCCTTAGCCCTGCTCTGACCCGTTGCTTTGCATATTCAGCCCTTGCTATTTGATTGACCTCCCGGCACCTGACCTCGGCATTGTTTTCTGGACTTCTTGTTTTTCTCCTATCCTGACCCTGCTCATTTCCTGTTGTTGCACCTTCGCTGCCTGCCCTGATTCGGATTTGCCTCTTGGACTTTGTCTTTTGTACCTACACTCCTGCTGGCCCAGGGTGGCCCACCCTGCTCTATGCTCTCCGCTCCTGCTAGAGCTTTAAAAGCAGCAGCGCAATCTTTAACAGATAAACAAAAAACACACACAGCACTTATGCAGCTGGACTCACTAGCCCAACAATTTCACTTCACTGATGGACTGAGGTGAGCAAAACAATGAGGTCGATGCAAGATGTGCACTTACCAAAGAAGACAAATAGTTTCATAGGAACAAGAACAGGCATAACTTACAATATCAAAACATTTATAAGTTGTAACTCCAAAAATCAAGCACAGTGTATCCAGGGCCGGCCCTGCTATGGAGCAGAGTGGGGCAACTACCCCAGGCGGCACTTTTGAAGAGGCGGCACTTTGCTGCCCCAAACGCCGTTTTTTTTCTTGAAGCAGAGGAGAGAGGGGCGGCGCTTATCAAGTTTTCAGTACCCGCTCGGCGCCCCTCTCTCCTCTGCGAGCCCTCTAGCTCGGCCTCGGTGCCGGCTTGTAACGGTGAGCACCGGAATATGACGTCATTTCTGGTGCTCACCAGTGAAGCAGCGCGCACCGCGGCAGAGCAGGGAGACTCTCGCCGCAGGACTGCTGGAAGGTAAGTGAAGTACAAAGGGGGGGAGATAAGGTAGATAATAGGGACGGAGGGGGTAGATAATAGGGAGAGAGGGGGGTAGATTGTGAAACGTTAAGAAGGAAGAGGGGTAGATGAGAAGGGAGGGAGAGGGGGGGTTGATTATATTGAAATATATTGAAATTAATAGAGTGAGATTGAGTGAGAGAATACATGAATTAGTGTGTGGATGAATTGTCTGAATGAGGAAGAGTATGAATTAATGTGCGGATGAATTGTCTAAATGAGGGAGATAATTAATGAATTTGTGAGAATGTATTAATGAATATGTGTAAATGATTTGTGTGAGTGAGAGAATAAATGATTATGTGAATTAAAGTGTTAATTAGTGAGTGACTGTAAAAGTATATCATAGATTTTGTAGAATTTGTAGAAGATGGCACAGGCAGGGTGTTTCTGTGACAAAGATGGCACAGGCCGGGCTGTTTGGTGACAAAGTATACTCATGCTGGGCTGTTTGGGGACAAAGGTCTTATGTGTGTTATCTGGGTGCTTGTCAGGTTCTATGTGGGCAGTGTGGACGCCAGGGCTGGCTTTTTGGTGTGCAACCTGTGATCTGTGCCTGTATTTTAGGGGGTTTTACCTTTATTGCTGAGTTTTTATGCAAATTCCAATAGATCTATACCTGCAAGGCTGGATTTCTGTGTTTATTTGATCTCTACCATCAGTGCTGAGTTTACATGTGATTTCCAGTTGTTCTATACCTGAAATGGTATGTTTCCATACATTATTATTGTATACCTGCAACCTGCAAATACAAGATTTGTTTGTCTGATTCTATGCCTTCAGTGCTGAGTTCACATGTGAATTTCAATTGATCTGTACATGCAAAGCTGGGTTTGTGTGTTAATGTGTTGATCTATACCTGCTATGCAATGTTTCCATACATTATATATGTATGTAGTTATATAGGTTTGTGTCTTATTCAGTTGATCTATACATGCATGTGCTTTTTTATGTGTTGTTTATTTGATCTATACCTATTTTGTGGTGCTGGAGAGGAGGGAGTGATTGCATGCTAAGGAGCGTGAAGCGGGGCCCAAGTAAATCCTTGCATAGGGTCCAATTTTTTCACTATAAAATGTATTGGCAGCAAGGTCTAATAGTTATATATATATATTGGCAGCAGGATCTAATATTGATACATATTGACAGCAGGGGCTAATATTTATATATATATTGGCAGCAGGGGCTAATATTAATATATATATATATATTGACAGCAGGGGCTAATATTAAAGAAACTGCACAGTTTGGTTGTTATTTTGAAGTCATATTACTTCAATGCAGTGGCGACTCTAGAAACAATATATAGGGGGGGCACAGAAGATACCACAGTCAAACTGGGGGGGCATTAATAATTTCCACCATTAAATCATACCACTGAAAAAACACACACATATATATATATATATATATATATATATATATATATATATATATATATTGCCAAAATTAATGTGCTATGGAATGATACTTTTGTTATTGGACAATACAATACTTGATCATTCAACATGGGAAGCCTGAAGCCACAATTTAGTACGACTAATCCTTGAAATCCTTTAAACAACACAATACCTTAACTTTTCCACTAAATGATTTCAGGGCCTAATATTAGTCCCTGCTGCCTGTATATATATATATATAAATATATATATAAATATTAGACCCTGCTGCCGATAGCAGGTATAGATCAACACATTAACACACAAACCCAGCTTTGCATGTATAGATCAATTGAAATTCACTTGTGATCTCAGCACTGAAGGTATATATCAAATAAACAGAATCAGACATACAAATCCTGTATTTGCAGGTATACAATAATAATATATGAAATGTAGCATTGCAGGTATAGATCAAATCAATACATGGAAACAGCATTGCAGGTATTAATCAACTGAACAAGACATACAAACCCTGTATTTGCAGGTATACATAAATAATGTATGGAAACATAGCATAGCAGGTATGGATCTACAGAAGAACACACAAACCAAGCTTTGCAGGTACAGATCAATTGGAATTCACATAAAAACACGGCATTAAAGGTATATTTAAAACCCCCTAAATTACAGGGATAGATCACAGGTTGCACACCCCAACCACACTACCCACATAGAACCTGGCCAGCACCCAGATAACACATATAAGATTTGCCATCTTTGTCCCATATACACCCTGCCTGTGCCATCTTGGTCCCCAAGGCTCAAACATCCTGCTAGTGCCATCTTTGCCCTTCCACAATTATACATCTATGATGTTAGGGATATTAATGAGACAAAATAGGCAAAACCAATATTTTATCACACACGCAAAATAACGACGCTACCAAAGATTGTAGTTCCACACCCACAATATTAATTTAAGGAGATACCCTATATTTTATCTCCGATCCTAAATCCTTTCAGATCGCCGAAAATTATAATTCAAATCAGATATATATCACAATAATAATCAATCAAAAATATTTATTTATTGTGAATACAATTTATAAAATCTATATATGAGTCAAACAGTGCATGATATAAAACACGAAATTCTTAAAACATGTCAAATTGCAGTATATCCAAATACGGTATATTATCGAAAGTTATCAATATGAATTAGTACTTTATGAGTCTAACACAGCATTAATTTCCATCCTATTCAGCAACCAAAAATGATAATCAGGGCGGTAATAAAAAGATCACTAACTCTATTATATTAGTTTAACTAATATGACAATTTAAAATAATTTAATAATGTCCAAGAGTATTCAGTGACATTCCTAATAGATGCAAATAATGTCAAACTTCATCTACAGGTAAAAATACCTTTTCATTATTGTTATTATCACGGGTTATAAGCTGCAGTCTCACAAGCCGTCATATACAATAATGCAATATAGTACTTCCCAGAAACAGGGAATTCTATACGAAGAAGACAAAATTCACCTCTAGTGAGAATAATAAAACAATTATATTTACCACCACTTGTTGCTGTTGTCCAACTGGTCCTTGTAGAAGTTAATCCAGGTTCAGTGGCAAGAAATTAAGTGGAAAGAAATATAACTTACTAAAAGTTATATAGATTGGGACTCAAAGTAATTCTAAGAGTAAAATTATGGTGCCAGGATCTTAAGATTCCAATTCTCTGGGGTAAATTTAAATGAGTCCGTCAGGGTCTGTCTGTTTCAGGTCCGTCTCTTTTTTTTAAGGTCAGCCCTTTTCTTAATTATTAAAAACCTAAGCTTTTAAAGACAGGGCTTATTATCATAGCCTCCACCTCTTGATTGGAATTCTCCAATCATAACGGTGGGTTTTACCCATTATAATTAGGACTTCTACTCATATTTACATCGTTGTAATTTCTTAATTTACCTCCGAGAGACGCTCTGGTCTAAGAAATAACTTAAGACCATTACATATGTGTTAGGAATTTATCCTTGGTCACCTTATCTTTAGATGTTACCTCCTATATAGTAAATCAGGTCTTTGTAGTCACTCATATCTCCAGACGTTGCCTCCTAGGTAGTAAATTAGGTTTTGGTGGTCTTACGACGTATCCCCCATTCCAATTTACATTCCTAAGGATATGCAGTGTCTACTCCTTAACTTTCTCATGGAAGATAACATTAATTGGATCATATACACTGAATACTTCTTTGTTCTCAATTATTGAGGGAACAAAGACACACAGAAATAACCGTTATATGATTAAATAAAATAAAATGGCTCTGACTCCATTTTGTGCTCATGTAAAATACAGAATATATAGAATACATGTTTTCTAGCATAAAATATCTGACATAATCCCCCCTTTAGATTATGACAAAGCGAAATCCAGTTTGCTTTAGAATGATCTAAACAAGCGTCAGATATGTATTAACGACTTCAAACCATATCGTCCGACATGGGACGTGCAGGGGAATAATGCACAGATTGGAACACCTTTGCTCCTGTAAGAGAAGTCATTAATGAAAACTTTATAGTAAGAATAATTAGCCATATAAGAACTGTTATCATCATCAAACCAAAAATTATATCGCTATGGTATGACCAATCCACATTGTGTATGATATTGGTATCTTGTTCCGTGTACTTATATGCATCAACAGAAATATTATTCTTCCTGATAGACATCTGTATCGTATGGTTAGGCTTATGGTCAAGTAGATATTGGAGATCAGGATTAATGGGAATATCAAGATTTTGAAACGCATCAACCATTTGAACTTCCCCTTCCCAAACATCGGTACCAACAGGGTACAAAGTAACCTCGCCTATGGTAATCCGCGAGTCCTGGGGTACCTTGATCAATGACACGGGAGATGGCAAAGCTATCACCTTATTAGTCACCTGATCTCTCCGAAATATACTCATATTTTTGTACAGAGTACTGACCAACCATCTATCCTTTACCAAGATAGCATGTACTGGAGCATTATCACCAGTTTTTGTCATAGTTACTTGACATTTTTCAGAACCATGCTTAATATATTCAATTCCACATAAGGCATTGGTAGAATCGTATATAAAAGGATTCCCGTCACACTGAAAATTATTGTCCTTAAATTTGACACATTCTGTCAAAATAGGTATTGAATACCAATCTGGTACCCATGGTTGAAAAGCCAACACAGCAGGGGTTTGGATTCTGACATGGATCTCATCCTTCCATGTTCCAACATTATGTATGGTTTTCAACTGAAAAATATTTCGTGGGGTAACATACGGGATTGATAATAAGAAACATATTTCCATTTTCTCTGGATCAATGTAAAGAGGAAGAGCACTTTCCATTTCATAGGCCAGATTTAGTTGCATGGGTTCCACTGTATTGCCATCGACTTTCGTAATCATTTTACGAACTATATCATCTGAAACAAAATATAAAGAAATATGTCCTCTGGTTAACTCAGTCATTCCAGATTGCACTTCATCCAAAAATGAATTTGTGTGGAATATTATCGGGTCGTGCATAAACAAAAGTTCACGTTTGAATTGTTCCTGACTTTGGTGCAGATAAATGGAGAGAGAGATTAATTTAGAATGCATATTTGTGGTTACAATGGTGTCATTCACCATAACCATTAAATCGACTAAGTACTCTCGTTGTCGTTCCATTTCCCGATGAATAGCATTGATTTCTCCTTTTAAACCTCGAATTTCGTTCTCCAAAGTTTGAACAGAAACAGAGTTTGCGGCAGACATACCGGTTGCAACGACTGCACCTATGGCTGTACATACCAAGGCGACAATTAAAGCAACAAGGAATCTTTTAGCTCGATGATTCATTGTAATGGAGCTCGATACAAACGGCTTCCTGGCTTGTTCCAAAATTTCTTGAACGCGTCTTTGTGCTCCTTCAAGATGCCTCTGGTACCAGGCTTTTAATTCAGGGAGCTGCATCGATGAAACGTTGTACTGTTTTTCGATGGAGATCTTCGGGTCTAAGCTGACAAACACACGTTGTGTTAGGATCCTCTTTTCTGTAAGGATGAATCCAGGAGCTTCTTGGATCATAATGCCAGAGGATGGTCCAGGCTCTGCGATCGGTTCCATCCGCATCTCGTGACACAGTAGTAGTACGATCCAGACAATCGCCACATCCTTCTTGGACATCTTTCAGAACTTGAATCCTTGCCACCTCTTGTCCATGAAATTTCTGACTCTTTTTATCAGACAAATCATCATTGGCATGCAATACTGTATACAGCGTCATGCATTCATTAACAAGCCAGTCTAATGAACAATCGCTATCATAATCTCTAGCAAGATTTGTCCGAATTGGAGAAGGCATTGCATAGAAGAAAAGATCTCGAAATTCTCGAGAATCATATCTGGGCTTACGTTCTGTAAGAGAATAAGCGTTCTTTAGAACAGTTAAAAACTCTCTAGGACTTTGGTGAGGTCTACATTTCAGATTATACACAGCCTTTTTAGCAGCTGAGACAGTTTTATACTGTCCAAACTCTAACTTAATCTCATATTTCACTTTAGACCAAGATAGGGTTCGCATGCTTTGTAAACCTTCAAAGTAATGTCTGTGATGACTTGAAAAAGTCCACGACACATAGTGCTTCTTATGGATATCATCATCCATTCCCAAAAACTGCATTGCCCTTTCAAATGATTCTAAATGGTCAGCAATATTAGCTGTGCCCTTTTTAGAAAATTCAGCAACAGTCTCCTTAAGGAATTTAATTACCTTAGGGGCATCATAGACAGGTACGGGTAATTTCTTAGTACCCTTTTTCACTCCTTTAAAGTTACAGGAGCGCCCGTCTGATCTGTGTGTTCTGGCCGTATTGGCACCTTGTAACATCACAGAGGGTTCACCTGAAACATGACCTTCTGAATAAACGGAAGATTCACTATCACTTTCATCACTACTCTGATTTTCATCAGAGTCAGAGGAATCACGTGTATCAGAACATTTAACCTTATGATTCCACTGTGATTGGACAGAAGCCATCTGATTAACCTGTTCTTGTAGAGTTTGTAATTGCTTACTTATACTCAGAACAGCAGACTCTGTTACGGTGGTGTGGGTTTTAACCCCTTCATCACCTTCACCATACAAAGATAGCTTAGGCATTTGCACACTATCCTGGTTAGACAATTTGGCTTGGAGTTCTCGTATCTCCCCATGACAATTAACAAGATCATACTGACAATCAGTTACCCTGCTCTTAGCATCAAGGTATTGGCCATGAAGTGCCAAATGCTTATCATTTAAATCATCAAATTTTAGTCTCAACTGTTTGTACTCTGCCTGAGTATCATTTAACTGATCCAGGGCTGTTTTAGAATCTTGCAATTCTTTTTGGAGACTAGACACTTCTTTATTTCTAGTTTCACGATCTCGCAACAACCGAGAAGCCAATACAAAAAAATAGGGCCAGGATGATAAGATTAACCCTTCTCGCTCCTTCAAATCTGATGTTTGAATAATAGCATTCAGATGTCCAACCAAAGGTGATCCTTCAGACCATTCATTTGTTAGGGTCAATTGTACATTATCCTTAAGGGATTGGAGCCACTCTCCATAAGTCCCTTTGATTTTCATATTTTTATGATAACCTCTCATAATATCCTGTTTAATGTTATTAACATGTACCAGCATTTGTGCTTTATACATCGAAACATCTTCATCAGAAGCAGCACTCGATTTGCTAGATACAGACATGTTTTATGCACTGATCAGTATGCAATACACAGTACCAGAAATATACTATGTGAAACAACCGAAACTCACAACAACTACCGTATACCAATAATTTGAATTATTCTTTACGTGAAATATCTCAGCAGTGCCTCCAAGTATGTTAGGGATATTAATGAGACAAAATAGGCAAAACCAATATTTTATCACACACGCAAAATAACGACGCTACCAAAGATTGTAGTTCCACACCCACAATATTAATTTAAGGAGATACCCTATATTTTATCTCCGATCCTAAATCCTTTCAGATCGCCGAAAATTATAATTCAAATCAGATATATATCACAATAATAATGAATCAAAAATATTTATTTATTGTGAATACAATTTATAAAATCTATATATGAGTCAAACAGTGCATGATATAAAACACGAAATTCTTAAAACATGTCAAATTGCAGTATATCCAAATACGGTATATTATCGAAAGTTATCAATATGAATTAGTACTTTATGAGTCTAACACAGCATTAATTTCCATCCTACTCAGCAACCAAAAATGATAATCAGGGCGGTAATAAAAAGATCACTAACTCTATTATATTAGTTTAACTAATATGACAATTTAAAATAATTTAATAATGTCCAAGAGTATTCAGTGACATTCCTAATAGATGCAAATAATGTCAAACTTCATCTACAGGTAAAAATACCTTTTCATTATTGTTATTATCACGGGTTATAAGCTGCAGTCTCACAAGCCGTCATATACAATAATGCAATATAGTACTTCCCAGAAACAGGGAATTCTATACGAAGAAGACAAAATTCACCTCTAGTGAGAATAATAAAACAATTATATTTACCACCACTTGTTGCTGTTGTCCAACTGGTCCTTGTAGAAGTTAATCCAGGTTCAGTGGCAAGAAATTAAGTGGAAAGAAATATAACTTACTAAAAGTTATATAGATTGGGACTCAAAGTAATTCTAAGAGTAAAATTATGGTGCCAGGATCTTAAGATTCCAATTCTCTGGGGTAAATTTAAATGAGTCCGTCAGGGTCTGTCTGTTTCAGGTCCGTCTCTTTTTTTTAAGGTCAGCCCTTTTCTTAATTATTAAAAACCTAAGCTTTTAAAGACAGGGCTTATTATCATAGCCTCCACCTCTTGATTGGAATTCTCCAATCATAACGGTGGGTTTTACCCATTATAATTAGGACTTCTACTCATATTTACATCGTTGTAATTTCTTAATTTACCTCCGAGAGACGCTCTGGTCTAAGAAATAACTTAAGACCATTACATATGTGTTAGGAATTTATCCTTGGTCACCTTATCTTTAGATGTTACCTCCTATATAGTAAATCAGGTCTTTGTAGTAACTCATATCTCCAGACGTTGCCTCCTAGGTAGTAAATTAGGTTTTGGTGGTCTTACGACGTATCCCCCATTCCAATTTACATTCCTAAGGATATGCAGTGTCTACTCCTTAACTTTCTCATGGAAGATAACATTAATTGGATCATATATACTGAATACTTCTTTGTTCTCAATTATTGAGGGAACAAAGACACACAGAAATAACCGTTATATGATTAAATAAAATAAAATGGCTCTGACTCCATTTTGTGCTCATGTAAAATACAGAATATATAGAATACATGTTTTCTAGCATAAAATATCTGACAATGATACACACAATCACATTAACTCATGCTCTCCCTCATACAGACAAATCATCCACATGTTAACTCATGCTCTCCCTCATTCAGACAATTCATCCATTTTAAGAAACTACACCTCTTGGAGCTTCAAATGAGGGGCTACATGTATTTCTAGGACAAAAGTTGAGTGCACAAATAATTATGGAATATGTTGCTTTGGCTTGAAAATATGTTTTTTCTAACCATAACGACATGTTCATTTGTGTCTTGCGCACTCCAGGTTTGTACTAGAAACACATGCAGCCCCTCATTTGATGCGCCAAGGGATGTCGTTTTTGCAAATGTGTACTTTTTGTGCCATAATTTAACTTCCTACGTGAGCAGTAATGCCACGTCAAGGCTTCAACCCTAATTACTGATCATTCACACGCCTTTCATATCTCCATTCACTCGCAGAAGCACACACCATACTTTAAATACATTCACTCACAGAAGCACACACCATTCTTTCCCCTTACAATCCCAAATAAATGATGGTAAAGGGAGAACAAAAAAAATCACTTTTATAGCAAAAATAAGTTTTGCAGTAAAAATGCAAAGCGCTCCAGGGATGATATGGTTACTCACGTACCGCACAGGCTAAATGGCTGATTTTAATAATATTTGCAGTTCATCAGGATTTCAAAAATTGCCTCCCTCTACTGTTGGCAAAATTTAACCCCATGATCAAAGGGATTATAGTATTAAAAATTAGTATCGGCCATTTTTAAAAAGGGAATGTGACTTTTTATAGCTATATGATCGCTGTGGTAACATTGGCTACAACAGTGATCATTTAGCTAGAATACTTAAACTTTTTTTTTTTTAAAGTTAAACTACTTTATGTTTAAATAATTTAATTTGGGGGTCTCTAGGCAATTTTGATCTTTTTTTATCTGCCTTTAGAGACCCCCAAATCATTTTTTTAACTTAATATTTGTTATTCTTTTTTTAAAATCTATATACTGTTTGAAAGGTGAGGCGATTACCTTTCCAACGGTATATGTTGGGGGTATGTAGCTGCTTAGATGCCTGAGATACAGGCATCTAAGCAGCATGCCCCCATACCTCTTTAACTGACAATTGTTAATAAAGTTGCGCGGTGACGTCATCGCGTCATTGCGCGAGACGTCACCGGGCAGATCGGGTGGCCCCGGTGATGCCCTTCAGTGTGAGGGGCAGATCGCCGGGGTAGGTGGTGATGGAGGTCCACAGACCTCCATCAAGGTAAGATAGTGCAAGTGACGGCATGGTGCCGTCGTTAGCACCTGACTGGGACTGCTAGCGACGGCACCATGCCGTCGTTAGCAGTCAAGGGGTTAAAGTCCCATTGTGGGACTGTCCTGGGTGGTTACAAATTCGGCGGGGGGGCAATAGGGGGGGCAAGGAATAACCTAGGCCCTTTGCCCCCCTGTAGCGACGCCACTGCTTCAAAGACATATGTACATATTATGTAGATAAAAATGCATGTCTAACGCATATATATACACCCACACACATCTGACACTGTGACATATATTTGATCTGTGATCCCCGTGAGTGAAAAAATATTTTATTATTATATTATTTTATTGAGTTATTTCGAGGCTGAGCCTGGACATAATAATGTTATATTTCACCTTTCACCCCATGGGACATTTTGTGGCACTTTTTTTTATTATATATACTTGTGTTGGGAATAGCTTTATCTAGTATCTTTATATCTCAGTGAATAATTTTCCATTACTCCTGCTTTTCAGAGGATACAGCATTTGCCCTTGTCTAGCACTTGCATTCTCACCAGAATTGGCCCTAGCACTTTATTGGATAGTTTATTTCAGTGAAGAATTTTCTCTCACTTCTGCTGCTTTTTTGAAGATACAGCATTTGTTGTTTTAGCACTTGCACTTTCACTATAATAGGCATCAGCACTTTATTGGACAGTCTTTTTATTTGTGGATTACATCACTGAATCAAGTCAAGAACCAACACTATTTGAAGATCAACCAGTCTCTTTTGGACTTCCAGGAAATCGTGGAGGTTGTTTGACTCACAGAGCACTGTTGTTTTTTGTTATTTTAGATTGACAAGAAACCTAGAGGAGCTTAAAAATCACAGATATATATTGTGAGTGTAAAGAAAAGAGTGATATTCAGCTCTTAAAAGAGAAATGCCAGATATCTGGTGTAATGACACAACGTAAACAGGTATAATACCTTGGTGCTGCAGAACTATTCATGTTCGTTTCCATGTTCGCCCGAAAACGAATGCACAAGAGCAGGTTGGTGGTTTTACAATACCAGTGTCAAGGGATACTTGTGACTTTGCTGCCATGCCAAAACACTTGCCTCCTTCTTCGGCTGGTCAATAAGCTTTTGTTACCATGGCAATTACTACTGAGTGACTGATTGTAGCAACTATAGTTGCTTAGGATTGCTCCAATCTATATATTTAACCAATCAGGTCAACACTAGTCTAGTCTTTGTTGTTGTTTCCCTAATGTTCTATTGGGTTTTCAATCGAAGCCTTTAAATAACCCCATTTTAAACTGTTTGATGCTCATTGCTAAGTTATGTATGCGGTGTATTTGGTGCTTTGATTATTCATGTGGCACCTAGGCTTTTCAACTTTGTTTTTAATTATTGGCTTGGTATTTTGGTTGTATTTTGACCATGGCTCTCCCCTGTGACTGTGTATATCAGTCTTTACTTTGCTACTTGAGTATTACCTATTTACCTATTACCTATTTATATTTAAACACATTTGCAAAAGTTGCCAAAAAATAAACTTATTTTACCACATCACCGAATACTTTTAATTCAGTTAGTTAGGAGGTGCATTATTCCTTCAAAACCAACACAACTGACACCAAGATGAAAAATCTATATCTATCTGGCAAATCAGAACACTTACCCTTGATTAAATAAACTTGTTAAAAGTAATACAAAATATATGTATCTAGTCAGGGCCGGTCTTAGGATTGTGCAACCTGTGCGGCCTGTGTTTGTTTTTTTTTAAACTTTATTTAACATCCTCCATGTTAAATAAAGTTTTTTTAACTTTATTTAACACGGAGGATGTTAAATAAAGTTAAAACAAAAAAAACCCCAGTGTTTTAATTTAAGTCCCCGGCAGGGGCGCCGAGCGGTCGCTCATGAAGTTTTCAGAAACCGCTCGGTGCCCCTCACTCTCCGTGACTCCATCGTGGTGCCGGCGTTTCATGCTGAGCGCTCAGCTGTAAAGCGCACACCGCGCCAGAGAGGGAAGACGGACGCCTCCCGCTCCCACCGCAGGACTCCAGCAACAAGGTAAGTAAGGATAGGGAGAGGGGGTAGATAGTGAGAAGGGGCAGGGGGGGAAGGCAGTGAGAAAGGGCAGAGGTGGTAGATAGTGAGAAGGGGTAGATTTTTTTCCTTTTTTGGGGGGATGGGGGCGCCAGAGGAGTAGTCTGCACAGGGCGCCAGAACACTTAAGGCCGGCTCTGTATCTAGTAAGTACTTTGGAGAACTTAATACTAAGATGATCATATGCCCCTTTATTATGGGAAGGTCCATTAATTGAAACCTCTGTCCCAGTTACATTTTTGTGTGGTATCCCCTGTATATTCTTTTTTGCTACAATAGTGTAAAAAGGATTTACCAAAGTCATTACTTTTAAAATCAACTATAATTTAATTTCATAGCAGGTCATAGCACACACACATGAAGCATGCTTTTGTTCTGTAAAATATTAACAATTGCATAACCATAAAATAAAAATGTGTACGTTTCTTTTCTTATTTCAAGCTATTATATAATTATATAATTGTCTATGTTAAAACACGTATTCATAAAAACGCAACTGACATTCCTTCACAGAGGTAAGTTATAAGACAAAGAATGTATTTTGCTGTAAGATGTTGAATTGTTATGAGGAAAGGTTTTAAATAAACTGCCAATGTATAGTTTTAAAGATGTAATAATATTTTATATTTTAGAATTGTAATATGGATTTGAAAAATAAATGGGTCTTAAAGAGAACAGTATCATAACAGTATTAAAATATGTATTTTGAAACTAACATTTGTAAACTCTTACACAAATTGTATATCCTGTTACCAAAATGTAAAAAATATGCATTATGGAATATATATAAAAATATGCGAAGATGTTGGGAATATAATAAATGTACTCCCTGCCCTAAACCTTGTTCGGGATGTACGAAGAAGCATCTTCAATACAATCTGCACATGGAGGTTTGCAAACTTCATCCTTTAATTTGACTCCTGCTGCTGTTTCCCTTCATCTTTAATATGTTCCCCATTTAATTTAACTTTAAAAAAGAAAAGCTTTTCTTCACCGTAAGATTTATAAAAACATGTATGATTTTGAACATGTAAGTACAGTAAAACTATACTGAATCCTCCCTATATGTAAGCAGTGCAGTAGTAACGTTGTGGTTGATATCTTATGGTACATAACATGTTTAAGCATTGAAAAAGTAAGATGTCCTTAGTAAGGTTTATTATTGCTTAACTTTGCTTGTGCAGTGTGATTAATTAAGTCTTGTATAGTGTATGCATTTAGTTTTGTCTAGAGGAGGTTAGAGAAAAGATTTGATTGTCTGAGATGTATAAGAAAAAAATATACCCATTTTAGGGAAAGATCAATGGCTTAAATGTAGTATTTTCTGTGCGTTCATGCCGTCACGTTTACGGTCGTTCTAGGAGGATTAGTCACTCTTTCTTACTGTGTTTTTTTTTTCAATTTTGCTGCCATTTAAGGTTTTGTCAGATCACTGAATCAACCCCATAGATCTGATAAAAGAATCTAAGAATCATGCTACCCAACTATTATGTAGGACCTGCAAGTGACAAGCATATGACTTCTTACATATGGATATGAAAGAGATGAGACTATGAGGAGAAAACCTAGCATAGAGCATCATCATTCACTGGATCCCTGTCACTTTTGAAGACCTCATGGACAATGTAGGAGAGGGATCAATGCAGAGACGCACTGGTCAGGGGGGAAATTGTCCACCAGGTCGCCCTAAATCTAAACGGCTGTGTGGCCACGTACTAAAGTTGCTGATTCGCCCACTTGAACACCAGGACCATCTTTATTGTAGGGCAAAAGCCTGCAGCACCCGCGATCGAAGGGGTCACAATCAAGGCCGGAGATTTCCATTGCAGCTGAGAGTTTCAAAGAGGCTGTAAGACCGCCTCCGCCGGCCGCTTAATGGTTTTAAGGCGACCAGCGTGCCTGCACCATGCCGCCCAGTGCCTCACTGAGGCTCTTTATCCTGCCCCTTTGAAGACGCGACATGCCGCACAAGGGGGCGGGCACACATTGAACAGTTCCTTGTGACAGCTAGAAGAACATGATGAAGGAGAGCAGTCTGCAGGGGAAAGAAGCCAGCAAAAAAGTATTTAAAAAAAATATAGGGGCTGCCTTGGGACAACAATTAAATACAAAAAGGGAGTGGCTGGGGGGTAAAAAATGTGAAAAACCAGTGTCAAAAAAGTGTGTACAAGAAGAAATAATAAAAATATACTTTCCTTTCTCTTTTAAACCAGATACACAGCTGCAAACCCGTAATAACACTCTCCTGGTGTTAGAAAGTTAATTTTGATCCACTAGGGAGTGCTTGTGTTTTTGGTCGTTTTTTCAATTTGAAATAATAAAGATTGTGAGTGCATATACACCATTTTTCATATAAAAACTAAGCTTGACATACTATACTATCATAGTTATTTCTCTGTTTATTTTTCAAATTGAAAAACCGACCAAAAACACAAGCGCCCCCTAGTGGATCAAAAAGGGTGTTAGTAAACAACAGGGTGGTTGGGGAATCACATAAATCAATACACAAAGGGGGAATGGGTAGCTGGGGACATCACATAAATCAATCAAGGGTGTGGGTGCATAAATGCATAAAGGGGGCTGGCTGAGTGCACAAATACACATGGGAAAATACACAAGGGTGTAGGGGGAATACATTTAAACTAAAGGGGAGGCCTGACTGGGGCATCAATACACAAGGGGGAAAACAAACAACAAACCAGTGTGGAAAGCATTTTTTTGCTTTGTGTAGCTTAACCCATTCTGATGCGTGTTGGTGTGGCAGAGCCTGTCCTGGTGTGTGTGTGTTTGGGTGTCGGTGTGGCAGAGCCTGTCCTGGTGTGTGTGTGTTTGGGTGTTGGTGTGGCAGAGCCATTCCTGGTGTGTGTTTGGGGGTCTGTGTGGTAGAGCCTGTCCTGGTTTGTGTATTTGATCTTCTGTTTCCTGGCACTTTACTTACTGTAGGAATAAATTGAACTATTTAATTTTTACTTATCCAGAGATAAAACACCCTCTTGAATTTGTAGTCACTTCAGAGGACAATAAAGGCCAAGAAATCAATGAGTGGAAAAGTAAAAGTATTGTGTTATTTACTCTATTTCAATCTCCATATTTTATTAAAAAGGATTAGTTGCACAGGCATCCCATGTATGATGTTTTTTTTTGTGTACTGATGTACTCCCAATCCCATCACATTACATTAATATGCACTAGAAAATCAGGAAACGATGGGCATAGATGGTGCGCTGATTCAGTGGTGCAATGGCACAATCGTTTGTTTTCTATATGGAGGAATGTGCTCTGAAGAGTACTAGGGTGCAACCAATATGTCTGGGATCATTCTTGGGGTAACACATAGTCACATGAAAATTCTGGAATTGTTTTAAAAGAAAAAAACAATGCAATACTTTTGAACACTTGTTTTTATCTAATATTAGTAATGATTTTTAGTGATAATTCTATTTTAAGGTTGCTAACTCTAACTTGGAAATGCTCATTACTACTCTCTCCAACATATTCATTTTTTTCATATTCTTTTTCCATTTCAGCTTTACTTCTAACACCCTACCCCCACTTTTCCTGGTGTTTCAGATTACTTACCACAAAAATATATAATGCATATAATTTAAATGTGTTCATATATTTAATTATATATTAATAATTATATTAATAATGTAATATTTTTAATAATATTTTACCTTAAAAATGAAGCTAGCCTAGATACCCTTATACAGCTGCTTCTCAACTGACTTGCATCAGGCTTACCTCCTCATATGAAAGTGGTGCCTCATGTATCATGGTCAGCCTCAGGGCCGGATTAACGTAGGGGCTAATGGAGCTGCAGCTCCAGGCCCCTACCTGAAAATAGGCCCAGTTGGGGCTGGACTGACTGGGCTTATGTGTGGCCGATGCGGCCGTCTTACACAGAGTGCAATAGGGTCAGCTGCCCCTTGAGTCTGCAGCCCGCCACTCTTAGGGGCCCGGGCAACCCCCGCGATCACTTCTGCAGGGGCCCGCTACTTAACTGTGCTGTCTCCTGTACCGCCAAGGGGATGCAGGAACCCAGTGGAGTCACATCATGTACGTCACGTGACTCTGCTGTGCGTCTGCTTCCCCTGGGCAGTAAAACAGAAGTTGTTCGTAGTGCGAGAAACACAGAATGAAGCACTTAGCCCCTGCAGAAGTCTGTGAGCGGCACAGAGACATCTGCAGTTCAGGTAAGGGGTGGGGGAGGCTGTATGAATGAGTATGTGAGATTAAGTGAATGAATGAGGGAATGAATGAGTATCTGTGAAGGAGTGAATGAATATTTGTGAATTAGTATATGTAAATGAATATCTGAATGAGTGAATAAGGATCTGTGAATTAGTGAATGAATGTTTGTGAATGAGTGAATGAGAATGTCTGTGATAGCATGGATGTGTAAGTGGTAGGGCATGGCATAGGGAGGCTGTTTGGGTCTCAGTGCGGCAGAGCCTGTCCTGGTGTGTGTTTGGGTGTCGGTGTGGCAGAGCCTGCCCTGGTGTGTGTGTTTGGGTTTTGGTGTGGCAGAGCCTGTCCTGGTGTGTGTGTATTTGGGTGTCGGTGTGGCAGAGCCTGGAATAAATGTAACTATTTAATTTTTACTTATCCAGAGATAAAAAACCCTCCTGAATTTGTAGTCCCTTCAGAGGACAAAACTTTCTAGGCCCAGAAATCAATGAGAGGGAAAAGTAAAGATATTGTGTGATTTTATCTATTTCAATCTCTGCACATTATTAAAAAGGATTAATCACACTAAATTGTGGCTTCCGGCATCGCATGTATGATGACTTTTATTTTTTGTGTACTGATGTACTCCCAATCCCATCACATAAAATTCTATCTTATACTATCAGCCTAACACAGATGTTCTCTTTATCCAGTACACATGGATGCAGAGGAGTCAAGAGTCTGTCTATTATGTCTATTTTAATTATTTCCATAAAATGGCCCACCAAAATCCTCAGCACCAGGCCCATGATGCTCTTTATCCGGCCCTGGTCAGCCTGCAGGGTGCCCAGGTGTTCCTGTCTCTGCCTATGTCCTATGCAGTTGGAAAGGATGTCACTTGTATAATGGACAATCATCAGGTGTACCCAGGAGACATTGTCTCTGCAGTGCCCAATACAGCTTTAAGGGGCAGTGTAATATGTGTGTGTTCCCTTACTGATTGGTGTCCCTAGTTCCCCCAAATGGTACAGTTCGGTTTACTCCTTCTACCCCTTACTCCTTCTAATACCTCTTGCCTCTTCTTGTTCTTCTGCCTTCTTTTTTGTCTGCTGCTTTCTGGAATCAGCTCCATTAACCAGGCCTCCTGGAGCACTTCCACAAAAGGACGGAGCCTCCACATATCTGCGATTGGAGGAGCAGGGGCTGTCCAGGCGGCTCTTCCCTTTTGTAGAATTACTCCGAATTAGGCCGGAATAATGTAGATGGATAGCATAAGTGGGTGTTAGCGGGAGTGTTAGCATGAGTGTGTGTAAGTGTGCGTATTATACTTGTGCAGTCAGATTTGTATGAATTGCAGATTTACTGAATTTTTGTAACATCGATGATTCATATGATGCTGGCCTTTCGGAGTAATTCTACAAAAGGGAAGAGCCGCCTGGACAGGCTCTACTTCTCCAATCGCAGATAGGGTGTATGTGGAGGCTCAGTCCTTTTGTGGAAGTGCTCCAGGAGGCCTGGTTAATGGAGCTGATTCCAGAAAGCAGCAGACAAAAAAACTAGCCTAACCCCCCACAAATTGCATGAAAACGCGCTGAATTTTTGTGAGCCCTTTCACTCACACTCACTGTCTTTCTCACACTCTCTAAATGTCTCCCTACCATCTCTGCAACCACTTCCAATTCTGCTGGTGACTTCTGCGTCTATATCTTCTGCTCTCTACATTTATGCCAAAATGTCGTCGCTTGGGGTGATGTTCTCTCTCTTTGATCCTCCAATCTGGGGCAAGAACGTCACTCAAAGCCCCATCATTTTTCCATAACATGAACTGAGGACAATATGGCAGTGCTTGCCGTAATGTCCTGTTACTAGTATTCGAATCGGGGCAGAGGACATCACGGGACATGCCGCCATATTGCCTGGCGTGGAGATGCTGAGGAACATAGCATAGAGCAGAAGCAGAGAAAAGATGCAGAAGTGGAAGTGGTCAACAGAGAAGGTAGGGAAACATTTAGAGAGACTGAAAGAGAATGAGAGAGTAAGTGAGAGTAAATGTGGGCACCAGGCAGTGTTCCCTCTAAGCTGTGCGCTTGTGCGCGCGCACATAGCTTTTTTAGAGAGCGCACATGTCCAAAAATTGTGCACAAGAGAAATTTTCTGCGCACGCCAACTAAGAAAAATTAGATGGAACATTGGCACCAGGTAACAATTTTTTTTTCTGAATTCAAAATGCTTACAAATTTTTGGCTCAACTGAAGGAGCAGGGTACAAAATTTGTTGGATGAACACGAATGAGCCAGAAATTAACCTAAAAATATGCCAGAATAATTTTCAGCCTATTTGCATATTTCTAGTATGTATTAGCATGATTGTGTATGTGTGCACAAGCATGAGTGTGTGCATGACTGTGTATGTGTGTGTATTAGCAAGAGTGTGTATTAGCATAAGCAATGCAAAAAATATCAAAAATAAAATTGGAATAAAATGTAATAAAAAAAATATATTTAAGTTTTAAATATATTAAGTTTGGACCCCAAATGTGTCAAAACCACTAATACCCTTATAACTACCCTCCTGAATAGCCAGTGGTCATGACCCCTACTTCCATATTGGTCCAGAGTGTCCATTTCCTGGAAAGCAGGAGAAGCTTAAAGATCCTTCCCTGTTGATTTTAGAGTCCTCAGCATAGCATTTATCTATCTCTGGTTGGATTTACAGACATCAGTGTAAGTTACTGCCCTCCTCCTTGTTCACATTCATAGGTGGCATTTAATATTTCATTTTGTAACAAGGTCCCAAAGAGGGCTGCTGGTAACATGTAACAGCTCCTCTGATTTAGGTACTGTTCCTGACAGTCACACTAGCAGACCTAAACACAGCAAGTGCTATGGCAGCATATATGAAAACAAATTCAAATAATAAGCAATAAAACAATCGTGCACTATGGTCACTGTATTTTTTTAATTGACAATAATATGTTAACATTATAATTACTCCTGTGTTCTAGCACAGGACATTACGTTTTATGGATAATTCATATGGGATATTGTAACAAGAGTCTTTGTTTTTGCCGCGCAGCCGTCAAAATTTCAAACAGGAGTTAGCTGATCTCGTCTGTCCAATCAGCTCACTCTTGTGACGTCACGCTAAGGGTCTCTTCCAATGCCTGTGCTGCTGTTTTTTTAATTCTGAAGGCGCCTTTATAAGACCAGAGCTTGCCTGAGAGATCCATTCATTTTTCGCTGTGACTGCTTTGGCAACACTGCTGTGCTGCATCCGAGCGTTACAGAGAGATTGTTCTATTCTGTGTGAGACTGGTAAGCCTTAGCCTGCCATTTCTCACAGTGTACTTCATCCTCCAATTTATTTAATTTGTCATCAACTGTAGTGTAAGTGCTGTTGAGTTGACAGTGCACCCAGTGTCTCAGTGGCTGCTTAAATAAATTAAATAGAATTTATTAATAATAATTTAATAGAATCTATAATTTAATAGTTCATTATATTATATATATATATTTGTCAGTCATATATATATATATATATACTATAGTATACTAGTGTAGAGTGTACTGTAGACATTCATCTACTAGTGTCTAATTTAAAATCAGTAATATTAATTAATATAATTAATAATTGAATTCATTATAAAATTCTATATATATTTGTCAGTTATAGTTAGTAATAGTATACTAGTGTAGAGTGTACTGTAGACATTCAAGACATCTACTAGTGTCTAATCTAAAATCAGTAATATCAATAATTCTATAATTCTTTCTTATCTTAATAGTTAATTAAATTAGCTATAAATAAAAGTAATAATATTAATTAATTACTACTAGCGTATAGTTCAGCTAATCTTATTAGTACTGGTGCTGCAGCTCTATAGTTTGTGTTTGTTTTAGCAACAGCAAGAGACCAAGTCAATTTTTCTTAATTAATAATCTTTCATTTTATTTCATTTGTTTTGCTCACCTCAGTCCATCAGTGAAGTGAACTTGTTGGGCTAGTGAGTGCAGCCGCATAAGTGCTGTGTGTTTTTGTTCAGCAAGCAGTGAAGCTAACGGTTTTGCTGTGACATTTTATTTTATTTCTAATTCTTTTCAAGAAAAATTGACTGTGACGAGCTGTACTAAGCAAAGCTTCAAGCTACTAGCTGTAGTACTAAAATAATTCTAATCTTCTTTAATCTTAATCTATAATATATTATAAATAATATATAACAATATAAATTCTAATTCATAATCTATAATATAAGTAATTCTAATTCTAAATTCTAATTCATAATCTATATTCTTCTATCTATAATACATAATATATAAGTAAATTATTTCTAATCTATTAATATTATATAACTTAATATTAATTAATAAATCATATACTGAATCTGATTTAACCTCACTTTAGCTTAGTGGGTTTGACAGCGTCTGCTTATAGTAAGGAAAAATAGCTTTAGGCTAGCATAGTAGTAGGCTAAGCTCTTAGGCCCGTGTAAATTCAAATTAAAAATAAAATACTGCTAGTTATTAAATAGTTAATCTGGAGTTAATAATTTAAATAACTTTAGCACTTTGGCAGATTGCACACAACAGCACAGTGCAGTAGTGCATAGTTTTACTTTTTAAGCAGTAGCACTGAAGAGAACTTCCTCTAATTTTTTTGTCTTTAATTCGTTTTTCCTTTTTTTTATTTTTATTTTTTTATTTTTTTTTTATAGTTTTTTAAACACTACACTACACTAGTCGGCCAAGTAGGCTCTCGCTTATCATTTGGGGAAGCATTGCTTGAAGGATCATCAAGTAAAGGAAAGGCACCAAAAGCAGGCAGTAGTAGTGCGGCTAGGCCCACAAGCTCTATGTTTTTTTACAGAAAGCCTAAAGCACCAGAAGCACGTTCAAAGTTAAAGGGTAGCACAACTAGTACTTCTACTAGCCCAGTGAGTAAAAAGAAGTGCATTTTGCCCCAAGCAGCATCTTCCCCATCCACGAGCAGCATGCAAGGTACCAAGCAGAGCCAAATTAGCAGCAAGACTCAGAGGGGTCCCAAACCAAAGTGATCTCATTCCTTTGTAGGGAAAACCACCACGACCTCTACCGCCTCTACCACCACTAGTGCTGCGCCTACTGTTCCCACCGGTACCGCCACGCCATGTCCTCCTAGTACCTCTAGCAAGCCACCAAGTCCTTACAAAGACAGTTAGAGAGAGGGCTACACATAGTGGAACTCCACCTAGCGAGGTAGCAGAGGAGCCTGAGACTGAGAGGCCAAGTGCAGAGTCTGTTCTTCCTGCTCGCACTCCTACTAGTCACGAGTCTCACGACAATATCAGTCTTAGCTCCAGCCTAGCAGGAATTCCATTCGATCTGGCTAATGAAGAACTAGACTATGAGCCAGAGGAAGTAGAGGAGATGAGTGGTCAGTAGACTTGTGCATTCGTCTTCGGGCGAACATGAAAACGAACACGAAGAGTGCGTTTTCGTGTTCGTTCCGAAGACATGAAGAAGAGAAGACAGTGCCGGTAAAACGTAGGCGAAGACGAAGACTCACACACGAAGAATCTTCGCCTTCGTCTACTATTCTCCCCGGTCCCTTCCCCATCTAACTTACCTTATCTTCACAGCATCGCGGGATTTCCGCTCCCGTTAACCCCTGCGATGCTGCGTTGGATAACGGGAGCAGAAATCCGTAGGGTAAAGGGCTGTGCAAGCGACCAATAGGCTCACTCGCACGGCCCCTTACCACTAGTTGCTAGGCAGAAAAAAAAAAATAACCTGGGACCCTGCTGCAACAGTTAAAAGTCCGTGCCAGCGACCAACAAAGTCGCCGGTACGGACATTTAACTGACACAGCAGAGACACCAGTGGTCTCCCCGCTGTGTCAGTTAAATGTCAGTGCCAGCGACCAACAAAGTCGCCGGTACAGACATTTAACTTAGCATAAATAACTTACTATAACTTCGGACACAATGCTGCCCTCTGTTGGTTTTAAATTAAGTAGCATATGCTTGAAATCCAAAGTTATTCTGCTACTCGGTGTAAAACCAACAGAGGGCAGCATTCTGTCCGAAGATATATTAGCCATATGTGGCAGTGTGTTCATTTTCATTTATTAATTATTTAAATAAAATATATCCCCATGATCCGCTGGTCTCCCC
Source organism: Sceloporus occidentalis (assembly GCA_023333645.1). Lineage (NCBI taxonomy): Eukaryota > Metazoa > Chordata > Lepidosauria > Squamata > Phrynosomatidae > Sceloporus > Sceloporus occidentalis. The sequence continues at coordinate 4,405,902 of JALMGF010000038.1, read as the reverse complement.
GCTGCAACAGTTAAATGTCCGCACTCGCGGACATTAATTTTGTCGAACTTCCAAACTCTTTTTTTCTATTTATTTTGGGGTTTTTTTGTATTAAACTGTTAGACGAAAGGATCATGGGAATAAATGCAAATGAGCTCACGGCCCCATATGGCTTATATATCTTTGGACAGAATGCTGCCCTCTGTTGGTTTTACATTAAGTAGCATATGTTTGAAATCCAAAGTTATTCTGCTACTCGACGTAAAACCAACAGAGGGCAGCATTCTGTCCAAAGATATATTAGCCATAGTCTAACAGTTTAATACAAAAAAACCCCTAAATAAATAGAAAAAAAGAGTTTGGAAGTTCGACAAAATTAATGTCCGCGAGTGCGGACATTTAACTGTTGCAGCGGGGAGACCAGCGGATCATGGAAATATATTTTATTTAAATAATTAATAAATGAAAATGAACACACTGCCACATATGGCTAATATATCTTCGGACAGAATGCTGCCCTCTGTTGGTTTTACGTTGAGTAGCAGAATAACTTTGGATTTCAAACATATGCTACTTAATGTAAAACCAACAGAGGGCAGCATTCTGTCCAAAGATATATAAGCCATATGGGGCCGTGAGCTCATTTGCATTTATTCCCATGATCCTTTCGTCTAACAGTTTAATACAAAAAAACCCAAAATAAATAGAAAAAAAGAGTTTGTAAATTCGACAAAATTAATGTCCGTGAGTGCGGACATTTAACTGTTGCAGTGGGGAGACCAGCGGATCATGGAAATATATTTTATTTAAATAATTAATAAATGAAAATTAACACACTGCCACATATGGCTAATATATCATCGGACAGAATGCTGCCCTCTGTTGGTTTTACACTGAGTAGCAGAATATTCTGCCCCAGAATATATTAGCTATATATGGTACTGTGATCATTGGTCGACAGCAGGAGGCCCCCTGCTGGCGACCAATGGAGTTGCTGATACACACATTTAAAGTACTGGCGCCAGAGCTGCGTTAACCCCGTATTAACCCCTTAACCGGAAAAAACGAAGAAAAAACGAATATTCGCCCGAAGAGAAGACAGGAACGGGCGAATATTCGCGGAATACGAAGATTTTTTTTTCCCCGAAGACGAGCACGAAGACGAACACGAAGAGCCCCCTGGTGCCCAAGTCTAGTGGTCAGGAATCAGATTCCTCAGGGAGCAGTGTCCAAATGACTAGTGCACAATTTTCCCCTGAGCCTCCACCTTCTCCACTACGATCATCACCATCACCACCACCAGCAGCAGCAAAACCTAGCAAATCTAAAGCTAAAGCAATTAGCAGTCCCACTATGGCCAGTACTGTTACCACCAGTCCCACCACCACTAGTTCTGCCTCTGTTCATCCACCCCGAGCAGTAGGAGCAGCACCCAAGGCGCACTCCAAGGCTATGCGCGCCCCAATTTGGGAGCACTTTGAAAATGTTGAAGAAGGGCGCTATGGAAAGTGCAAACATTGTGGGAAGCTAATAAGCAGAGGGAAAGTGTCTGGCCATTTTACCAGTGCTAGCATGAAGCATCACCTCAGCACTCAACACAACGCTGTGCTATTGGGGAAAGATGCAGAAGTAAAACTTAGTGCAGGCAGCATAGCTGGTGGCCGTGGAAAACCCCTAACAGCTGCTTCTTCTGAGCCAATAGCAGCAGCAGCACCAGCAGCTAGTGCTGGCAGCCAGAGACCAAGGCAGGTTGGAGCACTGCATGTCCAGCCCACCCAGGAACAATTTGTGGCATTCCAATCCAAAAGGTCAATGCCCAAACAGCAGGCCAATAAAGTAACGCGACTGATTGGTCAGTTCATTGCTGTTGGAGGGGCATCCTTCTCTATGATCGAAGGGGATCCTTTCAAACAATTGATGGCGGCTGTGGCTCCACAATATACAGTTCCGTCACGTTCCACTTTCAGCAGGAACATTGTCCCCTCATTGTATCGGTCCTGTGTTGCAGCAGTGAAAGAGGAGCTTTCCAAGGCTGCTGGTCCGTCTGTTCATTTCACTACAGATTTGTGGAGTGCACCTAGCGGCCAGCATGCCTTTCTTTCTTTGACAGCACACTGGTGGCAGCCTGGTGTGTCTAAGGAAGCTGCGGCAGCAGGCTACCAATCTTTCCTTTTCCATGCAGAAGTGATGGAAGAAAAGCAATGTCATCAACGCAATGAGGAAAATGTTTAGCCTTTGGGTGGGAGCAGAGGCGGGCACCAATGTTGAAGTTGGTTTTGTGGTAACTGACGGAGGTGCCAATATGGTGAAAGCGCTGCGAGATGGTCACATTGTTGGTGTGCGCTGTGCAGCCCACATCATCCATCTTGTAGTGAAGGCAGCAATGTCAGAAGGAACTAATGTGGCAGCAGTAGTTCTGTCCCGCTGCAGAAAGATTGCTGGGCACTTTCACCATAGTGTTAAGGCTAGCCAACTTTTGAGGGAAGAGCAAGAGAGGTCAGGTCTTCCCGTACACTGCCTACGTCAGGATGTCAGTACACGGTGGAACTCCACGTTAGACATGCTGGAGAGGATTTTGGAGCAGCAGAAGGTAATCCATAATCTTGCCTCAGAGCACAATATTGGGATTACCTCTCCATTGAATAGGGAGGATTGGACAGTGATCGCCCAGCTAGTGGCAGTCCTTAAACCATTCAGGGATGCCACAGAAAATTTAAGCTCAAACACTGCCAGTCTGGCCCAGGTAATCCCAGTGTTCTCCCATGTAGGCAGCAAGATGGATGTGTTCCTTGGAAACCGTGAGGCTGTTCAAGGTGGCACTCTACATCCTGATGTAGCAGCCATAGTTAGGAAGCTGAAGGATCTGCTAAAAGTACACCTTCGCAAACGAATGGAAGAGAGTCCCGAAATGCCTTTGCGATCCAAGAATTAAGGGAAAGCTAGCTTTGAAATTTAATGTTCTCAGTAGCTACCGGGAGCAATTGGTCAACAAGGTGCGTGACTGGCATCTTAAAATGGGAATGCTGTCCGAGGAGGGAGAGGTGCAGGAGGAGGAAGAGATGATGTGGTCTGCTACTCCTAGCAGCAGCATCAGCAGCAGTGCCACAAGCAGCACAACACAGCTGAGTGGAGCAGCTGCGTTTTGGGAAGAGGCACTTGGGAGTATAGTTGGACCATCTGACAGAGCTAGCAGCAGAAAGGAGAGTAGTGCTGCTGAAATGGTCAAACTTTCCCTCTGTGAAGTTCCTTCTGCGCCTAATGTTGATCCTCTTAGCTACTGGGATGAAAAGAAGAGTGTGTGGCCTGCACTCTCATGGGTTGCGCAGCAGCTACTATCATGTCCGCCAACCATTGTTCAAAGTGAGCGCGTGTTTTCTATGACTGGAAACATACTGAGTCCACAGCGCTCACGCATGGCACCTCATCTGATGGAGCAGATTGCCTTTCTTAAATTCAATCTGCCCAAGTTGGGTTACCCAGCTCTTAGCTTGGAAAGTTAATTTTTTTTCTCTCTAATGTTTAAGGTAGTTTCTCCCCCTGGTTGCACGTGTTTGTGGTGTGGCAACGTCTGCTACCTCCGCCGGTGTAGCCAATTTACGCTAGGGCCTAGTGTCTGAGTTTTGGAAGTCCGCTCACAAACGCCATGGACTGACAGACTTTCATGCTTTGCCCTGGGGCAGTGGCGACTCTACAAACAATATATAGGGGGGGCACACAAGATACCACAGTCAAACTGGGGGGGCATTAATAATTTCCACCATTAAATCATACCACTGAAAAAACACACACACATATATATATAGACCTCCATCAAGGTAAGATAGTGCTAGTGACGGCATGGTGCCGTCGTTAGCACCTGACTGGGACTGCTAGCGACGGCACCATGCTGTCGTTAGCAGTCAAGGACTGTCCTGGGTGATTACAAATTCGGCGGGGGGGCAACAGGGGGGGCAAGGAATAAACTAGGGGGGGCAATTGCCCCCCCTTGCCCCCCTGTAGCGACGCCACTGCCCTGGGGTGAAACAGGTGAGCGGGTCGTCACCTTTTCACCTTTTCACCTTTTTCCGTTTCCAACGCTGCTGCTGGTGGTGGTGCCAGCATCTTTTGCCAGTTCGCTTCCTGGCTGAAATCATGCCTCAAATGTCCCTAATGGAAAGGGTAGTTTCTCCCCCTGGTTGCACTTACTGCGGTGTGGCAATGCCTGCTACCTCCGCCTGTGTAGCCAATTTACGCTAGGGCCTAGTGTCTGAGTTCTGGAAGTCTGCTCCCAAACACCAAGGACTGACAGTCTTCGGATGCTTTGCCCTGGGGTGAAACAGGTGAGCGGGTCGTCAATTGCCCACTCATTCGCCTTTTCCAATGCTGCTGCTGCTGCTGCTGGTGGTGGTGGTGCCAGCGTCTCTTCTCTGCCAGTTCGCTTCCTGGCTAGTGTCATGCCTCAAATGTCCCTAATGGAGAGGGTAGTTTCTCCCCCCTGGTTGCACTTGCTGTGGTGTGGCAACGCCTGCTACCTCCGCCAATGTAGCTAGCTTACGCTAGGGCCTTGTGTCTGAGTTCTGGAAGTCCGCTCCCAAACGCCAAGGACTGACAGTCTTTGGATGCTTTGCCCTGGGGTGAAACAGGTGAGCGGGTCGTCAATTGCCCACTCATTCACCTTTTCCAATGCTGCTGCTGCTGCTGCTGCTGGTGGTGGTGCCAGCGTCTCTTCTCTGCCAGTTCGCTTCCTGGCTAGTGTCATGCCTCAAATGTCCCTAATGGTAAGGGCAGTTTCTCCCCCCTGGTTGCACTTGCTGCGGTGTGGCATCGCCTGCTACCTCCGCCGGTGTAGCCAGCTTACGCTAGGGCCTTGTGTCTGAGCTCTGGAAGTCTGCTGCCAAACGTCTAAGACTGACAGTGTTTGGGTGCTTTGCCCTGGGGTGAAACAGGTGAGTGGGTCGCCAATTGCCCACTCATTCGCCTTTCCCAATGCTGCTGCTGCTGCTGGTGGTGCCAGCGTCTCTTCAATGCCAGTTCGCTTCCTGGCTAGTGTCATGCCTCAAATGTCCCTAATGGTAAGGGCAGTTTCTCCCCCCTGGTTGCACTTGCTGCGGTGTGGCAACGCCTGCTACCTCCGCCAATGTAGCCAGCTTACGCTAGGGCCTTGTGTCTGAGCTCTGGAAGTCTGCTGCCAAACGTCTAAGACTGACAGTGTTTGGGTGCTTTGCCCTGGGGTGAAACAGGTGAGTGGGTCACCAATTGCCCACTCATTCGCCTTTCCCATTTTTCAATGCTGCTGGTGGTGGTGGTGGTTGTGGTGGTGGTGGTGGTGCCAGCATCTCTTCTGTGCCAGTTCGCTTCCTGGCTAGAGTCATGCCCAAAATGTCCCTAATGGTAAGGGCAGTTTCTCCCCACTGGCTGCCTCTGTCTGCGGTGTGGCAACGCCTGCTACCTCCGCCGGAGTGGCCAGCTTACGCTAGGGCCTAGTGTCTGAGCTCTGGAAGTCTGCTGCCAAACGTTTAAGACTGACAGTGTTTGGGTGCTTTGCCCTGGGGTGAAACAGGTGAGTGGGTCGCCAATTGCCCACTCATTCGCCTTTCCCATTTTTCAATGCTGCTGCTGGTGGTGGTGGTTGTGGTGGTGGTGCCAGCATCTCTTCTGTGCCAGTTCGCTTCCTGGCTAGAGTCATGCCCAAAATGTACCTAATGGTAAGGGCAGTTTCTCCCCCCTGGCTGCGTCTGTTTGCGGTGTGGCAACGCCTGCTACCTCCGCCGGAGTGGCCAGCTTACGCTAGGGCCTTGTGTCTGAGCTCTGGAAGTCCGCTGCCAAACGTCTATGACTGACAGTGTTTGGGTGCTTTGCTCTGGGGTGAAACAGGTGAGTGTGGGTCGCCAATTGCCCACTCATTCGCCTTTTCCATTTCCTTTTCCATTTCCATTTCATTATTTTCCTTCTGATACACAACCAACCAACCAAACATAACACACACAATAACACAAATAACACAGTGACATAATACATAACACACAACACATATAACACACAGTGACAACACACATAACACATACACGTACAATGCACAAATCACAAGGACCTTTCCTCTTGTTATTTGTCCTGGCCTTCACTTCTACACTCACTAGCATTAACGCTATAACTCACACTTCATACTATAACAGTTTTCCATCCACATACCTGCCAACAGACCCAACTTTTTCAGGGACAGTCCTGCTTTTTTCCAGTCCTGTCCCATCTAATTTAGCTATCTAGGTATGCAAATACACGTTGGTAGTTATAGCTCGGTAGGTAGCACTAGTATAAACATTAAATAAATATAATAAAGTACTAAATAATAAATCTAACTTTAAAATACATTTAAATAAACCCCTAATTTTTTTTTAAAACCCATTAAAATTAAAATTACATTATTATTTAGACATAATACATCTTTAACCAAACCAGTGCACTGCTACTAATCTTAAACATAACCGTACATTAACCCTAAGCTATTTTTTAGTTCTTGTCCAACATTTTTCCATCCGCATACCTGCCAACACACCCAAGATTTTGGTGGACAGTCCTGCTTTTTTCCAGTCCTGTCCAGTAAAAGTTGGGTTGTTGCAAAGTATGCCATTGTGAATAGGTAGCAAATGTTACGCATGTATTACAAGTGGTCCAAAATCAATTTAAAATTGTAATATAATCCCTATTCTTTTATTAAACATCTATGGATGTGTGATTGTGTATGATAAACGGAGGCCACGTTCCTTGGAGCATTTGTCTCTAGGTCATTTTGTGTACAGTACACCTCAGTACGTGTGTGCAACTATTGGTCGTTTCGGCAGGGGGCTGGCCTGCCATCAACGAATGAAGTGCGTTCTGAAATTAACTCGTTGATGCCAGACCAGCCCCCTGCCGAAAAGACCAATAGAGTTGCACACACGTTCCTTCACGGCAGCTGCTGCTGCTCCGATGTGTTGTTAACCCCGTATTAACCCCTGCTAGGCAACCGGGAAGGAAACGAAGATTAAACAAGCATGAAGAATGTCCGCGAATATTCGCCCGAAGAGAAGACAGGAACGGGCGAATATTCTCGGAATACGAAGGTTTTTTTTCCCCCGAAGACGAGCATGAAGACAAACACGAAGAGCCCCCTGGCGCCCAAGTCTAGTAATGACATTATACAGCACAGCTGCACACATTGCTTGTGTTCAGTATTTGTTCATAATACTGTGCTCTATTCTGTTTCTATATTTATAACAATGGTTTTATAGATTTTGCTGCAGGTGTCAGTGTTGTGATTCTACTTTATTCTTTTATCTTTCCCATATGAACAAACATATTTTCTTATTACCGGAGAACAACTTATTAGGCAAGAAATATTAGAAGGTCAATTTAATCTAATTTTGTTTTATATTCCTGCATCCGGACATACAACTTTCAATAGGGGAGCCTTAATCCTATAGTAGCATATCTATTTTATTTACCAATCCTCATTTTTTTAGCAACTTTATGGCATTTTAGACAGCGCAGTATCTCCTTGTCGCACTTAACTAAAACACATGCGCATACTAATGTGTAAACTCCATCCATACACTTACAGATACATACACATCTTCCTCCCTTACCCTAGGCACATTCCTGACACAGCATACACTGACACACTATAAAGAGACACACATGCTTACACCAAACACTAACATACACACAATCACTCTGACACCATATGCTGACACCATATATCAATTCACACACAAATGCTAACACCCACACACACATATGCTAACAACACACAGGAACATGCATACACAGAGATGCGAACATCATACACGCACACATAAATGATAATACCTTACACTAACATAGACCCTCTACTGCTACCTGCCTGCAGTAGTGCACACTCACTTTAAAATTATATACTTATACATACATTATCATACACTTTCTAAGACACTGTACACTCTAACACCATATATATATATATATATATATATATATACACACACACATACATAAAGTTGATATAAAAAGTCTACACACCCCTGTTAAAATGCCAGGTTCTTGTGATTTCAAGAATGAGACAAAGATAAATCATGTCAGAACTCTTTCCACCTTTAATGTGACCTATAACGTGAACACCCTTAAATTAATACACGTTGAAGCACCTTTTGATTTTATTACAGCAATCAGTCTTTTTGATTAGGAGTCTATTAGCATGGCACATCTTGACATGGCAATATATGCCCACTCTTCTTTGCAAAAGCCACCATGCTTTTGGATAATGTGCAGTGTTGTTTTTGTGCCAAACATACCTTTTGGAATTATGGCTGAAAAAAGTCCAACCTTGGTTTCATCAGACCATAACACATTTCCCACATGCTTTTGGGGGACTTGTTGTTTGTTTTTGCAAACTTCAGCTGGGCTTGTATGTTTTTCTTGCCACCCTAGTACATAGCCTATTCATATGAAAAATATGGCAGATTGTTGTCACATGAAGTACACAGCCAGAACTTGCCAGAAATTCCTGTAGTTCCTTTAATGTTGCACTAGGCCTCTTGTAAGCCTCCCTGACCAGTTTTCTTCTCGTCTTCTCATCAATTTTGGAAGGACGTTTCTGTTGTGCCATATTGTCTCCACTTGATGATGACTGTCTTCACTGTGTTTCATGGTATAGCCAATGCTTTGGAAATTATTTTGTAATCCTTCTACTGACTGATGGCTGAACTTTATTTGTGATTAATCAGAGTCATGATGGCAGGTGTGTAATGACTTCTGTTTAACATGAGTTTGAATGTGATTGGTTAATTCTGAACACAGCCACTGCCCCAGTAATAAGAGGGTGTGCACACTTATGCAACCAGGTTATTGTGTTTTAATTTTTTATTTTTTTTTAATTCCCCCTCAAAGATTTCAGTTTGTTTTGCAACTGAATTGTTCACATTATAGGCCACATTAAAGGTGGAAAACGTTCTGACATGATTTATCTTTGTCTCATTCTTTAACATCACAAGAACCTGGCGGTGTGTAGACTTTTTATATCCACTGTAGATATATACACACTTATTATCTTCTCCCATTATCCATGCAACTCATGCAGTTCCCTCTCTCTCTTACCTCTCTCTGCCACCTTACTACCACGGGTTCAAGTAATGCATGTTATGTGACTGCGCTGGGTGTCTCTGTTACTGGGAGCCCTAACAACTTACTTCCGTTGATGATATATCATGTATAATTTCAGAATGTATGCTTATAATACGTGACTCATTATATCTGACATTATACATTCATTTTATAGCTAATCCATAAAATTGAGTGATACATTAATATTTTGTTTTACAAATGTGTTAGATCAATACATAATAATATGAAAAACATAAGATATTAGCAAAAAATACATTTTAAATTATGGTTTGACTGCATAATCAGTTATACTTACTGTTCTGAGAAACACATACAAGAGTGTAGAGGACTTCCATGGCAACTAAAATCCTGCTAGAGAAAATTTCTAAAAAGAACAATTTCCTAGCAAAAGTGACTCACTAATTTATTATACCTTGTCCCCACAAAAAGAGAATGTACATCAAATATCTAATCACATGAAATGACAGTTTTTTAGGTTATGTTTTGTAAATGAAGGAATATAGAATGGTGAACGGTGCATTTCCAAAGTAGTAGGAAGCATCATTTTGACATCTGGTGAGAATGATGAAAACCATATGTCTCTTCACCATTTCCTTTGAGAGATTTTTCGTTTCATAGATTATATGATTCAGCCTTTCTAATAGATTCCTATCATTGTACTCCTGAGCAGTATCCGATTTTGAGACTACTTACAAATAAAAAATGCAATTATGTCTTTCCCAATGTGAATTTCCCAGGATTTTTTTTGTTTTGCTCCATTACAAAGCTACTAAACAGTATTTTATAGTGAATCATATATGCCAATAAGTAGTAGGGCAATAAAGAAAGTATTTTTGAATTCCCTTTATTTTTACAGCTGTAAGGAATTAACATTAAGAATTCTAGCACAGAAGGCTTATTTCATTATCAGGAAAGGCAGAAGATAGATCATGTACAAAAAGATTTTTGAATGGATATCTAAAACACTTTAATATGATTTTTTTTCTGAATACCTTAAATGATACATTGAAAAGATCACATTAAGTATGTATCACTTTTTATGACATTCCAATCAGATCACAAAACTATGTGGCAATTTTCTCATCTGTTTCATGAGACTTAAAAACAGCGCTCATAATATTCTTGCCTGATTAAAGATAAAGCTTTTTATTTCATTTTTGTCTACTAACATAAATCCGTTTATATTTCTGTTAATATATACCGTATTTGCTCGATTATAAGACGACCCTGATTATAAGATGACCCCCCAAAATCTAAATATTAATTTAGGAAAAAAACAAAAAGCCTGAATATAAGACTACCCTATAGGAAAAAAAGTTTTACTAGTAAATATGAATTCATGTAAACAATATTTTCATATTTAATAAAAGCTATGATTGAGAAAAATATATATTTTTTTATTTCCTTTTATTTGCCAACCTGCCCCCCCAGTTATGCACATCTGCCCCCAGGGTTGCCACTCTGCCCCCAGAAATGCCTTATACCCCCTATTTGCCACTCTGCCCCATGATGTGCCTTTTAACCCTCTATATGCCACTCTGCCTCCAGAAATGTCTTATACCCTCCTATATGCCACTCTGCCCCATAATATGCCTTTTAATCCCCTATATGCCAGAGTGGCATATAGGGGGTTAAAAGGCATATCATGGGGCAGAGTGGCATATAGGGGGTTAAAAGGCATTTCTGGAGGTATATATATACACTCCTATCAAGCCAAGGCAGCCAGTACATGCTGGAACCTGGGGATGATAGGAGTCTGAGTACAGCCTCCCTATGCAATGCTACCACCACCACCCCCCTTACACATCCATACTAACAGACACTCATTCACAAACATTTAAATACTCATTCATTCCATTAATCACACATACTTAACACATTAATCACAAAAACCCTCCCCCACCCCTTACCTGAACTGCAGATCTCTCCCTCGAAGACTTCTGCAGGGGCCCGGCTGTGCGAGCAACTTCTCTGGCCCCGCCCCCAGAGGAAGGAGGGGGGAGGCAGAGTTATGCAACACTCTTCTAGCTTCCTGTTCTCCTGCTGCTCGCGACCAAAGCCCGGTAAGCAGCATGGCCCCAGCGGACATTTTGAGGTCTGATTAGAAGACGACCTCGATTATAAGACGAGGGGTATTTTTCAGAGCATTTGCTCTGAAAAAAACCTCGTCTTATAATCGAGCAAATACAGTAGTTAAGAATGCATGTGTTTGGACCGTTGTCTAAAATGTTTTAATTTTCTAGTAATTGTGTGTTATGTTGAAAAAAATTATTTTGGTGCAAAGTTTGAGAATTAGTCTTATCGCTATAGAAACCAATATCAAGTTCCTGCTGATATGTCTGTTTCATTTTTTGTTATGGTTACTTGTGTATTCGGGCGAATATGAAAACAAACACGAAGGGTGCGCTTTCGTTGTTCAGCCTGAATACCGAAGAAACGAACATGGCAGCGGCAAAACGTATACGAAGACGAAGACACACAACACGAAGAATCTTCGTGTTTGTCTTCATTTACTAATCTGCCTGTACGAGCGACACTATTGGTCGTCAGCAGGGGGCTCGTCTGCCATCAACCAATGAAGTGCAATATAAAAAAATAGTTGACATGTGAATTAATATTTACTAGTAAAACTTTTGGTATGAAAATGAACTTAATTCCAAAAAAACATTTCCATTGCATTTCATCCCTGCCCTAAAAGGACCATCTGACATCATGTCAGTGATTCTCTTGTTAACACAGCTTTGTTGATGTGGACAAAGCTGAAGATCAGTTAGATCAGGGGTTCTCAAACTGCGGCCCTCCAGCTGCTGCAGGACTACATCTCCCATACTCCTCAGCCAGCCCCTTAGCTGAAGGAGCATTATGGGAGATGTAGTCCTGCAGCAGCTGGAGGGCCGCAGTTTGAGAACCCCTGAGTTAGATTAACAGACTGGAAGCTTTAAAAGGAGAGTGGTGCTTGAAATCATTGTTCTTCCTCTGTTTACCATGGTTACCTGCAAAGAAACATCATAATTTTTTAGCACGAAAAGGGCTTCACAGGCAAGGATATTGCTGCTAGCAAGATTGCACCTAAATCAACCATTTATCGGATCATCAAGAACCTCAAGGAAAGTTCAATTAATGTGAAGAATGTATTAGGGCGCCCAAGAAAGTCCAGCAAGCGCCAGGACCATCTCCTAAAGTTGATTCAGCTGTGGGATCGGGCGCCACTAGTGCAGAGCTTGCTCAGGAATGGCAGCAGGCAGGTGTGAGTGCATCTGCACGCATAGCGAGGCAAAGACTTTTGGAGGATGGCCTGGTGTCAAGAAAGGCAGCAAAGAATCCACTTCTCTCCAGGAAAAACATCAGGGACAAAATGATATTCGGCAAACGGTACAAGGATTGGACTGGGGTAAAGTCATTTTCTCGGATTAATCCCCTTTTTGATTGTTTGGGGCATCCAGAAAAAAATCTTATCCAGAGAAGACAAGGTGAGCACTACCATCAGTCCTGTGTGCCAATTGTGCCTAAGAACACAGACATGAATAAAGAATGGTACCAATATATCCTTCAAGAGCAAGTTCTCCCAACCATCCAAGAACAGTTTGGTGACGAACAATGCCTTTTTTGACAAAAGGCAAAAGTGATAACTGAGTGGCTTGGGGAACAAAACATTAACATTTTGGGTCCATAGCCAGGAAACACCCCAGACCTTAATCCCATTGAGAACTTGTGGTCAATCCTCAAGAGGTGGGTAGACAAACAAAAACCCACAAATTCTGAAAAACTTCAAGCATTGATTATGCAACAATGGGCTACCAGGATGTGGCCCAGAAGTTAATTGACAGCATACCAAGGCGGATTTCAGATGTCTTGAAAAAAGAAGGGTGAACACTGCAAATATTGACTCATTACATAAACTTAATGTAATTGTCACTAAAAGCATTTGCCACTTATGAAATACTTGTAATTATACTTCAGTATACCATAGTAACATCTGACAAAAATATCTAAAAACACTGAAGCAGAAAACTTTGTGAAGATGTATACTTTGTCATTCTTAAAACTTTTGGCCACGACTGTTCTGGTCAGCAACATGTGAAATGTATGTGTCTGCAAAAAAATGCATCAAACAAAAGAAAACACAAAGAAATCCAGCAGGCTAACCCGGTGTCAACTGTATTAGTATTTATTAATTTGTCTCAATTTCTATAAAAAAAATCTATAATAACTGGTTTGACTTTGATTGCCCAAACAAAGTGCAGGGCCTCGTTATCTTGTAAATTTATGCCTCCAGTGACTTTAATTGTTAAGCAAGGAATCTGGAAGTGAAAAATTTAATTAATGGTTACTTAAGTAATAGCTATCAAATTAACTTTTATAAGTTTAAATGGGATTCTCCATAATTGTTTTGCAAGATTTAGTTACAATTGTGGCACTGACACATTTATGGGCCGAATGGTTCTTATCTGCCATCAAATTCTATGTTTCTGTGTGGAAACACATGCTGGAAAAAACTTCTCTAAAAATAATCAAAACACAGGAAACTGCAACAGTCAGAATTTGTTTTAGGATCCTAATAAATAAACCAACTAGCACTTTAGGCATTTAAAGCTGTTATAAACTAAGTGACTCTTGCTTCATACTGAAGACTGAAATTGGGCCATATTGCAGGAAGGTGTGAGGAATAAACCTTCTGTATCTGGAATATTTATAATGTCAGTAGTAAACAGAAAGCTCTGATTTTTGTTTGAACTGTGTGGGCCCACATTCACTCAAACTCTCACACACTCTCTCACACTCTTATTCTGTCTCTCTCTCTCACACTCTCTAAACGTTTCCCTACCTTCTGTGTCAACCACTTCCGCTTCTGCCTACCACTTCTGCTTCATCTTCTATCTTTTGTCCTCTCCCTTCTCTTCACGTTTCTAGCTTCAATCTGGTAGCATAATCCGCAGTTCCGCAGACATAACCCGGCGGGAACAAATAGAGGAGGCATGATTTGAGCCAAGAGGGAGCAGATGGGGAGCTCACAGAGCCACAATCCACTCAACAGACCAGACTCACTGCTTTGGTGTCACACTTGACTCTCCTTTTTCCTTCATCCTTCATATCCAGTCAATCACCAAATCCTGCCTTATTCACCTGAGAAACATCTCGCAAATCCATCATTTCTTCATACAAGAAACTAAAATACAAATCTTTTCATTTGTGATATCCCATCTGGATTATTGCAGCTCTCAACTAATGAGTCCACCTCACCCACCTTTCAGCACTCCAATCCATTCTCAACAATATTGCAAGACCAATTGTTCTTTCCTACTGCTCATAGCAGAGGAGCTCTAAAGGGGGTGCCAAGAATACTGACTTTGAGAACTGACATAGTCAATACCTCAGTTTGGGACTATACATTTTGGTCCTAGCTAGCAGCAGTTCTCCCATGTACCACCATGTCTCCATGCATGGAGAGAGTCTGCTCATAATATACTCGCCTCAGGTTAGCTCCAACAGCACTAGCTCAGGAATTTTGCTGGTGGGGTTTCTTGATTTAAATGGGAGCTATTTCCTGCCATTGATTGGCTGTTTCAATCATTGGCGTACCTGGGAACTTTCTGCTCCCGGTTACCCAGAGCCCCCATTTTGAGATGCAGGTAGGAGGTCCAGCTGATATGTCAGTGGGCGGTCTTGGGGATGATAGCAGGCGGTCTCACTGACTTTAGAGTTTCCCTGTAGTTATATGGAGAAGCAACACTCCACTCAAAGTCTATGGGTGATAACCAGAGAGTTGCAATATAATAAAAGATCTAGAAAGCTTTTTTTTTTTAAATATGTATTCTACTATAGTGGGGGTATCAGGGAAATTAAACTATTCCTTTATGAATTGATGCTTGTAATGCGCAGTGTTGGGTACAGAATTTACAGCCCTGTATTTCAAACTTTCTATAATCACCTCCTTTAATAGCTAATGATTATTTGCACATAAAACCTTTTTTATTTTTTTATTTTAACACAAGCAAGAAACTGAATAACATGAATTCATAATTTGACATCTGTTTTTTTGTTTCTTTTTTACAGTAAAATTCCATAATGATTATACAATAAATTATTTTATTATATGATTTTTTAATAATTAATGGCACATTAAGGCATTTCAGTTATAATGGATTAATGTGTTATGAAAGGAAATGTTCCCAGATGTGGCACTGACAGATAGTATAATTAGGGGGTATAGTGGGAATTTTCTCTCTGCTGCTGCTGCTGTGACCATATAAATAGGATGCTACAATGTACTTGCTCTTAAAAGAGCATTACATGGTGCTAAGTGGTAATGAATAATGCTTCTCCACATGCCGAAAATGCTAATAGAGTTCATAATGAATGTCTAAAAACACTAAAATTCAGTTTTATGATATACAATTAAACCTCGCCATCACTTCAAGGTAGCCATGGATTTTTTAAAAATGTCATTACTGTCTTGAAATCTGATCTAAAAGCAATAGTAATAATTTCACATCTATAGAATATGTCATATTGCTTTCTTAGGTTAATGACAGTTGTAGTGATCAATGTTCTTGAATGTTGGCAGTCAAAAAATAATTGTAATATCATACCCACATGGTACCCACAGGACCTGCTATGGCACACATAAGACCTGCCAGAAAAGAAACATATATTTCCTTATTATTATTTCCTGTACCAGGCTGTGATGCAACCTACGTACCTGGTGTAGCTGTCCCTGCATGTCTGCATAAAAAGTAATTGCTCTGCACCCTACTCTGTACAGCTGCTTCACTGATCAGTTCTATACTCTCTGCACTACCTCCCTAGTTCATACACCCTAACACTATATGCAAACATACACACTCAGTCTAACATCAGACACACTTTTCATGGGCACTCCACCCAGTCTAATACTGTATACTTACACACTCACACTCACTCTAACACCATATACTGACACCCAACTCAGTCTTAACTGACACCCCCATGCACACTCACTTTAACACTGTACATTGACACACCACAATGTGTCCCTGGTCTTTCAAGGACCAGGATTTTGGTGAAATATCATCCTCGGTCCTTGAGGGGTTAATCTAAGAATATATACCATGTTTGCTTGATTATAAGACAAGGTACCCCTCATCTTATATTCAATGCCCTCTTATAATCAGACCTAAAATAGAGGTTTGACTACAAGACTAAGATCCAGATCCCCCACAGAGCTGCAGGGGACCTGGATCCTCCTCTCTGGCAGTGGGTGGACGTCTGCACGTTGTGCGCAGACAACCTCCGCTGCTGCCGGGGCTTCAGCCAGGGCTTCTGTGACAGAGCGCCGGCATGACATGACCTTCCGGTGCTCCACCATAGAAGCCCTGGCGGAAGTACTGGCCAGCAGCAGCAGAGGTTGTCCACATGCATCTCACAGACATCCACCGGCTGTCCCCACTTCACCCCAGGGAGTCTGGAGCACGGAGGACAAGTCTAGGGATGCATCGGTAAGTCGGGAGGGGGCATATAGGGGTATAAAGCATATCAGGGGGAAGAATGGTAAATAGGGGGGTATAAGGCATATCAGGGAGGCAGAGTAGTAAATAGGGGGGTATAAGGCATATCGGGCAGAGTGGCATATAGGGGCAAAGTGACATATAAGGGAGGCAGAGTGGCATATAGGCGGGTATAAGGCATATCTGGGGGGCAGCGTGGCATATCAAGGATGCAGAGTGGCATATAGGAGGGTATAAGGCATATTTAGGTGGGCATAGTAGCAAGCTGTTGGGCAGATGTGCATAACTGGGGGGCAGCTTAGCAAATTAAAGGAAATATAAACAAAACATGCATTTTTCTCAATCATAGTTTTTATTAAATATGCAAAAATAGTTGACATGTGAATTAATATTTACCAATAAAAAAATTATGTTAAAGCTTTTTATTTTTTTCCTAAATATTCCGATTTTGGGGGGTCATCTCATAATCAGGGTCATCTTATAATCGAGCAAATATGGTATTTCATAAACATTGAAAGTGATACAAAATCCATACATACCATATATACTCATGTGTAAGCTGACCCTTGGACTTTCAACCAAAATATTGTGAAAAATGTTTTTCTCATGGATAAGCCAATTGTGAAAATGTAAACACACTGTCCTCGTGTGTGTTTTGGTGTCGGTGTGGCAGAGCCTGTCCTGGTGTGTGTTTGGGTGTCGGTGTTGCAGAGCCTGTCCTGGTGTGTGTGTGTGTGTGTTTTGGTGTCGGTGTGGCAGAGCCTGTCCTGGTGTGTGTGTTTGGGTGTCAGTGTGGCAGAGACTGCCCAGGTGTGTGTGTTTGGGTGTCGGTGTGGCAGAGACTGTCCTGGTGCGTGTGTTTGGGTGTCGGTGTGGCAGAGCCTGTCCTTGTGTGTGTTTGAGTGTTGGTGTGGCAGAGCCTGTCCTAGTGTGTGTGTTTGCGTGTCGGTGTGGCAGAGACGGTCCTGGTTAATGTGATTTGTTGTCCTGGTGTGTGTGTTTGGGAGTCGGTGTGGCAGAGCCTGTTCTGGTGTGTGTGTGTTTGGGCATCGGTGTGGCAGAGCCTGTCCTGGTGTGTGTGTTTTGGTGTTGGTGTGGCAGAGCCTGTCCTGGTGTTTGTTTGGGTGTCAGTGTTGCAGAGCCTGTCCTGGTGTGTGTGTGTTTTGGTGTCGGTGTGGCAGAGCCTGTCCTGGTGTGTGTGTGTTTGGGTGTCGGTGTGGCAGAGCCTGTCCTGGTGTGTGTTTGGGTGTCGGTGTGGCAGAGCCTGTCCTAGTGTGTGTTTGCGTGTCGGTGTGGCAGAGACTGTCCTGGTTAATGTAATTTGCTGTCGGTCTGGTAGAGCCTGTCCTGGTGTGTGTGTTTGGGAGTCGGTGTGGCAGAGCCTGTTCTGGTGTGTGTGTGTGTTTGGGCATCGGTATGGTAGAGCCTGTCCGGGTGTGGCAGAGCCTGTCCGGGTGTGCGTCTGGGTGTTGGTGTGGGAGAGCCTGTCCTGGTGTGTGTGTTTGGGTGTCGGTGTGGCAGAGCTTGTCCTGGTGTATCTTTGGGTGTCGGTGTGGCAGAGCCTTCCTGGTGTGTGTGCGTCTGGGTGTCGGTGTGGCAGAGCCTGTCCTGGTGTGTTTTTGGGTGTCGGTGTGGCAGAGCCTGTCCTTGTGTGTGTGCGTCTGGGTGTCAGTGTAGGAGAGCTTGTCCCGGTGTGTCTTTGGGTGTCGGTGTGGCAGAGCCTTCCTGGTGTGTGTGCGTCTGGGTGTCGGTGTGGCAGAGCCTGTCCTGGTGTGTTTTTGGGTGTCGGTGTGGCAGAGCCTGTCCTTGTGTGTGTGCGTCTGGGTGTCAGTGTAGGAGAGCTTGTCCCGGTGTGTGTGTTTGGGTGTCAGTGTGGCAGAGCCTTCCTGGTGTGTGTGTTTGGGTGTTGGTGTGGCAGAGCCTATCCACGGATGCCGAGGAGTTTAGATTCTGTCTATTTTAATCCTCAGCACCATGCTCATGATGCTCTCAATCTGCCTAAATGATTCTAAGAAGTATTTTTTTTATCTCATGGATGAAATGTGAGAAGTAACGTATATATCATAAAATCACTTCATAAACATATACCAAATACACTGCATGTAAAGTTCGAAGAAAATATGCTTATAAAATAGTTTTTTTTTTTTACCATTTGTCAATTAAGAAAAAAAGGCCCCAGATTTCATTTTAAAAATCTGGTCACCTTACCTTAGGTACAGTAGGTAGCAAAGGAGCAAAAGAAAGAACCAATGCTGAGCGTAGGAGTAGAGTAGGATTTTTTAGGTAAGACTGGGAACAACTGTAGAATCAAGCAGAGGCTAAAAGGGTTAATAGAGGACAAAGTATAGTAGAGAGAGAAACTGCCCAAGCATCCTTAAACTAGTAGCTAAGTAAAGCAGGTCCTTGAAAGATCTCCCTCTCCCCCATCTCTCACCTAGCACATGTAAACTATCAGAACTGCTGCACAGCTATGACTGAGCGAAGAGCAGTGAAGTATACGGATGTGCAGCAACAGGATGCCCTGGGAGAGAAGCAATAACCAAATGCCCACGAACGTAAAGCCATCATGAACGCAAACGTAACGTCCTAAATACCCCCTAAGACCCCTCCCACAGCCTTTATATATGTTTCCCTTTGCAATACGCATTGTACATGATATGTCTGTTTTGTCTTGGAAATAACTCAATTAACTCTGCAGGTAGTATGCACTTGATACCTATGATACCTATTCGTAATAAGGTTAAATGGATTGCAGACCCTGTCATCATTAGCGATCAAAATGTTGGCGGCTCAGTTAGGCCACCATATGATATTTTTGAACATCTGAATGCAATGTAATAACAAATATTTATTTCATGACATAAATGGCTCATTCATACCACCCTATGTTAGCATTAGCAATATTGTACATAGGGCATGTCATGCATTTTAATTAACCTCTGGGCAGTTCATCTAGGGTCATGTTGTCAGCAATGATCCACTGTGCTTAAGGGAGTATAACATGTGTTTAGCCTTCCAGGCTCTACCATATCATTAAGATTTGTTTTAATGTATATTGTTATATTTCCCTGGCTATATATTCTACTGAAGATACCAACTTTATAGATGTTTCCATATGCTGTTTTATGTTATATTCTCTCATGGCTACATAAGACAATACAAAATAAACAAATATTTTCAAATAAACTAAAAAGTGCTTTCACAAAAGTATCAATGAACAAGATCTAATACAACCATTACACTAAATGTAGAAAGTTTCATTATGAGATGGCCAAATAATTCAGTTATAACTCATATTACAAAAGCCTATTGTCTGCTGTGTGCTGTCCCATGTTGATCAATAATTGCATATTTTGTTTCAGTAGAGACCAATACGCTGTATCCATTATGTGACTGTAAATAATTAATTATTGATCAATCAACTAGAAACATATGGAGCAATATTTCCAAGCTGCTGCACATTCTAATATGATTTATTGTTTATATTACAATTGCTGGGATCAGTGTAATGGTATCTAAACTAAAAAACATTTATTGATAAGTTGTTTGGAAGAAAATCTTTATAGTTACATTTAAATGTGTATTTGTGTAATGCTGCTTCTCTCCTTCTTTTGGTCTTTTTGCACTAGGACAGACTAGTTTGGAATAGCTGGAATTACTGTAATCCTCAAAGTAACATTACGCTTTGACTAACAATGAGCTGATCATGTTTTTTCACATTCATCCAGACACTTTAGGGCTATCTAACAAATACATTATGGAAGTTTTTTTAGAAATCACTTGAAATTTTAATGGTTTTTGTAACAATAAATGCATGGACAAAAACAAGAGAGAAGGATGGTACATAAGTCAGCAAACATCAGACCAAACCATACAATATGCCACAGAGCGGAGTGACAAAACCTGGCCAGGTAGCTAGCAAAACATAACATAGTACAAGTACATGGTCAAATAATCAGAGGAGCAGAAGGAAATGCAGTGAACATCAAAGTAGCCATATATACGAGAGAAGTACACAATCAGTGGCATGCTGCGTCTGAATAATGACGACGTATGACCTTTCCATTGAAGGGAGGGACGGGGGGAAACAGGGAAGAGGGGGAGGGAAGAAGAAAGAAAAGTAGAGAGGCGGAAAAGAAAAAGAGAGAGAAAAAAAAAGAAGAAAAAGAAGAAAAAGAAGAAAAAGAAAGAGAGAAGCCTAGAACGAGCGAACGGCCTTCAAGCTCCATGGGGCACGCATGGAGGGGTGTCACGAAAAGAGGTAAAATAGAAGTCATCCCATCTATCCCAAGTAGAACACCTCGTGTATGGATGGAGGTGTAGGGTTCTTCCACTTTCTGGCAATACAACCCTTAGCAGCCAGGAGGAGATGTATAAGGAGTTTACAATATGGCGTATCCAGGTAAGGAGGGAGCATATCCAGGAGGGCGACCGAGACAGAGGAGACAATCGAGACTGGGAGCAAATGATTAATGAGTGTGAAAACTTCGGACCAAAAAGTAGACAATAGAGGACAGTCCCACCAGACATGAGCCATCGTCCCTCTGTGGCCACACAGTCTCCAACACAAAGGGGATGTAGACGAGAAAATCGTGGAGAGCTTGGCGGGGACATAATACCAACGGAATATGACTTTACGATCCGTTTCAAAGTTCCATATACGGGAGTTTAACGTCGGGCGCACAGTCCAGCAGCGCCGCATAGCAAACGGAAATGGCATGTGGGACAATGGGAGGCTGGAGACAAAGCTTAACAATTGAGGGCATGGAAGCCGTAGATGGGGTAGGTTTCCAATATTTCTGAATAACGTTGCGGAATTGTAAAAACTTTAGGAAGTCTTTTTTTGGAGAGGGAATAGTCGGTTTTTAATTCTTGGAAAGAGCGGACATGACCCCGCGAAATAAAATGGTTAATGGTCAGGATACCAGCCTGCAGCCAAGAGTCAACGGAGACGTGAGGTAGCAATGGGCGCAAAACCGTAATGGGCGCATGTGCAGATAAAGTAGACGGAAACCCAAGAGTGGTACGGTATTTGTCCCACAAGGACAGTGACAATTTTGAGGTGGGTAAAAGATGTGGTAGCGGTGGATGAACGGACTTCAGAAGCCATAGTAAGTCTCTGAGGGCCCACGGTCGAGCAAAAGCATTTTCAAGGGCAACCTACGCCACCCGTGCAGCAGCAGAGAACAGTTGGAGAGTCTGTGTAGGGCAGCAGCCAGATCATATTTCCTAAAATCCGGGACTCCTAAGCCCCCCAGCATCTTGGGGCGTTGGAGGAGATGAATGGAGAGCCGGGCTTTCTTGTTGGCCCAGATGAAGGTGGAAACTGTCGACTAAATTTCGTGGAGAAGGGTATGGGATATAGGGACTGGCAACGTCCGGAACAGGTAGAGTAGCTTCGGTAAAGAGTTCATCTTGAAGGAGACAATCCTACCCGTCCAGGACAGTTCAAATTTGGACCAGCGAAGGAGGTCTTCTCTAATTGCTCGCCAAATGTCTTGGTAGTTCACTTCAGCCAAAGTGTGGACAGATTTAGTAAGACTAATTCCCAAGTAAGTAAGATAATCAGATCTCCAATCATATTGTCGATAGTTGAGCAATCGAAGCCAAGGTTCAGAGCTTGAGATTTGCCCCAATTGATTTTATAATATGAAACAGTGCCAAACTCCTCAAGGAGAGAGTGCAATGCCGGTAGGGAACACTGAGGATCTGTAATGGTTAGTAGAACGTCGTCAGCATACAAGGCAAGTTTCGTTTCGACAGAGTGGCACGAAAAACCTTTGATAGCTGGAGACGATAGCACCGCTATGGGGAGAGGCTCCATGGCTAGTGCGAAGAGTAATGGAGAAAGGGGACAGCCTTGTCTCGTGCCATTCGAAATATCAAAAGGTCGTCAGAGGAAGCCGGCAACACGAACACTTGCATGAGGACGAACATATAACCGGTCAATCGCTGCAATGAAGGCATCCGGGAGATGGAACGAGCGTAGAGTGGCCATAAGAAAGCCCCAGTGGAGCCTATCAAAGGCCTTCTCCGCATCTAAGGAGAGTAGGAGGCACGGTTGGCGACGAGAGGAGGCTAGATGAATGATGTGCGCAATCCGCCGCGTGTTAATCCGATGGCTGGCGACCCATAACAAAGCCGACTTGATCGTTGCAAATCAGAGTTGGTAAGAGGCGGTTCAGACGGTCAGCCAAAATCTTAGAATACAATTTTGTGTCCTTATTCAAAAGGGAAATGGGTCTATAGTTTGCACAGGCAGTTGGGGTCTTCCCCGGCTTGGGTCTTCCCCGGCTTGATATGCGCGACAGATCCCATCAAATGAGTATATAAGTCACAGAGGTGGGGAGCCAATATATGTTTAAATTTTTGATAGTAGGAATTAGGCAGACCGTCGGGTCCAGGCGCTTTATGAGGCTTGAGGGCAGCAATCACTAGAGTGACTTTGTCTACTGTAGGGGGCTTAGTGAGATCGTCCCAACAATCTTCTGAAAGCTGAGGTAGTGGAAGAGACTCCAGGAAACGTCGAATATGCTGGTCTTGTGGCTGCGGCACGTGTGGGTGGGACCGTAGGTTGTAGAGAGATTCGTAGTAGGTTGCAAACTGGTCAGCGATGCGTTTAGGATTGTAGATCCGTCTGGCATCCAGCGTTTGTAAACAATGAATCGTCGAGGACGATGAATGGAGAGAAATCTTGCTTGTTAGACTAATGGAGAGCAATAAGAGGGAGTATATGTACAGTAGTGTGAAAAAGAACATACACCCAAGGGCGTACCTAGAGTATTTGTACGCCCTTGTCCTGTATGTGGCACCCCCATCACACACACAAAAATGAATGTAGGCCAGAATATTTATTTCACAAATTGTTATCTGTATGTCAACTGGAAAAACCTAGAAATCTGGAAAAATAAATGAACTTATAAAAAAATTAAATTACTTTAAATAAATAACATTTTCTGAACTGATATGGTACAGCATAATTCCCACTACTATATACTGACCCAGACATTGACGGTAGTGCAGCATAACCCCTATTATTATACACTAAGCCAGACATTGACGTGGTAGGCGTCTGACCCAAAACAACCTGCCTGTGCCACGCTGACCATTTAGCAGCCTGCCTGGTCCACCGCTGCCTATTTAGCAGCCTGCCTGTGCCACCGCTGCCCCTAAGCAACCTGCCTGTGCCACTTCTGCCCTTGAAACAGACGGCCTTAGCCTCCTTTGCCCCTGAAACAGCCTGCCTATGCCAACTCTGTCCCTAAACACTAATTTATTATTAACTTCATTCATTTAATCACCCACTAACTAACATTCATTCATGCCGTGCAGACCTCTATGCGACCCAACGGCCGCCTAAGGCGGGAAAAGAGTTTTATCATACAGTGTGCGGGCACCACAGCAGTAAGCTGCGGGCCATCAGGTCATCGGGCACCCCCTGATGAGTGGCACCTGGGGTGTATCACCCCCCTTTAGGTACACTACTGCATACACCTTTGAATTCTATGGTTTTACATATAATAATAATCATCTGTTCCTTAGTAGGATCTAAAATTGAGTTAAATACAACCTCAGATGAGCAGCACCACATGATATATTTTTGTTCAATAAATCATGACACAGTGTAATAAAGCCTACATTGAGAATATGTTTCAATAGCTTGTAGAACCACCAAGTTTAGAATAGCTTGATGTAACTGCTTTCTGTATGACTTTATCAGTCTCTCACATTGTCAATGACTGCAAGTTTCTCAGGTCGTGTGGCTGCAAACAAGCACTACCACCGTTGCGTTACAGTTGGTATGTGGTGTTTGTGCTAATATGCTGTGTTTGGTTTTTCGCCAAACGTGGCACTGTGTGTTATCACGAAACATCTCCACTTTGGTCTTGTCTGTCCAAAGGACATTGTTCTAAAAGTCTAATGGTTTGTTCAGATGCAACTTTGCAAACCTAAGCTGTGCTGCCATATTCTTTCTAGTCATTGCTTCTGAACAAACCACAGGTATGATGGACTTTAAATTGTTTGGAAATTTGCCTTAAAACCCTTACAAGATTGATGGGCATCATTACTGATCATCATTACTGATCATTACTGAGAGGGTCACGCTTGCAGATTAATTAATCAAGTGCATTTGATTAGCAGCACCTGTTTGTGTAAGGCTACTGGGTGCCTGATCAGGTAGGGGTCTCAATGCAGGGGTAGGCTCGGATTCAGGGCATTGCCCAAGGAAGGCTTCAGAGCTGCTTTCCACTTTAGCCCTAGTGCGCCACCTATAAGTAATCTGGGCACAAGCAAGTATATAAAATTGGGGTGACAAGCTTAGTATAGGCTTGGAATAACAAGCTTTCAGTGGCTGGGCTGGCAGGGAACTGGAAGCCCTTGGGTAAGGTGCACGGGAGGAGAGCTTTCTGGCAGGGCGTGTGGCAGGAGAGCCCTCTGACAGGGCACAAAGGAGGAGCACGGCACTAGAAGGGGTCAGACTCACAATGCTTATCAGTCCAAAGACATCACACTGTGACAGAAGCCCGTTCTATGTAGCCGGGGCTGGCGGGGGGCCTGCTCTCTGTAGCTGGGTGAACTCTCTCTGTTACCAGGAGGAAACTGCCAAACAAAACCACAGCACAGTACCACATGATAATCCCAAATTTCAGTCTCAGTCCAAAGCAAAGGTCAAACCAGTATATCTTAAACAGCATGGTACCGAGGGAGCGGTTATTTTTCCAGGTCCATATTAGGTTTTCATTGACATTCCTTGGAAGTTTCCGGGTAGGCTTTCTTTAGGAAAAGTGACTGGTGTGTGTCACCCAAAAGGGCCAGAACCGAAACTAGAGGCAAATTCCCTCTGCACGAGGGAACCAACAACCCCAGATGAAAGTTTTAGCCTACATTGGCCTCGTCAGTGGGGTACGGTTGGTATCCCTCTAGGCACAAGATGCTCGCCAAGAACAGACAGTCACTTCATAATCTGCCTTACAGTGTGTCCCCGCTTGAGAACATCTTAAACTTTAGCTCTCTTGTTCCATTACAGAGAAAAAAATCTCCATCCTTATATCAATGTGGTCCCAACGAAAAAGGCAGTCCAGAATCAAAATGAGAGGCAAATCTCCTCTGCACGAGGGAACTAACAACCTGTAAACTATGAAGTGGCTGTCTGTTCTTGGCAAGCATCTCACATCTTTTTTGTATGGTATTCTCTTGATGGTGACATCATTGGATAATTATTTTTACATGTTTTTATTTGTTTTTGCCTGCATGCTGTCATCAAGGGCTCAAGCAAACTGGGCATGCTCCAAGCTTCAGGTCTAGAGCATTGTGCACTGGCCTTTTTGCTAACTTGTGGGTTTTTGCCTCCTTTTTTTATATGTATAAATCTGTAAATACTCAAAATGCTTTATTTCTCATCTATCCTGTAATATGTCTTTGATTTTGAATAATAATAATAATAATATGTATGTTTTAACTTTTTAGTCTCTTTTTTTATTAATGTTCTTACCCAGGCTTTTTAGTACTATAATTACCATATGTTACATATTTTATTATGTTATAGAGAAGGACATCAATCCCTTACATTGTAAACCTTAGGGATCTCTCATACATCTTACTTCTGTCATTGATGTCACAATCACATAACTGAGCTCCATGTATTGTTTATTTTTTATTTATTTTTTTCAATTTTTTTTTTATATTTCCTTAAAAACATTTTTTTTTCCTTTTTGTCCCTATGACCTTTTTTCCCTATAACCTCTCCTACACTGGACTGCAATAAGGCATGGGCACAGACTGACCAGATGTGAAAAAGGAAAAACAATGCACACCTTCAAAATGTGGCATTTGGCGAGGGTGGTGTCATTATACTCAAAAGATGTTGTTAAACACATATTAGGTGTTGTTTGGCTGTGACATATACCAGGAGCTACAAATTCAAATCTGAAGTACAATGTGTACAAAAAAACCCGAAAAACATAAAAATGACTGCTACAAACATTGACATGGGTGGTAGTATTAGTGCGTGGAAATAGTTAAAATACCACAATTTGAAAAACACTTGGATCTATAGCTCTCAAAATTATAAGGTTTGATGGGTGTAATGGGTTTGATGGGGTTTGATGGATCAAAGATGTCCCAAATAGGACATGGGGCAGGATAACAGATGTCAAAGTTCCAAGTTGAAAAAACATGCTCTTCCTAAATGTGGCGTTTTACCTTCCAAACAACCCGACAAACCCATGGGTTGTATCACTGTACTAGGGAGATGTTGCTCAACACATTTTGTGGTGTTAGGCAGTGACACATAACAGGAGCTCTAAATTTAAACCTGAAATACAATTTGTGTGTGGGGAAAAAACACAAAAAATAGTACTACAAACTTTGGCAAAGGCTGTGGTAGAATTAGTGCATGGAGAGTGTCAAAATACCAGCATTTGAAATACCTTGGGGTGTCTAGTTTTCCAAAAAAAAATTGAACTGGGAATCAGGGCAGTGAACCATTGTTTATCGTCTATGCCAGTTCTTGTAGCACACTCTGCTACGTTTCTGTGCATCTTTATTTTGGGCGTTGGGTGGAATTTTGAAGGGAACATGTGCTGCTCCAATTCGATTAGGTATTGTTGAAGACACCACATGCCCAGAAGGTACATCCCTGTAATGAACTGGAGCTTATATTGCAGGAATATGCACCTTATTTCAGTTTGATTTTTGAAAAATTAAGAATGGATTATAGTTGGTAATTTGCATTATATAGATGGCAGACTTTTTGTACCAGGCCTTGTTTTTTTCTCATTATTAGTGATAAGCTTTTGCAGCCCTAACTCATAATTATAAATCATTATAATGATTTGCAGTCCTAAATCATGATGAGAAATCACCCCACCCCATATGCCTGTTATAAGCCTTAATACATGCTGGCTTTCTAAAAGGCTGTATTTTGCCTCTGATACAAGTAGATACAGGGCTGTGATCACAAGCGTAACTACAGATCACTGGCCTGGACTGCACTAATCCAGGTCGGAAGGGACTTTTCTAAACTACTTTGAACTGGCACGGAGAGACAGGATCTTAAAGCTGCAGGAGCGGTGAGAGGTAAGCGTGGGTGGGAGGTGGGATATATCTGTATGTGTTCGCATATATGTATGTATGGATGTGAGCATGCATGTGTATTTGTGCGTGTGTGTGAGAATGGATGTGTACGTGTGTGTGTGTGTGTGTGAGCATGGATGTGTACTTGTGTGTAAACATGGATGTGTAAGTGGGTTGAGATGGAGTGTGTGCTAGTGAGTATGTGAAAGTGTGTGTCATTTGTGTGAGCATAGTTACACATGCCCCTGGCTGTGATCATGGATGGTAGTGAGCAAATACAGTTTTAAGGACATTATTCTTGTTCCTAAATGTAACCACCAACAGCTCCTCTTGGAGCAAAGCAAGACCCCCCCCCCCCCATTTAAGCCATTTTTGCAACTTATTTGGGGGACCCTTTACGGTTTGACTTTATTGTGCCACATGTTATTGTGTTGAGGCAAAAGAATTTTGAACAAAGGAACACTAGAATAAAAATGATCCACATATAAGTGGTACCCTTTGTTCAATAATAAATGTAGCAAGTCCATACAATTTTAGGACTCATGCCTAGATGGTCTGGGCAACCTGGTGGATCAAGTTTGCAGTTCTTGTCCTCATATGCTCGGACATGTATGTATAGCCATTGGCACTTTCACGGAATTTGTAGAATTTGACTCTATACCTGGAGCGCTTGGAGGGGATAAACTGTATAAACCCCAATCTTCCCTTATATTTCATATATATTCATCTACACATATTTCCTTCAAGGGTGTATACACCTCTGGAAAAGTTCTCAGGAAATGACTAAGAAGGGGGCGTGGTGAGCGCGCGCATCTCTTACCCACCTCCTGGCGACAGAAGAAGGCCAGCGTAGGAGGAGGGATCGTCGCTAGCACCCGCTGCATGCCGGCAGCGGACTGGACGGGTGAGTGCCAAATACCCGCTAGACGTGGGCTTCCTGCCATGCGTGCCCCATCCCGTGGGCTTCCTGCCGTGCGTGCCCCATCCCGAGGGCTTCCTGCCGTGCGTGCCCCATCCCGAGGGCTTCCTGCCGTGCGTGCCCCATCCCGAGGGCTTCCTGCCGTGCGTGCCCCATCCCGAGGGCTTCCTGCCGTGCGTGCCCCATCCCGAGGGCTTCCTGCCGTGCGTGCCCCATCCCGAGGGCTTCCTGCCGTGCGTGCCCCATCCCGAGGGCTCCCTGCCGTGTGTGCCCCATACAGTGGGCTTTCAGCCAAGAGACTTTCCTTGTTGCTATATTGTTGTACCATCATATGCAATACAACTCTTAATCCGCATCTGCAGTCTTTGATTTATTTCCTGCGCCTGTCTGTACCAACCCCAAGCCATCATGCATCGTGGGGTACAGACAGAGCCCCTTGTATCCCCTGCACCTGGGCTCCTTATCTACCTGTGTCCTCGGTTCGTGACAGAATGTCAAGGCCAATACAAGGAGTCCGCGGGGATACCTGCAGTACTGGAATTGTTGGCGGAATGTGTACTCCACTCATGCAAATCGGTAAGGATTTCATAAAATTATTGAAACCCTTAACAAGAAATGTAAAAGTTCTAATGTTTAAACCACTTCTTCTTTTCATTAATAGATAACACACCTAAATGTCAATGTCCCTCACGTTAATTATGCCCTTTTTGTTAACTATCTTCATATGACAGAATAGTTTTTAAAGACAAGTACCGTATCTGCTCGATTATAAGACGACCCCCCCAAAATCTGAATATTAACTTGAAAAAAAAGAGCCTGAATATAAGACGACCCTAAAGGAAAAAAGTTTTACCAGTAAATGTTAATTCATGTAAACTATTTTTTTAAATAAAAGCTATGATTGAGAAAAATATTTTGTTTTTATTTCCTTGTATTTTCCAACCTGTCCCCCAGTTACGCACATCTGCCCCCAGGCTTGCCACACCAATATGGCACTGTGGCCCATGATATGCCTTTTAACCCTCTATATGCCACTGTGCCTCATGGTATGCCTTTTGACCCCCTATGTGCCACTCTGCCTCCAGAAATGCCTTATACCCCTATATGCCACTCTGGCATTTAGGGGGTTAAAAGGCATATTATGGGGCAGAGTGGCATATAGGGAGGTATAAGGCATTTCAGGAGGCAGAGTGGCGTTAAGGGGGCATTTAATAGAGCACTCTGCAGAGTGGCATATAGGGGTATAAGGCATTCCAGAAATGCCCTATGCCCCCATTTAACACACACACACACACACTTACCGGTGCTTCCAATTTCCTGCTGTATTGCCGGGGCAGCGGGTTGACGTCTCCTTCCGCTGCAGCCGGAAGGAGGTGGAGTTGGCAGCGGGGGTTTGTCTGCGTCCGTCGCGCATACCTTCCCCGGCTGTCAGAGATCAGAGTTCCCCGCACCGGTGCGGGGAACTCTGATCTCTGACAGTCGGGGAAGGTATCCGCGACGGACGCAGACAACCCCCACTGCTAGCCACACCTCATTCCGGCTGCAGCGGACGTAGTCTACGCGGATCGCGTAGACGTCAACTCGCTGCCCCGACAATACAGCAGGAAGCACCGGTAAGTGTGTGTGTGTGTGTGTGGGGGGGGGGAGACAGGAGGATCCAGGTCCCCTGCAGCGGTGCGGGGGATCTGGATCTTAGTCTCATAATCAGACCTCTATTTGAGGTCTGATTAGAAGACGACCCCGATTAGAAGACGAGGGGTATTTTTCAGAGCATTTGCTCTGAAAAAAACCTTGTCTTATAATCAAGCAAATATGGTAATATTATACAATTCTGCAGCAAATTGGTGGTCCTTTAAAAATGGATGCAGAAGATGCCCATTTTTGTTGTGGGAAAACCAGCACAACTGTGGCTAGATCAATGCAGCAGGGTACTCCTTGCTATCCAAGGTACCTCAGCACTGAAACTAAGGATTTCATGGTAAAGGTAAGTATGATCTGGCACTGTGATATAATGTAATATCAAAATGCATAATGTCAAAATAATTTATTAAACCGTAAAAGTAGTAAGAGTTTATCAGTTTTAGGATTGGCTATTGAATTGTAGAAGTTTTTCCAAATCTGCATAATAGGTATTAATTCTTGATAATAGAATAATAACTATCCCTTAACCCCTTTTGTGAAAATGACTGATTTTATTTTTTGGACCCTTCATGACCATGGCCTTTTTAACATTTCTGTGGTGCAGTTTTCTTCTTGTACCCACACAAGGAGCTTTCTTTAGATACCATTATTTTGATCCTATTATATAAAACAGTATAAAATATGGTGAAAAATTGAGAAACCTTTTTGACTTTTAATCGAAAATCTTTTACTCGTCTACAAAAGCTAATGAAAAAACCTGAAATGTCCTGAGTTTTGAGATATCCAATGTTTTTATGTTATCTTTTTCCTTTTTATCACATGTTATAGGGCAGTTAATACAAGTAGCATATTGCTATTTAAAAAACATTTTCTTTTCAAATATGGTCATACTGCCCCATGTCCTTTTTGAGAGATCTTTGAAGCCGTCAGATTCAATTTACCCTATCAAATCATATATATCTTTTGAAATAGACAGCCCAGGGTATTTCAGATGCTGGTGTTTAAACTCTTTCCATGCACACATTTTACCATCAGTCTATGTTAAAATTTGCAGTAGTATTTTTTTTTGGGGGGGGGGGGTTCTCCACACTACTCTAATAAACATAGGCATCGCTTTTGCCCTCCCCCCAAACTTAAATGTTTTTTTTTTAGTTTTTAAAAGTATTTAAAATTTGTATGTGTCACACGCACCGCCGCGGCTCTTACATCTGCCACTCACGCTGGCTCGCACTGAAGCCCCGCCTCTAACTCCTCCACCATGCACGCCTGCGTCGTGATCCTGCTTCCTGGACCTCGTATGCGCAGTGGCCCTATCGCCATGTCCTCCACCACCCACGCGCGCCGGGACCACAGTGGCGACGTACCGAAGGCCCGAGTCTCACGCGATGTACGCATCGGCGCGGCCTGTGACGCAAGTCTCCTTTATAAACCCCATTTTTACTTCTTATCTTTGCGGGTTCTAAGCGTTATATAGCTTTTGGGTGTGCTCTTTCTTATACCTTGATATACCGTATTGGCTCGGATATAGGCCGCACCCTACAAGTTAGGTGCTTTTTTAAAGAAAAAAATGTCTTAGTAAAAAAAAAAAAAAACACTTAGTGGTACAGATATGCTGCCACTCTATCCCCCCTGAGATATGCACTCCGCCCCCGAGATGTGCCCCCCTGAGATATGCTGCCACTCTATCCCCCCCGAGATATGCTGCCACTCTGCCCCCAAAAGGCCCCCCCCCTAGACTTACCGGTGCAGACTCCCCGGGGTCTTGCAGGGCCGTTGGAAGGCTGCGGCGATGCAAGCATTAACAACCTCTCGCTGCTGGCACGTCTGCACGATGAGCTTTAACAATCTCCCTTGCCGGGACTCCCCTGTGGGAATTCCCGGCAAGGGAGATTGTTAAAGCACATCGTGCAGATGTGCCGGCAGAGGGGGCTGTTTACGCACATCGCCGCTGCTGGTGAATGTCTGCTCGATGCGCTTAGACAACTCCCCATCATTGAAAGTGCTGGCAGGGGAGGCTGTCTCAGCGTATCGGAGAGTAGAATGCAGGTCCCCTGCACCGCTGCGGGGGATCTGTATCCTAACCCTGCTGCCTGCCCAGCGCCCGGAACTGCATGTCTTAAAGTGTGGCCTATATTCGAGCCAATACGGTATTTGCCTTGTGTACCGGCCTTTTGCCTGTTTATCAACCACGATTCTTCTGACTGGTTGAATGAAGTAGCTGAAAACACCTCCTAGCACTCCTGTGCCAACTTCAAATGAATCAGCCATATTGTACAGGTGATCAACTGTCAAATAACCTAGTGAGATATAGGCAGGTAACAAACCAGTCCTTCATTCATAGTGCAGCCAGCTCTGGACCAAAAGAAGACTCTGATCCTAGATTCCTGGATGTATCACATATTTGAATGTGCCTTTCAGCCATAGAGGTTTGTTGGCTATTCCAGGAGTTTGTAGAATGGTCAAACACATCAACCTCATTATGGGCTTATAAAGGCTGATGTAATTGAACATCTCCATCACAAAGAGTTAAGGGAATTAACACATTTATCCTTGTTGTAACTTTAATGAAATCTCCATGCTGACAGTTTACTATGCAGAGCTAAGAATCTTAGTCCTTTTTTTTTGCAAACGTTTACTAGGGTTAGGCCATCAAATTAGTTGCTGAATTGAAAATGTCAGGCTACCTGTAACCTTCTAGTATAGTAAATACACTTCTCTAGTGTATTATGTCTCTGAAATTATAATTGCTATTGCACACATTCATTCTCAGAACATCATACAAAACAATTATCCATTGTAATAAAGTCTATACAATGTCCAAATATAATAATATAAAAGATTAGCCCTTCAGTGTGCAGTCACATGTGTCTTATTAATAGTACACTCCCAAAATTTTAAATCAGCAGCAGGATGGCTTATGCTGCCTCACCAAATGACAGCCTGACCAGCTTAAGCACATTCAGGGTCCCGTTGCATATGTGATCCATGTGTCACGTGCATGGAAACCTTCAATAGACATCTGCTATGTTAACAAGCATTCTCATTTTTGTTTCTATATGTATATGTAGAACCCTAGTTCAACAAGCCCTAACCCAACTGATGACCATATACTCTGGCGTCTTTTTGTCTTCTGTTGGGAGCTGGACTTCCCGAATCCCTATGGTGCGCTATATAAAAGAAAATGCCAAAAGACTAAGTTTTGATTTGATGGGATCTTTATAAGTGTTTTTCTCTCCTGTCATATCACCCTGAAGACCAGGATAAACCATTTCATGATGCTGCCATGGATTGATCTTGCTTGAAAAAAATAGACTGAAGATGTGATGAAAATACAGATGAACAGAGCAGTACTCTTTAGGTAATGGAAAGGGGCAACCCAAAAATAATATAAGAAAAGCCTATACATAAAAAAAATCCATCACAAAATGTGTACGACCAATGGTCATAGTTTGTAAACAATACTAATTGTGTAAATTGTTGTTGTTGTATACATGTATATATTCTTAATGTAATGTGTTACCGGTCAGCATGACAATGTCTTTCCTTCAGTTCTGTTGTTTAAGTTGTTGGAAATAGTGATATTATTTGCAAGCAATTCACATTGCTATTAATTCAGTTTCAATATTTCTTATACTATTATTTTAGCAACATAAAAGTGATGTATGAAGAACAACAGATCATAAATTACATTTTTTTATGACTAATAAAAGTATATGCAAAATTCTGAAAGGTTCAGTGACCTTCAATGACTTTTACAATATGAATTATCAAACATCAACCTGACTTAACAGACCATGAGGAGTGTCCGATTCTTTTCAAGTGAAATAGTGTGGATAATCATAATTATTTATGGGTGTCAAGGTCAAAAGAATTGCTCATCACTTTCCATGGCTTACTGAAGAACCTTTTAAAGTACTAAATGATACATCATTCTTGTCAGTAATGTTCTAAAGGAATTAAATGGAGCAGTATAAGGATAAATTTTTTGACAGCACAACACTTGACAAGTCTGTCCTATCATTTATGCCTTTCACTTTTCAACAAATCTTGAAAGTTATATAGCTATGTCACTCAGTCAATTAGTGTTATTTTTTAATAGGATGCTTTAATATGAATTATATTATGAGGAATATTATGTTTCCAATTTATTCATGGCTGGATATACATTTCTTAAAAAAACAAAAAAACAAAAACAACCTGTGAGGTTTATTTACTCATCTGGAAACTATAGTTGAATAGAAACAATTCTCAATGACTGTGCATTATGAATGGTCATCACTGACATATC
Organism: Sceloporus occidentalis; assembly: GCA_023333645.1. Taxonomy (NCBI): domain Eukaryota; kingdom Metazoa; phylum Chordata; class Lepidosauria; order Squamata; family Phrynosomatidae; genus Sceloporus; species Sceloporus occidentalis. Next base: position 4,371,401 of record JALMGF010000038.1, on the reverse strand, counting down.
TGTCCTGCAAGATAAATAAAACTGAATATATGATTTATTTATGAGCTGATTAGTTACCAATATACTATGTAATAATAATTGTATATTCTTATAAGCATGTAGGTGTCACTGCTGACACAGGTGCCACCTGAAGTTCACTCAAGAACAGGAGCTGGGCTCTTTTATTGCTCTCCCTGCTGGCTGATTTCACATATTGCAATCGGCAATGCAGAGCTACAGAATAATACATTTCAACCATGAGATTTGAGTAGTTACATTTACATCCTGAGGTTTAGGATACCAGGGTTCCTCTAGTGAAGAATATTGCATAATTCCTATATGGCCAAAAATATTATTTTCCATTTCTGCAACATTCTATAAAAATTGCACTGCCCTTCTATGACATTGTCTATTGCATTTCTTATATTGAACATCTGTTACTTCTAATCAAAATCTATTCATTTGGTAAAATAACATTATTTATTAGGATATGAGTTGATATCAGCTCATTAAAAATGCATGTGTTGCATACCATTACTAATAATGCATATTTTTTCCTGTTTAGGATTAAAATTTAAATCCTCTTTAATGGAAAAAAAGTCCACATAATATTTAAATCATTCAACTTCATAGTTCCTTTCAAATGAAAGACTACAATATAAAAGTAGTTTGTGTTTATCTTCCAGCACCTAGCATGTGCACTCCCTAAGTCTAATTTAACATTCTGCTGTTAATTGTCATACTGTCATTAAGCAAAATAAACATGGTTGTCCACAGTCCTAGGAATCTGTGGGTCAATTTAAAGACATGGAAAACCTTCAGAAATAATTGATTTAAAGAGCAATTTAAAGAGAGACATGGCATAAGTGGTATGTTTAAGATTATAGGACCAAAAAAGGCTCAACATGATCAATTCTTAGTGTTTTCTAATATTTATTTGTCTGAGTTAAGTATTTAGTATCTATCATAAACAACAATATATATTTGTTAGTTTCTGGCTGCTATCAAGTATGCATTTCATAACTAAATCATAAATTAGGGATTTTGTTTTGGAGAGTACAACAGTTATACGTTATACGTACCAACAACCTTTATTTATACTACAATTACCGTATTTGCACGATTATAAGACAAGTTTTTTTCAGAAAAATACCCCTCGTCTTATATTCGAGGTCGCCTCATAATCAGACCTCAAATAGAGGTCTGACTACAAGACTAAGATCCAGAGCCCCCATAGACCTGCAGGGGACCTGCATCCTCTTCTCGGAGAGAGAGAGGGGCGCCAAGTGGTTTTCGCTTACCCGCTCGGCGCCCCTCTCTCTCCTCTGCCAGCCCTCTAGCTCGGTCTCAGTGCCGGCTTGTAATGCTGAACGGCAGAAGTGACGTCAATTTCCGGCGCTCAGCGTTACAAGCCGGCACCGTGGCAGAGCAGGGAGACTCGCCGCAGGACTGTTTAAAGGTAAGTACAAAGGGGGGGGATAGGGTAGATAATAGGGAGGGTGGGTAGATAATGGCGTCGGCGAAGTTTAAAACGATGCCCCCTGGCATCGGCAGGGGGGGGCGTCATTTTAAACTTCGCCCCGGGCGGCATTATGTCTTGGGCCGGCCCTGTATATCAGGGAGGCAGAGTGGCATATAGGGCGTGTGACAGAATGACCTGTCATACAAGGCCCAAGGTAGTCGGAGATGGCTCCAGTATGGCTGCCAAACAGGCAGGCACTCTATTGTGTTGACTAATCCCATTAACAGGATTGCTGCTGGGGGAGATTCAGTAGCTAAAGGGGATTAACCCCTTCGAGACAAAGGCTGATTTTACTTTTTGTACCCTTTGTGACAATGGCCTTTTTAACATTTCTGCGCTGCTTGTGTTTAGCTGTAATTTTCTTCTTTCCCGTTTACTGAACCCACACACATTAGATATTGTTTTTTTCAGGACAAGAAGGGCTTTCTTTAGATGACATTGTTTTGATTGTATCATATTATTTACTATTAAAAAAATTATAAAATATGGTGAAAAATTTAGAAAAAAATTACTGTTTCTAACTTTTAGTTGAAAAATCTTTTACTCATCTATAAAAGGTAATGAAAAAACCTGCTAAATAGATTCTACTATTTGTCCTGAGTTTAGAAATACCCAATGTTTTTATGTTTTTTTGCTTTTTTCTACCCATTATGGGGCAATAAGTACAGGTAGCGTTTTGCTATTTCAAAGCCATTTTTTCCAAATCTGGTAATTCTTCCCCCCATGTGCCATTTCGGGTATCTTTGAACCCGGCCAATGCAATTTACCCCATCAAGTCATATATTTTTGAAAACTAGACAGCCCAGGGTATTTCAAATGCTAGTATTTTAACTCTTTCCATGCACCATATCTACCACCAGTCTTTGTCAAACTTTGTGGTAGTCATTTTTTTGCATTTGGTTTTCCACACACATTTTAATTCAGGTATGAATTAAAATGTTCTCGTATATGTCACTATCACAAAACACCCCAATATGTGTTCAGCAACATCTCCTGAGTACAGCGATACCTCACATGAATGATTTTGCCTGGCTGTTTTGGGGCAAAAGGGCCACATTTGGGGCATGCGCTTTTTTCAATGTTGAACTTTGGCATTTGGGATCCACTGCCCATGCCCTATTTGGTACATCTTTGAGCCAGGCCATTTCAGTGTGCCCAACAAAACCATATATTTTTCAAAACTAGACACCACAGGGTATTTTAAATGCTGGTATTTTAACTCTTTGCATGCACATATTTTACCACCAGCATTTTTTCAAAGTTTGCAGTAATATTTTTGTGTGTGTATTTTTCCCACACACACCTACTTTATGTATGAATTTACAGCTCCTGGTATATGCCGCTGTCACATGACACCCCATAATGTGTTCAGCAACATCTCCTGAGTGCAGTGATACCCCACATGCATGGGTGTGTCATTTTTGGGGGGAACTAAAAGGCCACATTTGGTACGTGTGCATTTTTCTAATTGGAAATTAGATGTGTGGCCATCCTTCCCCCCGTGTTAATTGGGACGTTGTTGAACCTGGCCCATTCAATTTACCCCATCAAATCATACATTTTTTAAAAGTAGACACCCCACGGGCATTTAATATGCCAGTATTTTAACTCTTTCCATGCGAGAATTGTTTTAAGCTAATATGCTAATTTTAGGACTTGCTCACAAAAATATATTTTTTATATATATATATTTTTTTTTATTATTATTTTTTTTTTAAAAAAATTTAACATTTTTTTTCAACTTGGAGGTTCCCCTGATAGTGACATCAGTGGGAAATGATTTTTACATTTTACTGTTTTTTACTATTTTTTTCTAATTATTATTAATTTTATTTTATTTTTTAATTTATTTTTACTAATCACACTGTGATTAGAAAGCTGGGCTCCATTGACTTGCATGGTGAATGCAGTACCTGTATTCAACCTGCAAGTGGAGCCAAAGTTCTCTAGATGGTCTGGACCATCTAGCGAACTTTTAAAATTTGTGGTTCCTGTTACAGGACGGCGGCCATCTTCCTTGATGGCGAAGATTGCCGGCAGCTGCGGCTGTGACCGCTCTCCGGAGCGGTCACAGCCCATCAAAAGGTTAGTGTTTGGTGTCGCTGGATGCCTCCTGATCGAGACATTCCAGCGACACCATTTAAGTTTAGGAGGCGATCGTCGATCGCCTCCTAAACGCTTTTAAAACGGGCGTCCGCCGCCATACAAAGTATGGCGGATGTTGACGCCCCGTGGAGGGGCCAGAGATGGCCCCTTCGTGCCGATCGCGGCGTTGCTGAATGCCTCGAGGTCGAGGCATTCAGCAACGCTTTTTGGGTGCAGAAAGCGATAGTAGATCGCTTTCTGCACCCGTTTAAAGACGTGCCGGTCCTGGCACGTCAATTGTCGTAAAGCACATGCTTTTCCGTGCCGTGCCAGGACCGGCAATTGTCATTAAGGGGTTAAAGGTTGGGTTGTCTACATGTACCTGTTTATCAATGTTAATTTATGTTAATAAGGTTCTGTGGCTATATCAGTCTATGCTTTACAATAATAAACTGTTCATTCCTGCTGTACTCAGTTCAAGGTAGTTGTGTCTACTTATTGGGTACACATAGCAGGGTTCCAAGGTGCGCATGCTGGCTGGTGCTGGAAGTGATTCCGGGGACAACAGGAGGATACATGTGGGTGATCTCTGGGAGTTACTACAGCTCTTTTGGTGAACCCGTTACAGGGGGTATAAGGCATATCAGAGGGGCAGAGTGGCAAATAGGGAGTATCATATATATCAGGGGCAGAGTGACAAATAGGGGGTATAAGGCATATCTGGGGGGCAGAGTAGCAAGTCATGGGGCAGAAGTGCATAACTGGGGGGCAGGTTGGCATATAAAAAAATACAAACAAAAATGCATTTTTCTCAATCAGTTTTTATTAAATATGAAAAAATTGTTTACATGTGAATTAATATTTACTAATAAAACTCTTACTATAAGGTAGTCTTTTATTGAGGCTTTTTCTTTTTTTTTCCTCAATTAATATTCAAATTTTGGGGGGTTGTCTGAGCAAATATGGTACATCCATTCTAAAAAAATAATTCCTTACATCCCACTTCTCTGATGTATTGTTTACGATCACTTAACTAACTACTTCACCTTTAGCCTCTTTGGCCATCTTCTGCCTAGTTTCAGACCGCTTAGCACCACTGAAACAGTTCTAACTTTTAGGTCTTTAAAGTGGGGGTGCAGCCTGTATTCGGTGTTTAGCCCCGGGATGCGCAGTTTGTAACGCCCGACACGCGGGACATGCAGTTCTGGGCTCCGGGCGGCTGTTTTCTTTTCTTTTTTATTTAGCCCTGCTGCGGGTAAGCAAAATAGCACCAAACTTTAAGGATGCAGCCTGCATTCGGGTGTGGCCTATATTCGAGCCAATATTGTATTATTTAATCTCAGACCACTGACTTATTCCACCGACTATGTTAAATTACATACACTCACTCCTGTCTGAGAACCCTCAGTTGTGGGCTCATCATTTATTGCATATTCACACCCCTATCCTGGATTCATGGGACATATTTTGCCAAGCATTGGATTCCTTCTATGAGGATCCCTTCTGTATTTCCTCAGCTACTACTTCCCTTTGGGCCTTTGGTTAAGGGCACCGAAATGTGGAGAAGTTGATCACGGAATTTCATCATGTCACTCTTGAAACCACTTGGAATGAGTCAGCACTACTCAATCAGTTCCGCCTGGGGCTGCGGGATGCTTTAAAAGATGAACATACTCACATTGGGATTCTGTCTTTTTTGGATGACCTGACCCATTTAGCTACTCAGATTGACCGTTACTTAAGAGAAAGGATAGTTGTACGGGAATGGCTCACCTCCACCCCATTTCCTGCATATTTCCCTTCCTGTCAGAAGCATCACCAATTATGGCTAGTACTGTAGAACTCATCCAGATTGGCATAGTTAGGGGACCCCTGACACTAGAGGAAAAAGCTTGACTGAGATCCCAGAACCTATGCCTCTATGGTGGTAAACATGTACACACGTTCAAAGAATGTAGAGCTAGATATTTGTCTCCTTAAGGTGAGATTTTATTCATCCACAATAATAAAAAGGAAGAATTAACTCCAGTGAATACCCCACATTTACCTATATCTCTTTTGTTGCAGTGGACTAAAGGGCCTATCTCCTTATCTACCTTAATCAATTCTGGAGCAAGCCTGTGTTTTCTGGACATGGAACTTGCCAAAGCCATTGCTATACCCATTCGTCCTAAGATTTGCTCCATACAAATTCAATTGATGGACGGAAGCCCACTCAAGTCTCATCACACAACATACCATACCTTTGATTGTTACCATTGGAGACAAGCATCAGGAATGCCTTCAATTATTTTTTTCAACTGCTAATTAGTCTTCACCTCCAAACACTGCACCACCAAATTCTTATTCTCTCCAACACTTTGTCTATTCCCTTTGGAAAGATATATCCACTTTGGGAATCAGAATTCTCTTCCCCCCAAAATTATATTAGAATATATTACAAAATTTAGAAGCCTTGTTAAGGGGTTTTATTTGTCCTTCTACCTCCCCTGCAGGGGTAGGCATATCACCTCTTCTTTTACCTGCGTATAAGATTGAACTGGTGCTGCCCCACATCTCTGGAGCTCACTTTCAACTAACCTTAAACCATGCATCTCAATAATAAATAAAAAATTGGTCCTCTTCAGAGAAGAACACAGTCTATTCCTCTTTTAAATAATAAAAACTCCCAAATCCATCTGTCTCCCCCTCTTTCTCCATTCCTTATGTCTTTCTATACCCCATCCTGCCTAGATTGAATGCACATAAACCGTAGACTTGGGCGCCGGCTAACTCTTCGTGTTCGTCTTCGTGGGGAAAAAAACCTTCGTACTCCATGAATATTCGCCCTTTCCTGTGTTCGTTCAGGCGAATATTTGTGTACATTCTTTGTATTCATTTTTTTTTTTTTTTAGAAGGGGTTATTACTGGGTTAGTGTGGTGCGCAGCAGCTTTGGTGCCGGGATTTTAAAGGTCCATACGAGTAACTCTATTGGTCGTCGGCAGGGGCCTCCTCTGCCATCAACCAATGAAGTGCAGCTGCTCTTCATTGGTTGATGTCAGACGTGCCCCCTGCTGGCGACCAATAGATTAGCTTGTACGGATTTTTAATATCCTGGCGCCAAAACTCGTTTTGGGGAGACCACTCATCTCACCACTCCAGGAGTTAAAGTTCTTTTAACTCCTCGTGCGATCCTACATATTTCTGCTCCCGTTAACCCCTGCAATGCTGCATAGATGAGGTAGGCTAGAGGTGGAAAGGACCAGGGTGTAACGTTTCACCCTTCGCTGTCTGGAATTCTTTACATTCTGTGCTGCTCATTATCTTTGCCAACCACTAGTGGCCGCCCTTGTCACTCTGCAGCACTCAGACCTGATTGACAAGTCCAGCTGCACTCAGACGTGATTGCCATGTCCAGGTGCACCTTATTTCCTGGATTACACAGACTTTATAAACCTGCCCAGCCATTCAGTCTGGGCCTTGACATTAACGTTAGAGGACTGTTTGTTTTGGTTCCTGATCTGCTCCTGTTTTGGTTCCTGTATTGTTCCTGAGTTGCGGCCAGCGCCCCACTAGTGGACTCCCAAGTCAAGTGCCCTGCAAGTGGGCAACCTGCCGTGTGTGCCCTGCAAGTGGGCAACCTGCCGTGTGTGCCCTGCAAGTGGTCAACCTGTCGTGTGTGCCCTGCAAGTGGGCATCCTGCCGTGTGTGCCCAATCCAGAGGGCTTCCTGCCGTGTGTGCCCCATCCAGAGGGTTTCCATCCAAGAGACTTTCCTTGTTTATATGTTGTTGTGCCATCATTTGCAATACAATTATTATCAGCATCATCTGTCTGTGGTTTATTTCCTGTGCCTGTCTGTACCAACCCCAAACCATCATGCATCGTGAGATATAGACAGAGCCCCTCGTATCCACGAAAACACACCCTTCGCAATGGGGGCTCTACAAGCCAGGAAACGATTGATGCGCCTGACTGGGACCTAGCCGCAAATTAATTTAGCTATAGGGCACCTAGGAACCGCGGAGATGTCAACGATGGGTACTGCATCGCTACGGACACCTGTCGTCCCACCACGTCGCTCTTTTGAGATTACATTAAGCTCGTGGTGGACAACACTCGGTGGTGGTTATGGAGAGGGAGCTCGTTTGGGAACCCTGGTTTTGTTACCACTCTTTAGGACTGGGGTTTACCCAGCAACGGCTATGGAACCCTGGTCCGGCTACCACGGGGAGTATTCCCATGGTAGTTTCTGACCCTGTTGCTCAGGGTCCCGATGTCGGATCACGTTGCTTTTTGTACCATAACATCCTCGGACCCTGAGCTTTCCATTGGTATTGTGCGATTGACACCGCTCCCTTGGGATCACCCAGAAATAGTTACTCTTTGTTGGCTGGGCATTGCTGGGCATAGAACTGTATGGAGGTGCCGGGCTGTCTGGTAGTCGATGGAATGATACCCCTAATTATATCATGTCTTGTGTATAAATATCTCTGCTGTCTTCAATAAACTGAGTTCTGTTTGTACCCTCCACTTAGTCTCTGCTAGTGCTTGGTGGAATATGAAAGGTTATTCCCCCAAGCACTAGCAATTGAACTTTCAGCGGCAAGGAAGATCTCTACGGCGGAGCTACTGAGTCCGAGTACGGGTCTCCGTCACAGTAACTATAGAGAGTATAAATGCATAATAATTCATGGTAATAATGTATGTAGTGTTAAAACTGCAGTTTTGCATGGGTTATGTTTTTAAATCGTGGTTTGTTTAAGGTTATTTGTGGAATCTATCAGAACATTATTCCTGGCAATCTGCATTATGAATCAATGAGTGGTTTGTAAATAAGACTTATTATTCAGCATGTATAAGTCATGCTGCACAAAGCTGAACAAAACTGTAAATATCCCACGGGTTATGAATCTCTTGGGTGCAGAACTGGCTCATAAAAGGTGTTCTTGTGACTAATGTTGGCTAAGAATTATTATTTCAAGTGATGGTGTATTTTGACGCTGTTCCTTAATAAAATATTATGAGGGTTCTTTGTGAAGCAAATAGGGCCACGTACCAATAACACTTTTTGAAAATAAGTGCTATGTTTTAAATTCATGTAATAATTCACCAAGGAAGCATTGAACAAATCTATTCATGTTTTGGATAAAAAAAGTATATCAATCTTTGCTCACTGCAAATAAGTATTTTAAAGTAACATGCAGATTATGTGATGAATATTTAAATGAAAATAAATGCGAGAAGGAGAAAACTTGACCACGCCATATTTTTTAAATGAGTTCTGAGAACATTAGAAAAAATATTTTATCAAGGACAACATAAATAATGTGACTGCCAGATAAACTAGGTTTCAGATGCAAAATATTAAAACACTTTTCCCCAAATTTTATAATATGTAATTTTTTACCCTCGTAGCCATACTTGGGAACTTTCCGGGTTGACCGCTTCTCCGGGTCAAGACCCGAATCCTCCGGCTCGTGGGAACGGGGTCTTGACACGGCCCGATCCCCACCCATTTTCCCTTTAAATGTTTCTGACGCCCCCGACTTCGGCGGGAACTCCCCCGACTTTATCTGGAACTCCCAATGACATAATCAGGAATGCCCCCTGACGTCAGCAGGACCTCCCACTGATGTCTGGGGACCGCCCCCTGACAGTGGATGCAAGGGAAGGCTCCGGGTAGCTGGAGCCCAGAAGTTCCCAGGTGTGCTCATAGCCACCCCTTAGCAAGGATTGAGCACAGACATAATGGCCTCAATTCAATAGATGCTTAGATTTGCCAGTAGTCAGAAAATACAGACAAACTGTTCTGTACACTGGATGTCAATTCAACGCTACTGACTAAAACCAAATAAACAAGGGCTATGAGCGAAAATGCACATAAGCAATAAACAATAGTATTACATAATAACACCACAACATGCTCCCTGAAAATGGTAAAACCACTTAAAGTGACACTCCAACCATCACATGCACTTTAATGAATATGATAGCTGTGTGGTCCCTTTACATTTTCATGCACCGAAATAAAAAAATTCTGGGCCGAAACGGAAAATTCAGGATGCACCTGGCCGAAACCAAAACTGAAAATGACCCCCCCACACACACCTTTAGAAAAAAAAACAAGAAAAAAAAAACTATCCCACAAGCCATAGTAGCAGAAGCTAGTAGCAATCGCACTTCTATCCTGCCCACTTCTATCCTGCCCACTTCTATCCTGCATGAGCGTGATTTATGTTACATGCTGGATCCTGGGCATGATAGGAGTGGGATTGTTTTTAGCAATCCTACTCCTATCATGAACAAGCATATGGGGTGGACACATCACTTACAGCCTCCCTGTGCCATGTCCCCCCACTTACACATCCATGCTATCACACACATATTCATTCATAAACATTCATTCACTTATTCATATACTCATTCACAGATACTAATCATTCACAGATACTCATTCATTCCCTCAATCATGCATATTCGTTCATACACCCTCCCCCATCCCCTTACCTGAACTGCAGATCTTCCGGTGCCGCTCGCAGACTTCCGCAGGAGAACTGCTGCTTCCCTCTACATTGCTCCCACTCTGTGCGAATTTCTCTTCTCTCGCCCAGGGGAAGCAGGAACAGAGCGGAGTCATGTGAGGTGACGGACATTCACGTGACTCCGCTGTGTTCCTGCTTCACTGGGACGGAACAACTGGGACACTGCTGAACAACGCAGAGGTAAGCAGCACGGCCCCTGTGGACGATTATTTTCAGTCTTTTTTTTTTATTTTGGAACTTTGCCGATAATGCTAGTTTCGGCTGATACGTTTCAGCCACTGATGTGGAATCCCTAATTTTTACAATGCATTTGCCCTTTTCCACCCTCAGCTAAATGTGTTCAGCCTACAGGTGATAAACTTATCTCCAGTCAACTCCCACTGAACATTGATTTTAAAAGCAGCACTTTCCTGCTACCGATTTAGAGAATGAGAGAGAGCATAAACGAGAACGAGAGTGTGATAGTGTGTGAGCAAAAGGACCCACAAATTTCTGATGAAAATTCAGAGGTTCTTGTGTTGTTTTCTTAGGCTTTGTGGAAGGGCTGGTCCTGTTTTCATAGCTTTGTACAAATTGCAGAATCTGCCAAAACTGGATACATTTGCAATTTATACGAATCCGAAGGCACCCGCTGTGTGCTTTAATATGCATTCTTCTTTTCAGGGTGTGCCAGGGATTTTAGACTGTCCCTTTCCATTTCACTTTTGTTGCAGTCTTTTTTTGGGCAACATACTTTGTTTTCTGGCCATTTAGTTGGGATGTAATTTAGAGTAGACTTGTGCATTTGTCTTCGGGCAAACATAAAACACGAACACGAAGAGTGCGTTTTTATGTTCGTCCCAAATGTCATGGACTGGGTCCAAACAGATGACTGAAAGGACCCAGCGCGCCCAAAGATTGTGTGCAGGAGTCACAGTGCAGTAGTGGAGTTAGACAGGGCCTGGTTGCAGGGCGACCACACTCACCCAGGTGTTGAGCACCTAGGGTTGTGCAGCCAAACACCAGCGCCCTGATATAGCAGCGGATGAAGTCCAGAATGAAACGAAGTGATATCCTGCAGGCACCCTGGAGCAGGCATGAAACATATCACTGGAATCACGTGCAGGATGCTGCAGGCTGGGAGCTAAGCAAAGGATATAGCAGAAACATAACAAGCAAGGGACAGGGAGACCAGGCACGAAACATAACCAGACAAGATATACATGTTACAGGGCACTACAGTGAACCAGACAAGGAATAAACATTATTAGAAAAGATATACATGATACAGGGCAGAAGCAAGGACAGGGAACAAGGCAAGGAACACAGGGGAAGGAGTGAGGAGCCAGAATCCTCGGACGCTTCTCCTTTAAGCAAGGATAGGCCATATTGACTAGGACAAAGGGAGAGGAGAGAGGAACCAGAACCTCAGATGATACAAGGAAGAAAGGAAAAGGTACATAAGAGACAAACAAACATGAATACAGGAACTAGCCCACCACTACGCCAAAGTACTCCAATGACGGTGGGTCCTAACGCTAATCCCTGCTGACAGTGGTACGAAACAAACCAAACATAATCAAAACACATAGCACTGAGACATACCTTAGACTGCAGACTGAGACAAACAGAACACACAGGTGGGGCACACCTTATAAAGAAAACAGAGCTGAAGCAAAGAGCTGAAGCAGAAGCAAGGAATGGAAGATCAGAACAGAGCAAAAGGAAATCCAGGAATGGATCGAAGCAAAACAGGGAAGCTGAAGCAAGACAGATATGGAGCTCCGCAGCCTGGGCAGAACGTGACACCAAAGAGACGAAGAATCGAAGATAGCGATGGTAAAACATACACGAAGACACACAACATAAAGAATCTTTGTGCTCGTCTTCTAATCTCCCTGGTCCCTTCCCCATCTAGCCTACCTTATCTCCGCAGCATCGCAGGGGTTGACGGAAGCGGAAATCTGTAGGTTCACCGTCAGGGGTTAAGGGACGGTACGAGAGACCCTATTGGTCGCCTGCAGGGTCCTACTCTGGCATCAACCAAATCCATAGGTTTGCCAGTTGGTTGTTGCCAGAGGAGGACCCTGCAGGCGACCAATAGGCTCACTCGCACGGCCTTTTTAACTCCTGACGGCGAACCTACGGATTTCTGCTCCCGTTATCTCCGCTGCATCGCAGGGGTAAACAGGAGCAGAAATCCGTAGGTTCACCGTCAGGCGTTAACTTGGCCGGCAGAGACCACCACTGGTCTCCCTGCTATAACAGCTAAAGGTCTGTACAAGCAACTTTATTGGTCGTTCGTACGGACTTTTAACTGTTGGAGCAGGGAGCTGGGCCAGGATTTTAAAAGTCTGTATGAGCGACTCTATTGGTCGCCAACAGGGGGCTCGTTTGCCATCTACCAATGAAGTACAAAAAACGAACACGAAGAATGCACATGAATATTCGACCGAACTGAAGACAGGAACGGGCGAATATTCATGGAATACGAAGATTTTTTCACACACAAAGACAAACACGAAGAGTTGGCCGGTGTCCAAGTCTAATTTAGAGTCCTTTTTTGATTCGGAAACAAAATTTGGGGGAGGTGCATAACACCTTCCACCTAAAGCAGTGCCATCTCAAGAATCAGAAACAGATCCAGACACTATTTTGCACAACAGGACCACCACCAGAAACAACAGCACTAAACCAATGGTTACATATATCCAGTGGCATGCTTTGGAACTGAATTTTAAAAATGCCACCCCCCCAGAGTAACGAAGGTAACAGAGGAGCAACAGTAGTAGGGAATGTGGCCTGAGCACTGGCAGAAAATGAAGTCACTTGGTACAGGACTTAATTTCCCCACTATTTAAATAGTGACTGGCAGATGCACATGCAGCACCTTGATGATGGACTAACCCCCCCCCAAAAAAATAACGAAAATGTTTCCCTAGAGTAAGGAATTAGAGCAGCAGCACTAGAACCAAACTAATATTGAATATGGAGTGCTGAGTATCCTAATATATGAAGATTGGGGGGGAAGAGTTGTGTTTTCTGAGGGTTGAGTATGTTGCCTTTCAGAAAGAAAACCTTGATTTGGACACTGGTGGGTGGGCTTTCTGGTCTCTTTAAGCTAGTCTGACTTTGGGGAGCTTGGGTGGTACTACCTAAAGTATTAAGGGCCACAGCCCAAATGGCTGATGCTCTGGTGGATCTTGTGCTGCAGCTCTGCATGGGTGCAAAGGATTGGGAATTTGACAGCTCAACCTTCAACATTGACAGACAAAACTGGTAGAGGGAAGGCACCACAGTCCTTCTGATGGTGGTACAACAAGTGAAAACACTAGTGGGTAGAGAGGGCCACTAGCAGCTTCATGAAAGGCTCCCGCTTGATCATGGAGAAGGGAGGACCTGCAACAGCGATAAGCTGACCAAGCAGTTGTGTAACTTTGACTGCTGTTTCCTCATGCCATTTGAATGGAAAGCCCCAAAGTGTTGTAGGGTAGTCTGATGCAGTGCATGTTCCTGCCCCTACTGGGAACTAGTAACACTCTTAGAGGAAGCCAAGATCTCACCACGCTCTTTGCTCTGGCAGTTGCTGCTGGTGGTGGCTGTTGTGGGTTTGCTGTTGGCATCAATGCTGCCAATTCCCAGCTGAAGCAAAGCTGCCCTGTGGTGTGTATATAGGTGTTGATTCAAACCAGAATCAGTGAGATCTGCAAACACCTTTACTGGCACACTACCTTGCAACACAACTTGCACCTGCAGTGTGCCATCCCTCAGACTCTCAAAATGCTTTCACATTTTTCTATGGCGTTGCCCACCAGACATTTGGCAGAGTGGAATGAGAAACACATCTAACAGAGAAATTATTACTGGAAGATGTGTCACTTGATTCATCATTCAAGTCTGGCTCATAATCTGAATCCATGTCCTCTTTGTCATCAACAGCATTGTTGATGACCATATTCTTTTCCACCTGGGCACAAGGTGGGGGGGGGGCAAGATTTTAGCACTACTGGATGTGGATGCTGCAAGCAGTATGTGGTAGTTCATCTTCTGACTCCGAGCAAGAAGGCTTATGACTACTTGAGACTGGTTTGCCAGGGGTCACCAGCTCTGCCCATCCCACAAAAACAGGAAGACATTTTCAAATGTTTTGTTTTTCATGGTAAAAATAAAAAAAATTGAATGTATAACCCTACTCAGTGAAACACCCTAAAGTAAATGGGAAAAAATGTCTGCTGCAATCCATATATATATAACCCATTCAGTCCCCTATGGTTATACATATACGTCCTACGGCCAGTAAACCTTTACCTAAAGAATCTGTCGTTTCCTCCCGAAAGATGTCACTGATAATGTCAACCTAAAGGTTACAGGACAGGTCATCCCCTGCTTGGTCTGTCTAGACCCTGTTGGGAAATAAGATTTTTTTTTATTATTTATAACATACTAGCACTCAATCATGTTTACCATGTTTTTTTCTGAAAAAAGGATGTGTAATTTGCGTGGGTGTATCAAACACAAAAAGGTGGAACTCCCACTGACGTCAGGGGTAATCCCACCTTCGGCAGGGGGAACTCCCACCGATGTCAGTGGACAGTACTGGCTGGGTCCCGCAAGGGAAGGCTCTGGGTACCTGGAGCCCAGAAGTTCCCAGGTATGCCTATAAGTCATTTATATGTACCCTCCTACACAATGTCCCCTCTACTTTACCTCATCAAAGAGAGCAAAATTAGCTTGTAATGGCACCAAAACAGCTTGTAATGGTGGCAGCTAAATGTGGGAAAATGAATGGACGAATCTTACACTTGGCATTTTTGCCATTAATTTTCAGTTGTTCCACCTGGGATTTTCTTGTTATCGGAGATTTGCACAGACGCACAAAACAGGAAACTTTCATTAAAAATAAAGTTTGTACTAATGTGAATGCACAAGTCTATGAGGTATTTCTATATTGATTTAATGCATTGTTAATGTTGAGCCCGGGTTTTGCCCTGCAGATTGTTTCAGCATAGTGTTACGTAATGCAATCTCCCTACCGTTTTTAAATTACACATAATTCAACTTTGCACATATCACAATCACTGCATCGATCAAACTTTTTAAACATATTACACATTTTTAACATGACGGGACTTGTTCAGTCAAGCCAATGAATTATTTACCGTGTTCTCCCCACAGTGTTGTTGCCAGTCTGGCCATTGAATCAAGTTCAGTTGACTACTTCGCACCAAGCAGTATGACGGTTTGCCATTACTGCCAGCAGACTAGTTGTGTAACTGGTCATTGGCATCTACAAACATTGATATCAATGGTAAAAGTGTGAAAACGAATTTATTTGTTCAACTATGGAGATTGGTAAACCCTAAGGAATATATATATTGTAGGGAACAGCTCACACATGGGGCGGCAATGACAGTATTCACACAGGCAGGGTGTTTATTTAAATGATTTAGGCACAGAGCACCTTGCAAACAAAACAAACTCTAAGCTGTTCCTTGACTCAGTCTCTCCTACACCCTGCAAACCTAACAGCCCTCTCTTTTAAGGCTTCCTCCTCAGTAATAAGCATAGGAAGCCTCACCTGAGGACCCCTGGGAGTAAGGAAACCCCATAGTGGACTAGGGGTGCGGACTGGAGCTCTCCCACTTCCAACCTGTCCTCCAGTCCAAGAAATCCAGCCCATGTAACTTTAAACAAAAGAGCCCTAGCAGACGACGCTCTGCTAAAGCAGCATATGTATCCTCCTGGATTTCTGCTACCGTGCCTGGCTGAGAAAACCAGGTGACATATACACCCCATCCACCACTTTCCCATACACTTTACCACAATATATACTAAAATAATTGTGAAGCCAGTTAAAAGAGACAAGACGTAATGCTTTAAAACCTATTTGCTAAACTGGGCCACCTGGGTATCTAAAAGTTACTAATTAAAAGTCATGTTTCCCTCTTTCTGCTAAATCACCATCTGTAGTACATTTCCAAATGTCTGAACACATTCGGTTTTCAGTGTTTAATGACTTGACTTTAATAATTGCCTTAAACTTCTGAAGGTTTTCAGTGACTGCAAAAAATATATGGTCTCTAAGCCTGTAGTTTATCAGTAAGGCAGTTGAATGCTGCTGAATCATGTTGTGTTTTATGGTCAACATCTGCACTATATTGCAGAATTTTACAGAAAACAAAATGTTTAAATTGCTGAAAATGCATAACACAAAACAACATTTTTAAGCATGCTATATGGGCTACCATGTCATATTTACTATTGTGTAGCTCCTTCAGTTCAAAACTAATACAGTACTATACTAATACAGGGGTACATTTCCAATGTACAGCAGGAACCCACTATCATATTAGAACATTTTCCAGTTGGCAGGGAAACAGAACCCTGCCAAGCTATTTTTGAACACTGTCAGCACAGATTATTTGTTATAATTTGGCATAAATAGTATTAATTTAGTCTTTTTTTTTAATTTGGCAACATAAATAGTAATCTTGTGTTGTCTACATGGTTGCTAGAGTTGTTCTCTAAGGGTTTTCTTTTCTTACAAGTACACACACACATACACACTGCTAATACATACACATTTACACCAACACACTCATGTTAACACACACATTTACACAATCACAACCATGCTAACACACACTTAGATTTACTCATGTTAGAACTACTGAGGGTAACCACCTTGCAAAATATAAGGGGATATATACACTCCCTCCATTATTATCCCATGCTTTCTGTCACACATCCTCCCCCCCAGGCTCAGACCTGATGGGGTGAGAGACCATAGACATCAGTGAGTGCATTCTTGAGAGCCCATCAGCATTCCCCTGTTTGCATCCAGCCCCGTGTGCTACTGAAAAGTGATAGGGTTGCAAACTCAGAAACCAGCGGGTTACTCTACTGGTTTTCTCTTTGTTCTACCGACAAAGCAGCTCAAAGGATCTCCCTTGAACCCGGCTTAACATCACTCAAGGGAGCCGGAGGTCTGTTAAAGACCTCCGATACCGCTCCCTTGTGATCCGCGCGGCAACAGCTGCTGTGCGCCGGGGTTTGTTGTCAGATCCCGGCGCACAACACGGAAGCCGCGCCCACTGCTGTCCGTGCCCTCTGACCCGGAAGAAGACAGAAGACAGAAGAACTGAAGAAGAAGAACGAAGAGGAGGAAAAGGAGCTGTAAGGAGAAAAGAGGAAAGGTAGGAAAGCATTCAGTGAGAGTGGATTGGTATATGTGTGGATTGGTATGTGTGTGGATTGGTATATATGTGTGGATTGGTATACGTGTGGATTGGTATATATGTGTGGATTAGTGTATATGTGTGTGGATTGGTATATGTGTGTGGATTGGTATACGTGTGGATTGGTATACGTCTGGATTGGTATACGTCTGGATTGGTATACGTCTGGATTGGTATATATGTGTGGATTGGTATATATGTGTGGATTGGTATATATGTGTGGATTGGTGTATATACGTGTGGATTGGTGTATATACGTGTGGATTGGTGTATATGCGTGTGGATTGGTATGCGTGTGGATTGGTATGCGTGTGGATTGGTAAGTGTGTGAGAGTGATGGGTGTTATGCTGTACCATTTCCAATGTCTTTTTCATGATCTAATTATGCTCTAAAAGTACATCATAACTCCCATCATTCTATACTGTTCCATACAGTGGCAGAGCTGGGAGGCAGAGGCCTTGCACCCCCACCGCAGGACTCCTGAAAGGTAAGTGAACTTCAAAGAGGGAAAGGGTAGATAGTTAGGAGGGCGTATATAGGGAGAAGGGAGTGAGACAGGGGAAAGGGGGTAGATAGGGAGAAGGGAGTGAGACAGGGGAAAGGGGGTAGATAGGGAGAAGGGAGTGAGAAGGGGTAGATACGGCAGAAGAGAGTGAGAAGGGGTAGATAGGGCAATCATACTCCTATCATGCCAAGTCTGCGAGTAAATCCTGGAATCTGGGTATGCCTGGGCATGATAGGAATGTGATTGCTGTTAATCATATATATATATATGATATATATAGACTTGAAAACCGAAGTTGTTTGTGTGGTTATTTGGAAAGTCCCTGGAGTGCCGGTAACTATTTTTGGACATATATATATATATATATATATATAATATTATTTAATTGTTTTCTCCTATTTTGGTGTGTTACTTACTTTAAATAAAAGTGTTAGATTTTTTATGGTGTTGGGGGGGTCATATTCGGTTTTGGCCAGGTAAATGCTGCACTTTCGGTTTCAGTACAGAATTCGTTTCGGTGCATCCCTACTACTAAGCCAGACAATGAAGTGGTAGGCCTAGACCACATCAATGTTTGGCGTAGTATATAGTGATTGGGGTTTTGTTACAAGTTTTGTTACAAGTTTTTATTCCTTTCTTTTTTTGGGATGGGGGGGCGCCAGAGGAGTAGTCCGCACAGGGCGCCAGAACACCTAAGGCCGGCTCTGGTTGTACGCATAGGTATTGCCTCGGGATTTTGGGTGGCATAATCCGATATTACCAATATATATTGGTGTTCTCTCGCAGACTTCACCAACGGGCCAACAAAATCCATTGCAATACGTTCAAATGGAGTTTCAATGATAGGCAAGGGCACCAATGGACTACGGAATACTTTAAATGGGATAGTGCGCTGACAGTCAGGACAGGACGCACAGTAATTTGTTATTTCTGCAATTACCCCTGGCCAATAAAATCTCCTGAGTATCCGTTCTCCTGTTTTTTCCATTCCTAGATGACCCCCTAAGACATGGCTATGTGCGAGATTTAACACTGTGTGCCTGTAACTTTGTGGCACCAACAACTGCTTTGTTGCATCTTTTTTCTCAATTCGATATAATAAGTCATTATCAACTTCAAAATATAGATAGGTAAGTGGTTTTCCTGGGACAGTGGGGGATTCGTTTCTTACTGAAATAGTGCTTCTGGCAACTGATAAGGAGTGATCTGACCATTGTGCACTACGGAAGTTATCTGAGCTAACTTGTAAATCGACTAACCCCATGTCTTGTTCCTGACTATTCAAGGCATCATTCTGTTCTGAATTGTCGCCAACTAGTGTTTTAAAGCAGCATGGCAACCTATTTTCAGGCTTCTCATTGCTATTCAGCTCATCTACCAATATATCTGCAAAAGGAAAATCATCTGACAAATTAGATACAGTATTTTCAGAAGAATCCCACAACCTTTACCATTGTAGTAGGATAACTGTGTACGTCCCCATATATACACCCATATATATACCTTATCATTGCCAATGTCAAGCAGGGTCACCATACTTCCAGAGTCTAGTAAGGCCTGTACTGCTTTCCCTTCCACATTCACAGAACACCATGGATGATTTATGACACAGGCACTTTTGTCAGCAGAACACACAGATCAGGAATATAATGAATAAACATCCCTGTTATTACCCAAGTTACATTCCATTGGTTCAATATTATCAGGGCAGTCTTTTGCTATGTGTCCAAATGCCCGACATTTGTAGACGAGTAGACGACCTGATTCTGGGTCAGGGTTTCGTGCATAGCAGAGCAGCTACCTCGCTGCGATCTATTGAAAGTCATCCTTTGAGCCAAGCTTTTGTCTGGGAAATGCCACCGCCGCGTGGTGGTGGCGGGGGGCCACCTGCCTCCCAGGCACAGCTGGGGTGTGCGCAACTTGGCCCGACGTGGCGGCCGGCTGGCGGCAGGGGGCTTAAGGCTGGCGGCAGTCTGGTGGCAGGGAGGCAGGGGGCTTAAGGCTGGCGGCAGGCAGGGGGCTTAAGGCTGGCGGCAGGCCGGCGGCAGGCAGGGGGCTAAAGGCCGGCAGGTGTTTGGCGGCAGTGGTGGTGCGTGTGCGGCAAAGGGCTAGTAAAGGGAGCTTCAGAGGAACTGGTCCAGGGAGGCGTATTTTGGTTTTCCTTTATTCATTTGCATCGCTGTGGAGCTAAGGTATGCCTCTCACCACCGCAACAGGGCACCCTGAACCCAGGGCCTCACACACACAAAAAAAAGAAATACATAAAAAACAAGAACAAAAAAAATGTATATCTATATATATATCTATATATCTATATCTCTATATATCTATATGTATATATTGTGACATTCATGTAGGATTGGTGGTGGAAGGAAGGTATGTTTCTCCTAGGTTCCTTTCCTATGTGAAGTAACACCAGCGTCTTCCACCTGCTAGGTAATTAAT
Organism: Sceloporus occidentalis; assembly: GCA_023333645.1. Classification (NCBI taxonomy): domain Eukaryota; kingdom Metazoa; phylum Chordata; class Lepidosauria; order Squamata; family Phrynosomatidae; genus Sceloporus; species Sceloporus occidentalis. The sequence goes on along the minus strand of JALMGF010000038.1, from coordinate 4,351,123 downwards.
TTAGGTGAATGAGAGGGCTGATATAAAAGGGAAGCCAGGAGGGCAGATAGCTCTCTGGCTGAGGACACAGAAAGCTTGTGTTTGGGAGAGACATTTGAGTAAAGTGAGTAAAGGTTGCTGGACGTATTGTGTTAAATTGGGAGAGAGAAGCTCTCCAGCTGGTAGTGAGGGACATTCCTTGTATTGTAAGTGCCGGGCAGGCAAGGTATTTCTTTTGCTGCTGTGTTGTTATATTTCTTTTGTCTTTGCAACCTTTCTAAAAATCTTGACCCTGTGTCAGATTGCACGAATTTACTGCTCTTTGCCTGGTTTGAATGAAGACGAGCACTTGTCCCTTGACCTCAGCGAGGGGTGATCCCTGACCTATCTCACAATATCTATATACATATCTATATAGATATATATTGTATGATATATACATCAGGGCTCGTATTTGGGCGAACATGAAAACGAACACGAATAGTGTGGTTTCGTTGTTCAAACCGAATAACGAAGAAACGTGGCGGCAACAAAACGTACACAAAGACGAAGACACACAAAATAAGGAATCTTCGTCTTCGTTTTCGTGGCACGCCCGCCAATTTTTTAAGAGGAGGACTCAAAGATTGAGTGAGCTGATCTTCCTTTGTCCAATCAGCTCACTCTCGTGACATCATGCTGAGTGCTCGTCCAATGTCTGTAGTGCTTTTTTTAAATATGAAATATATATCTATATAAGAGCAGAGCTTGCATGGTATCCATTCATTTTCGCTGTGACTGCTTTTGCAACACTGCTGTACTGCATCCGAGCGTTAAAGAGAAAGATTGTTCTGTATGAGACTGGTAATCCTCAGGCTGCCATTTCTCACAGTATACTCTTACTGAAGTAGGATTTTTTTCTTTCTTTCTTTTTTTTTAAAGCACCTTCAAAGTTAAAGGGTAGCACAGCTAGTACTACTAGCCCAGTGAGTAAAAAGAAGTGCCTTTTGCCCCCAGCAGCATCTTCATTATCAACGAGGAGCATGCAAGGTACCAAGCAGAGCAAGACAGAGTGGTGTTCCCAATCCAAAGCCATCTCATTCTTTCTCACAGAGGCTTTTTTTGTAGATAATCCGCCTCCCAAGGCCACAACCTCTACCACCACTAGTGCTGCGCCTGCTGTTCCCACCTGTAACGCCACACCATTTCCTCCTAGCACCACCTCTAGCAAGCCACCAAGTCCTTACAATGTTTTTGTAGAGACAGAGAGAGGGCTACACGTAGTGGAACTCCATCTAGCAAGGTACCAGAGGCGTGTGAGACTGAGAGGTCAAGTGCAGAGTTAGGCTCTATTCTTCCTGCTAGCACTACTACTAGTAGTAGCCATGATATCAGTCTTAGCTCCAGCCTAGAAGGAATTCCATTTGATCTGGATAATGAAGAAATTGACTTTGAGCCAGAGGAGGTGGAGAAGAGACTAGAGGAGATGAATGGTCAGGAATCAGATTCCTCAGGGAGCAGTGTACGAATGACTAGCGCACAATTTTCCCCTGAGTCTCCACCTTCTCCGCTACTATCATCATCACCACCAACAGCAAAACCTACCAAATCTGCTAAAATTAAAAAAATAGCAGTCCCACTAGCTTTTCTATGGCCAGTAATCCTATTTGCACTGGCACAGTTACCAGTGCCACCACCAGTACTGTAACTGTGCAAATAAAAAGAACAACCACTGTTAGTAGCAGTGTATAGAGCCTAGAGATGGAGAGTGAGATTAATGCGCCATCTCCCATCTCCGGACATTTCACCAGTGCTGCCATAAAGCATCACCTCAGCAGATGCAGAAAAACGTAGGGCAGGCAGCATAGCTAGGATTAAGGGAAAGCTAGCAATCAAATTCAATATTCTTAGTAGCTACCTGGAGCAATTGGTTCAATGACTGGCAGCATAAAAGGGGAATGCTGTCCAAGGAGGGAGAGGTGCAGGAGGAGGAAGAGATGATGATGTTTGCTACTCCAAGCAGCAGCATCAGCAGCAGTGCCGCAAGCAGCACAACACAGCTGAGTGGAGCAGCTGCGTTATGGGAAGAGGCACTTGGGAGTATAGTCACACCCACTGTCAGAGCTAGCAGCAGAAAGGAGAGTAGTGCTGCTGAAATGGTCAAACTTTACCTCTGTGAAGTTCCTTCTGCACCTAATATTGATCCTCTTAGCTACTGGGATGAAAAGAAGAGTGTGTGGCCTGCACTCTCATGGGTTGCGCAGCAGTTGCTATCATGTCAGCCAGCCACTGTTCAAAGTGAGTGCGTGTTTTCTATGACCGAAAAGACGGCGGATAGGGGTGTATTTGGATAGGAGGATAGAGATGTAAGGGGGTGCAGAGTTGTCGAGGGCTCTATAGGTCAGGGCCAGAAGTTTAAATTTGATTCTGAAGGGTATGGGGAGCCAATGAAGTGATTGGCATAGTGGAGCAGTGGATGAGGAACGGCGGCAGACAAAAATTAATCTAGCTGCAGTTTTGAGGCTAGATCAAGCGAAGCGGTGAAAGGCAGAAGAGGGGGAGACTGGTTAGTAGGGAGTTGTAATAACCCAGGTGGGATATCACAAGGGAGTGGATTAGTAACTTGGTTGTTTCTTGTGTGAGGAATGGGAGATGTTTTTCATCAGGTGAAGGCAGCAGGATTTGGTGAGGGACTGGATGTGAGGGATGAAGGAGAGAGTAGAGTCAAGGGTGACACCAAGGCAGCGAACCTGGTCCGGTGGAAAAAAGATGTTTAAGGTTATGGAAAAGAGAGGTGATTAATGAAATATGGTTGTTTAGAGAGATGGAGGGCCGATGTATAGGAACGGAGCATGAATTTGTAGTGAGTGAAGTCTTCAGGTGACCAAGACATCCTCCATAGGCTTTCAGCGGTACGTGAACACCTTTGGAGGAGACGTGTCTGTGTGGAATACCATAGCTGAGGTGGACGGCGTGGGGGGATTGCGTACAGTTAGAGGGGCAACCATATCTAGAGCTGAGGCTAGTGTATGATTATACTGAGCTGTAGCTGCCTCAGGACAGGAGGAGGGGGATATATTTGAGAGGACTGGCCGTAGTGTATCTGTAAGCTGTGGAGTATTGAGGTTGCAGAGGTTACGGTAGGTTTGTGGTGGTTTCTTGGGTAGGGAAGGTGTGCGTGGTATGTCGAGATTAAATGTAAGCAGCCTGTGATCAGACAGACAGATGGGAGAGTTGGAGAAATGAGATGTGGAACAAAGGTGGGAGAATACTAGATCGATCTGATGACCGCCACGGTGCGTTGGAGAGGTAGTCCGTTGTGAAATTCTCGTCAAATTCAGGTAAACTAGGTATGCAAATGTAGGAATAAATAAATATGATAAATTAAATTGGTCTAAAATCCCCTATTATTCTTTCATAAAACTTCTATTGATGTTATATGATAAATAAATAATCCCAGTTTCTCCCAGGCCAAGTTGCTCAGAGTGTTTGTCTAAGTCTCAGACAACTTCTCTGAGGTACTTAGCATGGGGGGGATGGGGATTTCATTTGAGGGCAATGTACACTTCGGACTCGGAGCACCTCGGATCGCTCCAGGATTTAAAGGTCAGTGTGTGCGACTTTATTGGTTGCCGGCAGGGGGCTCGCCTGGCATCAACAAATGAAGGGCACTTCATTGGTTGATGCAATGCTAGCCCCCTTCCGGTGACCAATAGAGTCTCACACACAGACCTTTAAATCCTGGCGCCAAAGCTGCTGCTTCTGCTGCAATGTGCTTGTTAACCCCATATTAACCCCTGCTAGGAAACCGGGAGGAAATGAGGATGAAAACGAACACGGATAACGTATACGAATATTCGCCCGAAATGAACACAGGAACGGGCGAATATTCATAGAAAACAAAAGGGATTTTTTTTATTTTAAAACTGCCCACAAAAGAACCAAGAAGTGTAAACTATGACCCAAGACAGAAAGCCAGCTCTCTTAAAAATTGACTATATTTGTTTTATTGTCATTCACAGCTGCCAGGTCTTTCTTGCAACACTTACTCCATACATAAGTTGGAACATTTCAAAAGATGCTGTTTTGTTATAAGCTAATTACGTTTATAGGTAATATTTTTAAAAATTTTTGTCCCTGGTTTCATTACCATTAGGGGACGCAACATCTGGCAATTTTTGTAAATCATTAACACTGTTTGGCAGTAAGTATTGGGGCCTTTTGTGGGAATGTAATATTTTAAGCAGGAATTATAAGAACTGCTGATTTAAAAGACGGAAATTACAGCTCTTGCTAAACACCAAGAAGATAAAGAAAAATATTAGGACCAGCTTTTGTATTGTCCACCCCAGGTGAGCAGTTAATGATGCATGTGTTAAACTGGCATGTTCATTTGTTTTCCTAATGCACCTGAAATTCCCCTGTTTTTACTTTCTCATACTGGTCTGTTGTCAGAGCAATAAAACACTTCACTTTTAAATAAATTGGCTGCACTTTTTAAATATGTCACTTCAAACATTAATATTTCCCTTGCAGTTTTGGTTCTATGGAGTACCATAAAAGGAATTTGGCACAAAGCAATATGTGAGCATAAAGTTTTATTTATCTCCAATATCTCTACAGAATATTAAAACACATATGAAATATTGGCACCACATCCAATTGTGGCAGGGAATTCCCCAGTGGCTTCTGGGACACTATGTGCTTGCCACTGCGATGAAGCACCAGTTCCTGGCAAGGCTATACCAGAGTATTTGGCACCTGGCGTTTGGCACCTGGGGCAGATCCTGAATCCCCCCACTTTAAAATGTAAAGACACCCACAAAAAATTAATGTTGGCAAGAATATTTATTTCGCAAATTTGTAAACGAGAAATCTGAAAAAATAAGTTATTAACTTATAAATAAATACGTTTGAATAAATAACATTTACTGGAAAGATATGGTAAAGCATAACTCTTATATACTGAGCCATACATTTATGTGGTAGGCCTCTGCCCATGAAGCAGCCTTCCTGTGCCACCTCTGCCCCTGAAACAACCTGGCTGTGCCACATCTGCTGTTGCAGCAGCTTTCCTGTGCCACCTCTTCCCCTTAATCATCCTGTGTGTGTCAACTTTGCCCCTTAACAGCCTGCCTGTCCCATTTCTGCCCTTATACATTCACTCACTCACTCCCTTACTCATTCATCCATTCACCCTCCTGCATCCCCCTACCTCACCTGTAGATTTCACTGGTCCAGGGGCTGGTTGAGTAACACCGGGGCCGTGCTGATGTCTATGAGGCACAACGGCCGTGAGTCCACAGATTACCGTTGTGTGAGGAAACTCTCTTTTCCAGCCAAGTGTGCAAGCTCCACAGCAGTAAGCTGTAGGCTCCTCATTTACTGGTAGTCCAGTCCGGCCCTGGGTGCACACCCGACGCGAGCCTCATGGCACCCCGCTATTGAGTTGCACCCGGGGCGGACCACTCTCCCTAAGTACGCTACTGGTTCCTAGTTCCCTGGCTCTTTCCATCCCTGCCTCCTGTATCCATTTTGCTATTATGGTTTTGACCTGGCTACTGATTTTAAAACTATGCTTGGATCACAATTTGGTACTCTGCTCAGACTGATTGATCTGCTACTGACCATGACTACTCCAACGACTGCATTATGAGACTTTTGTTGCTCTCAGCTTGTCTGTACCATCTGCCACCTCTGCTATTCACCTACTCCGGTGTTGCTCCAACCTGTACCCGGTTCCATCAGTACTCTGGACAAAGGGTTCCAGACTGCCAGATACAGGTATATTCTGTTCAATAGACATTGTACACTTCACCTTGGAATGCTGTTCATATGTTATCCCAATGAAGGATCTTTGATTATTCAAAGATTGCCATCAAGTTCCTGTAGGTGAAAATAGCAAGCAGCAAGAAGAGCAGAGTTGGGTAAGCTGCATGTTTTTGGGTCAACATAGAAAAAGATGAGAGGTCACATAGCCTTTTAGAATCTCAAAAGACCTCAGAGGGCCCAGATGTTTATGACTATTCAATAACTGTGTTTGATATGTTGGCCCAATAAAATGTATCAACCTTGAATATAAAATGTGTGTTTGCTGAGCAGTAGTAATGTTATGCATGATTAGTACCGTATTCGCTCGATTATAAGACGACCCTGATTATAAAACGACCCCTCAAAATCTGAATATTAATTTATGAAAAAAAGAAAAAGCCTGAATATAAGACGACCTATGATTGAGAAAAATATTTTGTTTTTATTTCCTTTTTTTTTTCAACCTGCCCCTCCAGTTTACGCACATCTGCCCCCTGGCTTGCCACTCTGCCCCAGAAATGCCTAATACCCCCTATATGCCACTGTGCCTCATGATATGCCTTTTAACCCCCTATGTGCCACTATGCCTCCAGAATTGCCTTATACCCCTATATGCCACTCTGGCATTTAGGGGGTTAAAAGGCATATTATGGGGCAGAGTGGCATATAGGGAGTTATAAGGCATTTCAGGAGGCAGAGTGGCGTATAGAGGGTTAAAAGGCATTTCACAGAGCACTCTGCCTCCAGAAATGCCTTATGCCCCCCATTTAACACTCCCTCCCCCTCCCTCCTCCAAACTTACCGGAGCTTCGCGTAGACAACTTCCGCTGCAGCCGGGAGGAGGTGCGGTTAGCAGCGGGGGTTGTCTGCGTCCATCGTGCAGACCTTCGCTGGCTGTCAGAGATCATGGGGAATTTGCTCTGGAAAAAACCTCTTATAATCGTATTATTTGCTTATAATCGAGCAAATACGGTAATATAAATAAAGTAGTTAAAATTTGATATGGAATAAATGCATTGTGCTTGTATTCATTAGATCATTAGCATTAAAACTTTTAGACCCCCTTATAACATCATAAGAGAATTTCATGCCATTTGTAAGCAAATGCACCATAATTTAATAGCACTGTTCTTGCAACCCACCATGTAGCTCCCTTTACCAGGAGATTTAATTTCTATATCAGGGACAGAGCTTTCTTCTAACAGATGTATTTATTTTGATGTAAGGTTCTTACTGAAAATATTGATTAAGGCTCAAGCTGTGCAACATAATGCTGTGGGAACCCTGCTGTGCAAAACATAGAAAGAACAGTAAGAATAATGTATTTCAGTTTGTCTTTGTCCTTATTTTGTGCAAATATATCAGGTGCAATGTAGTTGCTGGTATATGCAGAAGATCAGATTCCAAATCTATAAAATCATCCTTGGTAAAATACTTAACTATTTTATTTTGATCCAGCTGTTTCATAAGGTTAACAAATGCTCATGATTGCTAGCTGGATGACAAGAATACAAGACTTTAGTGGGAATCTTTTTAACATTAAAAATAACACATTTCCAGTTTGTCTTGTTTAAGCCATTTCAATTGTTCAGTAGCTAGACCATATGTGATGTTTTCAATAACAAAATATAATATATAGAATATATATTAGAAAATAATTTATAAAAACTGAGCAGAAAATGCAAAGTAAATAATCTCTAGCAGTACTAGCTCCAGCTATAATACATATTGTATTGCCTCTATTTTTTTAACTAAGAAAATAGAATTTGTCCTGTAGAAGTGTTTAATAGACAAAGTCTGCCATATTGCCTCAGTTCCCCTGCAGGCAAAATGATGGTGAATGCAGTGACATCTTCTCCCCTGATTGGAAGAGATCCCACCGGTTATGTCCGCTGAGATTCGAAAGAAGAGAGCAGGTTAAGAATAGATGATTGAAGATAAAAAGGAGAAGAGGGAAGAGAAGAGAGAAAGGGGGAAGGATGAAATATGAAGAAGATGGAGAGGAAGATGAGGAAGTGATTGGCAGAAGCCAAAGTGGCCGGAAGACACGGTAGGGAAACATTTAGAGAGTCTAAGAGAGTGAGTGAGAGTGAATGCGGGCATATGCCCCCTTATTCTGTGCTGAAATGACAGGGCAAAGAATGAAACTTGTTGCCAGAAAAAGAATGAGCCAAAAACTGCCATATGATGTAACTGTAATATTAATTTTGGCCTATTTGCACATGTCTAGTGTTTAGTATGTTTCTTTTATTCCTGGAGCTAGACTTCAATCAGGTCATTAATAAAATGTGCTTTGGAAGTTATATTTGTTTTCCACTAGATAGCAGGGATAGCAGCTCCAGGTAGCAGTTCTTCGGGGCAATCATAAGGCCTGTGAGGTGGATCAGGGTTCTTATTTTCATAGGCATCTGCAAAATCCTGAAATTGTGATGGAAGCTTGGTAAAACCTGTTGCAACAATTGAATTAGTTGCTGTAGAATCAATAGAGGGCTGACAATTAAGTAAGCAGGTTTTTTAAGGCAATGACAAACTCTAGTTAACCTGCAAGTTATGTACATCTAGGCAGTGTATACCCAAATTCAGAGGAAACTGTGTGGAAGAAATTAGTTGGAAAGATATGGTCTCATGAAGATTTATTTCCAGAGCCACTTTTAAGAGCACAGTCTCGTGTGTAACCAGGCCTGTAGTAAGGGGACATCCATTTACTTTTTCTATTAAAACAGCTGAAAAGTTACAGTAAGTTTAGACTGGACACCACAAATGAATGTCCGTAACGTTGCCTCTTATTGTTGTGACTGACAGAACTAGATAAGGAAGCTGAGTCATGTATGAAGGAAGGGGGAATTGTTCAATGACCAAAACGCACACCCATGCAAAACCACCAGCCCCCTACCCCAACAAGAACTAGACATGAGACATGATTGTTTGGTATAAATAGGCCACATCATTTATATTGATATCAGAAAACAACCTAACATCAAAAACTATGTCCTTGCCAGCCATAAAATAAACTATTCCTGAACTATACATAGTATGACTAGCATCTATTATCCCATCCACAGACCTGTCAATACCATTAATTCTTCAAAATCATCATTGCCAACCACTAGCCAGATGTCTTAGCTCAGTGGGCACATCCAATAATAGATCTATTACCTTACAAAGGCCAAGGGAGGGACGAGCCCCTAACTTCCACTCCTTATCACCAGGATTCCTCCTCCTTCCAAAACCCACCCAGACTGGCAAAGGACCCACTCCCCCATCTGCTGTGACAGAAGTATTACGAATTAGAGATGCACTTACAACCACAGAATTAAAACCAAGGGGAGGGAAGCTGCTACTGATTAGGTCAGATAAGGAAATGGCTGCATAGAGAAGGGTCTCTATCCTTAAATAACCTAGGCTCTTAAGACCCCCCCCTACAGATAGAAACCACTCCCACACTGACTTTTGAGAACACAATATATGTTATGAAATTACTTACTATACTTGTGAAATAGTCATTTATTTATACAGTAGTGGCAATGTGCTAAAGTAAATACCGTATTTACCCGAATATAGGCTGCACTCCCCCCCCACTTTAAGCCTGTGGGGGTGCGGCCTCTAATCGGATTTAGCGCAGGAATACGCAATTCGTATTGCCCGCCCGGGACATGCAGGGTAAAAATACAGATCCCTCGCAGCGCTGCAGGGGACCTGCATCCTACTCTCCGATACGCTGAGAAAGCCTCCCCTGCCAGCACTTTCCACGGGGGGATTGTCTAAGCGCATCGTGCAGAGGTTCACCGGCTGCGGCGATGTGCGTAAACAACCTCCACTGCCGACACGTCTGCACGATGTGCTTTAATAAGCTCCCTTGCCGGCACCCCCCCCCCGTGGGAAGTCGCGGGAACCGGAAGTTGTCTAGGCGTATTGCGCAGATGTCCCCGGTAGACACCCAGGAGTCTTCATTGGAAAGTCTAGGGGGAGTGGCAGTTTCAAAGTTTAACAATTTTATTAAAGTCAGCTAATGCATACATTTTGTCCACTGTGCTTTCAACTTATATCTCTGCTCATTATGTCACAATCAAAAAAAGAACTGTTGCAGGGGTTGACGGAAGCGGAAATCCGTAGGTTCGCCATCAGGGTTTAAGGGGCCGTGCGAACAACTCTATTGGCCGCATGCAGGTGACCAATAGGCTCACTTGCACAGCCTTTTTAACTCCTGACGGCGAACCTACGGATTTCTGCTCCTGTTTACCCCTGCGATGCTGCAGAGATAACGAGAGCAGAAATGAGTAGGTTCGCCGTCAGGTATTAACTTGGCCGGCAGAGACCACTGGTCTCCCTGTTATAACAGTTAAATGTCTGTACAAGCGACTTTATTGGTCGTTCGTACAGACTTTTAACTGTTGTAGCAGGGAGACCAGAGGTCTCTGTTGGCCAAGTTGCTGGGCCAGGGTTTTAAAAGTTTTAAAGTTTTAAAAGTCTCTACGAGCGACTCTATTGGTCACCAGCAGGGGGGGCTCGCCATTTTTTCCCCCATGAAGACGAACACGAAGAGTTGGCCGGCACCAAAGTCTAGCAATAAACAAAATAGTAATATGTAAAAAAACAGATAAAAAAATAGGAACGAGTAGACTCTTACATTCAGGAGGGCTTCACCAAGCCCATGCATATGAGTATAAATCTGGACCAGGGAACTTTCTTTTTCCTGCAGTTAACTCCTTGGAGTCTTCATGTAGAAAAATGTGTAAGAGGTCGTAATAATTATATTTAATACAGCTTCCTCCGAACAAAATAGGATAAAATAAATACTTAAATAAGTAAAAGATAAAAATAAAGAATAAAATATAAAGTCCCACTGTCCTGTGTCTTCGCGATCTTTACATTTGTGGCGTCCCGCGTTCTATTGGAGCCGGGATTAAGGACGTGTGTTCGGAGCAGTGAGAAGCTCCTTCCTCCTTCTGCACGTTTTACATGTTTCGGTCAAGGCTTCATCTGATATGTGTAACCGACGTAATCCTGTATTCCTTATAAAGATTTCTGGGCGGCAAAGTCAATTGCTCGTATGCAAATCAACTGTAGGGTGTGTGTTTTTTTTAAGATTGCCATCAGGTAAGTATTTCCTTAAAGATACCCCCATACATCTATCAAAAGATACAGGTCAAGGGAGGAAGAGGAAGAGGGTTTAAGATTTTCAAAAAGGATGAATCAAAAATAAAAACAGGTATTTTTAATTTAAGTGATAAATAACTCACTATTGATCACATTAAGGTAAAGGACTCAAATTTGCTCCCATTAACAAATTGAATAATTTTGACATTTTTGTGTATTTAAATAAATTCATAAGTAATATATGTCTTAAAAAACATTTTTTAAAACGTCCAGTGGAGACTACACCTACTACATCTATGTCTTGTTTTAAACAACCTGAAAAATAAATCAAATTTTTTTCAAAAAACACAGATACTTCAGGCATGGAAGTATTCATTAATACGGTTATGACAGACGTAGATAGGTTAGAAAAACAATATAAATACACATTTAATTTAACTATTAATGAAAGCAAGGCCATAAAAGATTTACAAGTTGATGAGACAATAATAATGAAACCAGCTGATAAAGGAGGTGGAATTGTTATTTTAAATAAGAAAGACTATGTAGGAGAAGCCATGAAACAACTAAATGACTCAGAGGTGGACCAGGAATTAAATTTAGAACAAACACCAAAAAATAGTTACCTGCGTACTATCCCAAACACCTGTGCTTATTTAGACAAATGGAGGTTTTTAGTTTCACTCCAATGGCCATTAAAATGGAAGCTCGCCTGCCATGTCACGGCAAACCTCTTAGGCGAGTCCTACACTAAACAATTCACCTCGCTGCTGTGAGCTAAAGGTAAAAATCTCTAATGAGACAAAGAGGGGTATTCTCTAAACCCCTACACATTTATTAGCCCTTAATAGGGACCACATGGGGTGGGCAGCAGCAGAGATTTTTACCTTTAGCTCACAGCAGCGAGGCGAATTGTTTAGTGTAGGACTCGCCTAAGAGGTTTGCCGTGACGTGGCAGGCGAGCTTCCATTTTAATGGCCATTGTTGTGAAACTAAAAACCTCCATTTGTCTAAATAAGCACAGGTGTTTGGGACAGTACGCAGGTAACTATTTTTTGGTGTTTCTTCTATGTATTTTGGGTTGATGAATACTATAGCCGTTGCTGCCGCCCAAGAGTGATGGGAGTTTGAGCGCAGGGCTTTCTTCTGTGTGTTTGTAGAAATTAAATTTAGACCCAACCAATAAATATAAAAAAGAACAATATTGGATAAAGGCCTACTTTCCGGTATCTTAACTAAAAAAAGAACATAATTATCTGTTGATAGACTATCCAATGAGCCCCGTATTTTATTTATTACCTAAAATACACAAAGATGAAAAAAACCTCCAGGTAGACCAATTGTGTCATAGATCAATTCTATCACCACTAGACTTTCCGAATACATCGATATTCTATTACAATCCACAGTAGTCAAACTGTCAAAGGAAACATAAAATGGCAAACCACTTATATTTTGGTAACATGTAATGTTAGCAGTTTATATCATAGAACATTCAAAAGGATGTGAGGTAGTAAACAATATACTGAGACAGAATACATTACAAGAAGAACAAATCGAACATGAATGAACATAAAAAGTCCAAACTAAAAGATATTCCATTAATTCTTAATTACAATGGTGCAGGAATAAAAATAAAAAAGTGATCTTACCTAGAAAAAAATCTTAGGACAACAACCTAAAATGGTATTCAGGGGAGCACGACGATTAAGAAATAATTTGGTAAAAAGTTACCTAAAAGACGAAGATAAGTTGAAATCCACCTTAAAGAACAGTAAATAATCATATGAATCATTCTGATAATAGAATTAACAAGTTTACATCATTTGTAACAAAACAACAATATAACATCAAGCAACAACTGACCTGCCATTCAGAAAATGTCATATATGTTTTGAATTGTCCCTGCGGTCTCCAATATGTAGGACGCATCACAAGGTCATTAGATACAAGGGTTGAAGAGCATATGAAGAATATAAAAAAATGTATTCTCAGTCCTAGTGTATCTTCTCATTTCATAGCATATCAAAATGGTGACCCTAGGTATCTTAATTTTATGGCCATCTCCATGATAAACACATCCTGGAGAGGAGGTAATTTTATTAATCAGCTAGGAAAGGCAGAAATGAAGTGGATCTACACTTTACAACTTTAATACCTATTGGACTTAATAATGTTTTTGAATTATGTCACTTTTTAACATATTTCTAAATACACATTTTATAGACCATAAATTTTTAGAAAATGTTTTTATCCTTGGTTCGATAGGCAGTATTTTTATATAATTTTCCTATATTTTGTATATAGTTTTATACACGATCCCATAACCTCTTATATATATTGCGATATACTTTAGATACATAAGAAACATGTTATGACCAAGTTATGAAGTAAGAAAAGGGTATATAAGAGTACCACTGGCAAAACCGACAATTATATGTGATGATGTGTAATTGTGAAACCAGGAAGTTATTCCTCACAAACCTCTCAAATTAATGGGGAGGAAGATCTCTGAGAATGGAGTCGTCGACGAGGATTATAAAATGTGTTTAGTCAATAAGGGGCACACAAGTAGGTCCTAGTATAAATAAAAATGAAGGGGATGCAAGAAAAGTGTGCCATGGAAGCCACTTAATACTAATTAGCAGACATGATCAGATCCTCCATATGAGAAAAAAACATCATCCTCTTGAGCCATGCCATTAGGGGAGGAGATCTGGGCTGTTTTCAGAACCTAGGTATAGTGGACTTAGCCATATTGATTATGTGAAAGGTCAAGGACCTCTTGTATTTACCATATGGGACCATATGGGATGTCATTATGATGAAAGAGGAATGCCTCCGATGAAGCCTGAAAGAGAGCACTTAATCTGTGTTTAAACAATATTTAATAGTTTTTTTAATGTATTTGTGTGTTTATATTTTTGGAATTTTACTATAATGAAATACTTACCTAAGGACAATCTTAAAAAACAACACACACCCTACAGTTGATTTGCATTCAGAAGGAGGAAGGAGCTTCTCACTGCTCCGAACACGTCCTTAATCCCGGCTCCGATAGAAAGCAGGATGCCGCAACTTTGAAGATCGCAGAGACACGGGACAGTGGGACTTTATATTTTATTCTTTATTTTATTTTATCCTATTTTGTTTGGAAGAAGCCATATTAAAGATAATAATTAGGACCTCCGTGTTTGGAATCTCACAAATTTGTCTACATGAAGACTCCAAGGAGTAAACTTCGGGAAGAAGAAAGTTCCCTGGTCCAGATTTATACGCATATACATTGGCTTGGTGAAACCCTCTGGAATGTAAGAGTCCACTCGTTCCTATTTTTTTAATCTGTTTTTTTTATGTATTACACTACTTCTGTTTTTTATTTTTATTCTATATACAATCCTGATATTCTTCTTTGAAGTTCCTGACATTAAACTGTTGGTAGTATTATTATCTCATGGTTTTTGTATTCCACACTTATTGGGTGTGACGGCGCAGTCACCTGGCGATTGTATGATTTAGTTTGGTTACCAACTCACCTGGTGATTATTGTATGATTTTGTTTGAGTGTAACAACAGTGGGGTTTTGTTTCTTTGGGTTTACCAGCAGCACTTCATTATTAGTATCATCAATACGTTTATTGTATATTTCAAACACTTTAGCGCACCAATCACTTTATTTTGATTCTATTGGCAACCAAACTAACCCATCACACTTAACAAACAATAACATCAACGTAAAAGAACCAATTAACTGTAACACCACCAACGGCTGGCATTAGCGTACCAATTCCCACATTGTGACGCACGACAGCCCACATCAAACAACTGGAATCGCAAAGCCCCAGGCATGTCTTGGACTTAAGCCCGAGGCTTGTGCACTACAAGTCAAACTACCTCTATGGAATGTTTACCCTTGCATGCCAGCATAACTGCTGAACATACAAATATAATCTAAAGGGGGGTGGGAGGATGGAACGTTGTCCAATGTAGCAAACAGCACTCTGGGGCAGTTCATGATATGTTGCTGCACATATATTGGGGTGTTTTTGGCTGTGACATATACTAGGAGCTTTGCTGAGCATACAAGATTTGCCCCGGTCCACTGTAAGTGCTATTATTGGGAAGTGGAAGCATCTAGCGGTACAAACAGCTCAGCCACAAAGCGGTGAACTACACTCGCACAGAGCGTGTTACCCGAGTGTTGGAGTGCATAAAAATCATTTGTCCTCTGATATTCAAATTATATTAATAGTACTTGATAAGATTTATTTCATTAACTGGATGTTATTTTGTAACCATGTACAACAACTATTGGGCGATAACTACAGCTTTGTTTGCCCCATAATAAAGTAAAACTAAATAAATTACTCAAAAAATATTGCTATATTAGTTGTTGTAATTGAAAACAGAAGCCTGGGAACTCCCTGGGATTACTCCTGATATACTACTATGCTAACTATGGGCCCCATGAAGGGCCCCAACCAACTGCAATTGGCGTTATCAGCATAATTTCTCCGGAGACAAGGATCAACAGCAATTAACAGATATGGGAAAGCCTGAACTTGATGGACACATATCTTTTAGCCTATATAGTTATGTAACGATGTAACAAGGAGGGCTGCCTGATGTCACCTCATGTTGCCCCTGCATCCACGAAACCATTATTTTAATCTTATCATCTAATTTACTAAAAATATAAATAATACATTTAAAAATTGTGGTAGTATTTTTTGTGTGTGGGTTTTGCTCACGCATTGTTTTTCAAAGCTCCTAGTATATGTCACAGCCAAACAATACCCCAATATATGTGCAGCAACAGATCATGAATACAGTGATAACACTTATGCATTGGATTGTTGTGTTGTTTGGGGGCTAAAAGTTCATATTTGGAAGGGGTGCATGTTTTCAATTTGGAATTTTGACATCTGGTCATCCTGCCGCCATGTGTTTTTTGGGACATCTTTGAAGCAGGCCAATTCAATGTACACCCCAGAGTACTTCAAATGCTGGTGTTTTCTCTTTCCATTCTTTTAGGAAGATATAGCACCAATTTTAAAACTTGCTCATAAAAATATATATATTTTTGGACATTTTCTTTGAACTGGATGGTTCCCTTATGATGTCATAGTGACATCACGTTGGCCTTTTTTATTTTAAAATGAATTAAATTAAAACACCAGCTGAGCAAAGAAAACAATTATTGATTGCTTTCTACACTTGTTTAACCCCATGACGTGCCAAGCGTGTCACTTTTCAAGGGGATGGATTTCCGTGATGTACCTGGCACTCAATGACTCTAAACATGGCACTGTCATCTGATGCCATGTCAGTTTGTGATATTTCATCTTGCTAGATTTGCCCCGGTCCACTGTAAGTGTTTTTATTGGGAAGTGGAAGCATCTAGCTGTACAAACAGCTCAGTCACAAAGCGGTGAACCACACACGCACAGAGCGGGTACCCGAGTGTTGAAGTGCACTATAGAGTTCCAAAACTGCCTCTAGATATTCAAATTATATTAATAGTAATTTATGTAATTTCGTAACCTTGTACAACAACTATTGGACGATAACTACAGCTCTGTAAAACCTCAAAAAATATTGCTATATTAGTTGTTGTAATTGAAAACAGAAGCCTACATTTCAATAAACGCAATGTACAACTACCCTAAAAATAATACCTTAACTAGCAACGAGTTATGTATAAAAAGCAATTCTGTTACAGTTCCATCGCCACTTGGAACCAGAACTTTTCTTTTTTGACCTTTGTCTACTGCTTCTTGAATACTTTACATTAATATGGAATAAATGATACTTGATCAACCAGAGTATAAGTATGTCATAATAATGGATCTCATTTTGAGGGTCAAATATAATACATCTTATAGATATCATGCCTTCAGGAATAGTTACATATCCAAACGAGAGTATTTTCAAAGTAATTTGGAACATGAGTAATCAAATAATAGTATGAAACACTGAATCTTTTTGCCTACTATGAATGCAGCAGATTTTTACTTGGCCACATCTAGTTTACAAAAGTTAGCGTTTAACGGCTGAAATACTGCTTATTAAAAACATATAAAATTTCATTTTTATTGAAAATCTATTTGATTTGGAACATCAAATCTTTTTCTTTCAGAAATGTGCACTGCTTATAATGTTCAAATACACAATAAAATTTTATTGTTTTTTTAGTATATTATACAAAGCAGCATAATGTTAATCAATGTCTGGTATGATGTTGTGAATCAATGTTGCATTGATTATAGTGTGGACATCTATTTGCTAAACTTTCTAATATATTTTATATAGATTTTAATTTTTGCAAATGCTTAAATTGTTTTAAAGTGCAATAAACACAATATTTTGTCTTTTGTAATCTGTTCAAATAAGTAGGGTTTGTCAAATCTTTGAACAACTTATATCCTATTTCTATTTTTATGGTTGTTGTATAATTATTATGTACTGATCACTAGAGACAACTAACATTAAAAATACCATATTTGCTCGATTATAAGACGCCCCTGATTATAAAACGACCCCCAACATTTGAATATTAATTTAGGAAAAAAAGAAAAATACGACCCTATTAGAAAAAAGTTTTACTAGTAAATATTAATTGGCGTGTAAACTATTTTTTCATATTTAATAAAAACTATGATTGAGAAAAATGCATTTTTTTGTTTTTATTTCCTTTTATTTGCCAACCTGCCCCCAGTTATGCACATCTGCCCCCCAGATATTCCTTATACCCCCTTATATGCCACTCTTACCCCCTTATAATGCCTCCCTGACATTCCTTTTAACCCCCTATATGCCACTCTGCCTCCCTGGTATTCCTCTTAACCCTCTATTTGCCACTCTGCCTCCCTGATATTCCTGGATCTTAGTCTTGTAGTCAGACCTCTATTTGAGGTCTGATAAGATCACCTTGAATATAAGATGATGATTATTTTTTTGAAAATTTGCTCTGAAAAAAATCTTGTCTTATAATCGAGCAAATATGGTAACGTACCTAGTGGGGGGGCGCCCCGGGTGCCGCTCATCAGGGGGGTGCCACCACGCCACCACCCCTCCAGAGATGTACATTAATGTCCACCACTAGAGGAGCAGGCTTGGTTGGGGAGATCAAGGATCTCCCTTTGTCAGGACTCGGGTAAGCAGATAGGGTAGAAGCCCAGTTGCAGGGGATACTAGGGAGTCTGTCTGTACCCCTTGATGCATCATGGTAGGTAGGTACAGACAGGCACACAACAGATCGCAAAGCAGGACTTGATGGTAGTGAGACAGGGGAACTGTAGCAAGGACAGGGAACTGTAGCAAGGTTGGGGAACTGTAGCAAGGACAAGGTACTGTCAGAGTGACTGGCCCACAGCTTGGAAGCCCTCAGGCAGGACACGTGGCTTGGAAGTCCACTGGTGGGGCGGACAGCAGGAAGCCCACTGGCCGGGAGGGCGGCAGGGAGCCCTTCTGGTGGGGCACACAACTTGGAAGCTCTTCTGGCGGGGCACACGACTTGGAAGCCCTTCTGGTGGGGCACATGATTTGGAAGCCCTTCTGGCAGGGCACACAACTTGGAAGCCCTTCTGGCGGGGCACAAGACTTGGAAACTGTTCTGGCGGGGCACATGACTTGGAAGCCCTTCTGGTGGTGCACACGATTTGGAAGCCCTTCTGGCGGGGCACACAACTTGGAAGCCCACTGGCAGGGTGCACAGCAGGATGTCAGGAACCATTCAGGAACAATTCAGGACCAGGTACAGAGACACAATAATAGGATGTTCACACCGCAATGCAAAGGCCCTGACTGAAAGGCAGAGCATGTATATATAAAGGCAGGGCTCCACCAGGTAACAAGGTACAGCTGTTCTCAGTAATTAGTGAATGAACCTAAAATCGCGTGCTAATGTGATAAGGTGAAGTAATTGAATATACTATGAATAATACTTCCCAAAAAGACTGCAGCTGCCCAAAAGACACTCTTCCTCAGGGTGTAGAAATATAGAACCAAAAATATATGGGGCGCAGGTACATATAAGAGAAAAAAACAACAATACAATATAGTGCAGAGTGTTTGATAAATATTAGATGAAAGTGATGTGTTGCACTCACAAGTGGAATAGATGATTCAGACCCATCAGAGTGGAGTAAGGTAATATCTTTAATAATCTTCATGTTGAATCTATAAAAACAAACTGAAATGGTGCAATAACTTTAGATAAAAACCGAATTCACCGGTAAAAATGCACTCACAGTTAGTCCATGCACGAAAAGTGGTGTAAAAATCTAATTTCTGTGTATATGTCCCAATATTTATGTGAATAAAAATAAAAATAAAATAATTTCAAGAATCAAGGTGTCTGAAATTCATTATATAAAGTAAATGAATTCTAAAGGAATTTTTTGTATATGAATATATTTCATATATAAATATATAGATACTAGAATCAAGGTGTATAAAATTAATTGAAACAATGAATTCTAAAAATGCTGATTAAAATATTTGATTGAACTAATAAATATTTCTAAATCAATTAATTTATAAAATTATCCTAAAGTGCTGTGTAAATATTGTAAACTTTGTTATGCTTTCCATATAGCTGGTTCTTATCTGCTAAAAATATAATTCCTAGGTAATAATTAAACTAATACGAAAAAATAAATGCATTAATTATATATAAAAGAAATATTATCAATAATGTCTAAAATGATATTATTGTAAAATAATCTCTAAAACAATTAATATTTAAATAATAGTTATTATTACAAAATTAAATAATCCATAAAGGCTAAAATATCAAGTTCCATGTTCAATCCCCCTTTTTTATGTGTCTGGAACTTGTAGATCCATTCTGTTTCTCGTTTGGCCAACGGTTCTTTGATGTTTCCTCCACGCCAATGTGGAGTAACTATGTCAATCCCCATAATTTTAAAACTATCAAAAGAGAATGATTTGCAACTATTTGCATGTCTGGGCACACTGTGCTTAGGGTTTTGATTCCTAATTCCTCCTATATGTTCTAGGGCCCTAATCTTAAATTTCCTAGAGGTCCGCCCTATATGTTGAGCTCCACAATTGCATTCTAACATATATATTACATATTGTGTGAATAATATTTTTAGCAGATAAGAACCAGCTATATGGAACCATTAGAAACAAAGTTTACAATATTTACACAGCACTTTAGGATAATTTTATAAATTAATTGATTTATATATATTTATTAGTTCAATCAAATATTTTAATCAGCATTTTTAGAATTCATTGTTTCAATTAATTTTATACACCTTGATTCTAGTATCTATATATTTATATATGAAATATATTTATATACAAAAATTCCTTTAGAGGTCATTTACTTTATATACAAAAATTCCTTTAGAATTCATTTACTTTATATAATGAATTTCAGACACCTTGATTCTTGAAATTATTTTATTTTTATTCACACAAATATTGGGACATATAGACAGAAATTAGATTTTTACACAACTTTCATAGATATGCAGCATTTATATATCTTTGTTAAATATACAGACACATTGAACATAGAAACTTATAGGTACATACACATATTAGAACTAACAATGCCTTCGGTGGGTCCTTTTCTCCCTTTCCTTTTATCCTTTCTCTCATGGTGCACTGACCTAAACGAAACAGACTCTTATCATTCATTCCCGCGTACTGCTCTTAATCACCTATTTCTCTACCCCCGCCCTTTGGGGACAGCCTACGTTTTCATCGCAACTTTATTGGCACAAAAAAGAAGAATCACGGAAGGCATGCGATACGTGGTGACATCAATACACGAGAAGCGGACGGTGCGTGATGACGTCTACATACGGAAACGGCTATAAAAGAGCAGCAAGTCGGAACGAGACCGCTTACCGATTGATCACACTTCTCCTGAGGAAGCCAACTTGGCGAAACGCGTCGAAGGATCAAATTGGACGATTTTATATCCTACTATTGGTGGACTTTTCTACATACACGCCTGTAGTTGCACTTTTCATGCATGGACCAACTGTGAGTGCATTTTTACCGGTGAATTCGGTTTTAATCTAAAGATATTGCACCATTTCAGTTTGTTTTTATAGATTCAACACGAAGATTATTAAAGATATTACCTTACTCCACTCTGATGGGTCTGAATCATCTATTCCACTTGTGAGTGCAACACATCACTTTCATCTAATATTGATCAAACACTCTGCACTAAATTGTATTGTTGTTTTTTTCCCTTATATGTACCTGCGCCATATATTTTTGGTTCGTTCTCAGTAATTAGATCTGGGTGCTTCAGAGAGGGAGGGGTGGCCACTAGTGGTTGCAGGAGAACAGGAGCGTGAAGAAGTATCGCATAATCCCAGCTGACAGGATGGAGCCTGGCACCCGCTAACCTGCTTAAAGACAATCAAGGGATTGATGCGTGTGGCAACTGATGCCATGCGTTGGGATTTGATGTCATATCCCGGCGTACAACACTGAAACCGCATCCACCGGGGTTAACCCAGTACGCACCACACAGCAGCTTTGGCGACAGGATTTTAAATGTCTGTACAAGCAACTCTATTGGTCGCCGGCAGGGGCCTCCTCTGCCATCAACCAATGAAGTGCACTTGTATATATAAAATATAGTTGTATTCTCTTGTTGACTGATGTACTTATTGTATACTTTATGATACTGAAGCTTTATGATATGCATATCAAATCTCTCAATTCCTTTGGATGGTTGTTTAATCAGTCTGCTAATTCTGTGATAAATCTACTTCTATCCATTTTTTGGCAATCAAGAACAGATAATTTTATTAATTTTAGAAAAACTCTGCAAATGGTACATTATTTATGCAGTTAGATACTTTTTCTTGACAGAGAAGTTATTATTTCTGTACACTAACGTATCCACAGAGAAGGGAGGGTGTGTGACATTTTTTTCCTTTATCGATAATAAATAAACATTGGCTCTGACAGATTTACATTATTTCCATATCTCCTTTTGAAAAATCAAATATTATAAACTTAAAGCTTCTTTACAGGGGTGCGCTATTAATTTACATTTTACATGCAATTGTTATATATAAAAAAAATAAGAACTACATTAAAGGGTGAAAGCATTCAGGTGTAATCAGAATCTGTCATTTTCCCAATCATACACTAAAAAAAAAGTATTAATATATAGAGCAGCCACCTAATGTATCGGTTTGTCTTAGTCTGTCAATTCTCGTCTTGTCATATCCCTTGAATATATGTATTGTATGAAGCGCTGCGTACATTTTTGGCGCTATATAAATAAAAGATAAAAATAATAATAATAATAAAAATGTACCTTCCTTTTTCCAAGATCTGCCTCATCTTGTCTTAGCCCTACCATTAAGTTGATTATGTTTTGGTTGGTTCAGGCAGCCTTTGTAGTGGTTGGATAAGTAGAAGGGGAACAACATTAGTAGAGGACATTGATAACCTCTCTGAGGCATAGATCTCAACTTTCATGTAATGAACTTTTAAATGAATTACACTGAGTGTAAATCACAAGCTGTAGTAGACGTTTGTTATGCTAAAAGCCTTAACAGTACCAGCATTAGTTTAAGTAGATAACTACATAGAACTCTTTCGAGCCACATTGGGCTTTGTGGGGTTACTTATTGTAAATAGACAAGCTAGAGAAATCTTTTGGTGGCCACCATCATTATCTTTGAGACATGTACAGCAGCTGTATAAGTGTCATGGGATAAAATTTGTTATACTGCAACTGTGTCTTATATATCTCTATATTAAATATCTTACCTTAAAAAGATTAAGGGACACTGTGTAAGATTTTGTTTATGCTACAACTAAAACTATTAGTTTATAAAATATATACGAATCTGTGTTCCGCAAACTGTGCACAGAAAAAGTGTTAATACAATACAGTAATCGGTGTCATACAAGCTATACTCGAGTTAGATCATAATAAAGTGTAGAGAAGTTGTGTGCAGACTATGCTAGAGTAAAACCATAATAAATCAGTGCAATATAAGTGAATTAAAATCCCACAAAAATTCAAAACTCATGCCTAATATTGTATTTGTCGAGTCTGGAAACCCCCAAATAATCTTACTTCAAGCTGCACCTTGAAACATCATATCATGTACAAATGTAAAATTGGTACTTGCTTATAGGTGGCTTTATGGCACAAATAAAGACTAACTGTGTAAAAATATGCACAACAAACAACAACAATTGTATTGGTTGGAATCAAACAGAGGTTGAAAGTACAAAAAGATGTGGCAAATTAGCATCCTAAAACAGAAGAACCACAGATTAAAAATAGTGTGGACTAATTAGATTTTTATATTAGAAAAATAGTACAATTATTTATTTTACATAAATATAAATAAATATATTAGAAAACTATCTCTATCACTTACTATGTGTGTACCCCCTTACAAAGCCATCAGTTTTAGAAAAAAAACTGAAAAACTGTTGCATTATGTTATGAGTTAAAAATAAAGCTTGTTATTATATTCATAGAATAATGTTGGCCACAAAAACATAAAATGGCATGTCTGAATCTGGCTATTTGCACTATTTATCCCACATTAAGTATGACTGAGGGTCCAGTTTGTATAACTATTCCCAGGACCAAATATTCCCACCAATAATTTAAATGTTATATATTAATCAGCAAATTTCATGTGAAGTCTGGCTAATTACATTATTTTAAGGGTTTATATTTAACAGATGGAGATAAAACCCTAGTAAAGAGCCAATTCACACAAAAAAATATAGTTTTGACACATTGCAGTGCTTTTTTTTTTCTTTAGAGCCACGTATAAAACTGGCACATATAGCCTGAGAAAATAGAATGTAACAACATCAAGAAGAGTAATTTCATAATGTTACACAAAATGTCACAAAAAGTTGTGATGTGTGCTGAAAATGTTATAAATACTGTTATGAATATAGTCTGTGAAGAAAAGGTTTTTGGCGTTTGTACAAATAGAGGCCATCTGGTCTTGTTTTCACTGAGGACTTCTTTTCTGCAACTGGACATCCGCTAGAACAGAGTTTAAGTATTTGGAAAAGCAGTTGCTGGCAAAAACATTCATATAGGGATTTTGTTGCTCTGATATGGGAAACTTGTGAAAAGACATTAAGTAAATTTGAACAAACTACTAACTATTGATGGGTTTATTTTTTTTGTAAGTACGGAAATGCTTTGCATTAGTGTAGTCCAAGCTCTTCAGAAAACTAGTTATACAAAGTACTTTACTATTTAGCTCAATTGTATATTCTAACATTTCAGGTACATTGTCATTATTTAGTATATAATTCAGATGAACAGTCTATTTCTTGTAATCCACAAAACATATGAGTTCAATTTAAAACACATGCAAAAAGAAATATACAATAGAATAAAAATAGGGTAATAAACCCAGGCAAGGCAGTATATGAAACTTTAAGTGATTTGAATTCTAAGCTTTTTATCAAATCTTGCCTCATAGAATATTTTTTGACATAACACTGTTATGGCTCCTCAAATACTAATAACATTGGATTCATCAGGTCCTTAAAGCCACTATTAATGTAAGTACCGAGTATCTCTTCTCTACCTGATACCACATTTGTATGTCTCATGTACTCTTCCTGGCATATTTACTTCAATTGCGCAATGTCATGTTAAATAAACCTAGCCATATCTTTGTTGTCATAACTGAGATTATGGTAAATAATTTTTCCCTTTTGATCACACTCTGTGGGGTCCTCATAGTTGTATGGCTACCAGGACAGCATATGCGGTACCATTCAAATCTTATTCAGACGCTCTTCTTGGATAATTTTTTTGCACTGGATCAGATCAAGTTTCCAGTGAACTCTATGGCAGGATCTCTCCTTAGTGGTGTTTCAGATATCTAGGTATACATGCAAGAGGTGTTGTAAACAATAATAGTATCCTTGTATAGGCAATGTTACCTATCTCTGTAACACAATCTATCACTTGTGGTTTTTTTAGTTATTAAAATGTATTTTCCACAGCTCCAACATCACACCTGCGTTTACCAAAGACATACACATGGTACTTCAATATTCCATTCATTTTATTTGCGAAGTATGCTCCAGAATCCAACTGTCAGCTGCTGGAAAATATTGTAATGCAAAGCTTTGCTCACCAAGCAGTGTTTTCTAAGACTATGTGTTTGTAAGGTTGTAAATGCAAGTGGTAAGAATAAACAGAATAGCTGGCTATATAGACATGCATTTTTAACTACATAATATGTACTTATCTCTTTGAAGTAAAGACTATGATTGAAATATGAATTCAAAATTACAGCTGAACTGCTCAGTTTCTTTAATATTAGACCCTGCTGCCGATATATATTAATATTAGCCCCAACTGTCTTTATATATAAATATTAGACCCTGCTGCCAATACATTTTATATTGATAAACTTGGACCCTATGCAAGCATTTGCTTGGAAACTGCTCCATGCACCAAAAAATATGTATAGATCAAATAAACAACACATAAAACAGCACTTATATGTATACATACATAATATATGGAAACATAACATAGCAGGGATAGATCAACACACTAACACACAAACCCAGCTTTGCATGTATAGATCAATTGAAAATCACATGTGAACTCAGCACTGAAGGCATTGAATCAGACAAACAAATCTTGTATTTGCAGGTATAGAATGATAATGTATGGAAACATAGCATTGCAACTATAGATCAGCAGAACACACAAGCTCAGCATTGCAGGTATAGATCAACTGGAAATCACATGTAAACTCAGCACTGAGGGTATAGATCAAATAAACACATGGAAACAGCATTTCAGATATCGATCAACTAAATAAGACATAAAAACCCTGTACTTGCAGGTTTACATAAATAATGTATGGAGACATAGCCTATCAGATATGGATCTACAGAATAACACACAAACACATAAAAACTCAGCATTCAAGGTATAGCTAAAACCCCATAAATTACAGGCACAGATCATAAGTCATACACCCCAAAGCCAGCCCTGGCATCCAGACTGCCCACATAGAACCTGACCAGCAACAAGATAACATACACAAGACTTGCCATCTTTGTCCCTAAACAGCACAGCATGAGTCAACTTTGTCCCTAAAGAGCCCATCCTATGCCATCTTTGTCCCATAAACAGGGTGTTTGTCCCCAAGGCACAAACACCCTGCTTGTCCCATCTTTACCTTTCCACTAATCAATTATAGATCTATGATACACACAAATACTTTTACAGTCACTCACCAATTCACATGTTCATTCACATAATTCATTCACATAATCGTTTATTCTCTCACTCACACAAATCATTTACACATTCATTAATGCATTCTCACAAATTCATTCTCTCCCTCATTGAGACAATTCATCCACACATTAATGAATTCTCTCCCTCATTGAGACAATTAATCCACACATTAATTCATACTCTCTCATTCAGACAATTCATCCACACATTAATTCATACTCTCCCTCATTCAGACAATTCATCCACACACTAATTCATTTATTCTCTTACTCAGTCTCACTCTTTATTTCAATATTCTTACAAACCCTCTTCCTCCGTCATATTCCAGTGCTTGGCATGACGCGCCGGCACCTCATCCGAGTTAGAGGCCTCGCGGAGGAGACGGAGCAGTGCCAAGCGATTGCAGATAAAACTTTATGAGCGACCGCTAGGTGCCCCTCTCTTCCACGTAAAAATAAACAAAAAAAACCCGGCGCTTCAATTCCGGGACAATGTAATGCAATTCCGGCGGGTGACTTTAACTCAATTCTGGATATTAAAATGGATAAAATATTAAGAAGGGGAGAAACCCCTGACAAGAGATTAGAGAAATCAGCTAAACTTTTGACAAACTTCGTTATAAAAAAAATTATAAGACATTTGGAGAGTGTTCATCCCAATATCGAGGGAATACACCCATTTTTCAGCACCTCATGCCTCGTATGCATGCATAGACCTGTTGATAGGGAACTATTCTTTAGTAAATATTATAAAGAAAATTTTGATCAAGGACATAACATGGTCAGATCATAATGCCACTATTTGTAAAACCCATTCCAATCACTTTCAAAAAGTACCTAGAGAAAGGAGAATAAATCATGTGTTGTTAAACGAGCAAAAACATCTAGAATTTCTACGCAAGTCCACAAAATTCTATTTTCAAGAGAATGATGATGAATCAATATCACGCACTATTTTATGGTGCGCTTTTAAAACCGTGATTCGTGGTCATCTTATTAAGATTGGAAATTTAGAAAATAAAAAAAGAGGACCAGAGCTATCTACCTTATATATAAGTTTATATAAACTCAACAAGTTAATAAAAAATCCCCAACAAAATTTAGATCTAATAAAATTCAACAATTAAAAGGTAAAATAAGAGAATTGTAATATGATAAAATTAGTAAAAACTTAGAAAAATGTAAACAGTGGTATTATAAAAATAATAGAATGGAAAAGACTCTAATAAATAGAGTAAAGAAAAACCAGGCTAAAAATCTAATTTATAAATTAATTAATGATAATACAGTCTGCATGTCTCCGGAAAGTATAGGCAGGGCATTTAACCATTACTATGCCTCCTTATATAATCTAAACACAAACACAAAACTTGATGATTAAAAAAATATTTAAAAACACTACCTATTACTAAGCTGAGCAAATATCAACTAACTCTGCTAAACAAACCTATACAAGAACTAGAGGTGATAAAGGCGATAGAAAAGCTTAAGAACGGTAAAAGTCCCGGACCCGATGGATTTAGTGGCCTTTTTTTATAAAAAAAACTAAAACGAGATATTGCTGGATATTTAACTGCTCTATTTAATGAATTATGAGAAAAGGGGAGAAGTTTTAAGAGCTTTTTAACTATAAAAAGTCTGAAGATGTAATTAATTACAGGCCAATCTCACTTGTAAATGAAGATATGAAGATCTTTGTGGGGATTCTAGTGGATAGATTGAAACAGGTGATCACATTTTTAATACATCCTGACCAAATAGGGTTTGTTCCAAAAAGATTGGCTTACAACCAGGGCCGGACTGGGAATGAAAAGCAGCCCTGGAAACATTTGGAGAGCAGCCCCATATAGTTTATCTCGCGATTGAGCTCTTATACCCACACGCACCCCTTATACATACCCGAGTCCCACTATTTGCCGTACAAATAACTATAAAACATTCTTTTTATCTGTATTAAAATACCAGAAAGCAAAACTGTTAAAAGGCCCTAATAAATGAAATATATTACACATAATGGAATCAAAACATTTACTACTGCAAACATTTTTAGATTGAGACATTTTTTGTTTTGGTTTTTATGTCCTTTTATTTGCCAACCTGCCAACAAGCCCCTTCTACCCCCTTTTTATTTTCTTTTGCACAGAGCCCCATGTCAAGGAGCTTTCAATTACTTAAGTTAATAGAACCTGATTAAGTTAGTAGAATCTGATGTCTTTTCGTATTGCAGGGTACATCCAGAAAACAAACACAGATCAATTCTGGTGGAGTGCCAGACATCTGCCCCAGGCTTGCCACTCTGCCCCCTTGCCTCCAGAAATGCCTTATACCCCCTATATGCCACTCTGCCATATAGGGGGTTAAAAGGCATTTATAGAGGCAGAGTGGCATATAGGGGGTTAAAAGGCATTTATAGAGGCAGAGTGGCATATAGGGGGTTAAAAGGCATACCATGGGGCACTCCAGAAAAGCCTTATACCCTCCTATATGCCACTCTGCCCCATGATATGCATTTTAACCTCCTATATGCCACTTTGCCTCCAGAAATGCCTTGTAGCCCCTATATGCCACTCTGGCATTTAGGGGGTTAAAAGGCATATCATGGAACAGAGTGGCATATAGGGGTATAAGGCATTTCTGGAAGGAGAGTGGCATATAAGGGGCATAAGGCATATCAGGGAGGCAGAGTGGCATATGGGGGCATAAGGCTTTTATATAAAAAAATATTATACAGTTTGTTAAAAAAAAAAAATTTGTTTATTTACCTTCTACTTCTTCCACTTTGGGGCTTTTTCATCCTGGCCTCCGTCCTCTGGTAGCTGCAGGCCGCCGTTTTCTATGTTGACAGGTGTCAGTGACAGGACATCCGGTGCTCCAGCAGTCTGAGCGTGAGGGGGCGGAGCTTTCACCCCTCACGCTCCTCCCATCACTATGCGGCCATCAGATTAATAGAAATTTAATCGAAACGGCCGATGCGTGCTGACACCGCCGGCCGGAGCTACTTTAATTCTTTTTTTTTTAAATTGAATATGCCGGATCGGCTTGCCATATAAAGTAAAATAAAAAGGGGGCGTGGCCTGGCAACGGAGCTGCATGGACGCGTGAGTGTGTAGCTCTGCCAACACGCGAGCATAAAACCGGCTAAAACAGCTTGAACACCGGGTTTTTACCTGCCAGCTTTCTATCTCGGCACCCCTGAGACAGGTGGGATGTCTGCCAGACACCCTAAGAAGACCCCACACAAGCTACCCCATTACTTCACCAAAGATGCCCGGCACGGTGATAGGCCCCAAGATGGCGGCGAGCCTTCTTTCGCGCCTCAGGCAAACGCTCCAGATGAGGATGAATTGGGCCTCGACCCTGCGGCGCCAGTGACTCCAGTGATCCTACGCAGCATGTTGGACTCCATGCAATCCTCCATGACGGATGCCATAAAGGGCATGCTCACCGACCTCAGGCAAGATCTGGCCCAGCTAGGCACGCGCACTGAACACATGGAACACAAATTTGAGGACTTTACATCAACCTTTAATGAACTGGTCAACCGTCACAACATGCTGGAAGACAAATATGACACATTGCTCTCCAAGCTGGCCGACTTGGAGGATCGCTCCCGTCGGAACAATCTGCGGCTTCGTGGCGTTTCAGAGGATGTACCAGATGGTGAATTAGCGGATTACGCCCGTGAGTTCTTCCTTACTCTCTTACCTGATAGCCCGGTTCCAGAGCTTCGTATAGACAGGATTCATAGGATTCCGAAGCCGAAATCTCTCAACTGTGTCCAGGGATGTGATTCTGCGACTTCACTATTACTCCACCAAAGAGGCTATTATGCGCCAAGCCCACCGACTCTCACCGTTTCCTGCACCGTTCACCCAAATTCACCTCTTTGCCGATTTATCCTCCGAGACCCTGAATCGGCGACGCTCCTTTGCTCCAATCACTTTGGCGCTCCGGTCCAATCATATTCCCTACAGATGGGGCTACCCCACCAAGCTGCTGATTTCCCGGAATGGTGTCCTGCATGTAGCCAAGCTGCCTTTGGAGGGCCTTCACCTCCTCCAGCGCTGGAATCTAGTCCAGGACGACGAGGACGTCTTGAGCCATCGCGACCCTGCTTCCGTCCCTCCTGGACCCCCTACGGCGGATGAGCCTCCTAAACCCAGCCGGCAGAGGACGACGCGACAACACTACTCACGCACGCACACTAAGGATCCAGAGAGGCCCTCTGCGTTGCCTTCGGCGACCCCACCGGTGTCTTCCGGAAGCCCAGCAGCGATTACAGCGACCCTGTTTCCCTCCCTCGACGTTTCGGGGAGTTTTGTCTGTAGACGCTATGCGGGTAGTCTCTCCTGACTGAGGACGGGGCGCGTCTTCCTTCTGGCGACCCGATGCCGTCCTGTTTCGGTTGCAGGGTTGGTGAGCCTGGATGGGCCGTTGCCCTCTTTATTTACTTTTATTTTGGTTTTTCATCTGCACGGAATGTGGTGGACAATGTGTTTTCTTTGCTTTTTGTTTTCTGTGTTCCACCGCTGTAGTTGGGGGGGCTAGCCTGTCCCAGACCTCGGGTCCTGATTCTCGTTGCGCTGGGAAGTTCACAGTATTTTTTTTTTTATTTTTATTTTTTATTTT
Organism: Sceloporus occidentalis; assembly: GCA_023333645.1. Classification (NCBI taxonomy): domain Eukaryota; kingdom Metazoa; phylum Chordata; class Lepidosauria; order Squamata; family Phrynosomatidae; genus Sceloporus; species Sceloporus occidentalis. The sequence goes on along the minus strand of JALMGF010000038.1, from coordinate 4,320,355 downwards.
TCTTCTTCTTCTCTTTTCTCTCATCACTGACCCTTTTGCTGCTAGTTCGGTGCAGCTTTCGCATGGTTTGATTACACACACATTCACACACACACTTTTTCTGTTTTTCCCATACATTTCTACCTTCCCTCACTGACCGGTAACTCGGCCTTGTGCCTGGTATTATGGTACTGTTTGTTTAGTTCCTATTTTATATGTGCGCTCCACCTCTGACAAGGGTCTTCACTGTATTTTACACTGCATTGTACTTCTGTGCTGTTACGTGTTAGTGCTATGTGTGGTGTACTGTGAGTTTTGCCTCGGTGTTCTGTCGTTATTAGGTTATAATGCGAGCGTGTCAGCAGTTCATGGGAATTGCTGTTTTCTTGTTTTCTCCCCCTCATGGTAACACTCTCTGGTGGGTGTTCTGTTTTATGCTTTCTCTCATTGTGTGATTACTTAATACCTACGGTGAGTGGTTTTCTCATATAGTCTCTGGCTGCTCATTTCTTCTTTCCTACCTGTCTTCCTTCCTTCTTCCTTTTTTTTTTTTTTTTTTTTTTGTTGTTGTTGTTGTTGTTGTTGTTGTACGTCGGCTGTCCACATGCCGTTCAGGGTCCTCTCTCTCAATGTTAGGGGCTTGAATACGCCCCACAAGCGTCATATGCTATTTCATGAACTCAATGCACAGCGGGCAGACGTGGTGATGATTCAGGAAACTCACCTGTCCAAATCCAACCATCGCCTGTTAGCGTATAAATTGTATCCTTTGGAATTTCATGCTAGGGCTCCGGGCAAGACAAGGGGGGTAGCTATCCTTCTTAGTAACAAGGTGAATTTTCAGTTTCAATCTCAGGCCTGTGACCCTCAGGGCCGTTTTCTGCTCCTGAGAGGTTGTATTGATGGCGTCCCTTACACACTGCTGAACCTTTACGCCCCTAACACAGGGCAGTTACCGTTTTTTGATAAAGTTCTTGCTAAGTTACATGATGTGTGGCATGGCAGAGTGATTGTGGGGGGAGATTTCAATTTAATTTCAGCCCCTAGTCAAGATTCCTCGGCTCGTTTATCCTCCAAGTATTTGAAATCGCTGATTACCCAAGGGTCCAAGTTTCAGCAATTGCTTCACCAACATTCCCTTTTCGATTCCTGGCATATCCTCCACCCTATGGAAAGGGATTATTCATTCTATTCCACAGTCCACTCCAGCTACTCCAGGATTGACATGCTCCTTGTTGACACGCTTACCTTGCAGGATGTACAAGCGGCTGACATTGGTCCTATTACGTGGTCTGACCATGCCCCTGTGTCGATTTCCATCACCAAGGGCTTTGGAGCGGCTCCGTCAGCCAGATGGCGCCTCAATGAAAGTTTACTGCACCAGGCTGATGTTCGTGCGGAGATCGCTACTGCGCTCACACAGTACTTTCAGGACAATGATACCCCTGATATTTCCCCGTCCACACTATGGCTTGCTCACAAAGCGGTCATCAGAGGTCACTTAATTAAAATTGCTGCTAGATTGAAGAGACAACGTTTGCGTACCCTGACTGACCTCACTACCCGTCTTACCGCTCTGGAGCTTTCCAACAAGGCGTCTTGGTCTGCTGATACTTATGCACAGCTCCGGGACATTAAGTCGGAACTACACCAGCTCCATCTCCAGCGTACAGAATTTGCCCTCCGTCGGCTACATCTCACCTATTATATGAAGGGCAACAAAGCCGATTCCCTTCTCGCGCGTCGCCTCCGGATTCAGGAATCTGAGTTCTCCCCATCATTTGGTTGACTCACACGGACACAAGATTTTCAATCCTAAAGAGATTGCGGATAAATTTGCGGACTATTATGCATCGCTCTACAACCTTCCTCTACAATCTGACCTTCCTCACCCTCGCTCCGTCGACATGTCTGCGTTTCTTGACTCGCTACCTATCCCTAAGCTTCTGCCTCCCCAGTGGGATACTCTGGTTAAACCACCTTCTACTGAGGAAATTGAACGCACCATTGCCGGCCTCAAGGCCCATAAAGCCCCGGGACCAGATGGTTTCTCGAATATTTATTATCGGACTTTCAAAGATATTGTTGCTCCCCGCCTCGGTGCTCTCTTTTCCAATTTCATGAGTACCCAGCATTTTCCGCAGGAGATGTCTGAGGCTACCGTGGTTCCTATCCCTAAACCTGGAAAATCCCCTACAATGTGTGCGAACTATCGGCCGATTTCTTTATTGAATACAGATACTAAATTGTATGCAAAACTGCTGGCTAACCGTTTGAATATGTTGCTCCCTTCCCTGATCAAAAACGACCAGGTCGGCTTTATTTTGGGTCGTCAACCTTCGAATAACACGAGGAGGATCATCAATATCACGCACCTGGCTAAGTCGCTGAACAAACCTTGTATCCTCTTGTCCTTAGACGCTGAAAAGGCCTTCGACCGCCTACATTGGGGGTATTTACGTCTGACGTTACAGGCCTTCGGTTTACCGGAGCCCTTTATTAATGCTGTTCATATCCTGTATGGTGCGCCCTCTGCGAGGGTTTTTTCTTCCGGATTCCTATCCAAGCCGTTCCCGATCCGCAATGGTACGAGGCAGGGTTGCCCCCTCTCTCCCCTCCTCTTCGCTCTGGCGCTGGAACCTCTGGCGATTGCCATTCGGCATAACCCTAACATCAGGGGCTTTGACGTGCGGTCTACAGAAACTAAACTATGCCTTTATGCGGGCGACATCCTTCTGACGCTCACTGAACCGATGGTCTCCCTTCCGAACCTGCACGCTCTCCTGGAAGTCTTTGGTCGTCTTTCGTACTATAAGGTTAACTGGGACAAGACGCAGGCCCTCAATATTGGATACCCCGACCACTTGATTGACGTCCTCTCTAGCAATTTTGCCTACTCGTGGCGTTCTAATTTTATCACCTATTTGGGGGTCCGCATTACCAAATCTGCTGCCTCTTTATTTCGGTCGAATTACTTACCTCTGTGGTCCAAAATATGTCAAGATCTCCAACGGTGGTCAAAGCTGGAACTCTCTTGGATTGGCCGGGTTGTCTCGTTCAAAATGAACTCACTCCCAAAGCTGCTGTACCTTTTTCGCACCCTTCCCATCGCAGTGCCTACCATTTTTTTTCGGACTGTCCAGACGCGTTTGTCCAAATTCATCTGGTTGAATAAACGTCCACGGCTTTCCCTTGCACTTCTACAACGGCCTAAACTGCTTGGAGGTCTCGGTGTCCCTAATGTCAAAAATTACTATGTTGCGGCCCACCTAGCGCAGTCAATTCTCCTTTTTTCCGACAAGGCGTCGGTGGCATGGGTGGATCAGGAATCTACACTGGCAACTCCGTACACGGTGAGAGACTTATTGTGGCTTCCTAAGGCCAGCCGACCTCCACTTTGTGATTTGTTGCCTACTACGTTTGTCTCTGGCGCTGTGGGATAAACACCGTGCTACGCTCCGCTTCCCGATGGAACTACACAGCGCTGCTCCGCTATCGGCCTTGAAACCTCTTCTCCCTCATGTGGCCCTTGATTGCTGGATAGACCAAGGAATCGTTTCCATATTTCAGCTCTTCTCTCACGGACACATACAGTCATTTTCGTCTCTCCAGACTCTCTTTTCGCTCCATGGTCGTGATTTTTTCAAATACCTGCAAATTCGTGATGCCTTGCGTAAACACCTCAGGCACCCTTCTGCTACGTCTCCCATGACACCGATTGTTGCACTATGCCTAAAAGCGCCTCATGTCTCTCACACTATTTCCCTATGTTACTCGGCTCTGATGGGTCACAGGTCTGAGGTCAAGCTCCCGTACATGTTGCAATGGGAGAAGGAGATTGGGTCCACGTATGACGTTCAGGTGTGGTATCACGCTCTCTCGGCCTTTCAGGGAGTGTCTAAGAACGTCACGCACTTTGAGACTAATCGCAAGGTTCTGTTCCGCTGGTATTTTGTGCCCTCCAAGATTGCTACCATGTTTCCTTCAGCCTCCTCTCTATGCTGGAGAGGTTGTTGTGAAGTTGGTACAATGTTGCACGTCTGGTGGAGCTGCCCGGTGCGCTGTCCCTTCTGGGCTGACGTCTTTACTCTTATTACTACCTTGCTTGCCATCCCGGTGGAGCAGGTGGTTGAGGTAGCTCTTTTAGACATGTTTCCCCGATCGTTACGACATACACATAGAAAACTCCTAGCACACGTGTTGAATGCAGCTAAGATCTGTATAGCTCGCAAATGGAAGGAGACTTCTCCCCCTACTATTCAAGACGTTCTGTATTCCATCACAACGACTCGCACCTATGAGTATATGGCTCACTCAGCCTCCAATACCACACACATCTTCCACTCCACCTGGGAAAGTTGGGATGCATATTACACACACACATTCTGCCCCACCCCACAGGGTCATGTCTTGGGCACCATGCGTACTCCTTGGCTTGTGAGGGCGACTACTACCGACTAAGATCCTCCTTTTTTTTTTCGTTTTTTTTTTTTTTCTTCTCTCTCTCTCTCTCTCTCCCTTCTTCGACTCTCTTTCATTTCTTTCTCTACCCTGCCAGAGTATGTCTTATTTAGTTTGTTCATTACATTCTAAAAGAAAAATGTTTGAGATGTCCTGGTACATGTTATACATGCTGTACATTTTGTTTGTATTTCTTTGTACATTGCACCGTCGATTCCACTATCTGCTGTTCGGATGTTCTGTCAACTGTGGATGTCTCAATAAAAAATTTCAAGTGAAAAAAAAAAAAAAAAGTAAAATAAAAAAAGTATTAAAGTAGCTCCGGCCGGCGGTGTCAGCACGCATCGGCCGTTTCGATTAAATTTCCATTAATCTGATGGCCGCATAGTGATGGGAGCAACATGAGGTCCGTGCGAGGGGGCGGGGCTTTCACCCCTCACGCTGCTCCCATCAGTAGGCGGCCATCGCACACGGCCGCTGAGTGCTGATGCCGCCGGCCGGCGCTGCTTTAATACCTTAATAAAAAAAGAATTGAAGTAGCGCCGGCCGTTTAGATTAGATTTCAGGCAGCCGCCCGGCCTACGAATCTGCCGGCCCATCGGGAAATTTCCCGGTATCCCGGTGGGCCAGTCCGGCCCTGCTTACAACAATGTCAGACGCATTATTGATATTATAGATCTTGCTAACGCTGAAAGAAGACCGACATGTTTGTTAGCACTAGATGCAGAGAAAGTGTTTGACCGTATTGACTGGGATTTTATGTTTCAATCTATCCGCTCATATGGAATAGAGCATGGCTTTCTTTCGGCGATACAAGCCTTATATTTGAACCCTACAGGTAGAATTGTTGGTCAGGATATTAAATTGGAATGGTTTCAAATTAATAATGGAACACGACAGGGATGCCCACTTTCCCCAATTGTGCAAAACAAATTTTGTTTTGCACAATTGTATGTGATATTTACATTGTATGTGGAGGGGAGACCACATAATTAAGGTGCAGCTGGCACAGAAGGAAGAGTGCAGGAATAGTCACTTTTTTTTTTTTTTTGTGTGACACCAATTTTATTGATATACACTTTCCCCAATGCTATATATTTTGACCATGGAGATTTTGGAGGAATAAAAAGATTAAAGGTACTATGGTGGAGCAAGAGGAATTAAAAATATGCCTATATGCAGACGATGTCCTCCTCACTGTTGAAGATCCAGAAATGTAAATCAGAGAACTAATGCTAATTATAAATAATTATTCTGATATGTCAAATTATAAATTAAATATAGAAAAATCAGAAATTCTATTTCTGAATGTCTCCACACAAACTGCACAAAAAATTCAAGCCGATTTTAAATTTAAAGGGGAATTTCAAGAGCTTAACTATCTGGGTCTGAAATTAACAGCAACAGCAAAGGTGCAGGATATGATGGAAAGAAGCTTTCTTTCTTGCCTCCAAGAAACTATTTGTTGAAAAATTGGAGCAACATCGAGCTATCATGGGCAGGCAGAATAAATGTTATCAACTCCTATATTCTTCCAAAATGGACCTATCTATTTAGACACCTCCCTCTAAAAGTTCCCATCCCATGGTTAAATATGCTACAAACTTCTTTTAACAGATATATCAATAACGGTAAGAAGATGAGACTCGGAATCAAATTATTATCACAAAAAATGAATAGAGGAGGCTTAGGTTTTCCCAGGGTTGTGAACATACGAGGCATGTACGATTATACATATATACAATTTACAACTAGAAATCAATCTTAGTCAACCTTGGTACAAAATAGAAAAATATCTCTCTGGTATTAAAAAACTACCAACATGTGTGTGGGAATTTCAATCCAAAGTAAAAGTAAAGATTAATGCTGGCAGCAATATTATAATTAAAAAGAAACTATAAGCGAATGGTTAAAAATTAAGAAAAACCTTGGGGTTAAAAATAAAATATTAGATACGGCGGGGTTAGATATTATAGAACTTAATCTACCTGTACAAATGGAGAAACCTTGGAATTGAAAAACTCAAGGATATTTTGACAGACAACACTGTAAAACCTTTTGACCAACTATCACACCAATTTAACTTACCGTCTACAGAGATATTTTCTTATGGCTAGGTTTCCACTTGGGTTTTTTTTTTTCAAAAACGCCCATAATAACGCCAATTCTGCCACACAGCGTTTTATTAGTGAAAAAACGCTGCGGCCAGATGTTAGCTGTTCTTCAATAGGAAATCGCACAATGCCATATCCACTTGGCGTTTTTCTGTTTGGCGTTTTTTTTAGTACTCTTTGACGTTTTACTGCTTTTTTGGGCAGAAGCGGTTTCGCTCTTTCCAATTTTGCACTAACCAGGGAAAAAAATTCCTTCTTGACCACAAAATGTCAGTCAGATTTCTCCTTGGATCAATAAGCTATTTCCCCATAATTAAAGATTATATCCCCGAATATTATGTTTTTCCAGGTATCCATCCAGTTGCAGTTTAAACGTCTGTACAGACTCCGATAAAACTACCTCTGCAGGCAGAGAATTCCACATCCTTATTGTCCTTACTGTAAAAAACCCTTTCCTCTGCTTTAGTCTAAATCTCCTTTCTTCCAGTCTGAACGCATGACCACGTGTCCTATCCATAATCCTGTCTATGAACAGATTTCCACACAATGGTTTGTATTGGCCCCGAATATATTTATATAATGTTATCAATTTATTGATAATAATTTATTGTTATTTATTGCCAGTTTTATGTATATCCTTTTCTTTGTGAAAACTCAATAAAAAAAAATACTTAAATAAAAAAAAAAGAAATTAACCACACCAGCAGCTGAATAAAACATATCATTATTACCCAATCAATGGTGCTCATGGATCAACCCTGCCAGGATTTCAACCTGTGACCCAGAGGTTCAAACAGGCTCTGTAGCCAGGGCATTTAACAACTGAGCTTTCTTAGGGGCTCAGGCCCCCTACTTGAATTAAGGAAATCACCTAATACTTTGTTACATTTACTCATAATTGAAACCACACTCCCCACAAAAAATCAAAACAGACATAGTCCAAATATTAACCCCTTCAATCCCAGGGGTTTTTGGTACCTCAAAGCCCAGAGCAATTTTGCCATTTTTGGGGTATGTCGGTTTAGCGATTATTCTCTGTTCCTGTGTACCCATGTAAACTATATATTGTTTTTTCAAGGAGAGATAGAGCTTTCGTTTGATACCATAGTTGGATGATTAGCTGAAAATTTAGAATGAGAAATTTAGTAAATACTAGTGAAGATACAAATGTTTTTTTACATTTTCCCTCTGAATCCTCACAAAATTAGGTAAAGTGATGGAAAATCCCCTCCAAGTTTATCAATTCAGGTGTCCTGATTTCAGAAATACCTAATTTATATAGCTTTTCCAGACTTTCCCAGCACCAGGGAGCATACTATTAGGTGTACAATTTTGTATAATTTTTATGCCTATGGCTTAACGGGTTTGGGGGTTGTGAACGGGGGCAGGAGGGTTATACTGGCTAGATGTTATGCTAGGGCAATGGGATGTAAGGTTTTTTAAGATTTTTTTTTATTATCTTTTTTTATATATATTTTTTTTAACATTTTATTTACATTTTTTTACATTTTTTTTTATATTTTTTTTTTACACAGTAATGGTAAGAGGTCCTCCTAGGGACCTCCTGAACATGCCAGTGATGTCACAGTGACATCACAGCTCACATTATACTTTTTTTTAGTATTATTTATATTATTTTAATGATTTATTTAATATTATTTTTAAATCACCGTTTTTTTTCCCCCAGCTTTTCTGTTACAGGACGGGAGGGGGAGTGAGAGAGATGGTTTCTCACTCCCCTCCCCGCGATCCCCCTGCACCGATCACACTGTGATCTCTATGCAGGTCCTCACAGACCTGCGTAGAGATCGTAGTGTCTCTGTGCCTCATCGGAGGGCAGGATATCCCCGCAGGGGATATCCTGTCCTCCGATGACCTTCCGGGTTACGTCAGCAGTGACGCAACCCGGAAGGGAATGCCCGATCGCGCGTTTGCAACTGCGCGATCCCGCGATCGGGCAGTTTACAGTGTAACAGCTTACCGGCTTTCATGCTGGAAGCTGTTACAGGCGATCGGACAGCAGAAAGCCGGCAAAGCCGGCTTCTGCTGTCAGTGGGGAGTCCAGGCTGTCAAACGAAGGGCTGGACGTACCGGGACGTCCATAGGGGTTTCTTTGTGGGCGTTTTTTGGACATCCCGGTACGTCTATAGGGGAACGAAGGGGTTAATATTATGACTGTGCCTCATAATTATATTATTGTGAAAATATAGCTAATACTGGAACATATACATAGCGAATACCCAATATTAATTAAAATACTAAGTGTATGTCACAAACTGGGCATGGATTGAAGACTAGCTGCAAGGGATACAAAAGACTCTTTACCCCACGATGCTTGATTAATTACTGGAGGTACAGACAGGACAGATAACTGCAAACTGGACTGGTTAGCACAGATAGGATCAAGTAGTGAGAAAGGGCTGCACCAAGGCCGGATTGCAACTAGTCAGGTGGGCAGAACATACTGGAAGCTCACATACAGGGTTGAGGCTGGATAGTCTTCATGACAAGGCACCTATCAGGATGGCCCTCAGACTCTACAAGCAGCAACATATCAGGGAGCCACAGAGTCAGAACACATGGCTGCAACACTCCACAAAGGCCCTGTTTGCAGAAAGCAGCTGGTATTTAAAGGGCAGGGCTGCACCCGATAATGATTAGACTATAGCCAGTTTCCCAACCCAAAAAAGTGACCACTAGAGGCTGCAAGTGAAAATAGCACCACAACCGGTATAATGGCAAGCAGGATGGAACTGTGACAGTATGCTATAAATTTATTTTTTTTAAATAGACTAATTTTTTTCCCTCTGGGGAGAGGGATTATAATCTGTATATCCTATAACCTTCCCTCTGTAAAAGATCAATGTTAACATCCCCATTCCTTTGGGACAGTTTAACTACCGTATTTGCTCGATTATAAGACGAGGTTTTTTTCAGAGCAAATGCTCTGAAAAATACCCCTCGTCTTCTAATCGGGGTCGTCTTCTAATCAGACCTCAAATAGAGGTCTGATTATGAGACTAAGATCCAGATCCCCCGCACCGCTGCAGGGGACCTGGATCCTCCTGTCTCCCCCCCCCACACTTACTTACCGGTGCTTCCTGCTGTATTGCCGGGGCAGCGGGTTGACGTCTACGCGATCCGCGTAGACAACGTCCGCTGCAGCCGGAAGGAGGTGTGGCTAGCAGCGGGGGTTGTCTGCGTCCGTCGCGGATACCTTCCCCGACTGTCAGAAATCAGAGTTCCCCGCACAGGTGCCGGAACTCTGATCTCTGACAGCCGGGAAAGGTATCCGCGACGGACGCAGACAACCCCCCGCTGCCAACTCCACCTCCTTCCGGCTGCAGCGGAAGGAGACGTCAACCCGCTGCCCCGGCAATACAGCAGGAATTTGGAAGCACCGGTAAGTGTGTGTGCGTGTGTGTGTTAAATGGGGGACATAGGGCATTTCTGGAATGCCTTATACCCCTATATGCCACTCTGGCACTTAGGGGGTTAAAAGGCATATTATGGGGCAGAGTGGCATATAGGGAGTTATAAGGCATTTCAGGAAGCAGAGTGGCGTTAAGGGGGCATTTAATAGAGCACTCTGCCTCCTGAAATGCCTTATAGAGTGCTCTATACAATGCCTTTTAACTCCCTTAATGCCACTGCCTCCTGGAATGCCTTATACCTCCCTATATGCCACTCTGCCCCATAATATGCATTTTAACCCCCTAAATGCCAGAATGGGATATAGGGGTATAAGGCATTTCTGGAGGCAGAGTGGCACATAGGGGGTCAAAAGGCATACCATGGGGCACAGTGGCATATAGAGGGTTAAAAGGCATATCATGGGCCACAGTGCCATATTGGTGTGGCAAGCCTGGGGGCAGATGTGCGTAACTGGGGGACAGGTTGGAAAATACAAGGAAATAAAAACAAAAAAAAATATTTTTCTCAATCATAGCTTTTATTTAAAAAAATAGTTTACATGAATTAACATTTACTGGTAAAACTTTTTTCCTTTAGGGTCGTCTTATATTCAGGCTTTTTCTTTTTTTCCTAAGTTAATATTCAGATTTTGGGGGGTCGTCTTATAATCAGGGTCGTCTTATAATCGAGCAAATACGGTATTTTAATTGCAATACAAAATGAGTACTTGTCAGACACCCCTAGGTGTCTGTGTTCCGTTAAGAGAAGGAGCCCAGAATGCAGAATGACCGGAGGAACGGAGAAGCAGAACAGGTAGAGTTCAGACTCGCTTTACTAGGAAATAGTCCAGGGTCAGGTTCAAGTACAGCTATAGGTACCAGTTCAGGTACAGGCACAGGCACAGGTTCAGGCACAGGCACAGGTTCAGGCACAGAATAGGGACAGGAGCACAGCACTTGGGATGCTATGTAGCACACAGAGCGTCTCAGAATATCTGAGCACTGCCAAGAGGGAGCTTGGGGCTTTTATAGGGATCATAGGCGTGATGTATGACGTCACGTCTGTAGATCCAGCCCTCGTTCCGCCCCTCACACAGCCTCCAGAGGGAGACGGCGTTGGAAGCGCTGTCCCTCTAGCAACAGCCTCCTCTGAGACACTTCCTCCTGCTGCACACAGATGGCAGGAGAAGGAGGTGCCGGAGCAGCGTGCAGAAGCGCCACCCCTCTCTTGGAACCCGCCGCCGCTCCGTTGCCATCTTCCCCAGCTCCCCGCGTGGACGCGGGGAGTGAAGAAGCAGCCGACCGAGATGTAGCCGGGACCTGGGATCCGGTAGCAAGCCGTGACAGTACTGCAATATAAAATAATATCTTTTATTGGACTAACAGTCCATTCTAAGGGGAAGCTTTCTAGGGTAACAACCTCCCTTCATCAAATCAAGAGCATTACTAATCACAAAACATCTAAGTAAGACATTGGCAACATTAAAGGGGTGGGGAAGACAGAAAAGAGGATTGTGCAAAAACAAGCCAGATCACAACAGGAAGCAGGAGTAGAACCATAGAAACAGATACAAGACACTAAGTATATGACCATCCAAGGGCAATGATTGATGGGCGTCCTCATAACAGGTAAGAATCTTTGGTGATGTCACGATCCCGGTCGGAGTACGCTACGGAGGGACTCACAGCGCCACGCTCCCGTACGGAGCGCGTCGCCCGAGTACCCGTTGCGTCACGGTCCCGTCCGGGACGTGTCGCCCGGGTGCTCGTGGCGTCGCGCTCCGGTGCGGAGTGCATCTCCAGAGTACACTCGATACTTACCCCTCCCGGGACGATCCGGTAGCACTGTGTCCTCATACGCGGCGGTTCACAAGAACGAACCGCCGCCCAGTGATGGACACCCACGGCAATACTGGACACGCCCCCCTTCCGATCCCATACCCCTGTGGAGGAGAAGCAACGTCCATTGGACGTCGTCACGGTTGGGGGTGGGATATAGAAGGGCGGCTAGTTTAAAAACAGAGCACTGATGCCGGTTCAGTGCTCAGTTGTTTTTACAACTAGCTGTATTACTTACCTGGTGCGTACCTGTTTATTCATGTTGATTCCTGTTACAGACCTCGGCTTGATTCCTGACCACGTTAACCTCTCTGCTCCTGACCCGGATTGTTTGACCATTCTCTGCCTGCTACCTGGTACCGACCTCGGCTTGATTCCTGACCACGTTAACCTCTCTGCTCCTGACCCGGATTGTCTGACCATTCTGTGCCTGCTCCCTGGTACCGACCTCGGCTTGATTCCTGACCACGTTAACCTCTCTGCTCCTGACCTGGATTGTCTGACCATTCTCTGCCTGCTACCCGGTACCGACCTCGGCTTGAATCCTGACCACGTTAACTACTTTACTCCTGACCCGGATTATCTGACCATTAAGAGACTGATCCATTTGTATCCTGCATCCTGGTTTCCACGCCTATGCAAACGTAACATAACAACTGAGCCAACATGGAAACCGCAGGATTAGCCGATGCTGTTACTGCTCTCGCCCAGCAGATGGCGACAGTTACACAGTCCCTTTATGAGATCCAAACCGGACAAAACCAACAGCAACAACAGATTGTACAAATTCAAGGCGCTCTCCAGGTACCTGGCAACCCGCCTCCAGCACCAGTCGAGGTGCCTGAACCACCAGTACTTCAAGGAGCTACAGCGCTTGAACCACAAGTGCCCTTGCCAGACAAGTACACCGGAGACCGCACAAAATACCAGACCTTTATAACATCGTGCCACATATTGTTCGGTCTCAAACCTAGAAGTTATGCTAATGACTACATCAAGGTTCACACGGTCATAGCCCTCTTGTCCGAAGAACCCCAACTCTGTTCTGGATGCACTATACGCCGACCCGTTCCAGACCACGTCCACTACCAGTGCCTTAAGAACCCTTCGTCAAGGGAAACATCCAGTAGAAAACTACATAGCAGAATTCCGACGTGTCTCCCTCGAGACAACATGGAACGAGTCGGCTTTACATGACCAGTTCCGGTTGGGCCTGTCGGATTCGATTCGTGATGAACTTGCTCGCTCCGCTATCCCGTCCTCTTTGGATGAATTTGCCACGTTGTGTATACAAATCGACCGGAGGTTAAGGGAAAGAAAGGCCGAACGCTTAGCCTCTCCTTCTCACTCCTGGTCCACCGCCAGACCACCACCGAAAACCACACCCAAAGAAACCCCAGAGGAACCCATGCAGTTGGGACTCATCCGAGGTCCGTGGTCGGGTGCCGAGAAAGAACGACGTCGGTCTCTTGATCTCTGACTCTATTGTGGTACCCAAGGCCACTACGCCAACGAGTGCCGAAACAAGAGATGACCATCCCGGGGTAAGCTACCCTCGTTGTCAATTCCGGCCACCCACGGTGTTTCTCCGCACTTACCACATCATTTGTCCCTCTCCATTACGTTGCAGTGGAAGGGGAATACCGTCACTCTCGCAGCTATGATTGACTCTGGTGCCAGCAGTAACATACTCGACACAGGCGTGATCCGTCAACACGGCATACCCGTCCAGAAGAAGACAACACCTCTACTGCTCCAGTTAGTGGACGGACGCCCTCTACAGTCCGGTCCCATCACCACAGAGACATTACCCTTACACATGCACATTGACCCTGATCACATGGAGTACATATCATTCGACGTGATACCCTCTCCTGTGTTTCCGGTTATCCTGGGACTCCCCTGGTTACGGACTCAAAACCCTCACATTGACTGGACATCCAACTCTGTGTCGTTTCTTATCAATAAAAACCCTTGTTCACACAAGCCGCCTCTGTCCATCAATGTAGCACACGACTACAGCTCCCTTCCGATCCCCACGATTCCGAGTCATTACAGCCGATTTGCTGATGTGTTCGAGAAAAAAGCAGCCAACAGATTACCACCACACAGGGAGTACGACTGTCCGATCGACTTGTTCCCAGGAGCCCCTATTCCGTTCGGCCGTTTGTATCCCATGTCCGAACCTGAACTCGTCACCCTCAAGGCCTACATCGACGAGAACCTAGCCAAAGGCTTTATCCGACCGTCCACCTCCCCTGCTGGAGCAGGGATTTTCTTCATTCCCAAGAAGGACGGGGGGTTACGTCCTTGTGTCGACTACCGGGAACTGAACAAAGTGACGGTAAAAAATCGATATCCTCTGCCGTTGATCCCAGAACTCATGGAACGAGTTGGCACTGCCTCCTTCTTCACCAAAATAGACCTGAGAGGCGCATACAATCTGGTGAGGATAAAGGAGGATCATGAGTGGAAGACAGCATTCAGATCCCGGTACGGACATTTCGAGTACCTAGTAATGCCTTACGGGCTATGCAACGCCCCAGCCACGTTCCAGCATTTCATGAACGACGTGTTCCGAGACATGTTAGATCGTTTCGTTGTGGTCTATCTCGACGATATACTGATCTACTCACCGTCGCTGGTAGAACACAGAGAACACATTTCCAGGGTACTGGAACGTCTCAGAGAAAACGAACTATACGCAAAACCCGAGAAGTGCGTGTTTGAAACACAGACAGTGGAATTCTTGGGCTTCATATTGACACCTACACGAGTGGAGATGGTTCCAAAAAAGGTTCAAGCCATCCTACAGTGGCCTGCCCCGAAAGACAGAAAGAGTGTTCAAAGGTTTGTCGGCTTTGCGAACTTTTATCGGAAGTTTATCCGCAACTTCTCTAAAGTCATACAGCCCATCACCGCTCTCACGTCCGTCAAACGAAAATTCTTCTGGTCTGAAAACGCCCAGAGAGCCTTTCTTTTTCTGAAGGAGCGATTCACGTCAGCTCCCATATTGATCCATCCGATGCACCAAAAGCCATATACGTTGGAGGTTGATGCCTCTGACACAGCGGTCGGTGCTGTTCTCTCGCAAAGGGCCGATATCGACAACCAACTCCACCCGGTGGCCTTCTTCTCGCGAACAATGACTCCCGCAGAACGGAACTACGGGGTCGGAGAAAAGGAAATGTTAGCCATGAAATTAGCACTAGAAGAGTGGAGACATCTGTTGGAGGGGACGCAACACCCCATTACCATTTTCACCGACCACAAAAATATGGAGTATTACAGGACCGCCAAACGGTTAAAACCCAGACTCGCAAGGTGGTCCTTATTCTTTACCAGGTTCCAACTCCACATTACCTATAGACCAGGTTCGAAGAACACCAAAGCGGACTCACTGTCCCGCATGTGCAACGTATCCTCGTCTCGTCAACAAGACGAGGAGACCGTTCTAAGGCCCGGGCATTTCTTGGCTGGTACCCACTCTTTCTGGGACTTGTTCCACCCCCAAGCATCTGACACCGTTCCTCCAGAGAACCTCCAACTACACAAGAAGGACGGGTACTACTACCGTGGAGACGTGCTCTATGTACCTCCTGCCGCACGTCTCCAGGTACTACAATACTGCCATGACACACCAGCAGCAGGACATGGTGGCATGACCCAGACCATGGACCTGATAAAGAGATCGTTTTGGTGGCCCACACTACGCAACGACGTCCTTCGATTCGTTCGTTCCTGTACTATTTGCGCCAGAGCCAAAGGCACTCGGAACAAGCCGGCCGGTCTTCTGTGCCCACTCCCGGTTCCCGCGACACCCTGGACAGACCTGTCAATCGACTTTATCACAGACCTACCAGTGTCGCATCATCACACCACTCTCATGGTGGTAGTCGACAGGTTCTCGAAAATGGGCCACTTTATACCAGCCAAACGCTTACCCTCAGCAGCTGAAACAGCCTCTCTTTTTATACGTAACGTATTTCGTTTACATGGATTACCAGAGACTATCGTGTCAGATAGGGGTACTCAATTTACGTCAAGAGTGTGGAAGGCCTTCTGTGACACACTCCACATCCACCGCTCCATGTCTACATCCTTCCATCCACAAAGCAACGGCCAAACGGAGCGTACCAACCAGACGCAAGAGCAATACCTCCGCTGCTTTACCACCCATCTCCAGGATGACTGGTATGATATGCTCCCCATCGCCGAATTTGCGTACAACAATCACATCCACTCCATAGTGTGGTTCCTTCAATGACAGAACGCATAAAGAACATACTCGAGACACACAAGATGTTACGCAACACCCTCAAAAGAGTACAAGACCGATACAAGGCACAAGCAGACAGACATCGTTCCGCAGCCCCTGTCTACAAACCCGGAGACAAGGTGTGGTTATCAACCACCATCTCAAACTGAGCTGTCCTACAAAAAAATTGGGACCCAGATACGTAGGCCCGTACGTGGTGTTAAACACACCCTCATCCGTGACTGTTGAACTGCAATTACCCCCGACAATGAAGATTCATCCCATCTTTCACGTCTCCCTACTGAAACCATGGCGCGACAATCCATTCCCGGGACGAAGTCCTGCTCCTCCTGCTCTGGTTACCATAGACGACACGGAGGAATATGAGATAGCCAGCATATTGGATTCCAGACGATACCGAGGATGCCTTCAATACCTCATCCAGTGGAAGGGATATGATGTCAACCACAATTCATGGGAAGATGCCCGTGGACTACACGCTGAAGACCTGATACAAGCCTTCCACTCTGGTCATCCCAGTCGTCCAGGACCCTTGAGGGGCCGGAGGCCCCTCCTCAGGGGGGGAGCCTGTCACGATCCCGGTCGGAGTACGCTACGGAGGGACTCACAGCGCCATGCTCCCGTCCGGGACGCGTCACCCGGGTGCTCGTGGCGTCGCGCTCCGGTGCGGAGTGCATCTCCAGAGTACCCCCGAGTGGCGGGTACTCGATACTTACCCCTCCTGGGACGATCTGGTAGCACTGTGTCCTCATACGCGGCGGTTCACAAGAACGAACCGCCGCCCAGTGATGGACACCCACGGCAATACTGGACACGCCCCCCTTCCGATCCCATACCCCTGTGGAGGAGAAGCAACGTGCATTGGACGTCGTCACGGTTGGGGCCGGTTCAGTGTTCAGTTGTTTTTACAACTAGCTGTATTACTTACCTGGTGCGTACCTGTTTATTCATGTTGAATCCTGTTACCGACCTCGGCTTGATTCCTGACCACGTTAACCTCTCTGCTCCTGACCCGGATTGTTTGACCATTCTCTGCCTGCTACCTGGTACCGACCTCGGCTTGATTCCTGACCACGTTAACCTCTCTGCACCTGACCCGGATTGTCTGACCATTCTCTGCCTGCTACCTGGTACCGACCTCGGCTTGATTCCTGACCCGTTAACCTCTCTGCTCCTGACCCGGATTGTCTGACCATTCTCTGCCTGCTACCCGGGTACCGACCTCGGCTTGAATCCTGACCACGTTAACTACTTTACTCCTGACCCGGATTATCTGACCTTTAAGAGACTGATCCATTTGTATCCTGCATCTTGGTTTCCACGCCTATGCAAACGTAACAGGTGATCAGAGCTGAGTGTTTCACAGGTGAGAATGCATAGAAATTAGAGCCTGGTGCTGCCCACACAGCAATTAATAATAGCAAATAGAAGAAGTTAAAATGATTGGATGGGAATGTTTACAGCCTCAATGCATTTCACCGGATCAAGTCACAGCTTCATCTGCATGAAAGCATAACTCTTAAAGAGCCTTCAAATAGTTCACTGTTCCGATCACATGATTAAACTTTCTCTATAGAGCAGGCACGTACGTCTCCCATTGTAAGGCACACCTCCTCTATTATTCAAATTGCTTGCTGAGGCATTCCAGGTCAAATTACAAGCATCATCTCTATCGTGATATTCAGACCATCCATATCACTTTGGCAACCCACAACGGTGCTCTCAGTGACGCCCCCTCCTCAATTGGAGGATCGGTACGAGGATGTCATTAGACTGGGATACCTTGAAGACGTTATAGTATATAGCTTGAAGAAAATACTGTATAACTTTAGACAGGTATAGGCTCTCCCATCCTACACGTTTCACTTGAACAGCTTCAACAGGGGTGTAATGAGGACCAGGGTGACCACTCTATTCCTGGCCACCATTGCCGTCTTCCTCTAACTAATACCCGGCTACAAGATGGGTAGTAGATCTAGTAAACAGAGTAAATATTCTCCTTTGGGAAAAATCTCCATACCACCAAACACAGAGCAGAGTACACCAGTCAAGAAGCAGGGAAAACACAAACTTTATTTATTCAGATAACACAGGGTTTTTTCAAAGACAGGTAAAGGCAATGAAAGAACAGTAACATAGATAAACATTCTAATTGGGTTTCTAAACAGGGACTAATGAGATGGGAAAGAGTGGAACTGAGAAACAATCATAACACACATAGACAAATCGCCAAATAATTAGAAGACACAAAAGTGAACCAATTGTACTAATGGATATAGTAGGAAAGTGACCAGTAAGGGTGATTATGGAGAGTGACCACTAGCCCTCTAACCTGTAATTAGATATTCTGCAGGAATGTACACAGGATGCTTAATTAACCCCTTAGGGCCTATGTCATTATTTCCCTAAATGCTGCATGAGCTGCCACTGTGAAGTGAAGATTATAGACAGCTGCAGCTTTTATCGTATATCACCCCAAGGTGTTACAATTGCATAAATTTAGTACAAGTCTTTTGGAGGAGGGGAAGTCGAATTAACCATACAGTGTACACTATTGTGATATTCCTTTATGTTCTGAGTATATTTTTGTGGAGTTAAAAGATTAGAAATAAAACCTGAAATATTAGAAGCTGTATGCGAAGTGAATAATCAAATCTGTTTCAAAATCCTTGTATATGTATTTTTAATTTTTGACACATTGATAAACACCCTCAGGCTTGCATCCAAATCATGAGGGTTGATTTACTTGTAAGGGGAGTAAATATTCTAGGTCTCTCAACTTGTGTGCTCTCCTAACTGTAATTGATGGATGAGGATTTAGCATTTGACTCAATTGTGGATCATGGCATAAAGTTGACCAATAGATGTTAACAATCTTTTGATCTCCTCCCACAAAGAGTCATATGTGCCCTGGGAATCCCCTTTCCCTAAAACGACTAATGAAGTTATTTGTCTCCTTAAAAAATCATCAGTATCTATGCAATTCCGTGGTATCCTGAGGTACTGCTCTATCTTTTGCCTGGTAGGTGATGATTACTCCACGATAACTAGTTGTGGCTGTAGGTTTGCGTTAAATAGTAGTTCACCTCCACTAGCATGCGATAGACATAAAGGTTTCCTTACTATAGGACCTGACCAAAGACTGATAAGGGTTTAAACCTGTTACATGGGCAGACTAGATGGGCCAAATGGTTCTTATCTTCCGTCAAATTCTGTTTCTATTTCTTTCTTTTCACCTCTTTTTCATCTCTCACTATGTCTCATCTTTCTTTTTATCACTCCTCTTTGTCCCCTTCTCTCCTCCTCCTCAATATCTCTCCTCTTTTGCAATATCCCCCCAATTTCCCCATCTCTCATTTTGAACCATGATTAGCACCTATCGTTTCACATAAATAGCAACTTTAAACAAACTGTCATAGATTTATTATTAGAAAGAAGAAGGGTAATATTTTATCTAAGTTCTTGGGTAAATCCTTTCAGTAATCATGTTCAAACCAGAGCAAGGTAAATTAGTATAATTAGTTATTTTGTTTAAATGAGCCATAATATTGCATTGATTTTATACTTAACTCAAAGTGCAACTGCTACTAAGATAATTAAAAATTTGTTTATATATTTTTGATGTCTTTTTTCTATAATCCTTTGTAATTACATAATTAACCTTACTGTGTAAATGTACCCAATAAATTCCCTGTGGATAATTTGATGTGCAGTTCTGTACACCTTTGAAACTTGGCTATTCCTAAATTGAAAATGTAGATTTTCTTCTTATCCCATTTATAGCATGATATTTTTTGTGATTTAAGCAATGCTGTATGTTTCGCCATAATTTTGATTTTCATGTTTATTGTGTATGCCCATGCAAATTAAATTAATTTTAATAATGCTTTAGAAGGAGAGTTGAGCTTTGTGGTAAGCCATATATGCAATATCAAAACTAAAAAATATAAAAAATGAGAACAAAATGGAAAAGTGTTCTTGGTTTCCCAATTTCCCTGGGGAAAATTATTTTTCTTCAGCTTCATCACTTAACTACAGCCCACGTGAATAGTTTTTTTAAGGTAGTTTTAAAATGACAAGCATCTTATCTTTATACTAGATTTTTATTTTTTTGGAAACTTATATTGAGGCAGCAAAGGTTTTATAATTTTATATTTCTTTGTTATTATTCTTTTTTATTTTTTAAACTTTTTGACTAGAGATGCCTTCATTATCTTCATAGAAACCTGTGATCTAGAATCTCTATTTCATTTTATTAAACTTTGTCTACCATTGTCTTTCAGGATCATGAGGAGTATTTAATAACCAAAATCCTGGAATAATTTTGTACCTCTCCTCCTTTTAATATTTGGTAGATTGGCTGCCCCTATCCTCCCCCTGTCTATCCGTCTCTCCCCCTGCCTTCGGTCCTTCAAAAAATCCCTCATTTTCCCTTAGCTCACCTCTCCTAGTCCCTCTAATGCAATACTTACACTAGTGTGACTGGTCCATCCCTGCCAATGGCACTTTTACATTTTACCTATTGTATAATACACCCTCTAGATTGTAAACTTGTTTGAGCAGGGCAGTACAAACCCGGGGAATTTTAGTTCTGACTAAGGATGTTTATGTCAATCTTAAATTTCAAGAGTTTTACAGTGAATTCAAGACAAGCCTTCTCCTTGGTGCCCAGATGTCACTCGTTTAGCAGGGATAGTGTTACTGCCTTACTGCCACCTTGTAGCAGAGCCACCACCCAAAGATGACACTGTCTGGCTCTGTCACATGCCCTGGCATGCCTTTGTGGGTTGCATTTCTGTGTCTTTTCCTTGTGCATGTATATTCATGTCTGGAATCTTTTGTGATGTAATTTTGCTTTTCTCTGTGAGTGACTTATTTAGCGCTCATTAGCACTGTCCCTAATTCTTAGCTCATTTAGTGAGTTTTGTTGGTGATCTTTTTAGTACTCTTCATTACAGTTTGTTTCTGTAGTTTTGACTTCAGCTATTTCTGTTGACCACAAAAGGTCTCAGTCTGACCCAACTCTTTGCCTTGTTCTTTGACTTTGAATCAGATTTTACTTTTACTTTGTTCACCCTGGGAGAAGCAGTTAAGTCCTGGCAAACACAGTCCACTCAGTGGAGACTGCACTGTACCTCGCGGATCAACCAAAGGGAGGTTTGGTTCCTTGTTTATCCTTAGTCATTGCAGGCCACAGTTCCATCCTATGATATACGATTTCCCTTAAATACTGTGCTAAAAGTATTTTTTTTTCAGGTTGATTGTTTCATTCACTATTTTTTTGTGCTAACCCAAACCAGTAGCATCAAATGCACTAATATTGTGCCTGCACAATAAATGTATTTTTAAGAGGCTCTTATGATGAAAATAAAATTATGTACATTGTTATGTATATTAAACAGAGGCAGACTGAGTGGTCTGTAATGTCATAAACCACAAGCCTAGCTCAAGAGAATGCTTGGGAAACCTGGGCATCACGTGACACTCCACCAAGTAGCAAAATGTTTACAAGCAGCTTCACTTATATGCAGTCTCCATTTAGTGGACTTTGGCCAGTGCATGCATATACTACCTGATCTGGAAATCCAGGCATGTTGCTGCAACCTCCAAGGGTATGTTATTATGTAAGCATGGGTCCTATGTAGAGACTGCTGTGCACACAAGCAACCACCAAGCCCAAACAGCTCACCCAACCACACTATACCCACTTGACCAGGGGGGAACTAGATTGCCCAAGGACAAGGGGTCCTGGATCGTGTCTGTTGAACTTTAATCTGAAACAGCACTAAAAATAATATTTATCTATAGTGGTTTAAACCCCTTCAAACTGGGTTTAATAGAATAAAAAGAGGAATATTTCATATTTTTATAAATAATGATGCATATTTTTTTGCATTTCACAAAGATGCACACATAAAATTTAAATTACTCCTGACAACTATTATGGAAATAAACTTCTTCTGTAAAATTATGTTATACAATATCGTTGTACTTATTGGTTGTAAAATAAGAAAGATTGTTCTTCAGTATTTGTAAGCTTTATTGTTACATAGGTAATATTTTTATTCTGGGGAAAGATTCTCCGAAATTATCATCTGAATCTATTTCTGAATAGCACAACCTATAAATGTCCTGCATTTGCACAATGCAGGTTTGTTGTATAAGTAATAACTGTTCTTGAATGTACTATTTGTGTATGCTAAAGGGATTGTGGGACACAATGTGAAAATAATCCTTTATATTTCCTACTCTCTATATAATGTCACGATCGCTGCATAGCCACCCTTACCACTGCAAGGGCATTTTGATTAAACCTTTGACTAGCTTCATTTTATGTATAAAAAATATATATGTGGTAGACCACATATAGTTTTTGCCCTCTGTAAAGAAGAAACATTTTTACTATTTCAGTACATGCGCTGATAAATGTCTCCATACTACAGTGTTAGTGATGTTTGTTTTAAAAATAATGTTGAGGAAAAAAGGATTAACCCCAACAAACTCATAGCCATAAAGCAAACAGGCAACAAAATAACAGATAAATAAACATAATACCAAAATCATACTCACTCCAAGCACAGCTCCAAAAGGGAAAGGGGGGGGATACTCACCTCCTGTCTTTATTAAAATTACAATTATTTAGGAACCAAGGCTAGAATAATTTAGAATTTTAAGGCAAGACAGGAAGCTTCCTATTTCGCTGAAGACAGCGGGTGGAAATAAAAGGTACAAAAGGTGGAAGCACGCAACCAACCTGCAGCCTGCAAAATATCACCCAGGGCACCACCAGAGCCTCGGATGCCACGGCGCCCCTAACGGAATGAGCCCCAAAAGAGCACGCAATGCCCGCCAAGGAAAGAAGCCAACGGATCCACCTGGCTAATGGTGAAAACATCTGTGGGCCGGGTGGATCGGAATGGCAAGGTAAGCATCCTTGAGGTCCAACCTGGTGAACCAATCTCCTCTGACACAAGATCTCGCAGAAGATCGATAGTGGCGATAAACCATAAAAGCATTCCGAGCCCGCAGGTTGATGACCGGGCAGAATGTTTCCGGACCAGAAAAATGGAACTGAGGAAAGAAATGGGCCCTGTGGCCTGTTGAATAGCCCCTTTGTCCCGGAGCTCTAGGTCCACCAACTCCCTGTAGGCGGGAGACCGATACACCAAAGGAGGTCACCTTACCTGGTGAGGAGGAGAGATTAAATTGTTCTGATACCCGTGCACCGTCTGGAGGATCCAGAGGTCTGACGTAATCCACACCCAGTTGTGGAAAAAATGCGAAATCCTGCCCGCAACCTGTGGAGGGGAAGAAAGATAGGAAACATCTGGACTTACCGAATCCAGAGCGACCCCTGGGGAAACTGGTGGAACTTCTGCCTCTACTTCCTCCTCTAGGTGTGAAGGAGCGGTGCTGGAAGGAGCAGCGATAAGCTGGCTGTGCCTGCTGGAAAGCTCTGGAGCCTTGATAGGATGAGCGGCAGGTGACCCGGCCCCGCAGTCATCCAGCCCTACCGGACAAAAAGAGGGCCAGTCTGGAAGACCTTCCTCATGGAGAGCTTTGCCTTGTTCCATGAGGTCATCAGGGACACATGCCTGTTAAGCGCCTTCACAAAGGAATCCGCAAACAGCAGACCCTTAGCTGCTGCACCGATATCCTTAGAGCCCAGCTCTGCCAAACGGGGGCCCATTCGTAGGAGGGCCGCCTTACGGCCCTCCTACGCTACGGCTACATTGGTGTTGAGGAGAGCGACCACATTAGGGTCAAACACCGGGGTAACCACCACCTTGTCTGGGAGCGAGGGACGGGGACACTCAGCCCGAAGCTTGTTGTGCACCTCCTTAGGTCTGCGCAGCTGTTTGTGCAAGTATAGTGCATTATGCTCCGGTGGAGCCCATTCTGTGGCCCTGGGGTGGCACATAGAGGTAGGATCAAATAAGAGCCAGTTGGAACAACGACCGGGAGGTCCGTCGAGTTAGATGCCAAATGGGGGGCTGACAGATGCTCCCCTAGAGTAATGGGGCTCGGCATGGTGGGGCTCATCCACCAAACACTCACAAACAAAGCATGAGTTCATGGCCCATGACGAAGACAGGTTAATAGAAGCCTCTGACTCATCCGCAGAGTCCTCCAACCACTCATCCACTATAGACAGTGGGAGTTGAAAAGGACTCTCATCAGTAGCTAGGCAGTGTCCAGAGGGCAGGGAGGTAGCAGAGGTTTTTGGGCGCTTCGCTGGGGCCTTGCCTTTACCAGCAGAGGCACTATTACCCTTCCAAGGACACTGGAGTGGGACACCTCCTCAGATTTCTCAGAGTCAGAATCCGAAGGAATAGTGGCTGGGGCTGCAGGCGCAGGAGGGAGAGTCTGCCAGACTGGGGCATAGAGGCAGACATCTTAGAAATAAAAGTCTCCACAGAACTAGAGAACTTAGACTCCAGCCATACCATAAAGGCTTCCTGGTTGGGGGTGATGTCCTGAGACATAATACACAAATGGAGGCCGTGAGAAAATAAATCAGTATATATAAAAGGGGCTCACCCTAAAAGACACCCAAAGCGCACACGGGCTCACCCTGTAAATAGGCAAAATGGAGGGCTCAACTCCAAATAGACAAATACCCATGGCACAGGGAATATAGAGGGCTCACCTCAATTAAGACAAGATTAAACCTCACAAACACAGTGCAGAGAAACTGTAATATGGAACACGGCGCTCCAGCAACAACATGCTATGGTAGACAAAACGGAGAAGTATTGCAGGGAAAAGATGGCACAAAAATCTCAAAATGCAAGATTTACGCACCCCAAGCTAGATGGCCACCGTTAGAGCGTTTGATAACAAAAGGACACCAAGATGGCTGAAATGAAAGAAACTTAGAAACCAAGATGGGGACAGAGCGACGACAAAAAATGGCAGCAAACTCTTGTGAAATGCGAGAATTCGGCCGCAAAATACACAGGGAAAGTGAACACAGGTGGCAGAGGTAAAACAACTACCCATCTTGACAGAGCAAGGCGGAGGAAACAGAAAGAAGGACAGAAGAACAGTTAAGCAGAAGAACCTGGGATATAAAAATCACAGGGGGGGTGTTGAAAAATGGGGGGGATCCCTACACCAAGGACGTAAAGCTAAATGCAATATATAAATAAATATAATTATAACAAAAAAAACCATAATAATAGAGAAACAGACATAGCAACAAATAAAATAAACAAAAGTGTATGAGTAACACCCAAATATATATATAAATATTAAATAGACTAGAAAATTCAAAACACCAAGCAGAAAGAATCATAGACAAATGATCTGACCTGCAGCTACGGTGAGCAGCAAAGAAAGGGAAAGATTAGGGGTGTCTGAGGGTTTATATACTGCTGTACCTTGTTTTTATTGGTTGTTATCAGTGTTATGTTAACTCTTTCTATGCTGCTTTCGGTGAGAGTAAAGGAAGATATGCGAAATAGGAAGTCTCCTGTCTTGCCTTAAAATTGCATACACACATGCACACCGGCCCTTTACTAAAAGAGGTAAAAATCCACAGTTATTGTCCACTTTTATTTTGGGAACACCCAATTTTTACCTTTTCATTAGCACTTTATTTTATCACATACAAGTTTATAATATACGTTTTTCAGTTTCACAAGCCAATATTTTAAATCACAATAAAAAAACATCAATAAAATTACTGCTACACTTTACCGGAATTGCTCTGGGCGATGTTTTGTACCTGCGAACCTTCGTACCAAGTTACTTTTCGCCTATTAGCAGGAAGTGCTAAATACAGTTTAACTTGGTGCAGGCAGCAGCTGATAGCAGGAGGGAGTTGCAATAATCCAGACATGATGTCTTGTGTGCAGGTATCGGTTTGGCAGGAGGCGGGGGCAAAATTCAGCTGGGTCACGTAATGTGAAATGATGTGTCTCCACAGTAAAAGTGATGCTGATTGCATGCTGGAAAGAAGGCTCTGGGAAGGGTGAGTTAGTGGGAAGTGAGAGAGAGAGGAATTGTATATTAGATGAGTGAGATTGTATGTCTAAGTGTGTGTTAGCATGAAAGTGTATGTGTACGTTTGTGCACCAGCGTGAGGGTATGTATAAATATGTGTACCAGTGTGTTTTTTAGTTCCCTGTTAGTGGTGGGCAAGGTGCTGATAAGGCCACTTGGTTTTACCTGCTTCCTTGTCATGTACCGATATAGCAGGTGGATCTGCAAGCAGAATGGCACCAAACAGCTGAGAGTAAATCTGAACCAGGTAACAGGAATCAAACAGAAGGCAGCAGAATAGTCAGGCAAGCTCTGGATCATATGATCCAAAAAATAATCCAAAATCATAGACAGAAAACAAGCATAATCAATACCGGAGAAGCAATTAATCAGAAATATTATCAACGGCAGTAAAAGGCTATCAGGCTCTATCGTGGGCGCTGACCAGATCATAGAAGAGGTTTTTCCCTTTCCCTGCCTCCTGGGGACTGGCTGAACAAGTTACTAAAATTGGTAAGGTCCCTTTATCAGTGGTTGTGTTTTGCACCCGCACGCACAAAAGGGCCAGAAGGTTCTAGCCTTCCTTTGCTTGTGTGAAGAAAGGGTGAAATCAATAGAAATTTAACAGGAGGAGGTGGCAGTTTTTGATTGGTTACTGAAAGTATAGAGAGTAGTCTAGTGGAACACCAACTCAGAAAACTTGGGCTGTTTGGTGGATTGCAGAATTCTCAAATGAGATATCAGGAACTGGGGATTGAAGAGACAAGGGTATAACCAAAAGATCAGTCTTGGACATGTTATCTTTAGAGCAGGTGAGACCATTTATTTGGCCTTACCAATCAATTTGTTGTTATTTAATACATTTTATCTGCAGTGACCTTTTTCACTTTGAACTGTCAGAAAGAGCATTATCTTGACTCCAAATGAGTCATAATGTAGATAGTGCTGAAAATTATTTGTAAATATAAACAAACACATTTCATAAAAAAATGCATGTTTGCTTTACTTTTTTGATATTGGATTTATTTAATGTACATCTAGGCATATCTCACAACAGCTATTAAATAAGTCTTTGCCACTGATTCATTCCAACTTTTACTATAATAAAATAGGTAATTGTCATATTACAAATCATTTGCAATCCTTACACATGTGTAAATTGATAAAAAAATACATGTAGCTGTTTACTCGACTACATCTCTCTTGCTATTACCAGGGGTGTTGTACAATAGTTCATTACGTTTTTTGAAATCCTCTCTAAATGTATGACTGATTGGATGATTATATTTGGACGGAACTATACAATATTGCATATTTTCTATCAGATAAACATGGGCTATAATATACACTTCCAAAAAGAACAATGTCATTTCTACTACTTAATAGTTAAATATCATAATAATAATGTGTCATATTATTATACATTCAACAGCGTTTCAGAGGAAAATTTCTATATCGCTGTTACTCACCTGTCCTCGGTTCCCACGTTGCCGCAACAGCCGCCGTGGAGGAGAGGGAGACCCCGCTCCAACACACGGCCACCTTCACAGCAGCCGCCACGAAGGAGAGGGAGACCCCCCTCCAACGCACGGCCACCTCCACAGCAGCCACCACGGAGGAGAGGGAGACCCCCCTCCAACGCACGGCCACCTCCACAGCAGCCGCCACGAAGGAGAGGGAGACCCCCCTCCAACGCACGGCCACCTCCGCAGCAGCCGCCACGAAGGAGAGGGAGACCCCCCTCCAACGCACGGCCACCTCCACAGCAGCCACCACGGAGGAGAGGGAGACCCCCCTCCAACGCACGGCCACCTCCACAGCAGCCGCCACGAAGGAGAGGGAGACCCCCCTCCACCGCACGGCCACTTCCGCTGACGTCCTCCAAGGTGCCGCGCAGGAGAGGCAGACCTCCTGGTTCACGGCGTCCGGCTACTGCGCTTGCAGGCCTTCGCCACACTCAAAATGGACGCGATTCACGGACACCGGAAGTGATGTCATGAGGGGCTGATGGGAGATTCTGACTTCCTCCGCGGTTCTCCATTTAAACCCCTCAGACCTGTTACACCTTGCCTTCTGATGGTCGTCTATGCCTTGTGCTAGCACCCAGATAGCGTTTACTGTCCTGATTCCTGTGTGACCTCGGCTCGCCTGACTACGTTGATTTCCTGTATCCTGACCTCGGCTTGTTTATCGTTTATCCTGATCTCCTGATCTCCTGAATCCTGACCTCGGCTACGTTTTTCGGCTATCCTGCTCTCTGGAATCCTGACCTCGGCTTGTCTGAACTTGTTCTGTCTTGGAGTCCTACCTGACTACAGTGTCTCCTATTTACTTGTACGTGACAATCACCATGTTATTAAATACAATATTTTACAGTAACATTTTTATCTCAAAAAGTTATTTCAGGTTTATGATGGAAGATCAGTCTCCTTCAGGGGTAAAGTCAGGTTTCCATTCCATGTGTGTTTTTTTGTGCTGTCATTGTCTAGTATATCTTATATTGTTTTCATCTTGAACAGGTTTCACTATCAGTCACTCTTCTAACATAGCATTGGCAAACCCCGATATAGTACAAATCTCACTTTTTTAACTATATTTTATTTTATTTTTAACTATATTTTATTCACAGCTACAGATCTAACCAGTACAAAATAGCATGGACATCACATAGTATCCACAACAGAGGAGTGCTGTTAGGGACCAGGAACCAGACGGACACAAAACGTAAAATGCAAAACACCTTTATTGTAATAACAATAACAAACAAAGCCAAATCGTGATCCAAGAGCATATACCAAAATACAAACCGGGGTCAGGAACCAAGATGGGTACTCAGACAAGCCGGGGTCAGGAATACGGAGACCATGAAGTCAGGAACAAGCCAGGAATCAGGAGCCAGGAGGGACGTCAGAGAAAGCCAGGTCATGCACAGGAACTCAGGAACACAGAGATTGCACTTGCAGCCAGAAACAACAAAAGGGCCAGGAGGAAGTGAACTTAGCTGCTGAAGTAGTCAGAAGGGGCTGGCTGTAGGCTGGACAGGAGATTAGCCATGGCAACCCAGACAGGCTGTAATTAGCTTTAGCAGTGTAGCCGTGGTCGTGAGCAGGAAAGCAGCCAGCCCATAACAACTGCATCATAGAAAGCCTATCCTACAAACAAAAAAGTACACACTCTCCCAATTATTTTAACTTGTGCGGACAATCAAGCATCTGCTTATAATACCATATTTGCTTGATTATAAGACAAGGTTTTTTTCAGAACAAATGCTTATAATCGGGGTCGTCTTATAATCAGAGCTCAAATGTGGGGACATCCCACATTGCGGGAGTGGGTGGGATTGGACATAAAATGGGCGGGAGCGGCAGGGCCGGACTGGGACTGAAAAGCAGCCCTGGAAACATTTGGAGACCAGCCCCATATAGTTTATATCGCGGTCGAGCTCTTATACCCACACGCACCCCTTATACATACCAGAGTCACACTATTTGCCGTACAAGTAACTATAAAACATTATTTTTATCACATTATTTTGTATTAAAATGCCACAAAGCAAAAGCGTTAAAAGGCCCTAATAAATTAAATACATTACACATAATGGAATCAAAACATTTGCTACTGCAAACATTTTTAGATGAAAAGTTTCCATTTTATTCACATTATTCTTCACAACATTCTTTTAAGAAACTTTTATTTCTTTATTAATTCATGTAAACTATTTTTTCATATTTAATAAAAGCTATGATTGAGAAATTTTTGTTTTTTTATTTCCTTTTTGTTTGCCAACCTGCAAGTTATGCACATCTGCCCCAGGCTTGCCACTCTGCCCCCTGATATGCCTTTAACCCCCTATATGCCCCTCTGCCTCCAGAAATGCCTTATACCCCCTATATGCCACTCTGCCATATAGGGGGTTAAAAGGCATATCATGGGACAGAGTGGCATATAGGGGGTATAAGGCATTTCTGGAGGCAGAGTGTCATATAGGGGGTTAAAAGGCATTTATAGAGGCAGAGTGGCATAAAGGGGGTTAAAAGGCATATCATGGGGCACTCTGCCTCCAGAAAAGCTTTATGCCCCCCTATCCCCTATATGACACTCTGCCTCCCTGATATGCCTTATACCCTCCAATATACCACTCTGCCCCATGATATGCATTTTAACCCCCTATATGCCACTCTGCCTCCAGAAATGCCTTGCAGCCCCTATATGCCACTCTGCCTCCAGAAATGCCTTATACCCCTATATGCCACTCTGTCATTTAGGGGGTTAAAAGGCATATCATGGGACAGAATGGCATATATTTTTTACATTAAAAATATTATACAGTTTGTTCAAAAAATAAATTAGTTTACTGACCTTCTACTTCTTCCACTTTGAGGCTTTTTCATCTTGACCTCCGTCCTCTGGTAGCTGCAGAATTTCCCGGTATCCCGGTAGGCCAGTCCGGCCCTGGGCAGCAGGATTAAAAAAGCAGTCCCGCGCAGGGCTCTAGTCCAGAGCATGCTAGTACTTTACTAGTCTTTAAAACAGGCAGTGATTGAGGCTCCAATATTGACATTTTTTACCCAACAAAATCAGTTGTGATTCAGGCAGATCCATCTAAATCAGGCCTTGGGGCTTGCTTACTTCAAGATAATTGCCCCATAGCATATGCATCTAGAGCGATGACTACCATAGAGCAGAATTATGCCCAGATAGAGAAAGAACTATTGGCATTTGTTCATGCTACTAAAAAGTTCTTCTAGTTTGTATTTGGCAAAACCGTTACAGTGCAATCTGACCACAAGCCTCTTGAAGCAATACTTACTAAACCATTAAGCAAAGTGCCAGCAAGACTCCAAAGAATGCTCTTACTACTGCAGCTGTATGACAACTGTGGATCCCCCAAAACCAGAAAAAGATATGTTATCTAAAGAAAAGGTAATTTATACGCTGTCAGCATCAGAAACTATTGGGACTAAGATGTTATCTTATTTGCAGAAGGCCACAGCAGAAAATAGATGTTTATCAGAAATTAAACATCTTCTATATCATGGTTGGCCACAGAAAAAAACAACTTCATCCAAGTCTAAGGCCATTTTGGCAATGTAAGCACTCCTTTTGCTGGGTGAAAATATTGTGGTTGCTCAGAATGCTCACAGAACAATTCTGGAGAGTCTGCATGAGTGCCATCAAGGTATACAGAAAACCAAAATGCAGGCTCGGATGTTCTGGCCCAGCATGTCCAAGGACATTCATTGGATAGCAGAGACCTGCAAGGTTTGTGCTAGTTATCTATCTGCGGACCAAAAGGAACCGTCACTCTCACACAAAATTCCTCACCTTCTTTGGCAAAAACTGTCAATTGATAATTTTGATAGGAAAGGGTGCTCTTTTCTTGTGATAATGGACTATTTTTCCAAGTACCCTGAAGTGTTAAGGATGTCTTATAAATCCTGAACAACCATTATTGGCAAACTGACAGAGTAATCAGTGATCATGTACCCTTTGCCAGTGCCGAGATGAAGGCATTTGCTGCAGCATGTGGGATAAAGTTTACTCATTCTAGTCCTGGCTACCCCCAATCTAGTTGACTGGCAGAAAGGAGAGTAAAATCTATTAAACTCATGTTCCAAAAGACATGGGTATCAGGAGTGGATCCTCACATTGGGCTTTTAGAGCCTTAGAGTTGTGCAGCCTATTCCCCTGCACAACTCTTAATGGGCCAGACTCTTAGAACCTTGTTACCTAGGTGCTGCATTAAAGCCCCAGATTCCAAAGAATACACACCGGGGATTGGGAGACGTTCAGCGCAGGCAGAAAGTTTAATATGATCATGGCGCTAAATTACTGCCAGCCTTCGAAAAAGGGGATGCAGTGCGTATGGAGACATCAGTAGGTTGGCAGCCTGCACAGATATTATCTTTTGGTCCTGAGCCAAGATCTTATGTAATTGAAGCACCTGATGGCAGAAAGTTCAGGAGAAACCAGAGTCATCTCAGGATGGATAACACATATGATCAAGACAACTCAGAGCCACAAGTACTTGTAACTAAAAGTGGAGCAGAGTCGACAATCACACACGATACAGACTTGGAGGCTGAAGTGCCAGGTTCAGACAGAGACCAAGGAGACCAGTTCCCTCCAGAGTCTGCAGAAGCTGCTTGCAAAACATCCCCAACTGGAAGGGTAATACACCCTTCCGAGAGACTGAAAGATTATGTTATAGGATAAAGTATATTTAACTTCATTTTAAAGATAAAATACACATTAGTGGAATGATAAAACAGTAGCTAAAACCCCCTAAATTATAGGCATAGATCACAGGTTGCACAACTCAAAGCCAGTCCTGGCATCCACACTGCCCACTTAGAACCTGACCAGCACCCAGATAACACAGATAGGACTTTCCATCTTTGTCCCTAAACAGCCCAGCATGGGTCAACTTTGTCCCCAAACAGCCGTCCTATGCCATCTTTGTCCCATATACACCCTGCCTGTGCCATCTTGGTCCCCAAGGTTGAAACACCCTGCTTGTGCCATCTTTGCCTTTCTGCAAATCAATTATACATCTATGATACACACAAACACTTTTACAGTCACTCACTAATTCACACTTTAATTCAGATAATTCATTCACACAATCATTTATTCTCTTACTCGTTAACGCATATTTATTCCATCTCATGATCCGCTGTTGGGACCCTGTGCAGTAGCAGTTTACAGTTTCCCCAGGATGGCCGGGGGTGCACTCCATAACCGCACTGGCCGAACCCTGCTGTCCTGGAAGTCATAGAAAACTGGGGTTCCATAGGAAGCTCCCTCTCCAAACCACCTGTACCCCATCATCTGTGGGTTAACTTTACAAAAGAGTGCCCTGGTGGGGTCAATGGTGTCCGGGTTATGTGGGGTTAAAGTCAGCGGGCAATTGTTCGGGTCGTAGCCGATAAATAGTTCCAGAGGATTATGGCTAGGACCCGGTCAGGCAAAAGTGTATGTGATATGCTGGTGATACATCCACACATTAATTCATACTCTCACTCATTCACACAAATCATCCACACATTAATTATTTCATTCTCTCACGCATTCACATAATTCATCCGCACATAAATCATTTCATTCTCTCACTCATTCACACAATTCATCCACACACTAATTAATTCTCTCACTCATTCTCACTTCTCTTCTCACTTTATTGATTTCAATATTCTTACTACCCTCTTCCTCACTATCTACATCGCCCTTTTCCCATTATCTACCCCCCCTTTCTCACTATCTACCCCCTCACCCCCTTTCTCACTATCTACCCCCTCTAGAGGGCAAGTTATATCAATATAGCGAAAAACTGCCCATGCAATTAAAAGAGCAGATCAGACAAAACCCACCTACTCCCCTGCATGTGAAACAAATTAGTAACTTGACCAAACAAAAAACGCCCTTCCCCCCATGTTGGACCAAATGAAACGCCCCCCCCCATACACGTGGAGCAAACTAGTAACTTGACCAAACCCAACCCCCCCCCCCCGCATGTGAACCAAAAGAGTAGCTGGACCAATGGACCACCTACCCCTCCACGGAAAAATGTTAGGGCAGACACCATGTGTGTTAAAGGGTTAATAGAAGACAACATAATCAGCATGAAGAGGACTGCCCCTTTGTCCCTAAAACTTTCACCCCTTCTATCACCCAGCACATAAAACAAGTTGAGCAGTAGCAGCTCTGTGAAAACGTTAGTGATGGGAGTTACTGTTTCCCAGTCCCTCCCTGCAGTCACACTCCCTGCCTGCCTACTCTAGTGATGTCACTCAAGGCAGAGACTCATTCAAAGATTCGAATCTTACACCATACTTTTATAAATAAATACATTAATAATCTTCACTGCCCCCTTCACTGCCCCCAGGATTTAGATTCCCCTTAGTTTGCCCCCTTTACCTCTAACTGCAACTTAAGTTAACTTTATTAAATTAATTAACCCTCAGTCATCAGCATCAAATTAACCCTACACACCACATTAAACAAAACTGACCCTAAATTAACCCTAAAGACCCCATCAACCATAAATGCCCCTAAAAGTAACCCTAAAGACCCCATTAACCACCATTAACCATAACTGTCCCTAAATTAACCCTACACACCCTATCAACCATAACTGCCCCTAAGTTAACCCTAAACACCCCATCAAACATTACTGCCCCTAAATTAACCCTAAACACCCCATTAACCATAAGTGACCCTAAAATGAACCCTAAACACTTGAAATTTGAAATCCTGGGGGCAGTGAAGATTACTAATGTATTTATTTCTAAAAGGATGGTATCAGTGATAGTCTCTGTAAGATTCGAATCTCTGTAAGATCCGGATCCCTGTAAGATTCAAATCTTTGAATCATTTGAATCTTTGAATCATTCGAATCTTTGAATCATTCGGATCTTTGAACGACTCTCTGACTCTATGAGTCATCGTTCCTCTGTGAATTAATGAGCTGTAACCTGATCAGGTTACAACTGCATGATTCACAGACTGAACTGCTACAAATGAATCGTTCAGTCTACCGAACCGATTCATCCGGATCACTGAAAAGAATTGGATCAAATGAACGATTCGTTCATGATCCGGACATCACTAACAAGTATCCTAACAGCTCAAACTAAGTAAGCCTCCCAGAAAGAGCTTACTTGAACTGAAGAGGGAGGGGGAGCTAGTCAAGGAGCAGTGCCTGCATGTGCAGCAACAGAATGCCCCTGAGATGAAACAAGACACCTGTGGGAGAGACTGAACGCCCTGCCAGATCAAACGGAGGTGCCCAGTGGAATCCAACGCTGACAAACATAACTCCCCAGAGAACACGAACGTAAACACCCTCCACAAACGTAAACACCCTTGCACAAACGTAATGCCCCAAAGAACGCAGGTGTAACGCCCTGAAGGAGCGAATGCTGAAAGAGGGTATATAAATACCTTTACATATATTGGGAAAATACCCTATCTTGTCTCTATTAGGCTTCAATCTTATAGAGGTATATTAGTGTCTCTGCCGGGTATATAACTGTGTGTGCCTGTATGTAAGTGTGTGTCTGGGTATGTATGTTAATAAATGCATGTCAGCATGTATATGTGTCTGGGTATGCTGGGGTGTATGTGTGCATGTCTGGTAATGTATGTGTGGTTATGTATGTGTGTGTGTCTGGGTATTTTAGTATCTGTCTCTGGATACGTATGTTTGTGTTTGTTTGGGTATGTATGTTAGTGTATGCATGTGTGTCTGCTTGGGTATGCTAGTGTATATCTGCCTGGGTATGTTAGAATGGGTGTCTGAGTATGATAGTGTATAAACATGGTGAGGCACTTCTTAGATCTCCCAGCTGCATTTAACACCACTGACCGTAGGGTTTAAGTACATCACTTGCAGCTCATCTGTGGTCTAGGAGGCACAGTACTAGTTTAAATGTTTTCACATTGGTAGATCATTACCGATCACTATTAGTAATTTACTTGCTACCACTGGTGGATATCATTAGGCGATATTGCCTAAGAGCCCATTGCTACGCAGATGACACACAACTCAGACCCAACATGCCTCATCAATAGTTGTTTAGCAGACCTCATAGAGTGGATGAATGCTAGCTGGCTAAAAGTGAAGGAGGACAAAACTCTTGGTGAGGGGACCCCAGGCAACAAGAATATCTTATGATAAATCTGATCTACAGATACAGAATGCAGCAGCCACACTATTGACCAATCAAACTTGTTTCTGTCACATAAGTCCCGTTCTCTACTCCCTGCATTGGCTTTCAATCAAATGGAAAACATACTTTAAAATTAGCCTTCTACAAAGTCTTAAACAATCAAGGCCCACAGTACTTGAAAGAGCTCCTCATATCCTATCTCACTCTCTCTGGTCAGTTAAGGTATTTCTTTAGGCTCAGGTTAATTAGGACATGATCGGACCATTCTACACCTACAAGAAGAATAACCTTGCTTATAAAAAATAGTCCAACCTTGACTGACCATCTGACTCCTAGCTTGCTAGCTTGTGACTACACTCCTGAACTGAGAATCATTTTTATTATTTTTTACTATTTGTAAATAAAGGTGTGATAAAACTGCACTCATACCCTTCTTATTTATGGTTCCTGACATGGTTCCATTTTACGTTCAATATAACTTTGTCTTGTCTCCTAAATTACAGACTTCTCTCTGTAGAACCAAACTCACCTCCATCTATTTTTTTTTAATTCCTCTAGTAAAAGACCCTTAATTGAAGTTAGTTAACGGAGCTTCCTTCTCTTTGCTCCTCTCTGGCAAACCTGGGGTACTTCCCAATTGTGCATCACTACTCATGGAGGAGACAGAATCCTCCTCTTCCTCTTTGAATTCATCTATGTTTTGGTATGAAGCCTTGTTTTTGGGGCTAGGCTCAAAGATTAAAAAAGTAAAAAAAAATAGTGGTGAATAAATTCTGTACACCATCCAGCTTTTGTGTGATTCTGTATCAAAGAAGCCAGATATCATCCATGTTGACTTCTTCCGCCTTATCACTGGCATAACACTGCAGAAGATATTGACCGATATAACATAAGTTATCGCTTTATATATATATAGTCTTTCTAAACCACAGCCTTAAGTCTGGACTTTCATGCATACAGGCAAATGACAGAGATCATCATGGCATGAATGAAGGAAACAACAGAAGACTGTGGTATGTATCATGCTGCTCTCTAAGTTGGTAAGGGAAAAGTATTTAAGAAAAAAGTTGTGAGGGCTTGGCCTAGTATAATTTGTTTATGGGCTCAGGCTCAACTTTTTAATGTGTTTAGCATGTGGGGCAAAGTTCTTATTATGGCCTTTTCAGCCTGACACACCAGGGGCTTGTACCCGCGCAAGCTTGCAGCCATAGTCACAGACAACATAATCATGAGCCGACTCAAACGTGACCAGACCTCAATACTGACTCCTTCTGCTTTTGGCTAAAAGAAGCTGTATCTGTCTGCTATTGCCACCAGCAGGAAATCCCCCCACATCTCACTTTTAAGGCCACTACCACACCTACACAGTTTAGCATTATAGTCAGATATTTGGTATCTTTGTTTTTTTAAAGTTAATTTGGGGGCTAGCTGTATTGGTATGGGTAAAAAGCTCAGAGACAAAGTGATGCCAATTGTTGACTTTGTGGGTAATAATTTAGGTATTTTCAACTCACATTAACTTGCATGGAAGTAAATGCATTTTTGTATTTGTTACAGTGCTAATGAAAGTAGGATTTAGTGAATTTGCAAGTTGGACATTTTTAAAACTTGAGCAAGTGGTATACCTTCGAGTGATACATTCATTATTCAATGTAATTTCATTATTGTTAGACTGCATTTGCATTCATATGAATTTCTGAAACCCGCTTACGAAAGAGAATTTCCCACGAAGGATGGAGGATCAGGGAGAGGATGTCATGGGAAGCTCTCCCATTTAGCCCTTAAATAACCTCATGTCAACTTTCACCAATATGGCTGATCTTATGGTGACCTCCTCTACCTGTATTGGAGGGTCAAGGGGAAACGACACTGTGGGAAGCTTCGCCATTTTGGCAGAAGTTTGCCGGGAGGTTGTGTCCATGGAGATGCGGATGAAAAGAGAAAGACAGAAGTGTGAAGGGAGAAGAAGAAGATGCAGAACAAGAAGATATGACACACACACAGCTCCGAGACACAGAAGCAGAAGCAGGAGACATTCAGGGTGCGTGAGAGAGAGTGAACAGAAATGAGAGTGTGACAGTAAATGTTGAACAAATTGAATTCTCGAATTTAAAATTACCCCGATCTTCCTCTGACATTTGCTTGTCTAACTATTGTAAACCGAACATGTGTTGTATTCAAAACAATGTGTGCCTCATTTAAATATTAAAACAGGTAGCAAAACCATTTGAGGAGCCTATTGACTAAAGTGAGCGAAGGTTAGCTAAAACATTTAAAACATTCATTTATACACTGAGAAATGCCAATTCTTGCAAATATCCTTTGTAAGAAGGTACAATTGGTGTTGTATAATTTATAGCTGATGTCAAAAGTCTCACTTATTTTACCAACTGTAGTTTGGTTCATCATAATGCATACTTGAGTCACTTAGATGAAACAGTCAATTATTTCTCCCAACCTCCTCTCTTTTTTCATTACTCTCTCTTTTTTCTGCTAAGCCCAACATTCTATTAAAGTGCATTTTGGAAGGCTATTTGTAATTATGGTACATTTGCACAATCTTCACTTTTTAAGTTTATATAACTTCTTTATTACAAGGAGAAGACAAAGCATACAATATAACAAAACAATGGTACACAGAGACAAGGTGACAGATGAGATGCATACAGGTACAAGTAATGCACAATTCCAAAAACACATACAGTGCAGGTTAGAAAAACCCTTCCTCAAGCACAGAACACCTAGCCACAACACAAATATGTCGAGATCCGTAACTAGATCAAAACCCCGGTATGGGGCGAATACCTTTGAGGACCTGAAGACAATACCACTCCGTGCTATTGAACATTTGAAACAGGGACAACCTGGTGGCGTTGTCTAAAGTTGCGATATATGGGGACCAGCGACCGAAAAGATATTTAACTTTGCTTTCCTTATGAAGGACAGCCTCAAGCCAGTCCATATGGAACAAAAATTGCAGTCGCGACAGAACCAGAGGAAGCAACGGAGGTTGAGGAGCAATCCATTGGGACAGTATTGCCCGTTTTGCCACTGCGGAAAGTATAAGCAAGAGAAATTTAGCCCTCGCTGGGGGAGTGTGGTCAGGGAATATACCAAAAATAGCCCATTCAGCAGAGATGGTAAAGCAAATGCCCAGAGTATCGTTGATATATGTTTGTAGGGCATCAAAAATAGGGCAATAGAACTGCAAGACCACAAGCCATGCGTGAGATCGGCCTCAGGCAATTGACATTTTAGACAGTGGGAGTGATCCGCTAAGCCCGTTAAAAACCGAAGGTTAGGGGTGACATACACTCTATGCACAATCTTGAGGAACATTTCACTATAATCCCTAGAAACCAGGACCCTAGAATTGAACATATAAGCCCGGAGAATATGGCTCGGAGGTAGGTTCAGAAAGTCAGCCCTCCAAGAGGGAAGACCTGCTCCGTGAGACTCCCAATCGAGGACAGGCCGGAGCAGACTATGGATAGTAGATGTCTTGAGCAGTATGGCAGGGGACAATACCGTTACCTGGTCCAAGGGACTGTTAGAATTAGCCCCAGAGAGATGAGGGAGCAGGGAATTAATATAATGATGAAGTTGAAAGTAGTGAATAGGGTGAACACGAACAGTAGGGAATTTAGATTGGAGCTGTAAAAAGGACAACAGTTTACCCCCACGTGGATCCAGAAAATCGCCAATGGTGCGACCCCCCACCCGGGCCAGGCGTCGAAAGACAATATCCTCCCTCCCATGCTGGAATTGCGGGTTACGAATCAAAGGCAGGAACTTAGAATAGTGGACCTCCAGGCCCAAGCGCCGCCTAACACGCCCCCAAGCCTTAACAGTATGATACAGCAACGGGTTGGATACGACCTCCGCGGGCAGGTCAACTGTAGATAGATGCAGGAGAGAGGCCAAAGAAATGGTAGGAGACAAGCCTTGTTCCAATGACACGTTGGTAAATTTAGACCCTCCACGCAAGCAATCAGCCGCAAAACGATAATTAGAAGCCAAATTATAGTCTAACAGATTAGGTAAATTCACCCCCCCATTGCGAGCAGGCTGTTGGAGTTTAAACAGGGAAATTCTAGCTTGTTTATTGCACCACAGGAATTTACGCAGCAGTGCATTATGATGTTGGATATCTTTCTTCCTTAAGGTAAGAGGTAACATATGGAGCGGATATAAAAGTTTGGGGAAAAAGGCCATTTTGTACAAGTGGCAGCGTCCCAAGAAGGAGAGGTTAAATTTGGACCACGTTTTGAAAGAATCCTCCATGTGACGCAGCAGAGGAGAAAAGTTAAGTTTATAGAGGTGCGCCAAATTGGTAGGAATAGTGAGACCCAGAGGGAAGTTGGGTCCAATTGAAGGGGAACGTCCCTCCCCAGCCACGTTTAGCCTGAGGAAAAATAGGCAGCGCCTCTGTTTTGAGCTTATTTATGAGAAATCCGGAGGCTTTATGAAAACAGTCAAACAGATTAAGAAGGAACGGCATGGCCGCTTTGGGGTTGGAAAAGTATAACAGAAGATCGTCAGCAAAGGCAGCGATCTTAAGCTCAACCTCACCGACTCGGATACCCTCAAGCTCAACAGAACGCTCAACAATTCGTATGAGGG
Source organism: Sceloporus occidentalis (assembly GCA_023333645.1). Lineage (NCBI taxonomy): Eukaryota > Metazoa > Chordata > Lepidosauria > Squamata > Phrynosomatidae > Sceloporus > Sceloporus occidentalis. The sequence goes on along the minus strand of JALMGF010000038.1, from coordinate 4,279,989 downwards.
GCTCAAGTGCTAGATTAAACAGAAGTGGGGACAGAGGACAGCCCTGACGAGTACCCCTGCCTAGAGAGAACCAGCGGGAATTCACATTATTCACTGTGACTTGGGCCATAGGCAGATGATACAGTGCACGAAACATCTGTATAAAGGGCAAGCCAAAATGATGGAATTTAAAGAAACTAACAAGATAAGGCCAGGAAATTCTGTCAAAAGCCTTATCAGCATCACAACTAATCACAATGGAGGCTTTACTATCTGTAATTTTAGCAGTAAAAATTGCGGAAATAAGTCCTCTAATATTCCGCGTAGAGTGGCGGCCCTTAACAAAACCCGTTTGAGAGGGGGAGGTAAGCTTCATTAATACAGGTTGTAGTCGAGAAGCCATGATTTTAGCATAAAGTTTAAGATCCTGGTTCAGCAGGGAGATGGGGCGATAAGAGGACAGCAAAGCAGGGTCCCTGTTGGGTTTCGGAATAACTATAATGCGGGAAGCCGTAAACTGCTTCGGGGGTATCTTTCCCTGTAGAAATCCATTAAAAACATCAGTAAGATGTGTCGGTAAATAAGTAGAAAGTAATTTATAATATTCGGCACCCAGGCCATCTGGTCCCGGGGATTTACCGTTAGGGAGGGACTTTATGGCAGCCGCAATTTCGGAGGGGGTGAAAGGCGTAACCAAACGTTCTCGATCTTCAGGCGTCAATTTAGGAATACCAGCCTGGCGAAACAGGTGAAGCATCATATCAGGATCATTGGATTCAGGGGAATAAAAAGCCTCAAAATAGTCAGCAAATAGTCACGTGATTTTGTCTGGTTCAGTCACGACCGATTGAGAACCATCACGAAGCTGAGTTACACTATGATATTTAAATTTAGAGTGGCGGATAAGGTTGCCCAAGAGCTTACCGGGCCTGTTACCCCAGCGAAAAAAGGCGTTGCGAGTGTAGTTATGGGAAAGCTGTGCCTTCTTAGTAACCCAGGCATCGTAGAGAGATTTGATTTCCTTATACGTTTTCAGGGTATCAGGACTAGGATGGGTTTTGTGAGCAGCATACGCCGCAGAGAGATCGTCCGTAAGGCGGACAAGTTTAGCTTCGGCCTCTCTCCTGCGTCCCACCACATAAGCAATAACATGGCCCCTGAGAACTGGCTTAGAGGCACCCCAGAATAAATCCGGGTCATCAAGATGGACATGGTTATCATCAGCATAGTCGTTCCATTTGGCAATCAGGAATTGCTTAAACGCTTCTGAAGTATAAAGATAGCTAGGAAACCGCCAATTACGGGACACCTGATATGGGGAGGTTAGCGAGATCTCTATCCAGATGGGGCGTGATCAGAGATCACTATCTGGCCCACGTGGGCAGCCTCCAACCTATGCAGCAATAATTCAGGCAGGAACAGATAGCCCAGCCGGGAAAACGAATTATGGGGATGGGAGTAGAACGTGTATTGTTTGTCTGTTGGATTAAGAAACCTCCAGGCATCCCGCAAACTAAGGTGATCCAGCAAGGGCAGGGAGGAGAGCCCGAGAGGGCGGGAGGAAGGGCCAGAGACATCCAAAGCGACATTAGCCACTAAGTTAAAATCACCCCCCAAAATCACATTAGGGGCCGCAATCCCCAGTAACAGCGAGTAAACTTTGGCCATAAAAGCGGACTGGTCGGAATTTGGGGCATATAAATTGACAAAGGTAAAGGATTCATTAAACAATTTGACCCTAAGAATAATGTATCGCCCTTCCGGGTCAGCAATCTCTGATTCGACCACGAAAGGCAACTTGTTGGAGAGGAGGATAGTGGCACCCCTGGATTTCTTGGTGTACATACCGGAATAACAAGCGCGCAACCATGGCGCCTTTAGCGTATTTCTGACAGGGACACACCAGTGGGTTTCTTGGAGGTAAATAACATCCGGACGCATACACTTGAGATGGGCGAGAACTTTGTTACGCTTAACAGGGGTGTTCAAACCTTCTACATTCCATGACGCAATACGCAAGGAGGACGGCGCATCACACCTAGTATCGGCTTGCATCAGAACTATTATGGCAACGGAGCCAGGTTTTCACCCGATGCCCCGCGGAGGAAGAGACCGAACAAAAAATAGGCCTGAACAGGTCGGTCCAGGGGGGTCCCAGCCAGCCCTCCCAGACACCTTACAGACAGAACATAAAATGGAATCGTACATCACCATTTGAAAAGAGCTAGGCTTCTCCCAATTTTTTTGTTTTTGCATAAACCAGAACTCGGCACATGTAATTTTGTGCCTAGAAACACAATAAATTAACCAAAAACAATAACAATAACCACGAGCAAACAAAACAGTGCATGGTAGAAAACGATGACTCGTACGATACAAAGCCAGGCACCAATGGCTGACTGAAATCTCAATCCCTAGGAGAGACAGGTGGAGAGGAACCAGGCAAAGAAGCAGGGCGAGAGCGAGAAGGAGGGGGGGAGGCCTCAGGCACCGCCGAACTGTTATCTGGAGCTGGAGAAGACCTGGAATCAGCACGTAGAAATTCCTTGGCCGCCGCAGGGGTGTCAAAGAAATAGGTTTGCCCCCCATGGGTAATCCTGAGCTTAGCCGGATAGAGAAGAGCGAACTTCACTCGCTTGTTATAGAGTTAAGTACAAATTTCGGAGAACTGACGTCGTTTGACCGTTACTGCAGCAGAAAAATCTTGGAAGAGTAACAGCTTGTGCTTGTGATAAAAAAGAGCTGTGACCTTTCGATAAGCGTCCAGGAGCTTGACCTTGTCAGTATAGTTGAGGACCCGAAAAATCACCGCCCTAGGACGAGACGAACCAGCCGCAGGGAGTTGACCAATACGATGTACCCTCTCGATGACCAATTCACCCTGAGGAAGCACCAGGTCTAAAGACTTGGGAAGCCAAGTCGTTACAAGGTCATGTAGCGCTGTGCCCTTAACCTCCTCAGGCAGGCCAACCAAACGTATGTTGTTACGTCTACTACGGTTTTCAAGATCGTCAATACGGTCTTGTAAGGACGTGATCAGACGATCCTGTGAGCGAAGAGAGGCAGACATGGAAGCGGTCCCGTCCTCTATATCAGAGACCCTGGATTCCAGAGAAGTGATCCTCTGTCCCTGAGAGACCAACTCAGCCATAACGGCATTGATGGAGTCAGACAGCTTCTCAAGCTTTGAATCCAGGAGTGGAGATATAACACCAACAAGGTCTTGAGCTGTCAGTGGATCTTTGGAGGAGGCAATAGACACGGAGGCCCCCTCCGCTACAGTAGAGCCTGACCCAGGAGGAGGCACTTGCTTGAAGGTCGCTGTAGACTTATCTCTTGCCTTGCTTTGCCTGGTGGATGACTTAGATGGAGGATCCATATATTTTTCCATGTGTAGACAAGGGGCCGTGAGGAACTCACCCCCCAAAGAAAAAGAAAACAGGGCAGCACAAGGAAGAGAGAAAATAGAAGAAAAGAAGGGTATGGGGTAGACACAGAAAGTAAAACCTGGTCACAGATCCTTTGATAACATAAAGTAGCAGAACAGGTATGTACACAGCACAGTAGACCACCGAAGCAGTGGTCTCAACACGGCGACCACAGATAAAAGGAAATAAACACAACCCCCAAAAAGAAGAAAGAAAAAACCCGTACCCTACCACCCCACCTAACTAGAGCCCAACCTTCCCCCAAATCTAACTAAGTGCCAGAAATATCAGTAAAGCAGAGCAGGAGCAGTAAAAAAAATAAAAGAACAAAATGAGCCCAGCCTTGCAGGTGCACTGCCGGGGCCTAACAGACGAAGACTGAGGTCAGCCGCTGATAGCAACGCCGTACGGTGTAGCGCGGAGCAGAACCGTGGAGAAGCAACCGAAGGGACCGCGGATGCGGTAATCCACAGCCGCGGACGTGGTGAGGCCAACAGCGCCAATCCCCGGGAGACCAGCGGAGGAGCCAACGATGGAGTAGAGGCCCCTACCAGCACACACGTGGAAGGGAAACAGCCCCGGCCCGCCGGCCGGCACGAAGGCCACAGCGGGGTCAGCGCAGGCCACAGGAGGAGAACGGCCGCGGTACGTACCACAGCCTCCTGAAGCAGGTAAGTTCGCCGGTCCAAGCTCACTCCTCCCAGTACGGTGCGAGAACTCCTCCGCTATGCGAGGGGGGGTCACGGACGGGCAAGAGGCAGCAAGACGACACAGTTCCAACCGCGTGGCTGGAACCAAGCGGCAGAGTAGAGGCAACACCTCACTCCAGGCCCAACACGTGCGGTCCGCACACAGCTCCCGGGGAGTAAAGGAAAGAGGGCAGCGGATCCAATGAACCCACGAGCCAATGCTGGGTAGTATGTCCACAGCAGCGGTGATGAGTTGGATCCAAATTAATAAGTGTAATGCGTGGATGGATGTTGATTGCGCTAGCCCTCAAGGAGCTCATCTAAAAAGCGGCCATCTCAAGGGCCCGCCTCCCGGAAGTCGTTCACTTTTTAAGTAACATTTTAGTTTGTGTATGCCAACCCTAAAGGTTATCACACTTTAAATAAGAAGCCCACCATATTATATTATATTTATATTATATTTAGAGCTTCATTCTGGATTTAGTATTACTTTCCTTTTGCAGATCCCAGATACTGCCTTTAGAATGCCTGTGCATTTTACAGAAGACAGATGGGCATTTTACTGAACTTTCATAAAAACTTTTTAATACTAACAAAATCAGGTGTATCTCAAAAGTTAATGTAGCTGTAAACCATCTAGATGAACACATTTAATGATCTTATAGAAGAGAACAAACACCACGGGGCAAAACTAGTGAATGTGGAAAATAAAATATCAGAATTTTAAACCTATTTTGATAGGCCAGGTCTCCTGCTGAAAGGCAATGTTAAATGTAAATGGAGTGTAGAACATATTTAACAGCTGCAAGCATTGTACTAAACTGCTTGCTGGGACTGTAGACGTGAAGGCATCCCATAGTCTAATACATTAATGTAACTCCATTAGGCTGATAGCAGGAGGTACTATACAACACCAAGTGTTGCCTTATACCAGTGGTATAAAACCCTATCAACTCTGCTTGCTCAGGAAAATGACTGATACTGTGACATTTCCATATGTTGCAAAGAATGACTTTCTTTTTCAAGCCAATGATCACATATTAAAAATGAAAGCAACCTTCAAATGTCTTTCTTAAAATGATCAGGGGATAATAAATCCTTTGTAAAAGAAAGTGTGATCAGACCAAAACAGATGCTGTTCAGTACATAAGTGAATGACAAATTATTGAATGTGTTAGGTAAAAATAAATGTTTTATTTAATAATCTATGTTTAAAACAAAAAAAAACATATAAAAGCTAACATCTGCTTTGGGGGATTTAGAGAAACCATACCCTCTTTGCATTTTGGGGTATATTAGGGCACTTGAGTTCTTGAATTTTGATGAGATAACTGACTTCAGAACCATTCAGGCAATGGTATATGTGTTCATACTGTTAATGCACAAAAAATATTTAAACATTACAGAGACTGCCTATACTACAGGTGTACTACAGGTATGAATTAACAGCTCCCGCTATATGTCACTGCCAAACAACACCCAAATACAGCAATGCATCACAAACATTGGTCAGGTTTCGAGAAGCTATGCAGAAGATGTGGGGTCAAAGCTAGAGCACACACAATCCAGTATTCAAATGTGGAGTTTTCAGAAATTGGTTTTCTGTGCCTATATCTGATTTGGGATAGCAGCCCCGATTCAATTATCCACAGGAATTATATATTTGTGAACACAACTCAAGGTGTTGAACAAGGTTTATTTAGACACTTTTCAGGCAGCCATTTCATCACTACCAAAGTTTGCAGTAAGTTTATTTTTCGCATTTTATGCATACTGTTCAATGTTGCTTTGAATTTCTTGCATAGCATATGTGCAACTGTTATGTATGTTCAGCTACATTTCCAGGAGTACACCAGTACCCCACATACATAGATAAGGCATGTTTTGAGGAAGCTATTGGGCCAAAGCTGGAACACATTTCAGTTTTCAGATTTGGAAATTGGATTGTTGGGCCCATATCCCATTTTGGACAGTCTAGCCCTATCAAAGTATATGTTTTGGAAAAGTAGACAAAACAAAAAAAGAGATCCAATTATACCAAACATTAAACAAACATTATAAAGAGGGACCCATTAAAAATTAAATTGAATTGGAAATATGTATACCTGTACCTTATACGCTTAAACCGATAAAGATAATTCGATTTTGGGGGGAAAGGAAAAAAAAATAATTTTGTAGTTCTCAACTGTGTGATAAATCTTGAAACACAGCCCTGGCTGATCAGGGCAATCAGGACAGTGAAGCCTTGTTTCTCTTCTACTCCCGTTCTTGAAGCACACCCTACAATGATTCTATGCATCTTTCTTTTTGGGGGTTTGGGAAAATGTGCTTCCCCATTTCTGTTAGGGAATGAGACATCACAGGCCCAAAAAGTAGAAGCTCTATTTTTCCTGAAATAAATTGGAGCTGATATTGCAGGAATGTTTACATTATTTCAGGTTTTTTTTTTTATTTGAAATGAATTTTAGTTGGAAATCTGCATCATATAGATGGTGACCTTTTTGTACCAATCCCCCTTCTCCAAATACCTGTTAGCACTTAATACATACAGGCTTTCTAAGTAACTGTGTTTGGCATCTGACACAAGAAGAAACCGTGTTGTGCTAATGGATGGTGGCGAGCATGTACACATCCTTCTTGTCCTTAAATGTCTTTTCTTGGCACAAAGGCCCATTTTAGCCTGGTTTTTGCAACTCCTTTATGGCGAGGCAAAAAATAATATTGAACAAAGAGACACTAGAATACAAATTATCCACATAAAAGTGATACCCTTTGTTCAATAACGGATGTAGGAGGTCCTATACAATTTTGGCACTCGTGTCTAGATTGTCAGGGCAACCTGGTGGGTCAAGGTCCTTGCTCTCATACACTTGGAAGGAGTATGTATAAACACTGACACTTTCACATAATTTGTAGAATTTGACTCCATACCTGGAGCGCTTGGAGGGAATAAACTGTTTAAACCCCAATCTTCCTTTATATTTTATGGGGATTCATCTACAAATATTTCCTTCAAAAGTTCACTTCCTCTGCAAAAGTTCTCTGGAAGTGACTAATTTTAAATAGCCTGTAATATCAGGGGAGGGAATTGGGTAAAAACTGGCTATTATCATTACAATTTAAGACATGCAATAGCATTTCATATCTGGATCTTGGCATAGTTTTTTGGAAATAGGCAGTGGAACATATGGGGTCAGTGCTCCAGTATGCAATCTTAATTTTAATAGTTAAATATATTTATTGAATGAATTACCATACATTCAAAAGTTGCAGGGTTTTTTTTTCTGACACTGATTTTTGTAAACTTGCTTTGATTACACAGAATATAAAGCACTTGTTAATCACCTTGCATTTGATGGAGATCATTAGTTTGGGAGGCTACTATCAGGTGCAGAGACACCTGATTTTCCAAACATTCTGTAATCATTACCACAAGAGAAGGTATTAGTTATATGTTATTCTTTTGGTGTCTGAGTTTTGTATTGGTACCAGAAATCTACTACACTTGTTTGCTAACATTAGAAACTAAATATAGATTTCAAACATAGATTCCCATAATTAAAAGGGCATATGTTTTATAAAGAGTAATTGTTATTTATACAATGATATAAATAACCACGCATACTATTATCACTGGCCACAATTCTATATGCAAATACTTATTCAACCATTTTATTGATACCGTTAGTAAAAATACAATCATAATGGTTATTTTAAGTAGCTGACCTGAAGTGAATGGTATCTTCTATAAATCAATATTTACAAAATGATTACACTAAAATGTGTGGAATAGACTGAGTAAATCAAAACCTATTTACTTTAGCTATTTTAATTCTGAATGTTTAACAGACCAGGTGGCAATGTATCACACAACAGAGCTATGGACAACCAGATATGATATTCATGTCTGTTGCCATTACTGATGGGTAGGAAGCAGGTCTGGACTACGGGGGTGCAAAGTGGCCTTGGCAATCCTCTGCCGTAATTTTCCAACATTGAAAGGATATTAGTAAATATATGTTGCTCCAAGTTCAAATGAGGGCAAAATGACAGTGCTTGCTGTGACTTCCTCTCCCTTGATTGGATAATGTGGGCACTGTCAGATATTTTAGGCGGGAAAACAAGTATTTTATATTTCTGTATATTACATGAACACAAAATGGAGTCAGAGCCATTTTGTTTTCCTTAATCATATAAAGAATTTTTTACCTTGTTCTGGAGAACAAAGAAGCTTTTATGAATATAGCTGTTTCAGCAAGTATTTTATGAATATAGCTGTTTCAGCAAGTATTTCCTAATTAGTTTATAATCTATGGGACCACCAAAACTGATTTATTACCTAGGAAGTATTATCTTCAAGAGATACATGTAATTAAGGACAAATTCCAGATGTCTTATGTAATTGTCTTAAAGTTATTTCTTAGACTGGAGCGTCTCTTAGAGGTCAATAATGGAAATACCATGGTGCAAATTATAATGAGTAAAATCCACAATTATGATTGGATTATGATTAGGATTTCAATCAATAGGTGGAGAATATAAGCCCTGTCTTTAAAAGTTTAGGTTTTTTTACAAAGGAGGGCGCCAGACAATTGAATTTCTGAACATCACAAGATTTTGGCACCATGTTTTTACTCTCATAATTAGACTTGCGCATTCGTCTTCGGGCGAACATGAAAACGAGCACGAAGAGGCCGTTTTTTTGTTCGTTCTGAAGACACGCCGAAGAGAATACAGTGCCGGCAAAACGTAGGAGAAGACGAAGACTCACAACCACGAAGAATCGTTTTTGCCGCGCAGCCGCCAAAATTTCAAACAGGAGTGAGCTGATCTCGTCTGTCCAATCAGCTCACTCTTGTGACGTCACGCTAAGGGTCTCGTCCAATGCCTGTGCTGCTGTTTTTTGAATTCTGAAGGCGCCTTTATAAGACCAGAGCTTGCCTGAGAGATCCATTCATGCTTTGGCAACACTGCTGTGCTGCATCCGAGCGTTACAGAGAGATTGTTCTGTTCTGTGTGAGACTGGTAAGCCTTAGCCTGCCATTTCTCACAGTGTACTTCATCCTCAATTCAGTGCTACTTAATATAATTAATAATAATAATTTTATTAATTTAATTTTTTTTTAATTTAATTTGTCATCAACTGTAGTGTAAGTGCTGTTGAGTTGACAGTGCACCCAGTGTCTCAGTGGCACTGGGGTGCCCTTGCCCTGGCCTGGCACTAGTGCCTACTGCCTGTCCTGCTTAAATAAATTAAATAGAATTTATAAATAATAATTTAATAGAGTCTATAATTTAATAGTTCATTATAATATTATATATATATATATTTGTCAGTCATATATATATATATATATATATATACTATAGTATACTAGTGTAGAGTGTACTGTAGACATTCATCTACTAGTGTCTAATTTAAAATCAGTAATATTAATTAATATAATTAATAATTGAATTCATTATAAAATTATATATATATTTGTCAGTTATAGTTAGTAATAGTATACTAGTGTAGAGTGTACTGTAGACATTCAAGACATCTACTAGTGTCTAATCTAAAATCAGTAATATCAATAATTCTATAATTCTTAATTATCTTAATAGTTAATTAAATTAGCGATAAATAAAAGTAATAATATTAATTAATTACTACTAGCGTATAGTTTAGCTAATCTTATTAGTACTGGTGCTGCAGCTCTATAGTTTGTGCTTTGTTTTAGCAACAGCAAGAGACCAAGTCAATTTTTCTTAATTAATAATCTTTCATTTTATTTCATTTGTTTTGCTCACCTCAGTCCATCAGTGAAGTGAACTTGTTGGGCTAGTGAGTGCAGCCGCATAAGTGCTGTGTGTTTTTGTTCAGCAAGCAGTGAAGCTAACTGTTTTGCTGTGACATTTTATTTTATTTCTAATTCTTTATAAGCAAATATTGTTATCTAATATTCTTAAAGTCTGTATGTGCAAATTATTAAAAAGGAACAGTTTCCTAGCTACCCCTGTATAAGAAATATCAAACTACAACATATCTAGATGTGTATTTCAAAAATTACCATTTATATGCTCAATATTTATATCCCTCTTTATACTACAATTCAGTTTCTTCTTGACTGTATGATCAAACACTTGGGAAAAAAACAAGGATAATCAACTCTGTAATTTAACATAGAGATATAGATTTGATGGGTAAGAACTAGACTTGGGCACCAGGGGGCTCTTCGTGTTCGTCTTCGTGCTCATCTTCGGGGGGAAAAAAATCTTCGTATTCCGCGAATATTCGCCTGTTCCTGTCTTCTCTTCGGGCGAATATTCGTGGACATTCTTCGTGTTCGGTTTTTCTTTGTTTTTTCCGGTTAAGGGGTTAATACGGGGTTAACGCGTACCGCAGCAGCTCTGGCGCCAGGAGTTTAAATGTCCGTATGAGCAACTCTATTGGTCGTCAGCAGGGGGCTCGTCTGCCAATGGTTGATGGCAGACGAGCCCCCTGCTGGCGACCAATAGGGTCGCTCGTACAGACTGTTAAACTCCTGGTGCCGTAACTTACCCTGCAGATGCCACTGGTCTCCCTCCCTGTTCTATCAGTTAAATGTCCGTACGAGCGACTTTATTGGTCTTTCGTACGGACATTTAACTGATAGAACAGGGAGACCAGTGGTATCTGCAGGGTAAGTTGCAGCATTGAGGTTTTAATAGTCTGTACGAGCGACTCTGTCGGTCGCCAGCAGGGGGCTCGCCTTCCATCAACCATTGGCAGACGAGCCCCTTGCTGACGACAAATAGAGTTGCTCATACGGACATTTTTAAAACCCCAATGCTGCAACTTACCCTGCAGATCCCACTGGCCTCCCTGTTCTATCAGTTAAATGTCCGTACGAACGACCAATAAAGTCGCTCATACAGACATTTAACTGATAGAACAGGGAGACCAGTGGGATCTGCAGGGTAAGTTGCAGCATTGAGGTTTTAAAAGTCTGTACGAGCGACCAACAGAGTCGCTCGTACAGACTTTTAAAACCCCAATACTGCAACTTAGCCTGCAGATGCCACATTAGATGAAATAGAAGCCACACTAGATGAAATAGAAAGCTAATGTTACCTCTCTCAGCTGCGGTAAAATATATAAAAAATAAGTACCTGCAGAGATTAACCAACTAACAGGGATCCCAAGCGTGTAAATTCTAATTAAAAATAAAATACTGCTAGTTAATAAATAGTTAATCTTGAGTTAATAATTTAAATAACTTTAGCACTTTGCCAGATTGCACACAACAGCACAGTGCAGTAGTGCATAGTTTTACTTTTTAAGCAGTAGCACTGAAGAGAACTTCCTCTAATTTTTTTGTCTTTAATTCGTTTTTCCTTTTTTTTTTTTTTTTTTTTTTTTTTTATAGTTTTTTAAACACTACACTACACTACACACACAACACAAAATTTTAAATGGATCCTCCTTTTGGGACTAAGGAGGGACAAGCTCCATCTACCACCACCACCAGCACCACCACCAGTTCTAAGATGCAGCCTTTGCGTCAGTCTAGTCGGCCAAGTAGGCCAAGCTCTCGCTTATCATTTGGGGAAGCATTGCTTGAAGGATCATCAAGTAAAGGAAAGGCACCAAAAGCAGGCAGTAGTAGTGCGGCTAGGCCCACAAGCTCTATGGTTTTTTACGGAAAGCCTAAAGCACCAGAAGCACGTTCAAAGTTAAAGGGTAGCACAAGTAGTACCAGCCCAGTGACTAAAAAGAAGTGCCTTTTGCCCCAAGCAGCATCTTCCCCATCCACAAGCAGCATGCAAGGTACCAAGCAGAGCCAAATTAGCAGCAAGACTCAGAGGGGTCCCAAACAAAAGCGATCTCATTCCTTTGTAGGGAAAACCACCACCACCACCACCCCCACCGCCTCTACCACCACTAGTGCTGCGCCTACTGTTCCCACTGGTACCGCCACGCCATGTCCTCCTAGTACCTCTAGCAAGCCACCAAGTCCTTACAAAATTTTTGTAAAGACAGTTAGAGAGAGGGCTACACATAGTGGAACTCCACCTAGCGAGGTAGCAGAGGAGCCTGAGACTGAGAGGCCAAGTGCAGAGTCTATTCTTCCTGCTCGCACTACTACTAGTCACGAGCACTGTTCCCTCTAAGCTGTGCGCTTGTGCGCGCGCACATAACTTTTTGAGGGAGCGCACACGATCTAACATTGTGCGCACAGTACCTAATGGGGAGCTGGGGGAGGGCGGGTGTCAGGGTACCAGTGAATCAGGACGGAGGCAAAAAGGTACTGGTCAAAATGTTTATTAAAATAAAATAATAACAAGACAACATAAGACAAGCGGGTGGTCGTAGAACAAGCCAAGGTCAGGAGCCAGAACGGGTAGTCATACGAGCCAAGATCAGGAGTCCAGAAATCCACGTAGTCCAAAAGCAGGCAGGAGTCAGCACCAGAATGGGAGTCAGACAGGCCGGGTCATACACAAGAATCAAACACTGGAAGGAAGCACGCACTCACAGGTCCAGAACCACGAAAGGGCAACCAGCAACTGAACTAGCTGGTTAATATAGTCACAGCCTGCAGGAAGAGGAGGGGTTAACTAGGACATAAAGTTGGAAGAGGAAGGGGGCGCGGCCTAACAAACAGAGAGCCATGAGGAGGAAAGCCAGTGCAGGTAGGCCGAAACCCTGACAGTACCTCTCCCCTAACGACCCCTCCCCCGGGGGGAGGGACCAGGTTTAGAGGGGAAATGCGTATGAAAGGCTCGTACCAGTTTAGGGGCATGAACATCCTGGGCAGGCACCCAAGATCGTTCCTCAGGTCCGTATCCTTTCCAATGAACTAAATACTGCAGGCGACCCCTGGACACACGAGAATCGATGATAGACTGAACTTCATATTCATCGTGACCATTAACCGGAATCGGGCGAGGGCGAGGAGCTGAAGCAGTGAATCGGTTGCAAACAAGTGGTTTCAGCAGCGAGACATGGAAGACATTCGGAATACGCATGTTGGGAGGAAGATCTAAGGCATAAGCCACCGGATTAACCTTGCGCAGAATACGGTAGGGACCCACAAAACGAGGGGCCAGTTTGTGAGAGGGAACCCGGAGGTTCAGATTGCGAGAGGATAACCAAACCCTCTCCCCGACCTGGTAGGAAGGAGCCGGAAGCCGTTTGCGGTCAGCCTGGAGCTTGTACCGTCGTGCTGATAACTGGAGTGAGTCCTTGACCCGTGCCCACATGGATCGGAGTTGGCGTAGACGGTCCTCGAGAGCAGGGATGCTCTGGGGTGGAAAGCTATCGGGTAGCATGGTAGGTTGCATCCCGTAGTTTACCAGGAAAGGCGAGAGACCAGAGGCGGTGGATACATGGCTATTATGAGCAAACTCCGCCCAAGGCAACAGGTCAGACCAGTTGTTCTGATGATCCGAAATGTAACAACGAAGGTACTGCTCCAAGCCCTGGTTCGAGCGCTCTGCGGCTCCATTAGATTGTGGGTGGTAGGCCGAGGAAAAGGAAAGGCGTATCCCCAACTGGAGACAAAAGGCACGCCAAAAGCGAGACACAAACTGACTCCCTCTATCCGAGACTATTTCTTTAGGTATTCCGTGCAGCCTAAAGATCTCCCTCGTAAAGACGTTTGCCAATTCTTGCGCAGACGGGAGTTTCTTAAGTGGGATACAGTGGCACATCTTGGAGAACCGATCCACTACCATCAGAATGACAGTATTGTTCTGGGAGGGAGGAAGTTCCACAATGAAGTCCATGGAAATGTGTGTCCAGGGTCTTTCGCCATTGGGAATAGGTTGCAGTAAACCCACAGGAAGATGCCTGAGATCTTTACTTTGAGCGCAGGTCTGGCAGGAGGCAACAAATTCCTTAATATCATTACGGATCTTGGGCCACCAGAACTGACGGGTCATACCCCAAATCATTTGATTCTTACCAGGGTGGCCCGCGGCCTTAGAACAATGGTAAGTGCGCAACAAGGAATGTCGGAGGGGAACAGGTACGTAGCACTTGCCAGGCGGTGTGCACGGTGGAGCCTGATTTTGTGCAGCCAGGATTTTCTCCCCCAATGGGGAGGTCAGACTGGTACGGATGCTTGCCAGGATGCGATCGGGAGGAATAATCGGTGTCGGAGGCACTTCTTCTCTGGAAGAGGAAGTGAATTGTCGAGATAAAGCATCCGCACGTACGTTTTTCGAGCCCGGGAGGTAAGATACCAGAAAATTAAACCTGGAAAGGAATAAGGCCCACCGAGCTTGCCGAGGAGTCAATCGTTTGGCCTCGGAGAGGTAGGTCAAATTCTTGTGATCTGTTAAAATCAAAACAGGTGTCGTGGTCCCCTCAAGGAGATGACGCCATTCCTTGAGTGCTAGAATTATAGCCAGAAGTTCCCTATCACCAATATCGTAGTTGCATTCGGCTGGAGAGAGTTTTTTTGAGAAGAAGCCACACGGGTGTAGCGGGCCTTCAAGTTTAGGACGTTGAGACAGAAGGGCGCCTACTCCTGTCTCAGACTCATCTACCTCCAGGATGAATGGTAGTGTCGGGTCTGGGTGGACCAAGACGGGAGCGGACACGAATGCTTTTTTCAAATCCTCAAACGCCTGAATCGCAACCAGAGGCCATCGTAAAGGATCACCATCTTTTCGGGTGAGGTCAGTAATGGGTTTGACTAAATCAGAGAAGTTGCGTATGAATTTGCGGTAATAATTAGCAAAACCGAGGAAGCGTAGGACAGACCGAAGACCAACAGGACGAGGCCGATTAAGTACCGCAGAAACCTTTTGAGGGTCCATAGAAAAGCACTTATCAGAAATAATATAGCCCAAAAATGCAACCTGGTTTTTATGGAACTCGCATTTCTCCAACTTACAGTATAAACCATTCTCTCTGAGGCGTTGGAGGACACGTTTGACGTCACTGATATGGGTCTCGAGAGAAGGCGAGTGTATGAGTGTTATGGAACGGCGTTATATCTATATCTCTGCAAGAAACACTTATAAGTTGTAATGAATATAAGCTGGCACTGACCAGTGTAAAGGGTCAAACCTCACGCAAATATGTGAGAGACGCAAGTAGCAATAGTTTAGGACGGTTAGCACAAGTTACGTAAACATGTACTCTATACTTTACTGACCGCAATTTGTTCTAGATAACAGGAAATTACTTAAGTATCGCCTGATGTTGTTTGTAACGGTTTTCTGCCTATATCCGCATAGTTTTAAGAATATAACCAATTGATGTGATTTACGTATTAAGACGTCCTTCTTTTTGGACACTATATAACCTATATCCGTGTCGTAATAAAACAGAGTGATTTTGGACCATAACCCAGAGTGTGTCGTGTGTCTTATTTCTCTCTCCGTGCACGTATATTTGTATTCATATAATTTGGAGCAGTTCAACAACTGAAGAAAGGCTTTATTGGGAAAGCATCCCCAACAGGACGAGGCCAATTAAGTACCGCAGAAACCTTTTGAGGGTCCATAGAAAAGCCCTTATCAGAAATAATATAGCCCAAAAATGCAACCTGGTTTTTATGGAACTCGCATTTCTCCAACTTACAGTATAAACCATTCTCTCTGAGGCGTTGGAGGACACGTTTGACGTCACTGATATGGGTCTCGAGAGAAGGCGAGTGTATGAGTATATCGTCAAGGTATACAACAACACACTCCTGTAGCATATCTCTGAGTACGTCATTGATAAACTCCTGGAAGACAGCAGGGGCATTGCATAAGCCAAAAGGCATAACCAGATATTCATAGTGCCCACTTCTGGTATTAAATGCTGTCTTCCATTTGTGTCCTTGCTTAATGCATACCAAATTGTAGGCCCCACGTAAATCCAACTTGGTGAACAGCTTGGCCCCTTTTAACCGATCAAAAAGCTCAGTGATCAACGGTATTGGATATGCATTTTTGATCGTAATTTTATTCAGACCTCTGTAATCAATACAGGGCCTAAGTTCACCCCCCTTCTTTTTTACAAAGAAAAAGCCGGCACCAGCGGGGGAAGTGGATTTACGTATAAATCCCCTAGCCAGGGCATCGGAGACATAATCCTCCATGGCCTTATTCTCAGCAACTGACAATGGGTAGACTCGACCACGAGGAGGAGCAGCGCCTGGCTGGAGTTCTATGGCGCAATCATAGGACCTATGGGGAGGTAGGGAACCAGCCCGAACTTTGTCAAAGACATCAGCATAGTCCTTGTATCCTTGTGGCAACACCGGGGTAGCATCAGTACAAAGGACCTTGATAACTTCGCAAAGACACTCCTTTTGGCAAGAAGGCGACCAGGCTAACACCTCAGACTGCCGCCAGTCGAGGGTAGGATTATGTTTTTGTAACCACGGATAGCCCAACACCACAGGAAAGTAAGGAGAGGAGATCATCTGGAACTGGATCTTCTCCTGATGGAGAGCCCCGATGGACATGGAGAGAGGAATAGTCTCCTTGGTAATGAGCGAAGGCTGCAGAGGCCTACCATCAATAGCCTGGACGGCCAAGGGCTTCTCCCTGTTAATAACAGGTATACAGTGGTTAGCCACAAAGGAGGTGTCAATAAAGGCATCGGCAGCACCTGAGTCTATGAGCGCTTTAGTAACAATCGAAGCCACTGGCCATGACAAAACAACCGTAACTAGAGGCTTGTTTTTGAAGATGTTAGGGGACCGGGTAAGCCCACCTAGAGTGTGTCCCCGACCGGACCCTAGGTGCGAGCGTTTCCCGGGCGAGTTGGGCAGGAACGTAGCAAATGCCCACTTTGGCCACAGTAAAGACATAGGCCCTCCCTCCTACGGTACGCTCTCTCGGCCTCAGAGAGCCGGGTAGCCCCCAACTGCATGGGCTCAACGCCCTCCGGAAGGACATCCACAGGAGGCGCGGGAGGAGAGGGAGGAACGGGTGGGTTCAAAAAGGTTGGCGCCAACCTAAAAGGATGCCTCCTCAGGCGTTCCTTGAAAGAGGGTCTCTCCCTAAGCCTTGTATCAATAAGGGTCAGGAAGGTGATTAAGGCTTCGAGGTCAGTAGGGAGATCCCTAGCTGCTACTTCATCCTTAATGGAATCGCTCAGACCATGGAAGAAAGCAGCCACTAGAGCCTCATTGTTCCACCCGACCTCTGCTGCCCAGGTACGGAACTCAATCGCATAATCAGACACAGTCCTAGTCCCCTGGCGAATGGACATAAGGTGTTTGGCAGCAGAGGTAGCGCGGGCCGGAATGTCAAAGACTCTACGGAAAGAAACCACAAACTCTGCATAATTTTGCACAACAGGCCGATTCGCCTCCCAAAGTGGATTAGCCCATGCTAGAGCTTTGTCGTTTAGTAGTGAGATCAGGAAACCAACCCTGGCCCGCTCGGTCGGAAAAGCCTGAGGCACCAATTCGAGATATATGCCAACCTGGTTCAAAAAGCCACGGCACTGGGTGGGGTCCCCTCCATAGCGTTGGGGCAGAGGAGCAGTACCACTCATGCCTCTGGGAGCCAGTGGTTCAGCTGCAACAGCTGGTGCAGGAACAACATAAGGAGCTGGAGCTATAGGTCGTGCAGGTGGTGGTTCCAAATGCGCTGTACGGTTAAGGAGTGTCTGTACTGCAGCAGCCAACTGGTCCAACCTGTGATCCTGTTGGTCTAACCGGGTGAAGACTGTAGGAACAGGAAGAGTACCAGTACCATCAGGATTCATGGCCCTTTCGTAATGTCAGGGTACCAGTGAATCAGGACGGAGGCAAAAAGGTACTGGTCAAAATGTTTATTAAAATAAAATAATAACAAGAATCCAAAACATAAGACAAGCGGGTGGTCGTAGAACAAGCCAAGGTCAGGAGCCAGAACGGGTAGTCATACGAGCCAAGATCAGGAGTCCAGAAATCCACGTAGTCCAAAAGCAGGCAGGAGTCAGCACCAGAATGGGAGTCAGACAGGCCGGGTCATACACAAGAATCAAACACTGGAAGGAAGCACGCACTCACAGGTCCAGAACCACGAAAGGGCAACCAGCAACTGAACTAGCTGGTTAATATAGTCACAGCCTGCAGGAAGAGGAGGGGTTAACTAGGACATAAAGTTGGAAGAGGAAGGGGGCGTGGCCTAACAAACAGAGAGCCATGAGGAGGAAAGCCAGTGCAGGTAGGCCGAAACCCTGACAGCGGGCAGTCCGTCCAGGGTGACGCTGGCACTCCTCCAGAGACGGACATTAATGTCCGCCGCTGGATGAGCAAGCTCGGTTGGGGAGATCAAAAAT
Source organism: Sceloporus occidentalis (assembly GCA_023333645.1). NCBI lineage: Eukaryota > Metazoa > Chordata > Lepidosauria > Squamata > Phrynosomatidae > Sceloporus > Sceloporus occidentalis. The sequence goes on along the minus strand of JALMGF010000038.1, from coordinate 4,261,648 downwards.
CTCACCCCAACCGGCTTAAAATCAATCAAGGGAGCGGGAGGTCTGTTAATACAGACCTCCGATCCTGCTCCCTTGCTATGCGCGCGGCAACTGATGCTGTGCGTCGGTATTTGAAGTCAGATCCCGGCACACAGCACTGAAGCCACGCCCACCTTCTTTACTGCACCGGAAGGACAGAAGAAGAAGAAGAAGAGTCAAGAGTTAGAACGAAGAGGAGGAGGAAAAGTAACTAACAGAGGAAAGGTAGGAAAACTTTATGTATATGTATATATATGTATTTATATATATGTATGTATATATGTGTATGTGTATATATGTGTATGTGTATGTGTATATATATGTGTGTGTATATGTGTGTATATATATGTGTGTATGTGTGTATATATATGTGTATGTATATATGTATGTATATGTGTGTGTATATATATATGTATGTATATGTGTGTGTATATATATATATGTATGTATATGTGTGTGTGTATATATATATATATGTATGTATGTGTGTGTGTATATATATATATATGTATGTATATGTGTGTGTATATATATATATTATGTATATGTGTGTATATATATATATATACATGTATGTATGTATATGTGTGTGTATATATATATATGTATGTATATGTGTGTGTATATATATATATACATGTATGTATGTATATGTGTGTGTATATATATATATGTATGTATATGTGTGTGTATATATATGTATGTATACGTGTGTGTGTATATATATATATGTATGTATATGTGTGTGTGTATATATATATATATGTATATGTGTGTGTGTATATATATATATATGTATATATGTGTGTGTGTATATATATATATGTATGTATATGTGTGTGTATATATATATGTATGTATATATATATATATATATATACATACATATATATATACACACACATATATATGTATGTATATGTGTGTGTATATATATATATGTATGTATATGTGTGTGTGTATATATATATGTATGTATGTGTGTGTATATATATATATGTATGTATATGTGTGTGTATATATATATGTATGTATATGTGTGTGTATATATATATGTATGTATATGTGTGTGTGTATATATATATGTATGTATATATATGTGTATATATATATATATATATATATATGTGTGTGTGTGTATATATATATATATATATGTGTGTGTATATATATATGTGTGTATATATTTGGGTGTGTTATTTTTAATAAAGTGGGGGTTTTTTTTTAAAGGGGGGGTCATTTTCAGTTTTGGTCAAGTGATAGCTGAATTTTTGGTCCAGAATTTTCATTTCGTTGCATCCCTATATACTAAGCCAGACACTGAAGCAGTAGGCCTACACCACATCAATGTTTGGCTTAGTATATAGTGATAGGGGTTATGCTACATTATTGGCAATGTCTGGCTCAATGTATAGTGATAGGTGTTGTGCTGTGCCTCAGTATATAGTGATAGGTGTTATGCTGTACCACCGTCAATGTGTGCCTCAGTATATAGTGATATGCTGTACCCCAGTCAATGTGTGCCTCAGTATATAGTGATAGGTGTTATGCTGTACCCCTGTCAATGGTATGCAGTTTTTCCCAATAAAAAAAAATAGTAATATATATATATATTGATCCTTTATGCAGCCCGGAGCCCCCGCTCATGATTCGCTCATAATTAATTTTTGCAGTGAGAATTTCACCTTTAGAATAGACTATGGAGTCAAAAGGGTTGGAAATATATAGCTCCATCCCCTTGCGGTGTGGCAACGCCTGCTACCTCCGCCGGAGTGGCCAGCTTACGCTAGGGCCTAGTGTCTGAGCTCTGGAAGTCTGCTGCCAAACGTCTAAGACTGACAGTGTTTGGGTGCTTTGCCCTGGGGTGAAACAGGTGAGTGGGTCGCCAATTGCCCACTCATTCGCCTTTCCCATTTTTCAATGCTGCTGCTGGTGGTGGTGGTGGTGGTTGTGGTGGTGCCAGCATCTCTTCTGTGCCAGTTCGCTTCCTGGCTAGAGTCATGCCCAAAATGTCCCTAATGGTAAGGGCAGTTTCTCCCCCCTGGCTGCGTCTGTTTGCGGTGTGGCAACGCCTGCTACCTCCGCCGGAGTGGCCAGCTTACGCTAGGGCCTTGTGTCTGAGCTCTGGAAGTCCGCTGCCAAACGTCTAGGACTGACAGTGTTTGGATGCTTTGCTCTGGGGTGAAACAGGTGAGTGGGTCGCCAATTGCCCACTCATTCGCCTTTTCCATTTCCTTTTCCATTTCCATTTCATTATTTTCCTTCTGATACACAACCAACCAACCAAACATAACACACACAATAACACAAATAACACAGTGACATAACACATAACACACAACACATATAACACACAGTGACAACACACATAACACACATAACACATACACGTACAATGCACAAATCACAAGGACCTTTCCTCTTGTTATTTGTCCTGGCCTTCACTTCTACACTCACTAGCATTAACGCTATAACTCACACTTCATACTATAACAGTTTTCCATCCACATACCTGCCAACAGACCCAACTTTTTCAGGGACAGTCCTGCTTTTTTCCAGTCCTGTCCCATCTAATTTAGCTATCTAGGTATGCAAATACACGTTGGTAGTTATAGCTCGGTAGGTAGCACTAGTATAAACATTAAATAAATATAATAAAGTACTAAATAATAAATCTAACTTTAAAATACATTTAAATAAACCCCTTAATTTTTTAAAACCCATTAAAATTTAAATTAAATTATTATTTAGACATAATACATCTTTAACCAAACCAGTGCACTGCTACTAATCTTAAACATAACCGTACATTAACCCTAAGCTATTTTTTAGTTCTTGTCCAACATTTTTCCATCCGCATACCTGCCAACACACCCAAGATTTTGGTGGACAGTCGTGCTTTTTTCCAGTCCTGTCCAGTAAAAGTTGGGTTGTTGCAAAGTATGCCATTGTGAATAGGTAGCAAATGTTAGGCATGTATTACAAGTGGTCCAAAATCAATTTAAAAATGTAAAATAATCCCTATTCTTTAATTAAGCATCTATGGATGTGTGATTGTGTATGATAAATGGAGGCCAAGTTCCTTGGAGCATTTGTCTCTAGGTCATTTTGTGTACAGTACACCTCAGTACGTGTGTGCAACTCTATTGGTCGTTTCGGCAGGGGGCTGGCCTGCCATCAATGAATGAAGTGCGTTCTGCAATTCACTCGTTGATGCCAGACCAGCCCCCTGCCGAAACGACCAATAGAGTTGCACACACGTTCCTTCACGGCAGCTGCTGCTGCTCCGATGTGTTGTTAACCCCGTATTAACCCCTGCTAGGCAACCGGGAAGGAAACGAAGATTAAACGAGCACGAAGAATGTCCGCGAATATTCGCCCGAAGAGAAGACAGGAACGGGCGAATATTCACGGAATACGAAGGGTTTTTTCCCCCCGAAGACGAGCACGAAGACGAACATGAAGAGCCCCCTGGTGCCCAAGTCTACTCATAATTACTTTGAGTATCAAACGTTCTTCTGGCCATTTGCAATTTTATGGCAGTGATCTAACTTTAAGGAAGTTATTTTCCTTTCCACTTAATTCTTCCACTGAACCTGGATTGATATCTACAAGGACCAGTTGGACCACAGCAACAGTTGGTGGTAAATATCATGGTCAATATAGAACAATTTATTCCCTTCTTTGGGGAAATAGTATATGACATTATTGTATATCACGGCTTGTGAGACTGCAGTTTATAACCCAGTATAATGACAATGGTGTAAAAAGTATTTTTACCTGTAATTGAAGTTTGACATTATTTGCATCTATTAGAAATTTCACTAATACTCTTTAGACATTATTAAATGATTTGAATTGTATTCGTAACACTGATACACACTCATACAGAGAGATAGTGATCTTTTTGTTACCACCCTGATTATTACATTTTGAGTTTTATTTTGGTTGCTGAGTGAATTGGAAATTAATTGGTTTGATATTAACAAATGTCGTTTATATAAGGAGATATCATTTGATTAAGCTAAAATGTTTATGCAATGTGCTTGTTCACCTATTACATTTTGTATGTGTTGGACTCATAAGACAATGATTCATACTTGATAACCAATCAATAATGACTTGATTTATTTTGACAATGATAATTTTTCTTTTTATCTTCTGCACTGCACAGGTAATATATATATATATATTTTGTAGATTGTGTTTTTACAATAATTATTATTTTCATTGTGATGGTATAATATCTCATTTTGAAATATACATTTTGGCGTGATCTGAAAGAATTTAGGATCATAGATAAAATATAGGGTATCTCTTTAAATTAATATTGGGAGTGGGTCCTACAATAATTAATAGCGCTAGCATTTTGTGTATGTGATAGAATATTTGTTTTGCCTATTTTATCTCATTAATATCCCTAACAGCACCGGGCAATGAATATCATTCCCAAATCAAAAATGTCCCTGAATTTAATGGACAGAGAACGAAATTCATTGCATGGAAACAAATGGGCCAAAAACGATTCAGACTAATTTTTCAGTTTGTTTTTGGCCCACAAATTTTGTTCCCTGTTCATTCGGTTCGAGCGAAAATTTGCACATCTCTAATGGTCATGGCCTACATTTTGTGTAAGTAGTTGGTTTTACAAGGTTTTCTACTGTACAAACTAAATAAAATATCAGTCTCTGATGCACTTTCAAGAGTATTCATGTTTTTATAAATAAGTGGACACACACACAAATATATAGTTTGCATGACATTATTGAGTAAAAGTAAAACCATATTTATCAATCAGGTAAAATTTATGGAAACTCTACCACACTATCTATACCTTATGAAATAGTGAACTCACATTGAATTTGATTTAAATTCTTCAGTAGGTTAAAGCATTGTCTTCTGTCATGTGATGTCTGTTTGAACTGGTAACTGAACCTTATGGGACAGAGTTTGTCTAACACCACCAGTAGTCCATCTGCACTACTAGGTTTTCCTAATGAGCTGGTAGCCATTTGTTGTGACCTGGTCAGGTTACAATTGTCGTGCAGGTACGGCTAGACTCACAGAGCCCTGTATAGGGCAGCCACCTGTAAATGTTGATTTTGTGCCTTAGTGTAATGATACAGGTGAGGAGGATCCCAGGAACAGAGGGAGAGGAGAAGGTTAGCCCTTCAACCCCCTTTCCCCATGGGTTGAGCCTCTAGGTGCGGGTAGCTGAGGGACAGTTTTCAAACAGAAGTAGTCAATAACTAGCTGAACTCGGTCTAGGTGGAGGTCAGAGAACAGAGGGGGTCACAGACAAAAGGTCGGTCCAAGCAGAGATCAGAGAATAGTCGTGGTCACAAACAAAAGGTCGGTCCAGGTGGAGATCAGATAATTGTTGATACACAGGCCAGGGTAGAATACCAGGATACACTCAAGATAGCTAAGCGACCACTATACAGGATGTGTACCACACAAGGACAAGGTACATAATTAGTCAGGGATTTAAGTAGGGAGCTAGACAGCTGTCTGATTCAGCCTATCAGCGAGGACTATATGAGAAGCTTCTCCCTAAAACGTCTGAGGTCATAACGTCACCCAGGGAAAGGACAAAGGGAAGTCCATAGCACATGCGTACGTGTTAATAGAACAAAGATCAATAACCATAGGAGGGAGCGGGGCTGGCAGGGTATACACGGTAGGTTGCTCTAACGGTTGGTGGAGGCTGCATTAACAGACCTCCCGCTCCCTTGACTAACTTTAAGCCGGTTAGCGGGAGATCTTTGATCTCCCCAACCGAGCCTGCGTCTCTGGAGGGGTACTGGTGTCGTGGTACCCCCTTGATGAGCGGCACCCAGGGCGGATGGCCCCCTCACCCCCGCTATGCACAGCAGGGATACATTGTTTGTTGTGCGGGATGTTATGGGGGTCCAGGTGGGCACCACTGGGTAACTGGGTAGTGGTTCCGGTCCCAATAATGGTTTCAAAGGATGCTGAGTTTATAAGCTCTTTTCATAAGAGCTGCTTAACCTCATTTTGGAATCCCAAGCCTCTCGCAGACATGAATTCTCAATCTAGTATATAAATACAATGCTTTTAAGCCAAGCCCGAATAGGTGGCGTATCCACTGACTTCCAATACCTCGGGATGATAGTTTTAGCTGCATTTAAGTAATGTATTGTTAATGATTTCTTGTACTTGGGATGTGAGATTGGAGAGTGATGCAGTAGCATTCCCTGATCACCCAGGCAACCTTATTCAAGAAGAGGCGAATGAAGGGACATGATTGGTAAGTCTGGGGGGCAGAGTGACATATAGGGGTATATAAGGCATGTCTGGGGGGCAGAGTGGCATTTGGGGGGATATAAGGCATTTCTGGGGGCAGAGTCGCATATCAGGGAGGCCAAGTGGCATATAGGTGGGCAGATATGCATAACTTGGGGGCAGGTTGGCAAATAAAAAATAATAAAAACAGAAAATGCATCTTTCTCAATCAGTTTTTATTAAATATGAAAAAAATAGCTTATATGTGAATTAATATTTACTAGTAAAACACACCTATAGGGAAGTCTTATATTCAGGCTTTCTTCTTTTCCTAAATTAATATTCCGATTTGGTGGGGTCGTCTTATAATCAGGGTGGTCTTATAATCGTGCAAATACGGTAGTTTAAATGCATTTTCTTGAATTTTGCTTGAGCCCATGTAAACAGCAAAAAGGACCTTTTCCCAATCATGTGGTTGAAGGGTGATCCCCTTCCCACAGGCTTAGGTAATATGGTTTGGATTCAGAGTGAACAGCTAAAACTGAAGCATAAATTTTAGACATAAGATGCAGAGCCTCTACAAGTTTAGAACAGAAGTGTTCAAAAGAGTTTGTGGGTTTGGGGTTCACATTTTATAGTGAATAAAACATGGTAAAGCTGATGGTACAGAAAACAGTCCTGGAATGAAGGAACTGGATTGTGTGCTAAATCTGTGATCGGTTTAAGTTTAGGTCCCTCCAGGGGGACCAACTGATGAAACTAAGGTTAAATTGCTTGGGAAGAACACGCAGCACTACATATGGTGTAAAAAGGGCACTGCATACCAACATAAAAACATCATCCCAGTGGTGTACAGAGGGAGGATCATGATTTGGAGCTGCTTTCCTGTCTTGGGATCTAGGCAGCATTCCATCACAGAGGGGCCAATGATTTCCTAAGTTTATCAAGGTATCATACAGGATAATATCAGGATGGCTGTCCACCTGCTAAAGCTCACTAGAAGTTGGGTGATGCATAAGGACAATGGCCCTCAAGAGCTACACTTTCTTGGAATTCCAATAACATACCCTTTAAGGAGCCCACTCCAAATTTGCAAGATTAAAATGCCCTTTATCTTACTGGCAGACATTTTCCTTGCACAATCTCTTATTTCAACTATAAAAGAGTATTAGGAACAACTCCAGGTACCAGTATCTTTCCTGTCCCTCTCTTCTCAGAATTATATATTTGTCTTCTACATTTCGTTAGGGTAAGCTGCAAGGGAAAAAAACAAGGGGTATTTTGAACATACACCAAACTTACAATGACCTTTGTTATTTACTTTAGTTATCATTCATTTTTAAATGTTAAGTATATATATTATATATAATACACAAAAAGAAACATAAATTATATAAATATAGAATGATATATATTAGACTTTTTGGGTTTGTACGAATTGCAAATTTATAGAATTTTTGCAAATTCGGCAATTCGTAAAAAGCCACGATAGCAAGGTCAGATCCCCCACGAATTTGATGAAAATAAAGTAAAAATCTCTGAATATTTATCAGAAATTTGTGGGGTGTCAAGGAAATCCAAGGTTCACCTTGGGGCAAAACTTCAGTACTACCGATTGGAGGATGGAAAATGGAGAAGCCATGTGTGAAAAACAAAGTACATCCTTACTGTTGCCATATGAATTAAGATGCTAAGTAGAAGACAGATGCTGCTAATCAAATGCCCTTGATTAATTGATCTTTAGCAAATGTGACCACCTCTATAAAAGCAAAAGTCTTATCATTTGCTATTCTGTGGCAGGGCCTTAAGAGAGTTGTGCATAAACAAAAGCCTGCAGACCTCAATGAACTGAAGCAACTTTATAAAGAAGAGTGGGCAAAAATTCCTCCACAACAATGTGAGAGACACACGGAAAACAATTACTTCAAGTTATTGCTGCTAAAGGTGTTCCAAGCTATTGAATCATAAGGTTTATTTTATTTTTTACACATGGATTCTCCATTTTGGCTTTATTTTTGTTGAATAAATTAAGACAGGTATAATATTTCAGGTGATGTTGTTCCTCTGAGGTTGTACTGTATTTACCTAATTTGTAGACCTGCTAAGGAATATTTGATTGTTATTATGTCCTGATTAAGTAGAACCATAGAATTCAAATAGGGTGTACTTTCTTTTCATACAATATATATATATATATATATATATATATATATATATATATATATATATATATATACACCGATCAGCCATGACATTATGATCACCTGCCTAATATTGGTCATCAAGGTATGGACTCCAGAAGACCCCTGAAGATGTGCTGTGGTATCTGGCAGAAGATTATTTAAGCCCTGTAAATTGCGAGGTCAGGCCTCCATGGATGCATCCTGGTGCCTTGTGTTCTCCAGGTAAGCGATGCACACACGCCCGGCCATCCACATGATGTAAAAGAAAATGTGATTCATCAGACCGCACCACCTACTTCCAGAGCTACGTGGTCCAGTTCTTATGCGCTCGTGCCCATTGTAGGTGCTTTCAGCAATGGACAGGGGTCTGCATGGGCACACAATACACAATAAACTGTGATGCATTGTGTGTTCTGACACATTTTCACATCAGTTGTGATTATGACTGATCATGCAAAACCTGTCTCTTATTTAAGACTAAAAAATAAAAAAAATGGTTCAGCACTCAACTCACAGGAAGCTGGGTGCTAGCAGGAAAAAAGGGACAACATAAACCCTCTTGAAGTATACGAACACAGAAAAGAATCCCAGCACTCAAAACAGCTTCCAATCCTTAGGTTACTTTATTCAGAGAAAGCAAAACAAAAATGCAACGTTTCGGCCAAACAAGGCCTTTGTTAAGCTATTTAAGGCTAGGGATCATATGAAGCCATTTATTATCACACAATTGTTTGGCTCCTTTTGAAATCATAATGATAATATAATAATGATATCACCCAAATGGCCCCGATCAAATGTTTAAATTTTGAAAATATTGATTTTGCAAATTAACTTTATATGACGCATTCAATAATAAAGATAGCATTGTAAAAACATGTTCACTACATTTAGCTGTTTTTTTGTACTAAAATAAAGTGAATTTTTATTACCTTGGAAATCATCAGTATAAAAATTACCATTTTTGTATGTTAATGTAACTATAAATCTCTAACATGAGCAAGAGTTTTACTATCAGCTGAAACTTTTTAGTTCAAGTGATCCCTCTGAGGTATTCACAATTATTTTTCCTGTTTTAAATAGTAATTATAAGCAGATTGATATGTCTTTTTTTCCACAGTAAATAGCATTTGTTAAATTTAATGGTATGAAAAAAGTATTTTTGTCTGTTAAACACAAGAAGTTTTCCCCAAGATTAAGACATTAAACTCTCTATATCTAAAATGCTAATTGCTGTAAAAATTCATTTGTTCCCACAAAAATGTTAATTGATTATTTTGGTGACGTAAATTAAGTTTAATTTAAGGTTTTTGTTCCACTATGTAGAATGTTTGAGTTTTTCTAAAATTGGAGACTGCTACCATGGGTATGCAGGCTTTAAAACATTATTCTCCTTTGTGGGAAATTGAAACCAAAAAAATCTGAAAACAATAGCAGAAGCAAGTTGAAGTTTAAGTGAGAAAGTCAATCAAAAAGGATTTTTTCCCAAATAAATTATGCAAAACAAATGAGGCAAACAAGCAATGTCTTCAGAATCATTGAGGAAACATCAACATTTAGTGACCAGTACCTACATTAGGCCAGGACACATGTAAAGATGCTTTAGTATTGCAGCTTCTGAGTAATGTTTTATTGAAGTGAATGTAGTCAGAAGGAAATCAATAATTGGTTACAAGTGAATATGGCAACTGCACACACAAGAGAGGCATTATCATATACATGACAATAGACCAGACTTCTAATGTATATAGAAAAGACTTTATATACGTTATGTGCTACCTAAAATATATCCTCTTTTGAATAGATCTTTGGTCTACGGTAACCAGCAATGCTTTAAACGCCTACGTGGATCCTATGAGCATTTGTGGTGTCGGATCATGAATTAATCGTTCTTTTGATCCGATTCTTTTCAGTGATCCGGATGAATCGGTTCAGTAGACTGAACGATTCATTTGTAGCAGTTCAGTCTGTGAATCATGCAGTTGTAACCTGATCCTAGAGTAATCTGCAGATCAGGTTACAGTTTATTAATTCACAGAGGAACGATGACTCATAGATTCAAAGAGTTGTTCAAAGATTCAAATCTTTCAAAGATTCAAATCATTAAAAGATCTCAATCTTACAGGGATCCGAATCATACAGGGATCCGAATCTTACAGGGATTCAAATTAGTGATGGGAAGTTCGGATCAATAAAGTGAATCAGATCATTTTGACTCGTTCACTGAAATGATCCAATTCATGATCCGAATCTTCGGATCACTCAGTGTGACTCACAGGAGTTACTGTTTCCCAGTCCCTCCGTGCAGGCACACTAACGAATGGCCCCACCCCTTACATTACAGTCAGTGAACCCTCCTGCCTGCCTACTCGAGTGATGTCAATGAAGGCAGAGAGTCGTTCAGGGATCCGCATCTTACAGGGATTCGAATCATTCAGAGAATATCACCATACTTTTATAAATAAATACATTAATAATCACTGCCCCCAGGATTTACATTCCCCTTTACCTCTAACTGCACCTTAGGTTAACTTTATTAAGTTAATTAAATTAACCCTCAGCATTAAAATAACCCTTAACACCCCATCAACCATGACTGCCCCTAAAATTAACCCTAAAGACCCCATTAAGCATAACTGCCCCTAAATTAACCCCAAACACCCCATTAAGCATAACTGCCCCTAAATTAACCCCAAACACCCCATTAAGCATAACTGCCCCTAAATTAACCCTAAACACCCCATCAACCATAACTGCCCCTAAATTAACCCTAAACACCCCATCAACCATAACTGCCCCTAAATTAACCCTAAATACCCCATTAACCATAACTGCCCCTAAATTAATTGCATGTACTCCAGATAAATTACCTAATAAATTGGTATGGTTGATGGGGTCTTTAGTGTTAATTTAGGGGCAGTTAACGTAACAGGACATTTGAAATTTGATGGGAAATTCGAAATTGCCGCCAAGACCTTTCTACCTACTTAAGACACTCAGAAACTCTCAGACCTTGCTTTCTGATGGTCGTGCCGATAGTGCCTATACCTCTAGTTGTTTTTCTGTTGCTAATCCGGCTTGTTCCAACAAAATGTTTAAAAAGTATAAAAATACTAAACAAACAACAACAAAAAAAGTTTATTTTTATGAGCAAGTGTAAAAACTAGCACTGTATTTTCCCAAAAATCCTGACATGAAAAGAGTTAAAATATTACCATTTCAAATAGCCAAGGGGTGTCTCCTTAAAGAAAAATGTATGGTTTGATGGGGTAAATTGAATTGCCCAGGTTTAAAGATGTCTCAAATAGGCAATAGGCGCAGACTGACCAGATGTCAAAATGGAAAAAAAAACACCTCCCAAATGTGGCCTTATAGCCCCCAGACAACCAGACACACTTTTTGCTCAACACATATTAAAGTGTTGTTTTGCAGTGACATATACCAGGAGCTGTACTCACTTTTAAAAAATATTTTATTAAATCTTTTCATGTGACAACACCGAAGAAATAACACTCTGCTACAATGTAAAGTAGTGAGTGTACAGCCTGTATAACAGTGTAAATGTGCTGTTTCCTCAAATATAACTCAACACACAGACATTAATGTCTAAACCTTGGCAACAAAAGTGAGTACACCCCTGAGTGTAAATGTACAAATTGGGTCCAAAGCGTCAATATTTTATGTGGCCACCATTATTTTTCAGCACTGGCTTAACCTTCTTGGGCATGTTCACCATTTCACCAGAGTTCACCAGAGCTTCACAGGTTGCCACTGGAGTCTACTTCCACTCCTCCATGACGACATCACAGAGTTGGTGGATGTTAGAGACCTTGCACTCCCCTACCTTCCGTTTGAGGATGCCCCACAGATGCTCAATAGGGTTTAGGTCTGGAGACATGCTTGGCCAGTCCATCACCTTTACCCTTAGCTTCTTTAGAAAGGCAGTGGTCATCTTGGTGGTGTGTTTGGGGTCATTATCATGTTAGAATACTGCCCTGCAGCCCAGTCTCCGAAGGTTTTTGACCCATTTGTACATGTCTAGTAAATACCCCAAGCGTGATGTACCTCTTGCGATGTTTGCCATATAATTGCCACAATTGGTCACACATTCTAAATACTTAAAAATATATAATTACACCTAGAAAAGGAGATTCATGGTTGAACAGACAAATACTTAAAGTGGTAAAGACTGAGGAGTTGAATTAAAAATTGCATTTTTTTTTATTTCCTGATTATATAACCAGACTAAACTTGATTACAATACTTAAGATAGATAAGCAGATTTCCTTTTGTAATTTAACCAAACGGTCCATAATTTTGTTGCTTGTTAAAACTTCTTAGATATTAGATATATATTTGTTACTCTTTTTCTTTTAGAGATCAATTCATAGTGAAAGCACTTATGCCTAATTAAAAAGAAAGACATTATATCGATAATAATAAATTAACTAATTGGTTAATTTTCTTAATGATCTTCTATTGGATTTTGAGTAGGTTGTTGAACAATTCCTGCAGTTGCATTTATCAATTTCAATGCTGCCACAATTGCATTTAGTCGTCTATATTAAATTTTAACACTAAAAGTCAATGCAAAATCATTTAAGGAAGGAGTTATATAATAAGGAAGAAGAGAGATATGGAGAATAAATAGAAAGATAGAGATAAAGCAGAAAATAGACAAAGAGGAGGAGAGATAGAAAAAGGAGAGAGATTGAGAGAAAGGGGAGGGATAAAGAGAAGTGGGCGAGGTAATGAGAAATGGGAGACATAGTTGCCAGGTAGTTGCCATCACGTGTAGGGACTGAAGCACAGATAATCTTCTCAAACTGTCAGCCAGGTAAGATGGCAAGCTGTCTAGGGATACAGTTGCCACTAGGAAGCTGTTTGGGCACTGTTAATCAGTATAGGACAAAATTACACTGTTAAGCTGTTTGGTGACAAGGCAAGCTGTTTTGGACAAAGATGGCAATGTTCAGCTGTTTGTGGACAAATATGGCACTGACAAGCTGTTTGGGGGTTAAAAGCTACAGATTTCTGCCACCTATGTACAGTGAAATGCACAAGTTGGATTGAATTTAAACGATATATATTTACATACATTGTCTAAACAGGCAAGAATTAAACTTCAGACACCTGTTACCTTTACTCAGGAGGCTGCAGCATAATCTTGTGGGAGAAGTTAATGTTGAGTGACTCTGCCCAATGTAGGCTCCACCCTGAGAACTGATCATGTGACGGATATATTTTTTTGAGAATAGGTGACAACCCATTACGTTCCCATTACGCTTAGCAAGCCATTTGGCAGGCTGAACTATAGTCCACAGAATCTGAAGTGCCAGAGTTAGTCAGAACTGGTGTTTTGAATGTTATTTAATTTTGATAATGCAATGTCTGTTTATTTTTACTGATGCTATCTTTGTTTAATTTTACTGATGCCATGTTTGCTTATGTTTTACTAATGGTATGGCTATTGATTTTTACAGATGCTTTGTCTATGGAAAGGAACTTGGGGCTCTGTGACACTGTGAAAGGGAATTTAGGTCTCTCTATGGCACGGAATTCAGGCCTGTCTGTGGCACTGTGGAATGGAATTTGGGGCTCTCTGTGGCACTGCAAAGAAGAATTTGTGGCTCTCTGTGGCACTGTAGAAAGGAATTTGGGGCTGTCTGTGGCACCATGGAAAGGGATTTGGGCTTCTCTCTGCCATGCCCAATACTTCGCAAATAATACACACAAACACTTTACGGGTTGAAAAAGCCACAGCTGTTTTATTTACCTAGTCACTGGTACGCAACCTATAAAAACAAAGGTCCGTTAATGGCGACATTGACACCAAAACTTAACATACATGACCTCATAAACTGTAAGTCCTCCAAGACGCCAGGGCATCCCGGAGACAATACCATCTTATAGGAAGACATACTGCGATGTCCCACCCAAACTAGAGGTTCCCAGCACCACACCCAGCCAGGAACCTCCCACCAAACCATAACCATCAATGGCCATACATCACATAAACCCCTCAGATACATGGCAAGCTACTGCTACAAGTCCACCCATTGACCTCACAGAGAAAAAACATGGCCTTTTCAGTCCCCTCAGCAATGGCTAAACTAAAAAATTCACAAGTCATTAATGTGCAGCTCATCCTCAATGAATAACTTGGTGAACCACATACCTCACCACTAACCCTTGCTGCCTCAAACATTGCCATGAGATCGTTAACTTTACCCTGACTGCGCTCCATTGCCCCATAATCCCTAGCATGATGCTTGCACACTCAAGGGATCATTTCTAAGCACACCAACTTTAGACCGGGGAGTAGGTTCAATAAGTGCAACAGATCCTGCTTCATCTTCCAAGCCAACTATTGGTGAGGCATCACACACACATCAGGAACCACAAAAGAACATTCAACCTAAGATGGTTTGAGCAGGACCCTCTGTAAGTCAAACTGTTATGTTACATACTACTTGTTATGTCCTGTCTACCCATTGTAGAGCACTACGGAATTTGATGGCACTATATAAACAATAAATAATAATAATAACCTGTCACTATCCCCTACCACCTCCCCAGCACTTGCTACCAGGCAATCGCATTCCCTCTAAACTGTCGTATGCCTCACTCACCACACAACTATGGATACGCCACATCCCTTCTGGATAAGGCACGCCCCCTGCCTCCACAGCTGGCGCTGACTGCCAAAAACGCTCCCACTTAAACCAAGGAAAAGTATATAT
This sequence comes from Sceloporus occidentalis, assembly GCA_023333645.1. Taxonomy (NCBI): domain Eukaryota; kingdom Metazoa; phylum Chordata; class Lepidosauria; order Squamata; family Phrynosomatidae; genus Sceloporus; species Sceloporus occidentalis. The sequence continues at coordinate 4,246,461 of JALMGF010000038.1, read as the reverse complement.
ATATATACCGTATTGGCTCGAATATAGGCCGCACTTTTTTCCCCCACTTTAAGTCTTTAAAGTGGGGGTGTGGCCTATATTCGGGGTCTAGCGCTCGACGCCCAGGACATGCAGTCCCGGGCGCCGGGCAAGGTTAGGATACAGATCCCCCGCAGCGGTGCAGGGGACCTGCATCCTACTCCCCAATACGCTCAGACAGCCTCCCCTGCCAGCACTTTCCACGGGGGGGGGGTGCCGGCACGGGAGGTTGTCTAAGCGCATCGTGCGGATGGTCCGCACAATGCATTTTACCTCTGCCCCCAAGACTTACCAGAGGAGACATCAGCTGAGTGCCGGCACCGGAAGTTGTGTACGCGTATTGCGTAGATGTCCCCCGCCAGCCCCGCAAGACACCCGGGAGTCTCCTCTGGTAAGTCGGGGGGGGGCAGAGTGGCAGCATATCTCGGGGGGGGAGGAGGACAGTGGCAGCATATCTCGAGGGGGGAGGAGGACAGTGGCAGCATATCTCAGGGGGGAGGACAGTGGCAGCATATCTCGGGGGGGAGAGACAGAGTGGCAGCATATCTCGGGGGGGGAGACAGAGTGGCAGCATGTTTTTTTGGTGCTTTTTTAAAGAAAAAAACTTTTTCTTTAAAAAAACACCAAACTTTTAGGGTGCGGCCTATATACGGGGGCGGCCTATATCCGAGCCAATACGGTATATAAGAAAAAGCCTGAATATATAAGAAAAACGATGATTGACAAAAATGCATGTTTTGTTTTTATTTCCTTTCATTTGCCACTCTGCCCCACTTAGGCACATCTGCCACCCAGATATGCATTTTAACCCCTTTTATGCCACTCTGCCCCCAGAAATGCCTTATACCCCTATTTGCCACTCTGCCTCCCAGATATGCCTTATACACCTATATGCCACTCTGCCTACCTGACATGCCTTTAAACCCCCTATTTGCCAACCCCCAGATATGTCTTATGCCCCCTATATGCCACTCTGCCTCCCTGATGTGCCTTTTAACCCCCAATTTGCTACTCTGCCTCCAGAAAATCATTTAAACACCCCCCGACCAGTGAATCCCTTTACTTGTGACCCGTGCTTCAGACTTCCCGGTGTCTTGTGCAGAAGCCGGTGGAGGTCTGTGCAATGCAGACCTCCGCTGGTGCTGGCCAGCACTTCCTCTGGGGCTTCTTTGACGGAGTGCCGGCATCACATGACCTTCCGGTGCGCCACCATAGAAGCCCCGGCGGAAGTGCCGGCAGCAGCGGAGGTTGTCTGTGCGCATCTCACAAACGTTCACCGGCTGCGGGATACGTACAGACAACCTCCGCTGCTGCCGGCACTTCCATGGTGGAGCACCGGAAGGTGATGTGATGCCGGCGCTCCATCATAGAAGCCCCAGAGGAAGTGCCGGCAGCAGCAGAGGCTGTCAGATAGGAGGATCTGGGTCCCCTGCAGCTCTGCGGGGGATCTGGATCTTAGTCTTATAATCGAGCAAATACGGTATATATATATATATATATATATATATATATCCTATAACCAGGGACATGCCTGGCCCTAAATGAGACATTGAACTACATATATAACAAAACAAACCACCGCAGCAAGTACACGACCGGATCAGAGGAAGCTGACATATCAAAAAATGCCCAAAACCAAAACTTCCTGTAGCAGCACCTGCCCTAAAGCACCAGAACAACCTGCCACAACGCTCATTCTTAAATTTGCATGAGCCACCTCCACAACTTGCACTGGCTGTCGTTAAACAACCAACAGGGAAGTAAACCAAGAAATTAAAAATAAGAAAAGGGCTTTTAAAGTATTTAAATCAGACAAATCAGGCGCATCTTATAAAAGATATAAGGAAGCCTTTAATGCATACAAAAAGGTGATTAGATGGGCTAAACTATAAAATGAGAGAGGGATAGCCAAAGAGAGCAAACCCAACCCCAAACAATTCTTTAAGTACATAAATTCTCACAATAACAAAAAAGGAAAGTGTAGGTACACTAAAAACAGAAATTGGAGTGTTAGTGAGGACCAGGAAAAAGCAGAAACTTTAAATAACAATTTTTCCTCAGTATATATTGAGGAACCTATGACTAATTGTGATTGGATGACTCAGGACAAGGTGCTGCAGCAACTAAAGAAAGTTAATGTCAACAAAGCTCTGGGGCCTGACGGTATTCACCCACGAGTACTTAAGGAGCTGAGCCTGGAAATAAGTGAACCTCTGTTTCTAATCTCAATGTTTAGTTTCAGTTTATTTATAATTCAGTAGGCAGGGTTTAGCGTTAGGACCCACCGAATATTGGAGTACTTTGGCATAGTGGTGGGCTAAGCATACTATGGCCATATGATGTGACGGAATCTTCAATTGTTATCACATAGTTCTAGGCTACTTCCTGTATTTATGTTTGTCTGTCTCTTATGAACCTTTGCCCTCCTTTCCCTGAATCATCTGAGGATCTTGGTTCCTCACTCTTTCCCCTGTGTTCTTTGCCTTGTTCCCTGTCCTTTGTTGTGTCCTGTACATGTATGTATTGTCTGGCTATGTTTCTTGCTTGGTCTGTCCCCCTTGCTTGCTATGTTCTGCTGTTACTCTTCTTAGCTTCCATACTCCCAGCCTGCAGCATCCTGCACATGATTCTAGTGCTATGTTTCATGGCTGCTCCAGGGTGCCTGCAGGATATCTCCAAGTTCTGCTTTGTTCTGGTCAACATCAGCTACTATGTCAGGGCCCTGGTATGAACATCGGCTTAGTGACAGAGAGTTGTCATAAATGGTACATTTTCAAGCCGGACAAAAGTGGTAACTGGTGTTCCTCAGGGTTCTGTCCTGGGACCAATTTTATTCAACATATTTATAAATGACCTTGCAATAGGACTTGAAAGTCATGTTTCCGTGTTTGCAGATGACACCAAACTCTGTAAAGTAGTACAATGTGAGCAGGATATTACTTTGCTACAGAGGGTTTTAGATAGACTGGGGGACTGGGCACATGAAATTTAATGTAGATAAATGCAAAGTTATGCACTTTGGGGGTAAGGAATGCACAAGCAACTTATACCCTAAATGGTAGTGAATTAGGGATAACAATAAATGAGAAGAATTTGGGAATTGATATAGATCCATGTGCAATGTCAGTCAGCAGTTGCTAAGGCCGGTAAGGTATTGTCATGTATAAAAAGTATAAAAAGGGGCATCTATATATATATATATATATATATATATATATATAATTTTGCCCCTTTATAAATAAATGGTAAGACCACACCTTGAATATGCTGTGCAATTTTGGGCACCTATTCTAAAGAAGGATATTATAGCACTGGAAAAAGTGCAGAGGCGGGCTACAAAATTAATAAAAGGAATGGAACACTTTAGTTATGAAGAAAGGTTAATTAATTTAAATCTGTTTAGTTTGGGAAAAATGTGCCTCAGAGAATGTAATAGCATTATATAAATATATTCGGGGCCAATACAAACCATTGTGTGGAAATCTATTCATAAACAGGACTATGCATAGGACACGTGGTCAAGCCTTTAGACTTAGATTTAGTCTAAGGCAAAGGAAAGGATTTTTTACAATTAGGACAATAAGTATGTGGAATTCTCTCAGAGTCAGTAGAGACATTTAAACAACAATTGGATGTATACTTGCAAAAGCAAAATATTCAGGGATATAATTTTTTCATTATGGGGAAACAGCTTCTTGATCCAGGGAGAGATCTGACTGCAATTCTGGGGTCAAGAAGGAATTTTTTTCCCTAGTTTGTGCAAAATTGGAAAGAGCCAGAACTGGGATTTTTTGCCTTCTTTTGGATTAACAGCAAGAAATAAACAGATAAGTGAAAGGCTGAACGTGATGGACACATGTCTTTTTTCAGCCTATCTAACTACGTAACTATGTAACAGGTCCCTTTACATCCAGCAGCTGATGAAGCACCTTGCTCGAGAGCGTCCTCCCCTTGAAAGGGTCACGATTTTTGAGCCATCATTAATTTAAGCAAAAGCAGAAGGTCCATCCGGTCCCACCTCATATCCAAGTAAAGCAGAGCACTTATGAGAAGCCTTCTCCCCAATGCTTGCCAGGATGCAGAAGGCCTGAAGCCAATTCTCAAATGTTTCTGGAAGCCCAAGATAATGCCACTTCTTCTCCTCTTTTCTCTTGTCCATCTTCTTGTCATCCTCTGTTATGGCCGCAGGTTCTGGATTAAGTGGGAGCCTTTGTGCAGGGACAGGTTCAGGCTCTGAACCCTGCATGGGGTAGGCCAGTATAGATGTGCCTGATTGCAAAAGGCAGTCTATAACAGCTTTAGGCTTATTTCTAGGCGCCATCTTGAGGAACAAGATTGGCAGACGGCAGTGGAGGTTGGCAGACGGCAGCAGAGGTTGGAAGACGGCAGCGGAAGCTGGCAGATGAGGTCAGATGAGCCAAGGTAATTCACAGGTACAGACCAAAGGATGATTCAAAGAACAATCACAGTCCAAGCCAAAGGTCAAAATCTTAATAATTAATCAGGCCAGGTCCACATGACGAATCAGTAACAAGGTCAAAGTTCAAAGCCACAGGTCAAAACCATGAAACACAATGCTCATGCAAACTCACAGTAAGGCCAGGAAGTTCAATGTTCCTGCATGGGAGCACCCTTGGTTATATAGACCCTTAACTGCCAAATAGGCCACAGGTGTGACAGGATCCTTTCAAAAACGTGAGAGGTACAGGAATTTCTGCTCCCCTCCCAATCCGCAGCCCCATGAATTTGCCTGACCTTCTTCATGGCCGTTTTCAAATGCCACAGTTCCTCCGGTGGCCTGCTATGCGGCTGACTCCTCCTGCTGTCGCTCCGTGATGTCCCTTAATCAGGAAAGTAGGCTCTGGACAGAATCCTCACTGCTGGATCACTGCACAGATACCTTCCACTTCAGGATCCATTTCCCACACTTGTAGAGGAAAGAAGGAGGGATTAGTAGTTGTTATGGAGATGATAGTTTTATCATTAATGGTGATTGTTTTGACAACTGTGGCCTATAGTTTAGTGTTGCCTATTACTGCTGTTTACATTTACGTTTGGTTTACGTAAATAATATATTATGATTTTTATTTATTTTGGAAGGTTTCATTAGTTGCATTTATAATTCTAATATTATGACAAACAATGCTTGTGCAGTTTGGTAAATCTAAAGCAATCAGCAAGAACTTCCACTTTGCCCAGGAATAGTTCTGTATGATGTGTGGTTCTGGATATCTTTTCTTTTTATCATCAGTACTCAATGAGTGACTAAATAGCTAAATGGCTGTTGACTGATGATAAAAAATGAAGATGTAAAATATGGAAAATGTAAAGCACTCCAATAGTGAATAAGCTCTCCTTTGTGGATAGTAAATGGCTTAAGTAATGAACAAAACTGCAAAATTACCCAACGATTCATATGACCATCTGAGTCCTCATTCGGAGCATATGAAATTTAATTTAGAATGACTAATAATTAGGGAGGTATCCAGATGCCTTTATGGTGAAAATGCAAATAATGTCCTAACACTTGGTTTTGGTCTTCTGATTTTGAAATATTACAACAACAACAACAAGTATTTATATAGCGCTTTTCTCCCGGTGGGACTCAAAGAATTTTACAGGTATATGCATACAAGAGAAAAATAATGAATTATCTGAAGGATTTTTTAAAAGTCTCTAAAGATGGGGCCTCTCTGATTGACAGTGGTAGGGCGTTCCAGAATGTGGGAGCAGCATGACAGAATACATTGGAGCCTGATTTTGTGCGCACTTTAGGTATGTATAGAGACATATTACCAGGATTTGGGTGCTAAGTAAAGGATAAAACGCTAATTTCAGTCCATTATCCTTTTTATTGCAAAAAACACAATTTGACAGCAGATAAGACAGTCCCTGATCTTGCCTCATATTCAGGATTGCTTTATTTTTATCCCATGTATGTTAAAATTCCTTCACTGTATTAACCTCTAATACTTTTGCTGGGAGATTGTTACACTTATCCTCCACCCTCTCAGTAAAGTAAAACTTCTGACCTACTTTTAGAGTATGGCATCTTGCACAAACACTTCTCCTACTTTGAAATAAACTGCCCCAGTAGTTTTTTAACTCCCCTTCTGTATTTAAATGGTTTTATCATACCCCCTCTTCCTTCTCTAATACCAGCTATACATACCGACATCCTTAAGTCTTTCCTGATATTTTTAATCCTTCATACTTTCCTCCATTTTAGTAGCCTCGCTCTGAACTCTCTCCAGAAGGTCACTAGGGTCTCTAGAACTGTACTTGTACTGTATGAAGAATATAAGATTTTTTTTAAAAAAAAAGAAGTACCGGTAGTTAAAAACATTAAATAGAAATAAAAAAATGCAAAAAAAAAAATCAACAATAAGAAATACAATTTAAAAAAATAATCAAAACTATAAAAATGTGCCCCAAAAAAACTTTAGCCCTGCCAGTGCAAGTAGACAATAATAAAAAAAAACCTACATGACCACCAACACGCTTATACACCAATCAGCCATAGCATTATGACCACTGACAGGTGAAATAACTAATACTGATAATCTTGGCACCTGTGGCTGGGTGGGATACAGGCTCATTGATGCACGTGTCCACTGCCAAAAGCACATGAGCATAAGAACTGGACCATGGAGCAATGGAAGAAGATGGCCTGGTCTGATGGATCACTTTTTCTTTAACATCACGTGGATGGTCGGGTGCGTGTGCATCGCTTACCTGGAGAACACATGGCAACAGGATGCATCCAACTTACAGAATTTGCAAGATCTGCTCCTAACGTCTTGGTTCCATACACAGCACACCTTCAAAGGTCTAGTGGAGTCCATGCCTCGATGGGTCAGGGCTGTTTGGGTGGCAAAAGGAGGACCTACATCTACACAATATTAGACAGGTGGTCATAATGTTATGGCTGATCAGTGTATATAAAATATAACATAGGATATTATGTAAGGGATGGATGTAGCCTTCTGGGACATAAAATGTTATATGAGGTATAATCAGGGAATGTTGCCAAACATACATTTGGTTATTGTTCAACAGTGGGATCTACCCTGTTGAAGAAGTACTACAATATTACTATTAAAATGATTATAATTAGTTCTAGTAGTAGTGGTAGCAGTAGTTGTAATAGTAATAGTGTCTCAAAAAAATTATGCCTAAGGTGTGTGATTACATCAAATATGGAAAGGAGTAATCATGGTTTAACAAACATTTCCAAAAAGCAGTAAATGTAGACATATGCAAATTAGTCAAAACCAATTTTTCGGTTCATATTTGGCCCACTCAGTTGGCTGAAAATTTAGGGGCATTTTTAATTCAGGAACAAAATAAATTTCCTGGTGGCCATTGTCTCTCACTCTTTCATACTCTCATTCTTGTTCACTCTTTCACATTCTCTAAATGTTTCCCTACCTTCTCTGTCGACCGCTTCTGCCAACCACTTTTGCTTCTGCATTTTCTTCACATCTTCTCCCTTCTCTTTTCGATTCATCTTCTATGCTCAATCTTCTATCTTCATCCACATCTTCGCGGACATAACCCTGCAGGAAACTTCCGCTACAATGGTGCCGCTTCCAGTGACGTCCTCTCCCCAATCGTCCATTTGGAGTAGAGGAGAACTGAGGGCAATATGGCTGCACTTGCCGTGACATCATCTCCCCATTCCTCCAGTCAAGAGTTTGAAAAAGTGATTAATAGTGTGTGTGAAAGTGGGCCCCAGAATTTTGGACACAAATTTTGAGTTTTTTGCTTTGTTTTCACGCGACCTTTGAGCGACTGGCCTCGTTTTCGGGGCTTCGTAGGTATATCTAAATTTACCAAAATTTGGTAAATTTGCAATTTGTAAGAATCCGAATGCAAAAGTCTACTAGACTTAAGGGTAAGAAAACGACTGTTCCTGGAGGGGTTAAAGTTTCAGACAAACATTCTGAAATTCAAATTGCAAAACCTTTGGTATTAAAAATTCCCTGAGGAATTTAGTAAGAAGTTAAAAAATGACTGTTTTCTGAGATCTGTTCTATGATTCCTTGCACAGCATTGACATTTACTTGTAGTGTCCCTCTCAGGAACAGCAAGCGGAATACTTTTCGACTCATCAAGTCTTATTCTTAGTGACACAATTATGACACAATTAATTCAATGGAAATATTACCAAAAATATTATTTGCTTTCTATATATGTATATATGTATATGTGTATACAGTATATATATACCGTGTGTGTGTGTGTATATATATATATATATATATATATCAGCCAACTTATTTAGCAGCAGGAGGCAGCTTAAAAATCATTGGCTTTTAAATCCAAACAACCTGCTGGGTGCAAGAATATAAAACTACCCCTCCAGGACTTCATTTTTATACATAAGAAAAAAATAAAAAGATAGGCACAGTCATGTGTAGGTGGATGGAATGATTATTTGCATAGTTGACTGCAGACACCATTAAGCCATATGCCAAATGCAAAGTTGATTTAAATAATGGATGTGCTGAAAACTTCATACACTGAAGTGATAGAAGACATTAATAACAGTGTGCACAGCATGAGTCCTTAATGTAGAAGATGATGACACATTTCTGTAGAGTAGTTACAAAGTACATCACATTACTTTCCTTTTTCCTTAGAGATCAGCTTGCTAAGTTTTTGTCTATCATTTGTTTTATAAGCTGTGAGGTGTGTATTCTCAGAGTCATCTAAACAGAAGGTCAGAACCTGAGAGGTTTCTTTACCAAATCATTTCCACCCTTGGCTTTTGAGTGTTTTACTTTTACCGCTGATTGTACTTTATTTCAGTAACTGTACCAGTGAGACAGCGAGTCATGTCCTCTGATCGAATCGTCCATCATTATGTTCACTCCTGTGTTTTCCCTAGATCAAGTTTCTAAACATTGTGAAATAGATGTGCTAACAGTTTTGACTTCTGTTTTTGACTTTGGTTTATGTTTTTTGGGGCATCAACAGGAATTTAATGAAACCTGTCAGTTAATATAGATGCCCTGGAATATCCTATCCCTTGACAATAATGAATAGCGTTTGCTGCAGTCAAAGTCATCAGTCAAAAAGCATCAGAAAATATAAAAAGAGAGTATTATATGGCCTCCATTGTTTATATCACCCATTACCAGAAAATAAAATGTAAGTTTTTTACTACTTTACACAAAAAATATTTATACATTTAAAAAAGCACAAACAAGTCTATGATGGAATTTAAAAAAAAATTTTAAGAATTGTATACTATGAATGGGAGAAAATTCCCACGCTGTAAGCTGTTATAGGTGCAAAGGGGAGGGAACAACTACATGATAATGTCTATGCATTTAGAATGCAATGCAATAAAAGTCCCAGTTGATGTAATGGTCAGGTGTCCCAATACTTTTGGCCATATACTGTACTATATTTGAAGAAACAAAAAGACTGAACATCTAAAAAACATGTAGGCAGCCTTCTAGTTAGTCCACTAGTGTTATTATTTTGCAATGTTTCAAAACATTATTGACTTGTTAGCCCTTAATCAAAGTCAGTTGATGACAATTCCATCCAATTCTTCAAACCTCTCAGGCTTTTGTGCTCACACTTGAATGTTGTATATTCTCCAAGCATACAAAATAAATATAGTTGACTTTTACAAATGAAGAGTGAAAGAGAGTAAGATAGAGAAGGGTATAAACTTGTATTTATTGAAAATTCACAGAATTGTGGTGAATTGAGCGATTCGTACAAAGCCACAAATCGAATGAAAATAAAGCAAAAAGCTCAGAATTTTTGTCCGAAATTCTTGGGCCCACATTCACTCACACTCTCTAAACATTTTCTACCTTCTCTGCTAACAACTTCTGTTTCTGCCGTTAACTTCCCCATCTTCTTCTTCATCCTCTTCTATATTTTATCTTATGCTTTGTCTCTCTCCTCTTCTATCTTCAATCTGCTATATTCAATTTTTGTCTGCATGTCCGTGAACATAACCTGGCGGGGACTTCCACCAAAATGACAGCGCTCCCGAGAATGTTATCTACCTGATCTTCCAATCGGGGGAGAGGATGTCAGAGGCGAAAACGCCACCATTTTGTCCTAACTTGAACTGAGGGCAATATGGTGGCACTTGCAGTGAAAATTGGAGGATTGGGAAGAGGATGTCACCGCAAGCGTCACCATATTGCCCTGAGTTCTGTAAGTAGGTCAGTACTGAATTAAAAAGGACAAATTCCCAACCTGAGTTTCTGCCTCACCCCACTGAAAAAATTCACATCAAGAATTAAAGTTGTAGATGTTGGTGTATTTGTAAGGACATGTGCAGATATTTTATATATAACAATGGATGGAATTCATTAGTTTGGTCAACTGCAGACCTAAAATATTCCACTGAGCATATTCTTATAAATGCACTTTCCAATTTAATAAGCATGCATCCCTGAGCATTGCCAGCAATTATAAAACAGTACAGAGTTCAGAAAAACAAGACAGAAACTGTCTAGATAGCCTGTGTACAAGACAATACATTATAATCTATCATGGGAAAAATTGCTTGTTTAATATGTTTTAGAAAACAATAGTTTGCACTTTTTTTTGTGTGTGTATAATATATATATATATATATATATATATACACACACACAGCAGTATATTGTGGGTTGTCATTCATTGTGACTATATGAGTACAAACACTCTTGAAAATAGAAAAATACTAAAAATAAAATAATTTGGTGTATTCACAGATATAATATTGTTAGATTTACCAAAGCAACACCTTCTATTTGCCACTATTAAAATGTAAATTGAAACATATAATACTAACACACATACAGAAAAACCATATGCAGCCACACACACAGTCATACTAACAGCATACACTCACAAACATACTCTTACACTAGACTGGAACACACATACATGCTAACAGCATACACTCAAACAGATTGACACCATACATCTCTCTCTCTCTCCCTCTCTCACTCTGAGCAGATACTGGGGAGAAGCAGGCCAAGAAAGAATACAGAAGAAAGAATGCAGAAGACAAGGAGCAATAAAAGGAAAGACAAGTAGCAGAGCTGTGAAAAATGTTGGCGGAGAAGGTAGAGAGATAGTGAGAGAGTATGAGCGAGAGTAAGAGAGCGTTAAAGTGTAAGAGAGCGTTAAAGTGTGAGAGAGCGTGTGAGAGCAGGCTTGAAATCACTGAAATCAATGAATTGCAAGTGAAAATTCAGAGCTGCTTTATTTTCATTTTTTGTTGGGATTCCTCCTTGTCTTTGGAACATGGTTCAAATTAATGAAATTGACAAATTTTGTTAACATTTTAATTGGTACTAATTCGAATGCACGAGCCCTCCTTAGCCCACAGTTGTTATAATTCAAACATAGTTTTGTTGTGTGAATAGAACCGTAGATACACAAATAAATAAGACATATATTTGCACCTAATTATTATATTTTAGACCGTGTATTTGCTGGCTATAAGAGAACTATAGCATTGCCTCTGGAAAAGAAATATTGTTTAAGAAGATACTATGCATGTAAAACTAATCTGTGTGCATCCAGTTTTTGTAAGGATTACTGTTTAGCTTTAAACCTAAATTGTTAATTAAATATTTGTGATGCAGTTTCACACATGCATAATGAAAACCAATTCTATATTTGTAGATGGATTATTAAACATTCATGTAGCCTATGCTGTATTTTTTCACCGACATGTTATTGAGTGTATATATCACAGAAGCCGTCAAGCTCATAATCGTGATGTTAGAGATAATGAGAGCTAATTAGGTAATGCTAGAAAGAGCTCACCACAGAGCCATGCTATGTTTCAATTATCTTGGATGATCTCAATCTTTCTTGAAAATAGGCATTTTTTTCTCCCTATATCAACTAGCCCTAGATGTATAAGCTTGCAGATGTTCAAAACAACACACAATTAGCGAAATGTGCATTGTAGAATTGTAACAAAGAGGTATTTGACTTGAGAAAACATCATTTGAAAATTATGCTTAATGCTGCAACTATAAGATGGCATTTTATCCAGACTGGGAACATTTTAATGTGTTTGCCTTTAATTATCTTTCGTTCTTCTCTATTCTGCATTTGTCAGCTGCAAGTTGAAAATCAGGGTATCAGTGCCAGCTGCTGTTCATCTTTCGGGAATATAGATTATTTTTTTGTCTTGTGTTTATTATAATAAATTAACCTTTAAAGACTTTATACGCTTTAAAGACTTTTTGTACAGTCCTGAGCAGTGGTGTTCGCTTGTCTTTCCTGGAATCCAGGTCAGATTACATCTTCTAAAAGCACCATATTAGTTGTAGGTCAATTAGGCAGAGGTTGTATGATTGATGAAAAATAAAGCAGCACATCTTTGTATCTTCACTCAAGACAAGATCAAATGGAAAATAGAAAAAAATGAAACAGTAAAAAAGAGAAATATCTATCTCCTTCTCCTGGACAAGATATTGTGTGTCAAAGCACATACACATGATTTCCATTTTATATTTACCTTTAACCCATACAGTGCCAGTTACATAGGCAATAAATAGCAGGTGGGCTCAGAATTTCAATGTATCGCCAATAAAGTGGCACTCTGTGTCCTGTACTCTGCCACCGGATATGCCTTATAACCCACTATATGTCACTCTACCTCCCTGATATGCCACTCTGCCACCAGATATGCCTTATACCACCTATATGCCACTCTGCCTCCCTGGTTTTCCTTTAAACCCCTATTTGCCACTTTGTCCTCCAGATATGCCTTTTATCCCCCCTATATGCACTGCTCCCCAGATATGCCTTATACACCGCATATGCCACACTGCCTCCCAAATATGCCTTTTAACCCCTATATGCCACTCTGCCCCCCAGATATGCCCTATATACCCAATATGCCACTCTGATATTGCTTTTAACCCCCAATATGCCACTCTGCCTCCCTGATATTCCTTTTAACCCCCTATATGCCACTCTGCCTCCCTGATATTCCTTTTAACCCCCCATATGTCACTCTTACCCCCCCGACTTACCAGTGCATCCCTAGACTTGTTCCCCGTACTTCAGATTCCTTGGTGTCTAGTGGGGCAGCCGGTGGAGATGTGCACGGTGCGTGCAAACAACCTCCGCTGCTGCTGCTGGCACTTCCGCCGGGGCTTCTATGGTGGAGCACCGGAAGGTCAAGTGATGCCGGCACTCCGTTATAGAAGCCCCAGAGGAAGTGCCGGCATTAGCGGAGCTTATCTGCGTGCATCGCACAGGCCTCCACTGGCTGCCAGAGAGGAGGATCCAGGTCCCCTGCAGAGCTGCAGAGGATCTGGATCTTAGTCTTGTAGTCAGACCTCTATTTGAGGTCTGATTAGAAGACGACCCCGAATATTAAACAATGGTTATTTTTCAGAGCATTTGAAAAAAACCTGGTCTTATAATTGAGCAAATACGGTATTAAATGTTTTTGGCTTTGTCAAGAAATCTTGTTTAGACGTTATTAAACTCTAGTTATTTAATTTCACATATTGTCTGGGAAACGTCAATTAACGGCCAAGTCTTCGTGCTTTTCATGTTCGTTTTTATCTTTTTCTGATGGTTTCTAGCAGGGGTTAATACGGGGTTCTATAAGGTGTACATTATTTTTTACAAAGCCGTCGAATTACATTAGGTATGATGGGATTGCAGCTCAAATAAACCAAAAATACCCACAATATATATATTGTATATATTGCTGTAAAGCAGACAACCCAGACTATCCTGTCAGGGGTATGTGGGCACTCTTCATGCAGCTATTTGGCCACCAATCACTGTCAAAGTTGGTAGCAGAAATTATTTCCTGCACTTTTTTCACCAACACTTTTTAGTATTTTGTAGGATTTTTGGCACAAGGTATGTGTTATGGCAGAGAAATCCAGGAAGTGTTCAGCTGCATCTCCTGATTATGGCAATACCACACATGCATAGTTGTTTTGTGGTTTTCTGGATATTAAAGGGCACAAGTTGGACCATGCGCGTTATAGATTCCAAAAGTGAAATTTTCACATTTTGCTTTAGTTGCCCTATGTCTCATTTGGGCCTGTTTAGCACCCCCCCTTATTCTAAATACCCCTATAAAAGTTATATATTTCTGTAAAGCAGACAACCCAGAGAATGTCATTAGGGGCCATTTGGCCATGTATCACTGCCAAATTTGCCTGTAGCAATAATTCCCTACTCAGCCATATCCATCCCTAACATATAGTACCCAATAGGGTAGTATTTTTCATACTTATGGCTTAACAGGTTCGGGGGTTGTGAACGGGGGCAGGCACCTTTTAGATGTTGTGCTAGTGCAATGAGATGTAAGGTTTTTTTTTCTTTTTTATTATTATCTTTTTTTAAATGTACTTTATTTAATTTTTTTAATCAGTTATCATTGCAGTATGGTTAGAAGTCCTCTTAGGGACCTCTTGAACATGTTGTTTAGGCCAGTGATGTCACAATGGCATCGCTTAGCTCACTTTATTGCTTATTTTTTTGTTTATTTATTGTATTATTTTAGTGATTTTTTCTTTTTTTGTTTATTTTTTCCACTTGTGATCTCCATGCAAGTCTCCATAGACTTGCATTGGGGCTAACAGTCTGCGTCATCGGCCAGTAGGAGCAATCGGATATATAATCATACTCATAAGTAAGCAATTTAAATATCAGGTTAAAAATCCAAAACAGGTTTGCTAACTGGTTAAATACAAGTACTTCTTTAGTAAACACATCTCACAGTCAAAGCCCAATGTGGGATAAATCCATTGCTAACTTACTGTGCACTTTATAACATTAAGACAAAAACTTCTAATTAATATTTACACAGGTAGTTGACATAGCTGTGGCACATAACAATCAATGTAGTACTGCTAATAGTTACTTTTATGTACATGCGTGCTCTCAACCAACTTTATTAGTTCCCTAGTGGAGGCAACTCAACTCAGGACAAAGAGTAGAATATATTTAGCAGGTTTTTTCATTAGTTTTTGGAGATGAGTAAAAGATTTTTCAAAGAAAAACAAAAAAATCACCATATTTTATTATTTTTTTTATAGTAAATTAGATGATATGATAAAAATAATGGTATCTAAAGAAAGTCCTGTTTGTCCTGAAAAAAAAAAAAATAATGTGTGTGGGTGCACAAAATGAGAAAAAAGAAAATTACACTGAAAAATGTTAAAAGAGTCACTGTCCCAAAATGTACTACGAGTAAGAAACGGTCTTGTCATTAAGTGGTTAAATTAGGTAACTGTGAAAAATTTGTCCTGGAAAACAATATACAGGTTTCCTTAATAAAGGAAAATTGGCCTGGTCTCCCACTGGGAAAATGTGCCTGGTCCGTGGCACTTAAAAGGTTAATGTTACTTTATCCCTGTGTTAAAAAAAACCTTGTTTTTCTTTCACGGCTAATAATTTATACGAACTGAGAGTTAAATTCTAAACAAATAACATAATTACACTTATGTATTTATCAAATATTGGGATTCAGATGAATGATAATTATGTAAAAGGCCACATCTCTAAAGACACTGCAAAGGTAGTTTGACAATAAGTAAATTTATGTAGCTGGTAATTTACTTGCATATGTCTAGTGTTGCAGTTTCTTTTAGTATACAGTCAATGGTGTGGTCCTGGAAGGGTTAATTGTCACTGCCATACTTTTGTTTGCCTTTCTGCACAGGGAGTTTAATTAAGCTTTCCATAGTGTTTTCAATTTCTTTAGATATATCTTGTGGGTTGTAGCCTTTTAATGGTCTAAAAGGTATGTGTAAAAATGTATCTATTTAAGATTCTCTAATTGTCTGTGTAATTCATTGAATTGCTTAATAGAAGCTGTTTTCTATTGATTTTGATGTAGCTTTTTAGGAACCGCAGTCCTGAATCCATGACTGATTAGGGGTTTACTGAGGGAGTTTAGTCGCAAACAATTAAGGTTTAGATGAGTCAATGAATTGTTTCCCTTTTTTTTCTAGTGTAAACCAATGCAAACATTTATAGCCTTTCTTCCCAACCGTGATGTTCCAATCCCCTTATTAATTTTCCAGACGTCTCTGTATTTGTTCAAGTTTCATAATGTCCTTTTTAAAATGCAAGTCCCATAGAAAAACAAACATTTTCCTTTGAGGATTAAATAGTGTGCTCTATAATAATTCAGCACTGTACAATTTAAAGGAGGTGGTTCACACATACATAGCAAATATACATTAACACATGCAGACATCAACAGGATTTGGGAACCCTGTCCGTGAGCTTACAATCTAGCCTTATGGTGCTTTTACTCCAAGTTCCTGGCAAGAATAGTGGGTTTATGAGAGATTACAATCTAAAGGAATGATACAGTATATGTAATTAAAATGTGAGAAGTGAAAAAGAGGGACGTTATGGCTCTCGTGTAGCAGTAATTAGGGGTAAGTAGTTTCAGGACGCAAAAGAGGATTTATA